>JAWWEE010000040.1:61597906-61623266 GCA_035221455.1 Xenops minutus | reverse complement strand
GGTGGGGGGGGGGGGTGGGGGGGCGGGGTGGGGGGGCGGGGTGGGGGGGCGGGGATGGGGGGGGGGTGGCGGCGGGGCTGGGGGGCCGGGATGCGGGGCCGCGCACGGAGCGCTCGGGCGGGCGGTGCTGCCGCTTTAAGCGCGGGCGGGAGCGGCGCCCTCCCCTCCCTTCTCCTCCCCTCCCTTTCCTTCCCTTCCCTTCCCTTCCCTCCCTTCCCTCCCCTCCGGAGCGGCGGGGACAGCACCACCTGCACCAGGTACGAGTGGCCCGGGCCGGGCTGGGCTGGGCGGGGGTCCCGACCCTGCCCGGAGCTGCCCGAGCCCCGCACGGAGCGGAGCGGTGCGGTGCGGTGCGGAGCGGTGCGGTGCGGTGCGGTGCGGGGTGCGCCCCTTCGCGTCCAGACGGGCGGCTCTCGGCTCCGGGAAAACCTGTCTGACCCCAGGGGAACACTGGGGGCCGTCTGCTTGGGCCTTGCGAGGCGCTTGCTGCCCTAAAAAAAACCCAAAAAAACCCCCAAAAAACAAAAAGGGGGGAGGGCAGCTTAAATTGCATCATAATCGGTGTTTCCTTTCGGTTTTGGGGGTTCGGGTTGTTTGGTTGGTCGGTTTTGGGGGGTGGGGTTTTTCTTGTGGGTTTTGCTAGGTTTTGTTCCTCTCCCCAAGTTCTGCGCCCCCACTGGTTTTATTGCCAGCGAGACAGACAGGCCAGGAGTGGCAAACAAGGATATCCATCCTGGGTTTATTGCCAGCGAGACAGACAGGCCAGGAGTGGCAAACACAAGGATCTCCATCCTGGGTTTATTCCCAGCGAGACGGGCAGACCAGGAGTGCCAAACACAAGGATCTCCATCGTGACGCCTTCCCTCGCTAAGCATTTAAGCTCAGTTTGGCACTTTGAGCGCAGAGCTCTTGGCAGGTATTATCTCTGCCGACGATTAATTTCAGGAGGGTAACCATCGTGACAGGCAATGCAAAATAAACGCTGCCGAGTCTCAGCCCTGCTAATTTGCAGCAATTCATGGGGAAAAGCCAGCATACAGCATTAGCTGACAAGATTTATCTCTCAGATTGATTGCAGTTAACAACAAGCTTCCCTTAGGCAGATGAGGATTACATATCTCTGCCTTCAAGAAAGAAGGCATTTGCTAATTATATTCGTTAATTAAATGGACTCTACTGAATGGCATTCTCCAGTGTGGAAAAATGCAAAATGTTAGATCATGTGTATTTATTTGTAATGAAACCACGAAGCCCTCAGCCAATGATTCAAACAAAGACTTAATGGGAGTATCAGCCTAAACAGCAAAGTGTTATGGAAGTTCACAGCTTAATGTTTTGGTAAGTGATCAAACTAAACCCCGTACCTAAAGCAGAGGCCAGCATACAACAAAAACACCACTAAACACATAACATAAACTTTTACTGGTTGTTTCTTACTGGATATGACTCTCCTGAATGGGTCTCTTAAAAGCTCTTCCCTCATTACCACTTGTTTCACACTTAAAAGGCTCTGGGCAGGAGCAAGGCAGGTGTTCACACAACACCACAGTGACCTCCCCTTCCTAAAGTGCTGGTGCTGCAAAGCCTTGAAGTCACTGAAGAAACATAACTTAGCATTTTTCTCCTTTCAGGAATTGTCATCCATCACTATGAAAAACAACATCCTGTGACTTTGTTTCAAGCTTTCTGCCTCATCATCCTGCTTCAAGATAAGCTGTGCTCCGAGCTCTCTTGGGCAGGGTTTGTGTCCCTGGGGAAGCATGGCCTTTGGTGGCTGGAAGCAACTCCTCCTCCTGGGCAGGCAGAACCCCTCTGCCAAAGCTTGGAGGGGCAGGAGGGGAGGCTGGAAGCGCTGTTGCCATTGGAGTGCTGGCAAGTCTTTGGACCCTGAGGTGAAGGCATTTTTGGAGGAGAACACAGAGGTCACCAACAGCGGGCACCTCACACCAGAGATTCGGCTGCGCCTCCTCACCCCTCGCTGCAGGTTCTGGAGAGAAAAACCCGACCTGTGGCCTTACGGGGACCCGTTCTGGGCAATTTACTGGCCAGGAGGCCAAGCCCTCTCCAGGTATGCAACAGGGTGCACCCCAGCTAAGAGCAGTCTGCTGAAGGCTGAGCTGTCAGACCTGGCTCTGTTTGTAGCAATGCGTATTTGCCTGTTAGGAGTGCATTATCCATACTCCTCTCTGCTTCTACAGGAGCACTGCAATCTCTGCTGGTTGGCAGGGACGTTCCAGCAGCTGCTGTACAGAATGACTTATGTCTCTTACGTAGAAATGTGCTGTGTGTAGTGGCAATGCATGTGCTGACAACAGGGCTGAATTTGGATCCACGGAAGGGCAGTGCAGTCGCCATCAAAACCTAGTGACATGTTTAATTTTGCTGCTCGTTGTCACTCCAAACAGGAGGCTTGTATTTTGCTGTAACATGGGGGGGTGGCTTGTAGGAGAGAGACAGGAGCATGGATGTGCATCTGGTCTGGTGAGAAAAGTAGGTTTATGCTGATGCAGTTGGAGTGCTGGTTACCCTGAATCACTCTCCTCGTCTAGGATTTCTGCAGACTTACTGTCAAGCCTTACTGTGGCTGTCTTTTAGTCACATCAGAAGCCACATTTTGATTTTGCCACTGGCAAAATGTCTTTAATGTTCCTGATTCACAGGAACTAGTTAGAGTTATTCTATTTTGTAAAATCAAATCTCCCACTTTGAACAGCAGAAGTTCATAATTTTTACAGCAAAGAGCAAGCTGTCAGACAGTCCCCACAGAGATGAAAGGGACAGATCTGAATTGGGGCTCTAATGCTTTTCTGCAATAAAGTATAAAGAGCAAGGTGTTTTTGACCAGGGCGAAGGTGAGTCTTACTGTTAAATTGTGAGTTGATTAGTCATGCAGATGAACTAGAGTGCTCCTAAATATTAGGTAAATAAATTAGGTAAATTAATATTTTTTATCATATGATTCATATGCCCAGATATTTGGGTAGAAATAATTATCTGGCAGTTCTCTATTTTATTGTCTTATGGTTTATGCACTTGTTTGATGTATTAGAATGTCAGAAATTAGCTGCATAATCTGGAAGAGTAAAAAGGGAACATGAAAACATATGGCTGCTTCCATACCTGGGCTTCTTTCACAGTTGGCATTTCCACAGCATCAGGAATCTCCTATTTCAAGCTACTCCTTTTGATGTAACCTAAGATACCCAGTTAACCCAGCAGGGCAGACAGCAGTCTCCAACAGCAGCTTGATGCCCTGCGTGCGTGCCAGGGGACACAGTCGGATCCCGCTGTCCTGAGTAACCAGTCATCAGCAGTAAATCAATAACCGCTCAGATGGAAACAAGGCTTTTGCAGCATTAGGCCAGATCATGCTCTGGCCTAATGAATTACTAGTAGAAGGTTATGACACATCCAAGCAGAACCCCTAAAAAGGAGAAACAGAGTGCTTCTGATCTCACCTCAGTAAACCAGGTCCTGCTGGTAAACCAGGGGCTATCCTCAGTGACAGGACCTGAGGGAGTGGCCTGAAGTTGGGTCAGGGTAGGTTTAGGCTGGATATTAGAAAGAGGTTCTTCACCCAAAGGGTAGTTGGGCCAGGGAACAGGCTCCATCAGAGCCCCAGGCCTGACAGAGTTCACAAAGCATTTGGATGACACTCTCAGGTGCACGGTGTGACTCTTGGGGATGGTCCTGTACAGGGCTAAGGCTTGGACTCGATGGTTTTTGTGGGTCCCTTCCAACTCAGCATATTGTGTGAGTGATAGCCCCAGTGGAATATTGCCAAAGAGCTGAGCTGCTGAGCCTCTACACAAACATCCTGCACTTGACACTCTTATTAGGCCTCTTTGTGCCATTCCTGCTGGTGCTACCAGGCACAGACACATCCCTCCATCCATTCCCTATTTACACCAACCTGAGCATTTCCATTTCAGTTTTCTGCACTAGAATATGCCTGCAAAAGCTGTGCTTACCAGTAGCCCTGTGTGAACAGTCAGCCATCACTCTCCCTGTCAGAACACAAATGTAGAATCCTTTCCAGTTTCTGCTTTAACAGAAGTTATGAAAATTAGTAGTAAATTTATGTCAGTTTGCAGTAATTCATGCCACCCAGGGCTCTTCTCCCTGACACTTAGGGCCTTCCTCTTTGCAGCCAGTTGAATCCTCTGTAATGGCTCTAATATGATTTGCAGTGTTTAACAATTACTGCTGCTTGCCTTCTGTCAGTTCCCCACTTCCAGCCTAGAGATTTTAAGGGATTCCTCTTGGCATATGTCAGCAATTAGATGAAGATACTCCTGCTCACCACAGCTCTATTCTTTTTCTTGTTGCTACTCAGGAACATTAAGCAGCCTCGAAGTATTTGCATCTGTGTCTGCATAGCTCAGGGAAAGAAAGAGGAGAAATTCCTCTTCTTCCAAGCAGTTGCATAAGCAGCGTTTCAGGGTGATGTTTGGGCACAATATTCACTGTGAATGCATCATGTTTCTTCAGGCAGATTGCTTTTAGTTTCTGTAAGTCCTTGCTGTCCTGTTTCTGATATATTCTGATTCATTGTAGTCACCTTGCAGTTTGTGTCTATTTAACACAAAGCTCACCTGTCAGAGATGATTGAAATGAGATGCTGCTTATTTGGTTGGATTTCTTTTTGTTTAGGGGTTGAGGAATAAGTAAGGAAGAAAGGTGATGGTTCTTGACTTTTACATCAGCAGAGACAAATAAGGAGCTAAGTACCAGCTGCACATGTGGGCTAGTGTTAGTAAGGTATCACACTTCATTACATGTGTAATAACTCTTATGCAGTGTAACACAAACCTGAGAAATTTGCATCATCTTGTTCACTCCTTTAATAGTTTTTCTTTTTCAGGTATATTTTAGATAATCCACGTGTTGTTAAAGGGCGATCAGTTTTGGATCTTGGAAGTGGATGTGGAGCAACAGCAATAGCTGCAGTCATGAGTGGTGCATCGCAAGTCCTGGCTAATGACATCGACCCTAGTAAGGGCTTTTTTTCTTCATCTCTAAAGATACTTTCTGATTTTTAGAACATCTTTAATACAGACTTTTCTTTGCTCCATTTGAGAGAAATTCAAGCTCCAAACAGAGGTCAGGAATGCTAAAAAGGGAAATGGATTTTACCAGTATTAAAGCTGGGTTGTACCAGCTTCTCTTGGACCACATGTATCCCCATAGCTCCTTAGAATGAACAAACAGCAAAGTTTCTCTCAAGTGCTGCCTATAGACCATCACAGCTGCTCTGGAGGAGAACTCCAAATGCAAGCAGCAAGTTGGCTTCTCTGTAGGACTGTAGCATTTTCCTCCACTTTGATGTTAGGACCTAGATTTTGCCTTTTCCCTCCAGATTTTGTTTTTCCATAACTGACTCATGAATTCAGTTTATTCATAATTTAATTACTCATTGTTTAGGGAGGAATTATATGCATAGATTAAGGCAGTTAGGATATTTTAGTTCAATTTAATGACTGTTTTCTATTGGTAGCCATGGAATAGTTCTTCCCTGTGTCATGGTGTAATGAGGATAAAGTTTCATCACTTTATGCCAGATTTTAACCCATCATGAAAACTGTGGAAGTCCTTAGATAGGATAAACAAAAATATTTAAGGAATGAAGTTTGAAACCTGTTAAGGAAATTTGTAAGGGGGTTGAGTGGCAGAATCCTAAAATGTAATACTTTGATTTTGACTTTTCTTCAGTTGCAGGAGTGGCAATGATCCTGAACTGTGAACTGAACCACCTGAATCCCTTCCCCATCACCATTAAGAACATCATTAATTCAGAGGTTGGCAACTGGGACCTCATTGTTCTAGGAGATATGTTTTATGATGAACAACTTGCTGATGGTCTGCATCACTGGCTGAGGAAGTGCATCAGGATACAGCAAACTGAGGTGCTGATTGGTGACCCTGGCAGGCATCAGTTTTTAAGCCACAGCATTCACAGTCAGTTGCACAAAGTTATAGAATATTCACTTCCTGAATATACTAGACAAGAAAACTATGGATTAACATCAAGTATTGTCTGGAGTTACCAGCCCTCAAACAGCTCAGAAGACTGTTGAAGCTGGCTTTCTAAGGAATGTTGTCCCACTTGGCTTTTTTGCGAGTATGTAAAATGAAAACGGGAATTAAACGGAGTATACATGATCTGTAAAGCAGATTTTTGTACCTTCACTGAACCAATTTCAGTCATATTCTCTGAAGCTTTTGCTCAGTTTGAGGTAAAAGCTACATGCAAACTGTATTCAAAGGGGCCTGCACTGAAGTGCAGATCCACAGATAAATTACACTTAAGAGTTTGCATGCTTGATATTTTCCATGTTTATTTGTGTCTTGCTCTCTGACTCTACTGTGAAATGTTTTGGATGTCCATTTATACTACTGTGGGGAGAGGGCCATGGCTAAAAGACTACTGCACTGCTTTCACAGACTTTTGCAGCTTATTTAGAGAGAAAACTGTTGCTGTCCTTCATAAAATTCTCTACTACATTATTAGCTCATAATATGCTCAACTTAAAGTGCCTTGCTCTTTTTCTGGGTATGTCTTCTGAATGTCAGAGTAACTAATTTGAATCTCCCTTTTTCCCTCTGTAATAAAAACTTACTCTTCCTTGAAACTGCCAGAGTGGTTATGTAGGAGTTGCACACAAACCTAAAATACCTTCTTGACTGCTAGCCAATGTAGACATTTTTAGTAAGTGGAAAGTGCCTAAATAGTACTAGCTATGGGGTAACTTGATCACCTAAAGAGTAGGGTCAAATTACCTACATTCCCTAATTTTGCAAGGGTAAACCAGGCAATCTATCACCTTGGGAAGCTGCTGAGGGATGAAGAAATCTTTTCTTGTGTGACAAACAGAAGGCAACTAACTAAAAACAGATAGTAAAAGTCTGATATAATTATTTTGCTTTTCTCTTGAGGAGATGCTGGACAAGCTCCAGAATTATTCTCAGTTACACCCATCAGGAAAGAACCATCTGTAGGGTCAAAAAAACTATTGATCCACAGGTTCAATATAATAATGCATATAATATAAACGCAGCCATTTGAAAAAAACACCAACGTTTTCAGAGCTCCTTTAGCAGTCTCTTATTGAACAACCAGTGATGGGGAACTAAGCACAAGCAAACACAATGCACCCACAACTATCCAAATACCAGGTGCTGTGGTGGAAGCTTATAAATGTGAAAAATATGTGGTACTGGCTCAGAAAACCATGGTATTTATGAAGCAGGAGGGTTAGGAGCACAGTGAGATGTATATGGTTATATAATTTAACAAGTTTCCAAACTATCCAAACAGATGTCTTACAAACTTTAATCTTCTGAACAATATATGAATATTCTGCAGTGATCACCCAACAGTTTACAACAATAACAATATCCAAACAATAAAGAATATGAAGTGGTAAGGACATACATATGTGGTTCTTCTCCCACTTCACCCAGTGTTTGTCAACATTTGTTGAAAATTACTGTGATTCTAATCTGAATCAAAAAAATATTCCAGTAGTGTTATGCAAGTAATAAACACATAAAAGCAGACTCAAGCTCTAATGGGGAAGGATTTAAAGTGACTTACATGAAACCTAACAATACAGTGTTAACTTGTTGCTGTGTTGTACAGTTTTTTAAGCACAAGGTGAGGATACACCATGAAGTTACACATTTAGAAGAGGCTATAGGGCAAGATGGTAGAGCTACATGCACATTTAAGGGCACACTATAAGCTGTATTTGCCTTCAACATGACAAATCCAAGGTTATCATTAGCAAGGGGGGAAAGGACAACTTTGCCAGTGAGGTAAACAGTAGTATTGCCCCACAGACAATGTTTTTAAGTGTCCTTTGCTGTTGCAGATTTTGGTGATCTTCCACCTCTAGCTGCTTTACATAATCTTCATTTGTAACTTTCTTTCTGGATGTAGGACTTGGGAGTCTGGGTAAAACCATCACTGTAACCTAACAGGTTCTCATACCCTGTGGAGACTGTGGTATCAATGAGGGCCCATCATTCCTTTGAACTCTTGGACAGGAGTTGGCAATACTCCTTAGCCAAAAAAGAGGAATAAAACTTGCTAGATTAGGTTATTAATCTATCCAGTGCAAGGATCTGCTGCAGTTACAGCTTTCAGATGCAAGTGACTGACATAGCAAAATCAACTCCTGTTTGCAAGAATGGTTTGTGCTGGTGCAGCTATACCTACAGGGATCATAGAAACACATTCATCACGAGGCTGAGCCACTGGACTGCATGCAACAAGAGTAAGGAAATTAGGTACTGGAGTTGAAAAATTATACTTTTAGTTACACACTTGAATAACTTTTCTAAATAAACTTTTCTCTGTCATACACCATACAATCAACAGAAGAACAGAGATCATGGTCAGACATCATAATATCATTTAATATTGGCTGCAACAAGTATCTGCCATGCAATTTGACCTGAACTTTAAACAGTTTAGTAGAAGACTAGTTTATTTCTGCAACACTTAAAATAAGTGTGGTTATGACAAGTGTTAAATTGTAAAGTAAACATATTCCTTACAGTTTCCTAACTCGTAAGCTTCCAAATGTCCTCAGATCCAAGTAAGACCACCCTAGCTGAGCTCTTGTACTTCCACCTAGAGAGTACCAACCTGGTATGCTCCATGCCCTGTACAATGCTAAAATTGTTAGCCTTTTAAGAAGTTTAATGCAGAAATCATAGAATTCTCAGGAGAGGTTATGCTGGTTCAAGAAAGCCAATGAACATGACTTATAACTGTGATGAGGCCACTGTTCCATCATGTAATAAATTAATTCTACAATTCAAATGTTCTTCTTTCCTATGACTACAATTAAACAATATATTGTTATTTTCAGTTTCTGGGAGCACTGGATATATAACAAACAGCATACAGCAGAATACATACTTCTACCATCCTGAGAGTTACATACTCAGACACAAAATTTGGTCCTATTTCACTCATAACTATGCTTATGAGTACCAATGTTTTGTTTCCTAAAAGGATTTTCATGTGGAAACATAAGCAAAAGCCAGAGCAAATTAAATATTTGCCCATATACAAAACTCTCTTACTGGTTGCAGCTATACTCTGAAATTTGTAAAGTCACCATAACAATGCCAAAGCAAGTTTATGTTTACACATTCACTCTAGCTTTGGATATGTAAAAATCCAGCAAGTATTTGATGGTAAATAAAACCAGAAATTTGCAGCATCAGTAACATCAGAAGAAAGGTACCTATATTTTTCATTCCACAATGAAAGGAGATTGTTTGTTACTACTAAAAATACATTTGTATTGCTCTTAATGCCACCTCCATTCATCTGTTCTGTCTGTTGACTTTTGTCAGGTTAAACTCCCAACTTATCAGATACTTCTGTGTAAGTGTCAATACTATGTTTGGGCTTGGTACTTTTAGTTGCAAGTAACCTCACACCCTATCAATTCAGAACACGGACTTACTTCTGTACATGTAGCTAAGTTGCTAAAGGATACCAAGGAGCAGCCAAGTCTGATACTTTGAGAAGGCTGAGCTACGGCTCAGTGTAGTATTAATTATAGTTTGACTTTCCTCTTAATGAAGTATGATCAGCAATGCAAAGACAGACAGGGCTCCAGGCAGAGAAAATGGGGAAGCCCAGACTCACAGGCAAGGGCTGGAATGGCAACAGAAACCTCCAGTGGGAGCCAGGAGGGACACAATCTGGTGGTACAAAAGTCACCAGCTTGTTCTCCAAGGTGCTTGCTTGCTGAAAGAGCTCTCCCATCTGTAAACTTGACACTCATTCATACAGGATAAATAATCAGTAAACAGTCCATGTGACTTGCTTGATTTTGTTTGATATGATGAGCTCCTCTAGAACATCTCGGGAACGATCTGCAAAAGAACAAGGCAATTTCCTGTTACTGGTTCAGAACATATATAGGTGGTGTTCAGAAATTAGGTACACAACAAAGCAAAGTAATTCAAGTACAGATCGGCATTTATGCTTATTTTGCTACTACAGTATCACACTTGAGATATACCTGTAGTACTCCAAAACCACTGGGTTCTTTCTCCTATCACCTAACTGTAAAGCATCACCAACCAACAAAACTTAAAAAACCCGTGGGCTGTCCTACTCTATTCCACTGTGTCTCGAATAGATGCTGGTCCGTACTTTGGCACAGAGTAGCAGTTTAGGATGCTAACATTTTTCTGAAGTCTTTGGGTCTTCATCAGCATGCTGAAGGAGGGGGAGTGAAGGGAAATTTAAAAAAAAAATCCAATTTCCAAAACAACAACAACAAAACCCCTCTCTGAAGGTTGCCATATTTCAAACAAAACTCTCACACTGCTTTGAAAAAAATCTCAGTGTATTATTATTTTATCTAGTAAGTTATTATTTGTTTGGGATTATTTATGAAGTATAGTGTGCTTTTCCATAGACCAAGAAGGTATGATCAGCAAGAAATAACTTTTTTTACTCTGTGCATGATTTGACCCACCTGTTATCAATGGGCATCCATGGAACAGAAAAATGTGTATCTTTGGACAACAGTTCAGGACTGCTTCCACAGCAACGTCTGTCAGGTTCACACAGCGCTCCATGTGGATCTCCTGGTGTGAAAAGAGCAGTAACAAAAGCCTGTCAGAGCACCCACAGATTTAGAGGTAAAGCTTTCCTTTGCTCAATCAGTTTCAGAGATCCCCTCCCAGGAGGTATGACCCACTACTCCTCTGTGCATTCATCCCATATGTGGTCCTGGATAGACCAGGAAAATAACCCTCAGCAAAAATCAAACAGCTTTTCTATGAAGAGTCAAAACTAACAACTTGAACCTGGGTTTTCCCAACATGCATGTATCATTCAAGACAACTCAGAAAACTCTTCAATGAGATTCCATGGTGTTTGAGTCCCATCACTTTTCCTATGACACACATTCTCCTAGCAATTTGTTCTCCAGGGGAACAGGACCCAAAGTGAATTCTGGTGTTTCCCAAAACAGGCAGGATTCATGAGTCTCTGCTAAAGTTTCTAATATCTATCTACATGGTTCTTAAAAGAAGTCTAAAAATTTCTTCAAGACTAGACTAAAACCTTGCTCTGCAGTTCCCTTTCTCTAACCACTACCTCTTGTACGTGCTAGAAAAAGAAGAAACCCCAAATAAATTAATAGATTATAACCAACTTTTTTTCCCTCCTCTAAATTGCCTTATGTATCAATAAATATAACATACAAGAACAAAAGCAGGGGAAAACCAGGATTTGATAAAATATACTTTCAGGACCCAAGGGTATAAATAATAATAAAAAAAAATTATAAAACAGAAAAAGACTTTCCAATACAAAACTCCAAGGATCTTGAAAAAACACAGAAATAAAAGAAACCTTTTGTAATAAATGCAACTTTGTACAAAGCAATGACACAGAAAACAAGAACTGTATTCGGAGAAGCAATACAAAAGAGCTGATAAATGTATAATTTTCAATTTGTTTTAGTAAATGAAATGTGGAATCTGAATGAAGTAAAATTATTTTTAAATCTACCTGCTTGTTACAGTTTGGCAATTTTAAGACTCTGCTTTTTTCACTGTGCACAACATTACATCACTGCCTATAAATTTGCACTCTGATAATATGAAATGGAGGTCTGAGGATTGTGACACAGATAAGGAAAAGAGTTACACAGAAGAGATTGCAGCAAATAATTTCATATTCTCTACTAGATTTTTTCTTACTGCTTGTAAAACAGAAACTGTTTTAGAAGTTTATGCTGAGAGAACACAACCTTATTTTTTTTAAATTGCCATTCTACACAAAACCATTACAATTTGCTTTACTCAAACTGCAGACTCTGTGTGAGAGTTGCATTTACCCATGCAGAGGTGCTAATTGATTCCTTCAACTCATGAAGTTTTCCACATGACAAGTTCTGCCTTTGTGTTCAACAGAATCAAGAAATAACTTTTACTCGTGATTTCTTGGAGTTAAGAACTCATTTGCATTTATTATATAGATCTCTCAAACAGCATCACTTAAAATAAGTATACTACAGTCAACAGAAGGAAACATTTTGAAAAGACAGGTCATCAAAAAACCACTGGTTTGGGGCACTGCTACAGAGACACAGAAAGTACTTAATTCACAATCAAGATTAGGGCAAGTGTGTACATAAATAAAGGCAAAAAAAGTCTGTCAGTAAAAACCAGCCCTCAGACATATTGCTGATAATAATTTTAAAACACATGTATTTGCTTTTGTTCATCCATTTGTTACTAGGTTATGTAAGTTACCTTTAAATTCTTTGAACATGTTCCACTCACTAGTGCTACAACGCCATCATCTGTTACCTGGAGAAAAAGCACAAAGGATTAAAGCTCAGTTTTTCAGAACACAGCTATTTGAGTGGGGAAATTATATTAATTTATTTCCTCCCTGCAATCAATTAATATACTTAACATTACAGTACTTTCTTCCCAACTAAGCCTGTAGATAAAATTATTCATGTTTGTTTTTTGGTTTTTCCATTCTATTAAACACTCTTTCATTTTCCTGCCATGTGATCCAGCCTAGCTTTCTACAGGGATGTTTCCAACTGTGTAACTGCTATTTCTGCAGCTTCCTTGTCTCATTTAACAGTGGGTACACTGGTATGGTCAGAGCACAGCACTTTTCATTTATAAGGTTTAAAGCACTTCTGCTCTACCTAGACTAATTTTTCTCCTGTTTTCAGGACTGCAGATGTTCTTGAAGTAAGGAAACAAAAAAGTAATGAAGTTTAAAGAAGTAAGAGTTAAATGATAATAATAAAAATCAACAAATGAAATATTAAAATTCTTTTGCTACCCTACTTCTGGAAAAATTGAAAGAAGAACATCATCTAAAATATAGAACCTGATATGTGTTTTCAGATATGTGTTTTCAGATCTGACACTTTGTGACAAATGCTTCCTACTGAAACCCACATGCAACATAATTATTCACCATCAATGCATCATAATTATTCACCATCACCTTCAACTGAACCTGCACTTCCTCCAAAAATCCTTTCCCTGGCATCATTATCTCACTGTATGTTATATTGCTTTTGCAGCTGATTTCCCTCTTCTCATGCTCAATACTGTTTTTAAATCCTCTTTCTTGCCATTTCTGACATTTTAAATGTCATTCTTTCAGTGTTGACTCTGTAACATAACTCTTGACAAGCCATTCAGAAAGCACAGTCACTCTTGGACTAGAAATAGTTTACTTCTGCTAGGGGCTTATATTGTTTGACATCCTGTATTATTATTATTCATGTCAGTTTGTCCTAACTGAAAGCAGAAAATAATCTGTCCAAGATTCCACTTTCTTTAAATGAAATATTTTTGATTACTTTACAACTTGAAGAAAATTATTGCACTACATAAAGATACTGAAAACAAAAACCCTTCAGTATTATGCAGATTCTAACAAAAGTTTATTTTTTGGTTCACAATATGTGCTGTAATACCAAAATGTGTATTTTTCTGCTTACCAAGATGCAAAATATACCTTTCCTTATCCTCAAGAGGAGTAAATTGGAAGTAAACTGTGGTCCTAAATCTTGCCAAGAGCAGAGGTAAAAAGATCCCGTTCAATTTTATCATGACAATTCTAAAAAATAAACAAATGGAAGGCAACTGGCCAACTGCCCCCACATTTACCTGAGTAGATGAGAAGTCCACACTGTGAAGAAACTTGCAGTTTTCCCCAAGTGCCTGCAGAGATGCATCCATGATGCCTGAACAGCTGCCCAAGTTCACTATTTGTAGGAATTGGCAGTTGAGGGCAAGAGCAAGAACTCCACTGTCAGTTATATCACAGCACCTTTTAAAAGACGCTTCTCGCAGGTAGGGACAGGATAAGGCCAGGGCTATGACACCTGCCAAAGAAACAGAGTTACTGCTTATTTCTAATAACCACCATGCTGGGTCCAAAGGCTCTGGAACAAGTTTTGAGGAAGGAATAATTCAGACAAAGTGGAAAATATGACCAATATAACAAAGTATTATGAGAGTAACCTGATAGCTCTCTCATAAGATAATCAGTGCTCTAGCCCTGTAATTGACACCGAAAAAGAGACTTTTAATTAGTATTGGTGTGGCATCGGGGATTTTTTTAAAACAATATTTACCCTAGATATTTTTTGCAATTCATTCCAAGCTAACAAGAAAAATAAACCAGAAATAAGATCCCAGTTATCTGTGCACAGATAACATACCTTCTGAAGTGATTCCAAATCTGTTTTCCCTGCAAGAATTCAAGTTGATTTTTTTCAGCTGCTTGCAGTTATAAAGCTGCAATAATGCATTATCTGAAATATCACAGTCTCGGAGGTCTAGAGACTCTACAGCAGGGTGCAATACCTGTAAAGAAAACCTACCATTTCAGTCACACTCTGCTATGCCATTAAACATGCGCATTTTCATCTAAAACACTTGAAATATTATACACCACATAGAACTTGTCACTAGAAGATGGGGTTACCAGTCCTAGGAACTAATAACTCTAAGAAAAATATGGTCTGTTTGCTGCAACAGCTCATCTCTTATAGCATGAATGTTCAGTTTCTGTGACATATAGAATAGGAACACATTAATACTACTATTTAAACAGTGGAAATACTATCTGGATGGTACAATTGCTACCACTAGTGCTTCTGCCAGCACAGATATTTTTACCAAGGACAATACTCTCACATTTACTAGCACAACTTTGGTGGCAGAAATCTACAATGCAAAAAACCAGGGATTATGATCAGAACTTAAATCCACTGAACAGATAAGAGTGATATTTGAAAGATATTTTTGCCCCAGAGTATTTTTGTCACCTACAGACACACTCTTTTGCTCATAAACAAGCAACCTCATTATCATACCATGAGGAGGTACCAAATCCTCATTAAAGAGGCTCTTTCACTCCCACAAGACCATAGGTTGGAGTTTTTGTGAAATCTTCCCCAAGAGGACATTTATGAAAGTTAGACACAAGGCAATGGAAAGCCTCATATTTTAGTAACGACAGCCATATACTCCCTGTAGATTGTTATTCCCTTCCTTAACTCCCAAGGACAAAAGCATAAATTTTCATACACAAGCAAAGATAACAGCATAGCTGGCAGGCTTGTTAAAGGCTTATTCCTTTCTCAGATTCCCTCTAACAAGGTACCATAAAGATACTACAAAGAATATTGGTTTTCTGTTTCACAAATATAAGATGCTAAAATGTTTACTAACAAAGTAAGCAAAAACTTCTAGTGGATTCCAACTGCAACCTTTCAGCAAAATGAATGGCAGACCTCAGACAGCTTGGACAACTTTTTCTCCCCAAATGCTATAAGCTTTTATTTGTCTCTTTATGGCATAAAACTGCACAAAACACTTGAGCAGTTTTTACAAGATAACAGTCAGTTCTGATTTCACTCATATTTCTGAACTTGTATATGAGGAACTAAAGCAGCCAAACACAGCTTAAAGCCAAAGTGACCATCAACATTTGTTCAAGATGCTTTCCCTCACTTGTTGGCTTTCTTTCACAATTCTGAATCACCTAAGACACAACAAAACTCACCAAACTGCTGGTTTTAAAGTCACATGACAATTTTTAAGAAGAAAAGAACTCTTAGATGCAAGGCAGTCTAAATAAGAAGCAACAATACTACCAGAATACTGCCTATATAAGGTAGATAGAGTATCAAGCTTCCCTAGGCCATGATTCTTCACACCCCCAGGTATTACTTAGAGGTTTGCTTTCTGTTGTCATTCATAGATTCGCATTCGCTGCATAGATATACTAAAATCTAATCTGTTTCGAAGAAGAAATTTTGGATTGATTAAGGATTGCTTGGATGCAGCATACAGGACACTAAAGTACTGGCTTTCTATCCTGTGGACTCATGCTGAATGGTTTTATAGAACTTTATGGTAAAAGTGAGCTGGAATAAGGAACTTGGCATGTCATGGAAGGCTGCTCCAAGAAAAAAGCAGAAAAAGGGGGCAGGGGGGAAAGATGCATGGTAACACAAATTTGGGCAAGAATAGGGAGGGAAGAGATTAAATAGAACTTTATCCATAAGTGTAGATTAATAGAGTTTCAAATAGAAGAAATTTAATTTTAAGCAAAAAGCTTAAAAAAATAAAACTATGAAAGAACATGAAGGACATGTATAAGAGTAAACAAGATAGCATAGCCTGGAAAAGTCCAAGAAAGTAGATCCAGACACAATACGGTGGAGACTATGAAAGAAAAGGGCAAGACAGAAGAAATAGCAAAGAAAAAAGTTCCTTAGCCACATGGAAAACTAATCAAGATGCTGCAAATATGTTACAAGTAAAACATACTTTGGTTATACAAGATGTGAGCAAGGAACTGTAAAGGCGGCCAAGCAACATAAGCCATTCTGCTCTGCTGAGCAACAGTAACATCTGCAAGATGAAAGAACCTGAAAATTAAAGAGTGAAATGGTATGGAGACGCAGCAGGAATTCAGAATCCAAGAGTGGCTAACATTTTGATAATAATGCAAGTGAGATAAACCTGGAAACTGCTAGCAAAGAAAGCTAAGGAATAGCATGCCCAAGAAAAGTGATGACAGCCAGGGATAGAATTGCAGAAAATTGCAGGAACAGAGAAAGCAAAAACACATGGAAAAAGAACCATAGCAGAATATCCCAGTGTCAGACGGAAAACAGGTTTTAAGAGAAGGCACTGATCAAGTGCTGAATGAAGACAAAGACAGATGAGATCTTACAAAGAGACAGAGGAAAGTTTGTAAATTAAAACTCTCTAGTTTATTTTCAGAATAAAAATATCCTAATAGGCTTTGTGCACTTATACATGCACAATCATATGGTTTTAATTATGTATATCGTGTAGGATGCTTTGAAAGGATTACTTACTGAAAAGATAGCCTAAACCAGATTTCATCCAGTCAAATTTTCCAAAATAAGATAAATTAGTGGTTTTCACTCCAAATCTTACTTTGTGTAATCAAAAAATGGTACATAATAAGGATTAAGGTTTTTGTTTGTAAGTTTTCCACAGTACTTCTGCGTCTGCCTCCAGTCTTGGCTTCACTATCCTGACTCTGAGAAACTGATAATATTTACTTCTGAGTTCTTCTGAGTTACATGTCAAAGCAGGAATGAACAGGGAGTCATTCATACTCTGTTTCACCAAAGCCAACCTTTATCTTTCCTCAATTCTCATGCCTCCCTTTGAGGCTGAGTAAGATAATAGCAGATACATATGAAACAGATGTGCCCCTGAATTTACAGCTGAAGAAAAGTCATTAACTGGCTACATTTAGAAACAAGGACAAAAATCAGTAAGCAAAAGGGATGAGAGAAGTTGAACCATCAATTTCTAGCCTTAGCATCATCACATTTCAAAGAATAAAAATTTAAATAAATTATATGGAGATCATATGCCTAACATCAATAGAACCTAACAGAATTCTAACAAGTTCCTGAAATCCTTTCATAACTAAATTAGGCACAAGCTTCTTGGAACATACTGCATTCAGGAACAGAGACTGGTGTGTAATAGAGGTTACTTTCCTATACTGATGGGATACTATATGTCAGCTGATAACACAAAAGTCAATTATCACTGAAGAGAGAGCATTTTTAATTTACTTTTTACTAAAACACAATCTTATTACTATTATTAACTATTAACATTATGAAGTTTAAGAAATAAAACTGTAAAGACACGGACAGAGTAAGCAGACTTAAATTTATCTCATGTAAACAGTTTTAATCCAGTTCACTTAGTCCAGTGTATAAACTATCAGAGACAGTAGTTTTGAATGTGTCCTTACCTCACTGATATTTGAATCAGTTATTTGCCCTTGCCTACTCATTAATTTAATCAGTTTATCCTTTATGTTGGGTGGCAATGGTTTAATATCTGCAGCATATCTGGAAAGGTTCTTTGTCAAACACTGAAGGCACCTGAAATAAAGGAAAGGTACAGCACAGTCAAAAAGAGGCATTACATGTTAGAACTAGAGCAAGCAAGCCATGAAGTGCCACCTTTTGCATGCAGCCATGGTGCCTTCAGACCTTGTAAGTTCCAGCTGTTCCATGCTACCACCACTTCAGCTGCTGCCCTTTGGGGTGAATCAACTGATCCTTCTGTGAAAGCCTTCCCCAAGCACTTGTAGGCAAAGATTACCCTCCTTCACTGCAGTCACTTACCAAACCAGTTTGCTGCTAGTACAGTCACCAGCTTCGAGAAAAGCCTTTTCACCATCTAAACTCCACTAAGTAGCACTAAAATCTTTGGCTGGTACAGCCAGACCCAGGGAAGGGACACCTCTCTTTCACCTCAGATAAAAACATTAAGGAGATATTTTCAGTGTAGTATTTTGTGCCCTGTCCAGTTTGTACTACTCTTTTAATATGAATTGTGTTGTGTAACCCTGTACTCAACTCTTTTATCCTTGTGGTTAAAACTAGATCTGATCACAGGATTGTCACTTGTGGCAGAAAATTGTCTTAATGGGGTCCAGGAAATCTGAAATCAACAAGCTCATAGTCATAGTCCTAGATAGCAGATTAGGCATATAAAATAACATGTGGACACACAGAAAATTTAATATATAGGGAATAGTGAACCTTCAAGGTATTGAAAAAGCATCACCAGCAATCGTTCTTCAAGAAATTAAACTGCCCTAAGATGAGGAGAAAGGTTCTCACACAGCTTATTGAAGTCGAATCACAACCAGAAACACTGATTAGTTTAACTCAGTATAGCAAATTCCTTTTCTTTTAATAGCAGTATTTTAGGCCTACTCCCACCCTACATATTTATTCATCACAATGATTTATCAACATGAAGGAAACAGCCTGACTATTGTACACACTGGGCTTGAGATTTTGAATTAAAAATAATGCCAACACATACTGCATTTTCTACACATCATAAACATCCTGCTCTCTGGGCAACTTTTGTGTTGGGGTAAAATTGCTTCCCTGTTCTGAGCAATCTGTTCCCTTGGCCAGATACTGAAACATGACTTACACAAAGTTTCCATTATGAGATACTGCTGCATGAGAAATTAAAAAACAAACCTCAAAGACACACAGGGCTTAAGTATCCATCCATAAAAATGAAGGACTAAGCAGAAGTAAATATTAATAGGCTTACTAGAATCACTGAATGCTGGGCAATGCTTTAAGACACGAATTGAAATCCTAGAATTTTATCTGTGTGAATGCAAGAAAAAGGCATCATTTCAGTCAGAATCTGTAAAGAGACTCTAGATGGAACAGAGCTTTTGGGGAAAAAAAAACGTTAAAAACTTTACTTAAGCAAAATAAAACAAAGATCAATATTACCCAATTATATGTGAAATAATATCCAGGTGGAACACTTGAAATAATGCTTTTCAGGGTCAAATATATAGAAGAATATTCACTTTTGCAACATCAAGTATCACAGAGGGACACTAATCATGCAACCCTATCTTTTTAAGATTCCTAAGGCACTTTAATGTACCACAGAATACATAAAATATTAATGTTCCAACCTCTGCAACTTTAAATTACAATCACAGGCTCAACGAAACACCAGAAGCAATTCCAGAAAGAGTTTAGGAATAACTTCTAAGCATCCTGAACATACTGACCTTCAGAACAGTCACCACTCAAAAGTCCCTGGGTAAATGAGGAACATAAATTAGAGCGAAGCTAAATCAACATCCAGAGATAATGAAATAGCTAATACTTTGTTTTTTTAGGAAACAACAAAAGTTTTAAAAGCACTACAATTCTGAAGCAAAGGTTGCTGTATTGTAATTTTCTTAGAGAAATTTAGAAGTTTTTTTGTAAGGAACTGGCCTTTATCCTGTGAAAAGACAAATGTTTTCTATCAAAGATAAGCAGGAGACAGGAATGTCTGAACAAATAGCAGTAAAACCATAAAACACAAATTTAAGTAATTTACAGGATGTTTATGTAACTTAGAAAGACATGTAGTCTTTTAACCATTTGTCTAAGCCCTAAAAATGTATGTCTTAGGTAATCTACAAGATGTTTGTGTAGTTTAGAAGGATGTGTAGTGATTGGTGTAACTTAGAAGGATATGTAGCAATGTATAACCAAAACCATTTGGCTATCAAAATCACTATATAAGGAGGGTGAAGCTTTCCTTCCATGGAACTGCATGTTAGCAGCTTCCCTGCAGGTGTGTAACAAAGGGACCCCGTGACTTACACTTTGTCCACAAGTGAATTTCTTCGAATCAACAGTATTTCTCTCTGCTGTAGTTGGAATCCTGACTTAATGGGATCTGGATACACACAGCAGTAACTAGGACTGGTAAGTAAAGACTGTAATGCAATCACAGGGCAGACACACTTTGTCCCAGTTTAACTTAATGGAAGAAGTTATGATTCCTATTTTTCAGGGACAGGGAAAGCTGAATAGTGTTTTACTCCTGCAGTGGCCTGATAAAAGACCATTCTCTCTTGCGGAAGCCCCAGCTACCTTTTCCCTGCTCCACATTATCAGACTTGTAACACCAGACCTTTATAGTTCAGAGTTGTCTATCAAGTGTCAAATGGCACACTCATTTGTTCCAAATGTGTTGTGAGGTGCTGAACAGAAAAAGGCATGTGATCTTTAACCTTAAGGCGTTATGACAGGGCAAATATTTGTATTTCAAATACATAAAACAGAAATTAGATCCTTATGGCTAATTATTCCACAAGTAGTCTAACTTACATGAGGGTGCTTATACTAAGTTATGTCACACAACACAAAATAGCAGAACAGATGTCAGGAGAGGACACAGAAGAAATGAACCGGACGAGGTTCAATGGCAAATAACAAAATACATTCATCTTCCTGCATTCTTTAGAAATAGGTAATTTATATTCATAGGAAGACCACAAAAGGAAGCTCTGTTTTGAAGTTGCTGTTCCACCTCTGCTCTCAGTTTTTTTACACCCATCTGCCAATGTTCTGATGCCTTTGTAAGACATTCTTTTTCCAAGACAGTGACACATTAGTCATCAACACATTGGTCTGCAATAGGCTGACCCACTGTTAAAAGAGAGCTATATATCAATGACACATGGAGCAATCCTAAACAATAGCCAACCACACACTCTTGTGATGATTTACATGTGTAGCACGCTTTCTTTATCATGTAGTAACTAATTAAAATATTTTTAAATCTGATCTTTCATTTGTGTTGTTCTAAGAGTCTGATGTTTGATGGTAGAAACTCCCTTTGTTCTGATCTCATGTGTGAGCATGAACAAGTCATCTTAAAACATCTGTCAGAACTGAGAGATTTGTAACACCAGCTAAATCTGTTTATCTGCCCCAGCTGCCCCCTCCGCCTCTCCAGCAAGTGTTACTGCTGCCAGGCATCCACTGTTTGTCAGGCCCTGCAAATCCTACACCATCAGTTTTCAGTCAAGTAGGATTATGTAAACCAACTACAAGTTTGACATAAATTGCCCTTAAAATTGCATCATCTAGGACTGCCTGTCTAAGCTGGTCATTTCTCATCTTGGGAGCAATAACTTTAGGAAAGATAAGTTACTATAATACCTAGTTTGAGGAAAAAAAGAACGTTTCTAAATATTTTCAATATGAAGTTCTTGTGCAAATGACCTTCGGAATGTTCATTACTCTTTTGGGGCAGGGGGCAAAGGCCATTAGGTGGCAGACAAGCAGCAGATACAATCACGGACCAGAAACACCTTAATAAATGCACTTTGTTTGGTTTGGAGATCTTAAAAATAATGACATTATTTAAAGGACTACTCCACACACTAACAGATACATTTTGGTGTCTAGTTTCTGTAGTAAATTCTGCTAGTTAAACAATAAGCCTAAGGGCTAGCGTAAGTAAGAAGCTTAAAGTGCAGCCTGGCACAAGCAGATGGCCATCACCTGATTGGCATTAAGATAAGGAACAACACACTAAATTAAACACATTTGTTAAAAAGTTGTATAATTATAGCTTCAAGTAGTAGTAGTCTTAGGGACTACTAATTATATTATAATTACATTATAATATACTGCAGCAGTATTTAAAAAGTAGTGTAAAAAATATTAGTAACCAATCAAAAGTAGAAATTGTTTGTGGTATCAAGCCCTACAGTACAGGTGAAGAGAAGTTACCACGTTTAAGATCTAACATTAAGCATGTAGGGTAATACATTGTGTTAGATACCATTAATGTGGTCACTATACACCACTTTAACCAAATGTAAAGTCTAGTGGTTGCAAAGGCTATTTTTCCATACCGCACTTGACTCCTCAACCACGTTTTACTGTGCCTTCCTCATTCAGTCTCTGGAATTCTCAGTCGCAGTGTGAGCTGTTCAGGATCTGATCTGATTGAAAATCTCCTTGACTAAAACTGTGAGGACACAGAAACAACACTGCTGGAACAAGTGGCTGAGTGCAGAGGGCAGCAGCAACCTAGAGTTACACCAAATTCGACTTAGCATAAAATCACAGCTCTGGTCCCTTTAGACAACTGGTTTTGCCAAAAAATGTTGTCTGGCATCAGAATGCCACTGAATCACAGCAAATTAAACACCTAACTAGTACAAACTCCAGAGAGGTCAAAATATTAAGGCTCTATAATCTGAATTGTAGCACAGATTTAAACAAGGAATGAAGCAAGATTTCCAGCGTGGAAGCACATTAAAAAAAAAAACACTAAAGTTAGCACAGTGTAATAAGGACATCTCTAGCAGGTTGCTGCAGAAGACACTAAGGAGACAATAGTGATTTCAAGCAGAACCTGGACAGAGTTTAACCCAGGCCTGGCCTGCAGAGACCCATGTGTCATGTCAACACGAGCAACATTCTAAACCTAAGCAGGCACCAGGCTGCCTTTAACTCATCCTGAGGAGATGTGCAAGAATGCAATGCCTTCATAGAACCTCGGTGACTGCTGCATGACCTTGCCTCATTGATCAACAGAGAAGCCTGTACTAGGCTCTCACTCAGTATCTGTAGATTACACCATCCACATTCTTTGCCTTGAGATTAGCCAGTTTATCTATATGCAACATTCCTTTACTTGACTGCAGAAATGAAGAATAGTTATTTACTTCTAAGAAAAACGTTAACAAGGTTCTAAGGAACACAAAGGTGAACCCCCACCCCCCTGGGCAAGATCTATGCAACATGCTGATCACTATGAAGGGGTTGTCTCACACTGTGATAGCCAGGTGCCTCAGCATCAGAAGGGACAAAAGACTGCTGCCACCTTTATTAGTGCTACTATTCTTTAAACAATAAACCAGTTAACTAGCCTTGAGAACCCATGCCTTTCCTACTGTGATCCCAATCCTCGGGGCCAAAACAGCGTCCTACCTTTGGCTCAGGTGAGTCAAACAGACTTTGAGTCTTTTGGGGTTGCTACATGTGCACCCACCATGTGACTGTTCCCTCTTCTATGATGGATGCCTATGGTGTCATGTGAATGGGCAGCAGCAGTTTGTGTCACACAAGGGCACACACTTCAGTTACGTGCTAAATACGCATTTATCATATGACACCTATGTTTTGGGCACTGGGTAAATGAACTTTTCTGGCAATTCATCCTAAAGGAGGCAGATTGTTACTATACACTGTAGTACATTAAAACAGTTGTATCTGAAAACTTCATGTAAACTTAATTTGTTTCCCTTGAAGGCGTTAAGTGGCCTGTAAATCTAGACCAACTACTTAGTTCAGATTTGCAGAAAATACTCCAAAACCAATGCAATGGAAATCAATGTGAGGTGTGCCAAGCCTACTTGTTACATTTAACTGTCTCTTGCCACAGAATATTAAATTCAGCTTGAATGAAAAGATTAAGATTAATCACATTCTTTTCAAAAACCTGGTTGATATTCACAGAGTACATTACCAATCTGCAGTTTAAATAATCATTCAAATTATGTTTCCACTGTTATTCCACTTTATAGGAAACAATAGAACACTTATTTGCTACACCAGGGCAACTATAATCTTATCTTCAGTGCTTTAAGAATAAAAATCTTAGACTAACTGTACTTTTTGACAGATGTTTTTCTTTTACCTGTCAAATGAAATATTTTATCCCTACGCTGTCACCAACTCCCTTCTAAACACAAAGGAAATTGACATAAAGAAAAACACAAAGCAAAACACCATTCACTGTATTTGCTGGGGCCAGGCAGAGACAGGGATCCTCAGCATCCAGATCCGTCAGGGATCATCCTGGTACCTACCTGACAAACATCATTACTCCCACCAACCCCTGCCATTGTCAAATCCTGTCACTAGTCCTGTAACTCCTCCAAAACTGTCACCTCTGCCAAACCCTGACACATACCCTGCCACCCCAAACCCTGTCACATCTGTCAAGCCTTGTCACCTCTCCTGCAGCTCCTCAGCTCTGCCAAACTCTGGCAGCCCATCAAACCCTGCCACCTCTGCCAAACCCTGTGTCACCTCTCCTCTAGCTCCTGAACTCTGCCAGACCCTGTCACCTGCCCTGCCACCCCAAATCCTGTCACTTCTGTCAAGCCTTGTCCCCTGTCCTGCTGCTCCTGAACTCCTCCAAATCCTGTCACCTGTCCTGTCACCCCCACCAGACCCTGTCACCCCACCAAACCCTGTCACCTGTCCTGTCACTCCCACCAAACCCTGTCACCCCACTAAACCCTGTCACCTGTCCTGTCCCCCCACCACACCCTGTCACCCCAGCAAACCCTGTCACCCCAGCAAACCCTGTCACCCCACTAAACCCTGTCCCCTGTCCTGTCCCCCCACCAAGCCCTGTCCCCTGCCCTGCAGCCCCGGCCCCCCCAGCCCCCCCAGCCCCGGCCCCGGCTCCCCCCGCCCTGTCCCCCCTCACCCCGCACCCCGCCGGCACTCACAGGTCCAGGAGCAGCCGGACCCCCTCGCCAGCGCTGTCCCAGCCGCCGCTGAGCCGGCTCATGGCCGGGGCCGGGAGTGCGGCTGGGGCCGGGAACAGGGCCGGGGATGGGAACACGGCCGGGCCCAGGAACACGGCCGGGCCCAGGGAACACGGCCGGGCCCAGGAACAGGGCCGGGCCCGCGGTGCCGGTGCCGGTGCCGGTGCCGGTGCGGAGATGGCGGCGGCGCCGGGGGCATGACGGGAGATGTAGTCCTGGAGCGCCGCTGGGACCGCGCTGCCCGGCGGGGGTGTGTGCCTCTGAGCCAGTGGGGGTGTGTGGGTGTGTGTGTGTGATTGTGTGTGTGTGTGTGTGTGATTGTGTGTGTGTGTGTGTGTGTGTGTGTGTGTGTGTTTGTTTGTCTGTTTGTGTGTTTGTGTTTGTGTGTTTGTGTGTGTGTGTGTGTGTCTG
>JAWWEE010000040.1:61580738-61597806 GCA_035221455.1 Xenops minutus | reverse complement strand
GATATAAGAAAGCCATTTATGTATTAGAATATATGAATTATCAATCCATTTATATACTTGATATAAGAAAGCCATTTCTATATTAGAATTTATGAATTGTCTAACATAACAGGATGTCTGTAAAGGTGCTTTGGTCACATAAATAAGAGGAAAAGGATATATATATACATATATATTACTAACTCTATTCACTGTAGAATCTTTGTAACCAATCAGAATGTAGCAAAAAGAGAAAAACAGGATGCCTTGCCAGATGAAATTGTCTAAGTAGAGAAATAGTGACAAACAGTGAACAGAGCATGCATCAAGACATAAGGTCGACAGTTCACAGGGATGAAGACCACTCTGTGAGACCACCAACGTGAGGAAGAGACAGAAAAGACCACCAGAGTTCTTCACTGCCCATCCTCCCACAGAGAGACTGAGGTAATCAGAAGTGTAAAATGACATGAAGAAAAAGGCTGTCTATTCATAGTCTCCTGTTTATTAAAGTGTATAAATATGTAAGTTTTGTTCTGGAAAGCGAGCGAGTTTTAGCAAAGCTGTTCACCTCGTTCCCGGTACCGTAAATAACAAAAACCTTCTACTCAAAGATTAAAACAAGTCTCTGAGTGGTTTTTATTAGCCAGGGTTTTATGGCATCAATATCATATCCTTTTAGTGTAAACTATAAAGCCTCCTAAAGAAAAATTGCTTGCATGTGCCCAGTTTGTCTGGGATATCTTATGCACAAAATGAAACATGCTATTCAGTCATCATGGGCCAGTTGTGAATTTTGTAGCAGGAGGCACACAGGGCCATCAGAGTGCACTTTGTTTAGCTTTCCTCTCAACAGCACAGACAGGATGTACTCGAGCAGCCTGAGCACCAGGAGTGCTCCAGTAGCAGGCTGGCCTTGGCTGCCATGCAGGGGTATTTGTCCCTAAAGAAGAAAAAGCAGAAGAGAGCTCCCTTGAATGGCATTTTAGCATTGGGAAGGCAGGAACCCCCATGCTGGTAGTGCTGAGTTAAGCATGGAGTGCTCCCAGGCCTCCCTGGAGATCTCTTTCCTGGCATCAGAAGACAGAATGAAGCTGCAGCAAACCTGACAAATTCTGTGTGCCTGTGTGACAGATCTAAACAGCACACAGTACCTCTTATGAGCAGTAAATTCTCGTACTCTTTTTCACGGGATTCACTTCACCACATTCTCTCATCAGTGAGTCTGGCAATTCTGGGGGTAGGTTTGCTGTTCCTCAGCTTCTGGGCTGGAAATAATTACTAGCCCAGTGACAGTCTTTAACTGTTTAACCTCAGGAGTCGCTTGTGAAGCAGCTCATGAACTGCCAGATTTCACACACCTGTGACAAGCCACCCTTGTCACAAGGGTGCAAGAACACACACATAGGCTGTATCTCCAACTGGCATCAGGCTATCCCAGGAAGCAGACATGTGCTGCTCTTATACTGGTTTGACTGCAGCCAGCTGCAGGAAGGGCTTCGGTCACATCAGCCTAAACATGGTGAGAAACTACTGATAAAACACCAGGCTACAAACAGTGACTGAGGAAGTGCTTGAACATGGATTCTCCACAAAGAGTCAGGGCCTCAACTTGTATATGGGGTTATTCCTCCGTAGGTGCAGGACAGCACCTGGCTGAACTTCATTAGGTTCCTATCTGCTGACTTCTCCAACCTGTCAGATGTCTCTGTTCAGAGGGACATCACCAGGTACATCAACCACTATTCCCAGTTTTGAATTATCTGCAAACTTGTGAGCATGCACTTTACCCCGTTGTCATGTAGCATAATGAAGATGTCAAGTGGTATGACCTTAGTATTGACCAAAAGGGACTGGTGTCTAGCTTGTCTTTTTGCTGCTGATCCTCTGAACTCAAAATCTGAGGCTGTTTCCAATCTATCTCACCATACAATTATTCAGTCCATACTGGGTTGGATAGAAACCTGGTCAAGTTCAATAACAACCTTATCTAGTTGAACATGTACCTGGTTATTGCAGTGAGGTTGAACTAGATGACCTTGAAAGGTTCCTTTCAGTCCAAACTGTTCTATGAAGACTAAGGCAAATAAGGCACTGAGGATCTCAACCTTTCTGTGTCTGCTTTGCAGTGTGAAGTTCCGGTGGACTTCAAAAAAACCAAAAAACAGAAAAACAACTACCAAACCAAAAACCAAAACCTCAAGATGCTTAAGAGAAAAAAGTGTTTTTTAGAAGTTACAGTAGGAAGTCTTATGTGTCTCTTCCAATGCTGGGAAACACACAATGATGCAGATCTGGACAGTCCTCTCTGGTAGAGCCAGGGCTGTGCAGAATGCTTTGTGGGGAGGTTCAATAGCCTCATTGTTCATCACATCTTTACAGTATTCTTCCAAGTAAAACAAATCAGTCAGTCTCTTATTGTACAATACTGAGTGTTCTAGAGGGTACCTTGGGGTTTGCTGAAAGCATTACACTTTTACACATTCCCGTGGGAACAAGCCCTTACAAAAAGAACACACGCATTGCATTGTTAGTGGCAGTACATGGTGTATGCTCAAGTTCAGCACTCCCTCATACTAACATATGCACATCTACAATCAAAACCTAGTTAAATTCTTCCTAAGATCTGCTTAAAATCACCCTCTTCTTTCCAATACCTTCAGTGGTGGCCCACTGCAGTATTATTTTTCACGAGGTCCCAGCCTCACTCCCCAGCCCCCAAGGAGTGGGTCCGCATTTTCTATTGTAGAAACACTCCTTATTTTTCACATCCCTTTACCACACTCAACTCCAGATGAATTTGGGTTTCCTAACCCCCATCCTTGCACACTTGGATCTATTCTTTCCGAGTCACCTGTGCTTGTGTCCATCTCCTGCATGCTTTCTTTTCATGCTTGTACATCCTTGGAGGCCTTCTTGACATCTTTGCAGGTTTTCCTGCACATCAGAACAGACCACTCTTCATTGTCAAGCTTGTAAAAAGTGATTCTTTTTGCAGTAAAAAAAACCCAAACAAACAAAAACCAACCAGCTCTTCTGGACCTGTCTTCTTTTCAGGATCACATAAAGTGAATTCAACCCAGGAGATACCTGAACAGGCTGAAGTCTGGCCTCTTGAAAGTCATAACAATAGTCCTGGCTTTTGTCTTCTTCCCTTCTTTTGAAATCCTGAACTCCATTTCAATTAGTTCATTTCCAATATAAAACACTCTTTTTAGTGTTGAACAATGCTGAGACCAGCCTGACCAACAATCCTAAATGAAATCCATCACAGGGGTATGAAAGACAGATGTTTCCTGACAAAGACTGACACTGATGAGGATGTGAAAAACAGAGGTTTACAGAATGAGGAAAAACAAACACGTGACAACATCTTATTTAAAAATAAAGCATGTTCTGTTGAGTTGGCATGACCCTGACTAGCCTTGCAACATATGACTGACAACAAATCACTTTGTACTATCAAGGCACAGTCCCATTTTCCAGCAGGGAGGACTTCTAGGAGTGTGTGTGAAGATTCCTCCCTTGAGTGGGGACACCCTTCAAGTTTACTTCTTGAGCCTGAGCAAAATATATTTCCCCACAGTCATCAGTATGGGTAACATCAATCTATTCAGTAATTATTAAGACATTTTAGAAACTGTTGCATTAATAAGTAGGACACTTTAATTAGTTATAGCTACCTATGTTGTGTCGTAGACAACTCAGATGACTGTATTTTTTCTTTTTTCTCATCACTGGCCATCCAGTGGTCCTACACACAGTGCTGTATTTTGCATAATCTCCTTATAATGGTGCAAGCAACATTTATTACCCTTGTGCATCTTCTTTAACAGACATTTTCCAGCTGTTCATGTCTCCTTTCATTCTGCAGGTGTTTGACCACTCACACTGTAGCCCTCACTTAAAATGCTGTGCCTCCCCTAAATACTTAGGTCATTCACAAAAAATATCTGTAAATGCTCAATTGCTTTGTCCAGGTAGAAATACATAATTAACTTCATTTCAGTGAGCCCCTGTTGCCAGATGACAAACTATTTACTCAGCTGGTGTTAATACAATGTCTATTTTGTAAAATCAGTAGCCTGTGGAACTGCATGATTAAAACTACGTTAAACATCAACCAAGAAAGGTAACAAGAAGCTACACTTCATTGATTAAAGACTCCCAAACAATGAACCAGGCCAGTTATGCCAACTCTGCTTCATATTTGGGAGGTAACATTAAGTTCATTGATTGGTCAAGGATAATTCTGAGTCGGTGACCACTAAAGGTCACTGCAGGGATACCCAGGACAAGAAAATGCATTTGCCAATGGGAGGGGAAATATATTAATAACTTCAGGGAAAATTATTATCATAAGTATAGTTCTTCTGAGAAAATCAATGAATGTATATGTAAACTATAGAATGTAAACACAAGCCTTTTCTGTATTTGGGATGCACAATATTTCAGAGGAAATATCCTGTCCATTGATTGTTTTGTGTCCAGGAAATGACACTGTCTCCGAAATGATGGTAAGATGGCAACTACAATAATCTTGGTGGTGGTCTGCAATTGTAAATGTTTAGATTTTGTTTGAACCTGTCTACTGGGAGTTGATCTCTACAACCATTCATAATTCTTGTGATTTTTAACAAGGGTGTAGGAAATAGGGCTTTACCACTGAGAATAATAATGTAACTGGCTGTAATGTAAAAGGAGAACAAATTTAAAGCAAAACTGTGTAAATGCGACAGACGTGAGAAGGGGCATCAAGGAAAGATGAATATCTATGAACTTTAGAAAATTTGTGGTGTCCAGTGAAGGCTTGTAGCTGGCTGACATATTTCTCCTTCCCTCTGTGTGGTGCTATAAATGCTGGAGCTGAAGTGCCTGTCACCAGGAGTGTGAGGGACAGCTTCACAAGACACTCTTCTCCCTGCAGTGCAGTGACTTGGGTCATGGGACCAATTGGTGGACAGAGTTTTGCCTGCTAATCTGAGGTTTAGATGTGCCTAGGCACTTGCTAATTTTTCCACTGGTTTCACAATATTTAAATGCTTGTGATTGTTTATGAAGCTTGTTAACTTAAGCTGAACAAGATGTCCTTGCTGCTCAGGTATTTGCGAACGGCAACAGGCAGCAATAAAGAAACTCTTGTGAAGCAAATGTAGATCTGCTGCCTGGTTTGCAAATCTCAACCAAAAGCAAGGCAATGCTGCTCACCTGGTGTGCTAAATCAGCACCTCCCGGGAAAGGATATGGGCTACTGCAGGGAACTATGCAAGCAAAAGTCAGAGAAGATTGAATATTTGGCACACTGCAAAGGCTCTCAAATGAGTTAAAACTTGAAAGGCCTACCATGTAGATCTGTGAAGGAAGTGGAGAGTAATTGGAGCAATGCAGGGGTTTTTCTGTGTCACTCTACAATTACACCTCTTAAAACATGTCTAAGAACAAATCGAGGACCTGATACTGTTTGCAGGTGAGTTATTCTGATCAAAGTACTTGGAAAAAATAATTTCCTTGTTCTCTTTTTTGTGCTGCACTTGAAAACTGTCAAAAGATCACAAGACTTGAAAATTCCTGCAAATAAAATTCTGTTCTTTAATTAAAATTAGCATAAATCAAACTTTCACCAAACGTTCTAGAGTTTACAAGTGATTGCAGGGAAATTGCTGGCAAATTTTGTTGGCTGACCAAATGGCATGTGAAGCAGAGAAACACGCTCTTCAACTTCACCCCTTCTCTGAGGGTGGCATCCATCAGGAATTTCTGCGCTCCCCCTTCCACTTCCCTGTTCTCTGTTTTGTCTCAAGAGCATTTCTTTAGCTTAAGCTTAACCCTTTGAGACTGTCAACGTGGCTGTCGTCCTTGCCTTCCGCTTTTAAATCCAATTAGCTCACATACGTTATGTAATTAAGAGAAACTACATAAATATCAATCATACGTCCAGACTGGTTTGTTTCTGTTAAGTTGGCACCAAACTTGTAACACTGCTGAGGAAATAGCATACCAGAAAGACAGGGAAAGGTGAATGATGACGGTTCATGCCATACAGAAATGTGTATTCTGTGCCATATGTTAATGCAAACATATTTAAGCATTGACTGGTGTCTGGGATATTCTGCTTAAAGCAAAAGAAAAGCTTGCAAAAACAGCTTCCACAGCGTGTTTATTTAATGGTTGCAGTAGGAAAAGCAGTTGGAACATGGTTGTCAATGCCCAAGGTAGGAGACAACAATCAAGTGTGTCATGGGAAGAAATCACAGGTGGTAGACATTTCAGGATGAAGGTCAGAGAGATATTTTTTGGCTGCTCAGATATCCACGAGATCTGTAAGAAATAGTCTAACTCTATTTTAGTTTAAATAAGGAGAAACTTCCTGTTAGATGCACAGTTACACAATAGTGAAACTGTTGAGAACAATTTGTTTCAAGTGTCTTCCTCTTTGGTGGGGGGCCAGAACAGAGAAAAATTTAAGGACTAAATGTAGGATATGTTGATGTGACTTCAGAGCAAGGCACCTCTCATGCAAACTGCTTGCATGGCAAGAGACATAAAACAGCTTGCCATATCCTACAGACACCTCCACGTGCTCATCTACTCAGAATTTTGTGCCTAAATCTTCTCAAGTTGTGTGGTTAAAGCAGGTGCTTTGTGGCTGAATTTGCCTGTGACAAACACCACAAGATTAATCAAATTATATAAAAGAACTCATCATAAATGTGCTGTATGACTTAACGTATGTGCACATAACAGATGGTTTTAAAACCCCACAGAAGTGCAGGAAATTTACAGAAGCAGAAGGCTACTTATACTGGCCATAGCAGGTAGGAATTAATGCGGCAATCCTGAAAATCCTCCAAATAAGCACTAAATACCAGTGCTCAGGGGAAACAAACAAACAAACAAAACTCCTTCACTAAATACCTATGCTAAAGGCGGGGAAAAAACCACAAAAAACCTTCAGTGCCCCAAGGCTTAATTAATCAGATAAACCACAGCTTTAAGGAGTCAAAGGAGAATAAAGATTCAGTACCACGAGACTCAGGGTCATCACCATGACATTTGCATCACTTATGCAGGGTCCCTGCAAACTTTAGCAAGGAGAGATAACTATTTACTTGTCTTTGTTGTTATAATTAACCATTAACTAGATTGAAACTGTTTTAGAAAGGATAGCATGGAGGTTTATGCCTCTCCTCACCTGACAGAATATATGGTTTCCAGATGAGTCATTTTCATAAAATCCAGTCATACATCACAGAGGAACTAATTCAACTGATTTGTTAAAAAGGACATTATAAAACACACTTTCATGATACTAGAACATCCTTAAGTTGATGGAAATGCAGAGAAATCAAATCAAAGTATTAGAAAAACCTGGAAGGAAACGGTAACTGCAACATTTAAATTACCACAGAGCCCTCTACAAATGCTTGAGCCAAGCTTAGCCTTTCTGAATCAATGACTAAGTGGCAAAGGTACCCTTCAGAGCTGGGGTGCTCCAGACAACCTCAGACTCTTCTCTCAAGAGACCAGTTTGCAAATAAACTGGGCTGCAAGCTGAGCCTTGTAAGACAACATGCTTGTAAGACAACATGCTGATTAGCATTTAGGTAAAAATCAAGTACATTTAAAGAGGGTTTGTACACAGCAAAGGGACAGATCACTAAGTTACCTCTGACCCTGCCCCTGCCCCTGCATAGTCAAGGCATTACCAGTCCAGCTTTGGGATGAAGTATTTCCATCAGACCATATTGTCACTGGGACTGGGACTCTCTCTTGTGAAAATTATGGAAACCCAGGAAAAGGAGCTGTACAAATAGTGACTGGTGTTGTATGTGCAGTAAATCCTGTCTCTGCAAGATAACCATCAGAAACCAAGAATCATGGCCCCACTGAGAATAAATGAGAACAAGGTGATGCCATAAATCCTCTAAACAAGGAGATAACACAGAAACAAAGTGTTGATAGGCCAAAGAAGACTTTTGCATGAACTTTTGAGCTAGCCTTTAGTCATTTGCATAGTAAACCACACACCCATAGGCTGTAGTATCCCCTTACTCAAATAAACCCCGTCCCCATAAAGCATGTGTGGTAAAAATAAATGGGTATTGTGCCTTTAAATGAAGGTGAGTAGCTATATGCACAGTGGCTATAGGTTTAGACTGTTATGTATGGGGGAAATATTTATCTTTCATTGTTTGAAGTGTATAAAACTGGGAAGTTGGCATACTGAGTGGGTGCTACCTTTGGATTTACAACCTAGCACCCATCTCTGCACAGATTAACTCTGTGTGAACCAGCTTCTTGCATGCTGGATAGAATCCAAATTTGGGACTACACTGGGACTGTTGTAGCTGACACTCACTAGCTTAGTCTTGCTCTTGTTTTGTGGCAAAACATTCTGTAACTTGCAAGTTCTCTGCAATGTTGTGCACGGCACACATGTTCTTCAGAGGGGTAAGTCAGGAAAACTCTAAGCTTACTTTTAGGCCATTTGATAAGCTGCAGCTCTAAAGACACTACATGATCCTAGGCTGATAGGTCCACAAATACTGACCATGCCTTAGCAAAATTTATTACAGTATATTAACCTATACTTATTAAAAATATACAGAAGAACTGGAAAACATAGCAGACAAAACACCACAGAAGCAAAGAGCTTTCCTGTAGTAAGTCCAGCTAGAACTTGTTTGACAACAGAATAAGCAAATACAATTAGCAATTTAACTTGCATATATGATGTTGTGATTGATATGATGTTGTGATTCCTTGAAATCGTAGTCTCCAAATAACCCTTAAACTTTTATTTGCTCCTTAGGCAGACATTTGCATCATAAATAATATGTTTGTTTTGGAAGTGAGAGTGGAAATGTGCTTGGGCAAATGGAAACATGAGAAGAAACAGTAGAACAAGGACTAACATAATGGCATATATTGTTATCTAATGTCGGCAGTTCACCTGGGTCAAAGTGTAACCTATGAATGGTTTCATTCAATAACCAGAAAGCAAGAAAATGAAAGTATAAGTTAGGATGACAGGAGGATAGAAGAACTGGCCTGGAGCCAGAATGTAACTAGAAAGGGAAAACAAAAGCAGGGCATTGACACAGCAGTGTTGTCTAAGACTCACGTGGAGTGAAACTAGATACTATGATCACAGTAACTGTTGACTCTCAAAGGTTATCCAAATGTAGGTAGTTTTTAGCAGTAAGAAGGACCTCAGGATATGTAGAGAGGATTCAGTACTGGCATGTCTTATCCTACGTGTTGTGCACAAACTGTCCTGGCCAGATTACTTGCACACACATCTACTGATACTTCTGTTGGTGAAAATATGAGTAAACAAAGTCAGCCGATTTATGAAGTTAAAGAAAAATCACTTTCCTTCCCTACATGGTCTTGTAGTGAGTTTTGTTTCCTTAACTGCCACATAAATTGGCAGAGAATCCAAAGTGAGAAGGCAAGAAGAAATCTTTCCACCATTGCCTCTTAATTGTGAAAGGAAGTGACTGGATCCATTCTTTGGTAGGAACCACACACAGTGACTGACAGTGAGCATACAAGGAAAGTGAAGGACAGAGCTGAAGATGTGGAGAATGGAAGGAAGATAAAGAACAGGATTTGATCCATAAAATATTTCGAAAGGGAGACACAAGGAGGAGCATATCAGTTCAGGAAGGTTAGACAGGATGAAAAAATAAAAGATTGCAATCACTGTCAACTACAGAAGTACCCTGAAGAGTGAAAATCACGTTCAAAAACCAGTTGCTTTTTCCCAGTCAAGAGAGATATGATGACCACTCTTCAGCTGATATTTCTTGTCCTCCTTGTCATATGCAAGTAACCTTGGGCAGACCACAGACTGTCCCACATGAACTGTAGGTGTTGGCTGATAATAAGTTTAGAAACAACAAAGAGAAAATGAAAGTTACGTGGTGGAACATCCACACATTCTCCTGAATAGAACTGAAGAACAGGGGTCTAGTCATTGGACTGATTATGGCACGGTGTGCTGCACAGACCCTATCCATGGTGAGGTTGACCAGCTCTGTGCCACCTGCACTCCTACAGTGCTTTGCTCACAACACAGATTCATCAGTCCCAATAGCAATCAGATTTGGGATGTGGATTTAGCTTTGGAAACTCCCTTGGCAATACACCCTAATATTCATATCACAATAAATGTTCCTAGGAAGAATAAATGCAATTGGTGATCAAAGACACACAGTATTTCACACTGACAGAATAATATACTGCACATGTGCTTATGATTAAACACATTGATTAATTACACAATCATTAAATTACACACCTTGGGCTCATGAATACCATGTGACCATTATTCAATCCTAACAGGTGTATTTAATGAGTGGGAATGGGGCCCTGTGGTGGTGCGTTCTCACTCATTTTTCTCTGGCCTGCTTGCACCTGCTCCATGATCTCACCAATTCTTCTCAGGCCTCAGTTTTTATATAAGAGCTCAGCAGGGAAGTGGCCCTTGACTATACTGGAAAGTCTTGCAAGCCTAAGGTGGGGGTAGCACTGACTGTACCAGGAGCTCCTGCTGCTTGGCCAAGGTGAGACATGAGAGTGGGAGTAATTATTCAGTCCCTGGCAGTCTGAAAGTTCCCTTATCTGAATTGTAGGCTGAGTTGAACAGTACTACTGTTACTGGAATTTTGAAAATTTCAGTAATTGCCAATCCAGATCACAGCCAGGGAATTTGATGACTAAAGCCAACCAGCTCATGTTCCTATAAACAACATTCCTAAGTCAGACCCTTTGAGCTCCTCTTGGACTGCAGTGGGCTGCACCCACAACTCCCTCTGAGTGGACACCTCTCAGAGTATGTGAACTCTCAAGTTTGCGAATCTTGGAGGACCACTGGCTGGTGATGGGACCTGGGCTAATATTCCCACTACTTGAGGCTCAGCCCCTGCCTGTTGAGAAATGCTGGAAGGCATTGCATGTGGGTATTTTACTGATCTTGAAAGGAGTTTTTTAATAGGTATACCTTGGTGCATATACTTATCTTTGTGTGTGTGTATATATGTGTGTGTTTATGGAGTTGAACGCCCTATAGCAACTATAGTATACATGTTATTATCTTGAATGCATAATTGTTACTATTGTCATGATTGTAATTGATTCTTGGTTCACTTAACATTTAAGAACTTCTATGATGGTGCTGCTAAATCCTTTAGATGTAAACCATTGACCAAGTCTGAGCCTAAGTTTGGATCCAGCTGCACCCAAACTCTTCTGTGAGAAGGAGTTTAGAAAGAAAAGGGGTCCACTCTGAATCTTGTGACTCAGTGAAGGGTCCCCCTTACCCTTTTCTCCCTTAATGCTTTTAAATCCCTGCTCTCCAGTTAAATCACTCTAAATTGATTCTAATTTGCTTTTCTTTTATATGTATTATCTCTGTAACAAATAGGAGAGTGAACCTTGCTATCAAACTTTGTTGTGCTTTTGCAAATTCATGTTATAGTTTCGTTTTGCTGCTACATTTAAGTGACCAAAACAACTCATTTTGTGAGAGGTCTAGGGTAGGAAGAGGCTGTAAGACAATTGAAATTGAGAACTTTTCAAGCTGCAAGGGTAAAAATGCCACATTCAACATATCCTTCTTAGCCATCATGCCGACTGCACAGGCAATAGTTTTGCCACAAAAAAATGTCAGAAAGGCAAGCTGGTCCCAGGTCCAACCTCCCCCCTCCAAAAAAAAAAGAAATGCAGTGAATCAAGTGATGTAGTCCACGTTTGGACAAAACAAATATTCCAGGTCAGAGATCCTGAAAACCCCTTTAAGGCATAGCTTATCAGAATCACAGGTGGGAAGCAGACTGTTTTAGATTTGTATTTCCTGAACGAACAAATACTCTAGAAAACTCATCTCTTGCCTCACTGTTGCATGCCTTTTACAACATGCTTCAAGTGGAAGTAATCAGAGGCAACACAAACATCAGAGATGTATTTGCCCTTACTGAGGTAAAACTGAAGCACTCTATAATGGCAGTGATTGATTCTGCATGCCCTGAGGCAGTGGTGCCTGTGCCATTTATAGTTATTATTATAGTGGAGTTATAACCATTAGCCTGCTAGTGGTATGTAGGTTTTGTTGTTGTTGCAGTCTTAGGTGTGAATCTAAAGGAGGTTCCAGTTCTGATATCAGTTATACACATCCAAAACAGATTCTACTATGATCAAGTTACAGGTCCCTTATGCAGTGTTCGAATTACAAGGTGTTGGGTTTCTTCAGTATTGAACTGCAACATGTATCATTTGTGTAGACTAAAGAAATACAATTAATAATAATGCAATTTATTGTTTGCATAACTAAAGTCTTAACAGCAAAGCATTGCAATCAGTCTGGTGACAATGGTACCAACATTAATAGCCTAATTAATATCATTATTACAGAAAAAACCCACATTTATTAGCAGTTAATACAGCTCTATGGAAGCTTCCTAGTACCTACCTACCTCTGTTCTCTGGTACAAGAATTGCCCTTCCACTACCCCTCCGGCTCTAAAGGTTGAAAGTAGAAAAGGAGAGTTATGGTGATTTGTTGGTGTCCCTTGTTCTTTATTGGGAGAAATTTGATGCTGTTGGTGGGGACTTCCTCACTCTAGGGTCTGCACTTGGATTTATTCTATATTTTGTAACTTGTACCACGTCTTCCTCTTTCTTTATTGCTTCACAATTCCTTATTATAATGTAATTCACTGTCTGTAGTTTAGTTTGTTAGATAATTGCTCTTCCTTCTGTTTGTTGTTTGGGTTTTTTTCTGTAAAACCGGTTTTATCCGGCTCCCAAGGCTGCATTCCTTTAGTGACTGGTAATTGATCACTGATGACTTGTTTATGACCTTGTGGTCACTGGTATCATTGGGTGCCTGTACTTTCAAGGCCTCTGCTATCATCCTGCATTCCTACTCTTCCAGATGTTTCTAGGTCACAGACACAGAATAATGACCTATTTGCACTAACTAGGGTTACATAAAAAACTACTATAACAGAGTAGCATACAATTGCACAAAGATCATTCATGTTAAAACAACTTAGATAATATTATATGTAATCTGATTGTTAGGCAACTGCTGTTACAGCTAAACAAACAAGTGCAAAGCCCCACACAAGCCAAAACAAGCTCAGACAAAGCAACCATTGACAAATCTCAGCCTTGAAGCAGTACAAAACTAAATTGCAGTCTCCAGCCTCTGCACCAACAATGGCACCACCACTTTACTTGGGCTACTGCATGGTCAGGATACAGTTTCCTGACAGCATTTCCATTGGTGACTCCATGAGTTTTATGTCTATCAAGATACCCTGGTAGAATAGCTCATGTTTTCTCTGATGTAGCTTGACACACTTTAGCGTATAGTATCTTGATAGTTTGATCAGGATGTAGAGTCCTAATAGTCTGAGCACATTCCAATCTAGTTCTCCTCTAGGGTTAATAACTAGATACTTCCCTGTTCTAGAAACCTTCAAAATTCACTTTATATGTCAATAGTAATACAATATGTGCATACAATACTTTTTTTACAACTGCTTGTCCTTAATGTCTGTCTTATTAGGGCATATTACTGGTATGAGTTTAAACCTGATTATGATCAGTTTATGATACCATGCCCTTAGTAATGAAGTACCAAAACAAGAATGCTCAACCACTGTAAAAGAATAGCCTTTGGGTAGAAGGCTTTGAAGCATGAATGCATAATTTCAACATGAGCAAAATTTGGCTGACTGTTAGGAGTTCAATGTTAAGTGCATTGGATGTATATATGTGAACATCCATGGGGATGAACTTCTGGGCAGGTAATCCCAGTGTGCAGGCCTGCAAGTGATTTCAGAGGTCATAAGGTGATAAAAGGACAAGTGGTTTGAGATTCAGATTATTGTGCTCAGGGAATATGATTCTGGATGTTTGCTTGAGCCAGAGTCAGGAGATGAGAAGATTATTTCAAATAAGGATCTATGTAAAGAGATTGATAAATGGATGAGTCAGTCTAGGAACCATTTGTGGATCAGACATGTGAAAGCTCATCAGAGAAACAGCATTAGGAAAATGAATTGAAGAGGGGTGGTTATACCTGTTAGAGAGATTGCTGGGCTGAGGCACGTGATACAATGAAGAACAGCAAACATCAGTGCCCAACAGAAACACGAAGATTAGGAAAACAGAAAAGGGAAGAGACAGGAATTAAAAACCATACAATGCATTAACATGATAATTGGAAATATACCCTACATGTGTGACCTCACAAGTTACTGATTCAGCTGGAGGCCTTTGTTTTGAGGGTTTAGTGACCTTGACCAAGTCTGAGGATGAAGCAACAGCTGCAAGTGCTGAATGACCTTCAGTCATCCTGGCTGCACAAATGGAGCATGAAAACCATGAAAACTGTTACAGAGGCATTACAGAAGACAATGAAAAAGTGTAGGAAGAACTGAAATTACCGGTTATCCCTGATCTGGACAGCTTTAAGAAGCTCAGGTTGCTTGGCATCTGGGATTTAGTTCTGTGCAGCCCTTTCCTGCAATGAAGATGCTGTTCATTATGTGCTTACCTTCATTAGAAACTCCTTCAGAGTAGAATATTTTAACCTGGATAACTGAGTTGCATCAGGAGTGGCCAGAGATATGAAACAAAATAGAAAATTGCAAGAATAGGAATGACAGAAGTGAAGGTGCCCCCTTTGAATATCTGCATATGCAGAGGTTGGGGCACAATTTTGTGTTTGAAGTTGTTGACAGAATACAATTTGCAGGATAAGGTTGAGGTACTTCTGTCACTATAAATAGGATGGGTCCTCTGTCATAAAATCAATGAAATGCCATAATTTGAAGCATAAAGAATACTAAAAATATTCTGCTGGTTTATATCCCTTTGAGAGCCATATTATTCATTGCAAGGTGAGGGTTTGGGAGATTGGTGAGGAGTCAAGGACAGGACTTGGTATGCATGATCTAGTCTTAGTTCACAAAGCGAACATCCTGTGCCTGCTGATAATCATCAGTTCACAGTGACTCCAGATTCTAATTACTGCAACATTGAATTGTTTGAGTGCAGCCATGTGAGGGAGATAATCTCCTGTCAGAGAAAGGAGTATAAGTGGAGGCAGGGACAGCCCTGGGCTGAGCCTCAAGGGGATGCCTTCCCTGACTGTCTGCTTTTCCCATGGACAGCAGGGCAGGGCTGGCAGCCAGGGTCATCCCACCACCCAAGACAGGGAGCAGGGCAGGTGGGAGCAGTCCCAGTGACTTGGCATTGGGCACTGCTGGGAGGTCAGCCCATGGATTAGGGTCAGGGTCAGGCCAGTGAGAGGAACTAGGGTTGGGTATAGCTCCAGGATGGCTGGGACAGGCCCTGGATATGGATCCATGACCTGGACCTAGATAATAAGAAAAAATGGATACAGTTTGACAGCATCTCTGCAAGCAAAACACTTTTTGTTTCAGTGAAAACAGATTTTTCCGCCTGTTATTGTGAAGGTCATGGAAATAACAATTTTGATTGCCTTCACTATTCTGAGACTTATGAAAAGTCGGTGAAATGGATCAGTAATGCTTTTTGTGTTTCAGGATGCAAGGAACAATACAGTTACTGATGGTGGGTTTTCATTGGAAGAAAATTAACTGTGTGGACTAAAAATTATAGTAATCTGACCTAGAGAGTTTATTAAGACTCAATTTTGTAAAAAATCAACATAACATAGAGGAATTATAGTGGAATCTGGACATCTAAACGAGCTGAAACATACGAACAAGACATGCCATGGACTGAGATTAAAATGTGTGTGACCCCAAGACAGAATGGAAATTGAAACAAGGACATGTTTAGTCCATGGTACCTCTGTTTTTGAATACCACCATTGATAATAACTTGCAGTCATTGTGCCAACCTTGTGGTCCGTTCTCAGTCCACCGAGGAAGCTGAAAAGGACCCGCCTGTCACCTTAGGGTTGGGTGACAACGGGCCTGGAGCCAAAACTAGGAAGGGAAAACAAAAGCTGGGCATTGACTCAGAAACATTTCGTAAGGCTCGGGTGGAGGCAAGAGAGCAACTATTGTCTCCAGAAGGTTATATACATGTAAGGCCTATGGAAGAGCAGTTTGTTCTCAGCAATGAGCTGGAACTCGAAACACAGGAGGGTTCAGCAGCTGCCATGCCCTCCATCACCTGCCGTGCTCGATCCTGCATGTCACACCAGCGGCTTGGAGACATCCTGACACATCCAAAAAGCCCAGTAAAAATTACCTTACCACACAGTTATATAATGACCTTTGTGCCCCCGACTGCTGCTCGGGATATGAGCTTTAGGTAGGATCTATTCAGTATAATATTGTCACCTGTTCAAAACTTTAACTTAGAACCTTTTAGGGAGATAATAGCCTTCTGGTAACTTTGTGAAATATTAAGTACTGTACTGCTTAAATATGTTTTCTTCCAAGTATTCCCCCCTTCCTCACCACCTAGCGTTTACTACAAGGCCTTGGCGAGTCCCGCAGCTCTAACTGGAGCCTCCCCAGCCTGTGCTCGGCTGCGGGGGAGGATGTGAAAGCTCCACTGTGTTTTTTCTTGACAGAACGTGACGTGCCAGCTGCGGGGGAGCCGGGGGGAGGCGGGGGAGGAGGAGCAGGGGAGGCAGGGAGGGAGGCAGGGGAAGGGCAGGGAAGAAGGAGCAGGGAGGGAAGAAGGAGCAGGGAGGCCCGGCCCGGCCCACCTCACCTCAGCGGTGCCGGCGGTGCCACAGCCCGGCCCGGGGGCGCTGCCGGGGCCGCCTCAGCCCCATCGCGGCCCTCCCTGGGGCGGTGCCGGCCCCGGCCCCGCCGCCCCTTTGTGGCCCTGCCGGGCCCGCCCCGCCCTGCCCGCCAGGGGCTCCGGCCGCCGCCCGCGGCGGGGGCGCACCGCGGGCTGCGGGCTCGGGGAGGGCCGAGAGGGCCGGGGGGAGAGGGCAGGGCTGCGGGGCCTGCGGGGTCGGGTGGGAAGAGGGCCGGGTGGCGGGGCCGGGACTGCGGGGGATCCGCGCCCGGGGCGCCGCCGGGCCTTGCGGGGGGCTCGGGGCGGGCGGCGGGGCCGGGGC
>JAWWEE010000040.1:61530783-61580638 GCA_035221455.1 Xenops minutus | reverse complement strand
CGGCTCCCCCCCCAGCAGCACCGCTGTACCGCGATGTGCCCCCGAGTGCCGCGTCCCGCGGGTGCCCCAGCGCGGACAGTGCGGGCTGCGGGAGCACCCCCTGCCCCAGCGCCGTGAGACACCGCAGTTTATTTACTGCGTTCCTCCGCAGGGTATGGCAGTCCCGGGAGATGGGATCGAGAGGTAATATTTACAAAAAAAAAAAAAAAAGGACCTCCGTCCTCCACCCAAAACCGGCCGGACTTTGACAAGGTTTGTGACTTTGCAGGTTTGCGGGCTCGTAGTGGGGGGAAGACGAGATGTTTGAAGGCCCTTGTGTTTAAGCTCTGTGATGCAAGTGGGTTTATTGCTTCAGCCTTTCAGGTAGGCATCGCAAGGTGTGCGGTGAGGGGCTGGTGCTCCGCCTCGGGTCAGAGGGACATCTGCACTCCTGTGTCCTGGATGAATGGGTAAGGCTTTATACTATTAAAGGGGGGGAAATGGTTTTAAAGAGGTATAGGTTTGGTGCTTCTGCCTTGGCTTGTCTTAGTAGTGTAGCTGAAAGAATTGCCTTGCTTTTTCCGTCTGCAGAGGCAGATGGAAATGTTAGGAAAAAAATGCAAGTACTCCATCAACGCTTACAACTTTGTTCTGATGCTCCGGGAGATAACTTCACATGCTCTGGGCATTGATGAAAACCAGAGGTAGAACGTGAGCAGGTTTTTCCCTGGAGCACTGGATATGTTTCAGAAGCCCAGAGGAATGCTGGTGGTTGTTTTCCTAGAAGTTGTTAGGAGGTTGGCTCAACTCTTTCTAGGAGCTCTGGGGTAACGTTTGGCATTTCCCACTCCTAACTAGCCTCTTGGGAAGACGCGAAAATATAACCAAATAAACACAGCTCATGTGACTCCTGATAAATATTTTCTTCCTCTCGCATCTGAGAATGATGGGAATAATTTGCTATTAACATAACAAACCTCTTACTGGGCTCATATCTCCCAGTTCCCTTGAAATTAACCAGTTGGTGTCCCAAAACATTTAGATAGACATTCCTGGCAGAGAAAACAAATTTGGGTAAGTGATAACTTTGTTATTAGTGTCCTTTACTCTCCGTGGTTGTGCCAGTATAAAAGTTCTCTTGAGTCTCACAGCACAGAGCAAAACTTACGAGCAAACTTACTAAGGTTGTTCTGAAGATGTTTACCAGCAATCGGTAGTTCACTGTCTTCATGTGGCTCATCTCAGTGAATTGGGAGGCTTTTCTGTGTTAAAAAATCCAGCCGTTTTTGCAACTCGACCTTAAACAGTTTCTTTTTTTTTCAGGAAATAATATATTGTCTGATGTTTGGCAGAAGGAAAAAAAAATTGCAGCATGCTTCTTATCAAGTCTGTTATGGGATGTTTCAGTTTCCTTCTAAATAGTAGCTTAAACTGTTTCTCTGGTTCATTGGTCTGTCAGATTTTTAGAAGAACTTTTATTTTGTCATTTCGGTTCCATTTTCTACTTAAAGCACAGATGCTTTTTTGCTCCTCCCCTTTCCTACCTATCTTCAGGAAAAATAATTGTAAATCAGTAAAATACTCTGATTTGCAGGAGGCTGTCCTTCAAATACTGGCTTTTTGAAAGCCAGAAAATTATTGACTTGGATGTTTTCTACAGGCAAAGGTGTTTTGGTAGTACAATATTTTCATACATTTCCAAAAATTGCACGTAACGCTGTTTCCCAATTATTTTCTTTGCCTTTGTGTGTGTGTAGGAAACCAAAAGGGGCCTTTTGTGTTTAGTCACCTCTGATAGAGTGGAGGTGTGATGATGCAAGGGCCCTGTGGTGGTGGTATGTTCCTCAGGCAGTTCTTTTGCCCGTAATGGACCTCTTGAGCTGCTTGCTATGACCTTTTGAGCCACCACCTTGCTCTTTTGGCTTCTGGCTGTGGGTTGCAAGTAGAGGAAGGGTGTTCTTAAATCCTGTGTGTACTGAGCTTGCTCAGTTTCATTCTCTGCAGCCATGAGCAGTGGCTTATAGGTATGAGACTTTGTCACAGTGTTTGTGGTCTTTCTTGATCCTAATCAATGCAATAATGAACCTGTTGGATTGATGTTGAGCTTTTCTTCTCTTTGTTGAAGACTGATAGTCATCATAGAGCAATACTCCCTACCCTGTAATTTAAAAGGGTTCACTGAAGACAGCAAAGAAAAAGTAAAGGAGGGAGCAAAAGGCCAAGAAAGGTGTGATTCAATTGTCTTAATTCCTAGAGCAGCTCATGGTTTGCTAAGTATGACTATGAGGGCTTGTGAAAAACCAGAGCCTGCTGGTGACTCTTAAGGAGAGGAAAGAAAAAGGTGAAAATGCCCACTGTGCATGTTAGCACGGGGTGACTGCTAATATTTGCCTTCATGAACTGATTCTGGGAACAAATAAAAGCTAACTGTTGCTTCACAGCAAATTGGGCTTCAAATTCTGCCTGGAGATCTTCTGATATGTTATTAGTTATTGGGGACATAGGGGACTCTCCAGTGGTATTGTTGATATGGGTCATCGCTCCTGTGGAAAAATTAGTGCTTGCAGCTTACTGGTTATTGTCCCTTCTAGGAGCAAAGACCAGTGAGGACCTCCTGTTCTTCCAGTGAGTGTGTCACATCTGTCTGAAGAGACACACTAAGCAGATTGCTGAAGTAAGTGATCTTTATTTTTTTTTAAGTGAAATTGTGGTAATTGTTTTATTGTCTAGTCTGGTTCAACCTGAAGCACCATAAGTAGTAGCATTAGTTGGTGCAACTGAAGATTTTAAAATGGGGAAGAATGTATGCTTGGGGAAAATGTAAGCTTCTCAACCTGTCTTTGTTACTCAAAGTCTTTCTAAGCTATGCTTAATACTGTTAGTTTTTCACAGAAGTCTAGTACTTTCCCTTTGCTGACAGGAAATGAATTTTTATTTTTTCACACATTTGATTGCTAGATGCTACTGGGATATTTCTGACTATCATTTGTGTTTTGGATAAACATAAGAATTTTAAGTTCTCAACAGTTTCACATGTGCAAAGGGCAGTGCAAACAGAGCAAGATAACTGTAGGATTTTATACTTAGAGGAATTGCAAGCAAGCTCATTTAATGGAAGAGTTGATAATATAACTTAAAGTATACAGGAAACTTCACCAATCACCAGAGAAGATATACTTTTTAAAAACACTCCTGTGATTTTGGAGCTAGTAATATGCCTTCATGCTGGGTATAAATGATCTCCATAAAATGCAAATATGCCAAAGAGCTCTCCTAGCATGTGCTTGTGAAAGATCTCCATGACTGAAATTCAATGCACTTCAGGCAGTATTATGTGCATAGATTGCAGACCTTTCTCTAATTAGTAGCATTAGGTGTTGAATGATAAGTCACCAATACTTTTAAAAGGGGATGTTTACAACTACTGGAGGTGTAAGACAGTTCTGTAAAGCTGCCTTAAAACTTGGAAATTCTTCAGAGATTGAAGCATGTTTCATGGTTTCTCTCTGTTTCTGTGAAGTGTTGACAGTAAGAAGAAATTTGCAGCTGTAGTGTAGGGGTGTAGGGTTTTTTTTTTTTAAAAAGTAATTCCATCCAAGAAGCAGCAATTCTGGGCACTTCTTTATCGTTAGCTGACCCTCTCCTATCACAGTAATAGTCACAACTAGAAAAGCATGAGGTATAGATGTATACTGATAGGTATGTATTTCATTTATACACATGAACTGTACTGTAGAGGCAAGGATATTCCTGTATAAAAGAGTCTGATGGTAGAATTGGAAAAGTTTTTATCTGTAGGTTTCTGAATAGAATATTTGGTAATGTCAATTTGTGTCGATGAGTCCTGTCTCTGTTATTAATGCCTTTTCCCTGCAAATCTTTAACTTTTCTGTTAAAAATTGCTTTCTCAGGCTTACAGCTATTGGTAAAAAGTGAACATAATTTTTTCTGAGGGGTGTAAGCTATAAATGCTTGGTTGATACCATCAAGCAATCAAATACAATCTTGGAGATTTCATGTTGTTATGAGCAGTGACATCTCATTTGCTTGTGTTCATATGTTGCTTATTATCATGGAGAGCTAGAATTTTAAAATTCTTTGTGATGCATGGCTCTTTCAAATGCCTGGAGTCCATAGTGCTTGCAGAAAAGTCACTTTTATCTTTCAGAATAATTTTTTTGAGCTCACTTTAGTTGCAGCTTATGACAAATTCAGGTTTTTCTCTATCTAGTGCTTCTGGCTGTTGGTATGTGGCATGGTGTTTGTCTGCATTATCTCATTCATGGTGAAAAGAATGACCTCTTTCCTCTTGCCCTGTTGACTGTGACCGCAGTTCCCATGACACTTGTGGCATTGTTTCTGGGTGCAATTCTATAGCTGTAGGACTGTGAATCAGTTGCCAAATGCCATGGAGTGCTTTTTCCTTGTTGTTTGGTTTTTGTTCCATCTCTAAATAAGTTTTAAAATTGAATTACATGTTTTTAATTTCTCAATTGCAGAATTCCCATGCTCCCTCCAAGTTTTAAGGCACGCTCAGAGATTGAAGCATTTAATTGTTTCTCTGCATTTCACTGTTGTTGCCATGAAGTGTAATAAGTAGAACTCTGTAAAAATAGTCCTGCCTTAAATCCTTATTAAAACATAATTTCAGATATTTAAAATAAATACTAAACTTGGGAACATGTGAGTGCAACGGGATGTTCTCTCTGAGTGGGGGTGAAACCGCTTGAACATGACCCTACATGCAAAAATTGCCGGTGGTGAAGGAAGGGTGGTCATGTTGTTTTTGGTGTTGAAGAATACTGAGGCCAGCCTCACTGAAACACCTCAAAATGAAACAATATGAGGATGTGAAGAAACTGATTTCCTGACAGATGTTTCCTCATAGAGGAACCAGTGAGTGGTAGTAATAATAACTTACTTTAAATGGATTTTGTTTTGCTGAGCTAGCATGGCCAGTTTAGCAGTGTAGTACTGACAGTCAATCACTTTATCCTATTGAAGCCCAAGCCCTCTTTTATGGCAGAGATTTCTAGCATACCCCTTCTAGGAGTATGTGTAGAGATTCCTCATTTAAGTGGGGATGCTTCTCAAGGTTACTTCTCAGTGCTGATCAAAAGAGATTTGCCCATGGTCATTGGTATGGGTGAGCAGTTTCAGTCTGTCCTTGAAAATTATTAAGCTAGCTTTGAAAAAATTATTTTTTAAATAGTGCACTTTAATAGCAGTAATAGCCTTCTATACTGAGGAAGGTCATGGGCAGGTCATCTTCAGTCACATCACATGACACATACAGGACAAACCCTGGAATCAGGAGCAGCCAGCATGGGTTTATGAAAGGCAGATCCTGTTTGACTGACTTGATGTTCTGTGATATGGTGACCCACTTAGCGGATGTCCTGGGTTACACAAAGACTGTATCCACCTTTTCTCTTTTCCCCTAATATGCCTGCTAATTTAGACTGTGGGGAGGGACTTAATGGTGGTACTCCCTTATCCTGGGAGAAGAATGTATTCACAAGAGTGAAAGCACTGGAATGCTGATGACTCAGAAAATCCAGGTGTGAAGGTATGCATACCTGCCACCTCAGGCTACCAGCTGGGTGTTGTTTCTTTGTCCTTATACAAATGACTCATATGTGATAACTCCCCTTGGGGAGGCATCCGGGCAATTCACACACATGGCCTGAAGATACTATTCTCTGCTGATGGCCATAGTGGATCCACCTGTGCTGACATAATAGGCAGTTTTAATATCTTAGAAGGTGTCAAAGACTCTTGAAATGACCCTCGATCCAGTATTAATCATCCAGTGAAGAACTCCCTGCCCCAGGGGAGGTACCAGAGGCGTTCCCACCTACCCTGAGCCCAGCAAAAGACTACACTCAGGCTTGACTTTACTTGGCAGATCAAGGGTCTCCTTCCCTCACTCCAAGGGATACCTGCCATCTGGGGCTTCTACCACCACCTTCATGGATCAGGACTACAACCACCATTGGAGCTGCAGTGTCCAGGTCTCATTGCTGGATCTGGTGGGTGCCTTGTGCATCCTTCCAGTTGCCTGGGGGTCTGCAGCCCTGCTCCAGCTGCACGTGCTGGCATTCTAGCACTGACCCTGCAAACTTCCTGCCAGGTTTTAACGGGTAGGGGGAGGCCAGCTGCCATCTTGTTTTGGTCCAGTGGGCAGGAAGTTGGGAATTTTCTGGCTAGCTTAACCCAGTTTTATCAGTATTACTGTTTAGCATTCTTCTTGGGAAAGAGTTTTTTTCATTTACATCCGTGCATATTAGATGTCTGTCTCTCTCTGTATTGGAGAGAACCAGGGGTGTTGAATTGAAGTAAAGAGACTTCTGTCTGAGGTCTCCACCCTTCCTAATTGTCTCAAGCCAAGACAGGAGATAAGGGGAAGGCTGTGGATGTTGTGTACCTGGACTTCAGTAAAACCACTGACACGGTTTCTCACAGCATCTCCTGGAGAAACTGGCAACCCATGGCTTGTTCAGGTGCACTGTTCACTGGGTGAAAAACTGGCTGATGGCCAGACCCAGAGAGTGGTGGTGAATGGAATTACATGCAGATGGCAGCTGGTCACTGGTGTTCCCCAGGACTCAGTGTTCGGGCAAGTTCTGTTTAATATCTTCACTGACAATTTGCATGAGGGAATCAATCAAATGCAGGTGACACCAAGTTGGGTGGGAGTGTTGGTCTGCTTGAGAGTAGGAAAGAAATACAGAAGGATCTGGACAGGCTGGATCAACGAGTGCAGCAAAGTGAGGAGGTGAGTTTGGCACTTTGGTCAAAACAACCCCATGCAACTTTTCTTGGAAAAGAGTGGCTGGAAAGCTGCCTGGTGGAAAAGGATCTGGGTGTGCTGGTTGACGGCCCCCTGAATATGAGCCAGCAGTGTGCCCAGGTGGCCAAGAAGGCCAGTGGCGTCCTGGCCTGTATCAGAACTAGTGTGGCCAGCAAGACCAGGGCAGTGACCATCTCCCTGTACTTGGGACTGGTGAGGCCACACCTCAAATACTCTGTTCTGTTTTGTGCCCCTCACTACAGAAGAGATATTGAGGTGCTGTAGTGACTCTAGAGAAGAGCACAGTGAAGCTGGTGAAAGGTCTGGAGCACAAGTGTGATGAGGAGTGACTGAAGGAGCTGGGGTTGTTTAGCCTGGAGAAAAGGAGGCTCAGGAGGGACCTTATCACTGTCTACAACTACCTGAAAGAGGTTGCAGCCGTATGAGTGTCAATCTCTTCTCCCAAGGAAACAAGTGACAGCACAAGGGGGAAACAGCCAGTTAGATTGGATATTATGATAACATTGTCCACTGAAGGGGTTATCAAGCATTGAAACAGGCTGTTCAGGGAAGTGGTTGAGTCATGAATCCTGGAAGTATTTAAAGAGGTATAGATGTGGCACTTGGATTAATGGTTGGACTTGATCTTAGGAGGTCCTTTGAACCTAAGTTATTCTATGGTTCTATGTTTTGCAGTAGATAATTTAGATAATTCTGATTCAAGTCCTTAAGTCTAATAATTATCATCAATTGACATAAATATTTTAAATATAAATAGTATAAATATATTTTGTTTGCCATCCTTTATCCTGCGGGACAAAATAGTATAAAGGATCATTTACACCTGTATAATCCTATAGACATAAACCATTGTGCAAGTCTGAGACTAAGATTAGATCCAGCCGCACCTAAACTCTTCTCTGAGAAGGAGTTTAGAAAGCAAGGGTGTCCTTTCTGCTCTTCATGACTCATTGGGAGCACGTACATGACAAACTTTATCCAAAGCTTTGTCAGTGGCTGTTGGAAAGCAGCAGAAGAAATGTCAGCCAAGAGTTAAAACAATGACCTGTGTTGGCAGTGAAGGAACACCATTTCCAGGACACTGTTCCCAGTAATAAAACGGGAGTGTGGTGGTTTTAAGGCTGTCTGTTACAGGAGCATCTTGTGGGTCCAGCAAGTGGAGCAAAAGGATGTCTGTATCAGTAGCTGGAAGGACCATAGCTCTAGGGAGTATCTCCACAGGTCCCACAGACTGATTATTTAAACTATTAGAGAGTTGCCCAAATTAAGGTGCAAATGAGACCATATGCCGAAATCAATAGTGTGGATTTTTATTTAACAGTAAATGTGAGATAGAGATAGGAAGAAATAGGAAAAAGAGAGAGATGGGGAGAGAAGGAGAGAGATGGAGTGAGATTTAGTAGAAAAATACCACCACTCAGTGGATTCTGATGGCATCCAGTTGGTTTTCTTGTTTTGGTCTTCTCGGTGGTGATGGTCCGGTCTTGTCAAGGTGAGTGTTGCAGTCTGGATCCGTTGAGGGAAGCCCATGAAACAGTCATAGGGGTTTATGTTATGCTTAGGCTAGGTGAAAATGGCCCCAGTGACCAATGTTGACCCCCAAGTGTTTTTCAGTATTTGCCAGAATAATGTTTTCTATTATTTGACCGGGTACTAAAATGAGACTGACAGACCTGTAGTTTCCAGGGTCCTCCTTCTTGCCTGTCTTGAAAATTTGAAATGCTTTAGGTTAAATGGCTGCTGCCAATCCAAAAGCAGAAACAGGGGAGCCAAGTTTTGCTCTCCTGCAGCTGAACTTTTGTCCTTTCAGTTCTTGGAATCTTCTGTTCGCTGAACCCCATGTTCAGGAGAGGTAGGAAACAGCTGTGATCAGGCTGGCGTTGAAATACATGTGTATTGTGCTTACAGAGTTTTGATCCAATTAAAGGAAGCTTTTAATAATGAATAAGAATAGTTTATAGCTATTGTGAGTGCTTCAGTTAAACTTGTTAGAGAGGAGATTTAGACCACTTAAAGGACCACTGCCAAAGGTAGCAGGAAAAGCAGTTTTATTGAAATAAGATGTAAAAGTGGGGCTTAAGAAGGTCCATGGCAAGGTTTACTCTTGCTCTACAGATACAATAATAGTAATAATACAAAGGTGTCAATATGTAGAGCCCATGGTAGAGATAACTCCTTTTCTGTGCTTCTAGCAGTTGCTCCTGGCTTTTTCCTACTTTCATATTTTCCTTCTTTCCCTCTGCTCCTCTTATGTTAAAACATAAAGTTGAATTATTGTTTTGGAATCCAATATCTGGCCTTGTTTGTGCCTTACTCTCAGTTATGGAAATGTTTAGAACTTAGTTCCTCTCTGCATTTGTGGGCTAAGGCAAATCTTGCCTATCTGCATGTAAGTGGATTGGAATAGGTGATAATACTGATGATAATAGTCATTAGACTAAAGGACCTTAATCAGAATTAGTTACTACACAGTCTAGAAAGTTAATTATAATTAAGTGCATTACTTATTAAAGCAACAATATTAAAGTTAGCAAAATAATTAAGTAGAGATTGATGTTACTCATACCAGTGACTGTGGGCATATCTCTTTTGCTCAGCCTCAAGAAGTAACCTTGGAGGTGTCCCCACTTGAGGGAGGAATTTCCATACACGCTTCTCAAAAGGAGTATGTGAGAAGTGTTGGAAGCATAAAACAGTGAAGAACAGGCAATGCTCTATATGCAGTGGGCCCCATGGTGATCAGAGCAGACATGGAAACTTGGATGGAGGTCGGGTGGTTTGTGTTGCCATGGCATCAGCGAGGAACATGAAGCGGGGTAGAAGCTGTGTAGTCTCATTCTTTGGCTTGATACCAGGAAATGTTTTGTACAACTGCTACCACGTATACCTCTTACCAAGAAATATTCCATACAACACCACCACAAAGAACAGAAGGTTCGGCTGCAGTCCCACCCATAGTACTTTGCACAATAATGATTAATAAGGTATAAAAGGACCCTGATTTTGTACCTGACTGGGGGATGAGAATTCGACACGAAAGTTGTAGGGACAGGTTGATATCTTTGACTTCCTTGTCTTTTAGTAAGACTTGCATCCTTGGCTGTGCTGAGTGTTTTAAGCTTGTGATTGCAATTATAATGTTGGTGCTATGTATAGCTGTTTGCAGTTTATGCGTGTATTGCTGGCAATCCAAAGAACCATTGTTGCATTTAATAAACTAGTATTTGTGAACCTGACTAGTTCTTTTGAATTCAACTGGCCCTGTCTTTGACAGACTGTTGGTGCACTTGGTGCTGGGCCTATAGTTATGTTTTTGTAACCAGAAGTCTCTGCTGTTAAAAAGTGAGGCTGGGCTTTTATACTATAAAGTGATCGACTTTCAGTCATGTTTCTGGGCCAACTCTGTCAGCTCAGTAGCCTTTAGCTTAGCAGCTTTTGATAAGTTATCAGTACTATCACTTGTTGGTTGCTTTATCAGGACCTTTGTCTGCTGCATTGTCACCTGTGCCAGTTTCTGTCAGGAAGCATTGTTTTTCACATTCCTGAAATGTTTAACTTTGGGATTGGTAAATCAAGCGTTCTCAGCTTTCAACACCAAAACCATTGTGATTCCCCTTCTCCATCCATCACCGATAACTTTTACAAATAGGGTATTGTTCAAACGCTTTTGCTCCCAGTGAAGCGGGTGCCGGGCCCCATTGGGTTTGTGAGCTGACTGGCTGGGGTTGTTAAAAGGGAAAGTGGGTGTAAGTGAATACTACCTGTTTTTCCAGTTCTCTGAGATGTGATGAATTTTGGGGCTTACAGGTTCACAGGGCGTTAACAGTATGGGTCACTGGAGATAGGGGAGGTACTTCTCAGAGTACCCAAACTAGGGCAAGTTTGGTTCAGAAGTACCAGGAGACACAGAAGGTCTGGTCTATGAGTAGTTTTGTATGTGGAAGGAAAGTAGCTAATGCCTGACAGGCTTTTGTAGGCCTTTCTAGTTAGAAATTGTCTGCAGCATTGCCTGATGGCTTCACTGAATAAGAGTGACCCAGTTACTGGAGTGAAATACTTGTAAAGGGATGTACTGTCTTGAGATTACCTGAAATAATCTGTATGTTACCAATCTTTGTGGTAACTTAGTGCCTTCTGCTTATCTGACATGTAGCTGTAGTTCTGTGAAACACAGGTCATGTAACCCAGAGGTATATAAACTTCACTGCCCCAGCTGGGCAGAGTTCATACCAGCAGAGGCTGTTACTCTGCTGCTCTGTGGTGCACAACTCTGCAGCTACATACAGTAGTTAACTGCTGCTGTTCAGACCTGACTAGAATTGGAGTTACTCCACAATGGAGGTTAGAACCTTCCGACAATTGCAGATTCTTAGGCTGGCTGGCTGTTAGGGAATCGCACTTGACTGACCTTGGGAGGGGCTGAAGAGACTCCTGTGAACCTGTGGTCTTCTGAAGGGGGTGCTGGAACAGGGATTCTATCCATTGTGATCCACTGAAGGCAGAGTTTTGACTGCCCTGACGATACATTGATGATGGCATCTGACTCTAGGTGGGAAGTCTCTGTAAGCCGCACCATTTGTGCCACCTGATAAGGATCATCAGGTTTGGACTGGCTCACCTGAGGTGCTCATTGTATGTCTAATAAGTCTGGATAACCAAGGGCTGGGCTGTTTCCAGTTGAATTGGTGGGAGGGGCACTAGAGCCCTTGATAAGGCTCTGGTGGGAAAAGGTGTAGCATGGAAGGTGTGGAACAATGGATAGGGTTAAAAATTAAAGGACACTAAGAATCAGAGGATAAAATGCAGCTGCTGCTCCCTGGGTGGAATGCAATGGACATGGCCCACAGAGGTTCCCTAAAGAATGATCAGCACCTGCTGCAGGGGATGGAGTGGAGAAGGGAGCAGAGTGAAGGCAGTGGGGCCTCCCTCCATAGAAATCCCTGCAGGAAGGGGAACATGGTGTTACTTTGTAGTTCAAAGACTGTACCCTGTCTGTCCACCAAGGGAAGATTGATGGATGACTACCCTATAAAGTATTTATGATTAAAGTCACTCAAACTCCACCTAAACCTAAAGTGATACCACCTAAACCTAAAGTGATAGTATAAAAGTAAGTTGGGAATAGGGGTAAATTGAAGGAAGACCACTGAAACTGCTGGGATCAGTCAACAGGCTGAACCTGTCTTCCCTTCAGTGTAGGGATGTCTATTGTGTAAGAAACTCCTTCCGTGCACTGTAAATTCTCTTACTAGTCTTAGAGCTTGTGCTTATTTGTAGTGTTAGTAGATTGCTTTAAATAGGTTTTTGCAGTCTATCACTGATGACCTACGATCCTTATTAACCTGTCACAGTTTGTATTAATAAAAAGTGTTATTCCATAAACTCTTGAGAGTCTGTCCTTTACAGGTGATAGCAGTTGCTGGTGGCTGGTAACACTTTGGGAAGCTTGCTGAGGAGTCTCCACACTGTTGGCTTAGTTCCCTCCCTGTAAAGGCAGTCGAATCATCCTCCAATCCAGTGAATCTGTTTGGTGAAGGGTCCGTTTACAGAATGCTGACAGACTGGTTGGACATAAGGGTTTCAGTTTCCCTGGGGCACTGACAGACAAATAAATCACTAAGGGTCAAGAAAATCTTCCCTCTCTAAGGGTCGGGCAAGCCCCCTCCCCTTCTCTCATGACAGGGTTGTTGGGAAAAGCCAACAAGTATTTTGGTATTTTGGGCTGTGCCAAACAGGCTTTCTATGCTTCAAGCCTCCTTGGATCAGGACCTTTTTGCACAGGCTTAGGGGGATTTTTAACTACTGATCACAAGGGCTTTTAATGGTGACTATTGCTGCCTCTTCACAGAGGAGGCAGGATGAGCATGGCAGAAACTAACTTTACAAACAGTGGGGACTGTGTGGTGGTAGGAACTGTTCCTGTTAATGCTAATGGGCTCTGAGTAGGCCAGGACTCTTTTTAACTAGTAGATACTGTTGGGCCTCAGATGGATGACAAACTGATAGGACTTACCTGGCACACAGGGGCTACATCTAAAGAATGACTGATAACCAGCCTACCTGTACTTAATCTTAACTTCGTTGGACTGGCCTAGGAAATAGGTGAGGCCTTGGTCATCTGAAGGCCTTTATCTGTGAGTGTATGCTAGTGATACCTGAAAGATAGTCTGTATTTTCCAACAGGGCTTGTAGTTGGATTCCAGGCCCTAAAGGAGGGCCCAGGTTTCTGGTTCTGAAATTCAGATGGTATCTGCCTGTCATGTGACGTATTTACAATTCAGGTTAAACAGCACACAGTAACAGATTTGTGGGAGTGCTCACGTGATTTGGCTAGGCCTTATGCCTGTGAAAAAGCACATAGAGACACAGTTATGATGCCTCCATTGATGTCATACTCAGTTTTAATAGTTGATCTGATTCATAAATGCAGTCAGGTTTCAAGAAGGGAGGAATCTGACATATGGTTGTCTGAAATCAAATTGAACCAGATATTTCTATCCTGGTTGTCTTGATCAATTTTTCTTTCAGAAACTCACTTTTACACAGCTTCCAGCCAACTGTCAAGCTTTTTTCTGGACAGGTATTGTTATCACAGAGACCATGTGGTCCTCTGATTTCTCCACAGTCACTTCAAGGCTTGTGGCAGGAGTCATAAAGTTGTACCTATTCCAACTTAAGTGTCCTGCGTGGCTTTAGATATTTCTTGCTTATAGGGAAATAACTTGGACTTCAGCTGCATTCAAATAGTGCACAGCATTGCTAAGACAAATAGGCTGGGGAACTTTCCCTTTGTGCTTTTGTCTTTCTGAAGAAGGGAACAGGTAGTTTCCTCCATAAGAACATCTGGCACTCATAAGTTGGGCAAGGCCTCGAAAACAGTCAGTTCAGTCACCTGCTACGAGGCTGAGGGCAGTCAGGGTGCCATGTACTGCGTCCACCTCTTGACACTGGAGTGGAGGGACTTGATGCAGCCTGGTCGAGTTAGATTTGGAATATAGTAACAGACACCAGATCAACAGCCTTAGGGATAAACAGTTTATCTCGAAATAGCAGTGCAGTCACAAATATCAATCAGTAATATACTAATCTGGATCAAAATGATAATAAAACAAGTAATTCACTAATACTGGGCTCAGCGTAATCCAACTTAATCCACATCTTAATACTGGGGTCTGCAAAGGCTTGCATAAACATGGATATCAGGCAGACAGGCCATCAGGAAACAGGGTAGGGCTTCTTCAGATGAGCAGCGTCTCCAACCAATGGGTCGTGGGGAGTTAAAATTTTTTCTGGTCTGACTGGCTTTTGTTGTTGAGTCATGACCTGCTATCTGAACTTGCTGACCAGGCATCACATCCCACCTCTGCTCCCTTCTGTGCTGCTGCTTTTCTGTGTGTGCTCTGCCTCAGCCCATGACTCCCATTCTCTGCCAGTGCTGCCAAAGCACTGCTTCCCAGTGAAGAGTCCCGTTCTGTTAAAGCAGGTAAGCCTAAAAAGGCTTCATAAGAACCAGTGTAAATAGCAGAGGGCAGCAGAGCAGGCATGTCCTAATGCCACACATGGGACCTCAACTCCATTCACCACAAACTGAAGGACAGGGATAAATTCTTCTCACTTTACTCAGATGAGAAAGTGAAGCTGGCTTGCTCTCACTGTATAACACTATTCTTTTTACTGAATGCTCAGAGATTTCAATCCTTAATCACTTGTCCTTTGTTGTAAGTTTCTTTACATTGGATTTGGGTAATCTCCCAGTTTCTGGGGGCCCCTTTGTTGTCTTCAAAACTGAATTCATTACTCAGTGTGCAACAAGCCAAATACTGAGTCTCCCACTTTCCCTGTGTTTTCCCTTTTTAGGTGCTTTCTGACTCCAGTGAGTAGGTGTACAGACTTTAATGTTAGGTACAATGTTCAGTGAACGGGGTATTAAATCTATGCTGGAGTGTCTTACCTGATCCAATAGCTCAAATCCTCTAACAATTTATTCTGTGTATGAGGCTTAATTGATTTTCCTCTATGCCTATTTTCCTAGAGGAGGGCCTCTCAGAAAGAAGTACTAACAAACACAATGAAAATCAAGTTTTTTCAAAAAAGAATTTAAATATTTTGTTTACATTAAGGTATTAGAAAACTGAACGAAATGTAACTTTCCACTGTTTGGGTGTTGTAAAAAACTGGTAAAAAAGTAATATATGATTCACCACATTATTAGGAGACACTTCCACTAAACCCAAATTAATTATTTATTTTCTTTTGTTCTATTTGAAAGTATAATTGAAATTGGGTCATCTTGTCTGAAAACTTTGGCCTGTATTTTATTCTGTAGGTGCTTCTTATGCTCAGCTCTTAAGCATTGCTCATTGTGCCATGTTGTACAAATAGCTTGGGGTTTTTTGTATTGTTTTTGGATGAGAAGGTAAATACAGCAATCTCTTGTTATTTAAAAAGTTGAATGCTAATAGAATTAGCAGAACAATGTGAGGATTTTGTTAGTCATTTGACAGTCAGAATTGTTAGTTACTGCTCTTTTTGTACCTTAACTGTGCTCTTGGAAAAAATTTATGGAACTTGGCATTGACAGCATTGATGTGCATGGAATGTGCCAGTTGGGTTGCTCTCTTACCTAGCAATTTAAATTCAACAGTTCCACACATAATGCATTCTGAATCACTTCTTAGCAAGTGAAATAGGTTTTATTCAAAAGATTAAGGTTGTAATCTTTTCAAACTTTTTTTTTTAGCATTTTGGTTTTGCCTGAAGAAAAAGAAATCAAGAGAAGATGGACTGGAATATAGGACCAGTCCAGAATGCTAATACAAATATGAATGTGCAAAGTGAAGGAGCATATCACACTCAGTTGTTTTCTAATGGACATGCCTTTCCTCAGACAAATGCCAATTCCTCTAAAAATGCATGCAATTATGCTGAAGATAACCAGTTCCTATATCTGCCAACTGTTAAAGTTCTCTTCCCTCCTGTAAATGCTGAAGGATTAAAAACTTCAGGTCAGACCTTACCAGGAGCATCTGTAACTGGTAATAATTTTTTTATGTCAAAATTCTCAGTTAAACAACATCCACAGATGTATGTAACAGCTCAGAAACCTCCCAGTCAGCAATCACCTTCTCAGGCAGAGGTGACTCAGACTTCTTGGCCAGTCTCCAATGCCTGCAATTATTCCTGTAGAAATGTACCTCCCCTTACTCAAATAAATGCTGGAAATAATGTAAGGAGTCTTCTTCAGGAGCCTCAGTATGTTGTTCCAAACACTTACCCTGTGCAGCCACAAATACTGCAGCAGAATTCTTTGAGATCGGCAACGTTATATCAAAATAACACTCGTTCCCAGAATAATTCTGCGTCTCTTGGTACATCCAGACAAGTCCAAACCCAAATATTTCAGTCCAGTACTCAGTGCAATGTTTCATGCTCACTGAATCAAAATACTGGAATAAATGTACAGCTCCCACAATTCCAGCCAAGTCAGATGGGACCAGAAGCTCCTAGAGGATATTCTGCGCCATCTTTGTTGCCTGCCAACTGTGTTTCAAGAGCTGCAGCACAATCTTCAGTAGGTGTACCACAGGAAGTACAAAACATGCCTAATGGGTACACCCTTAGCCAACAGAGGAGCCCACTGGATCAAAAAAATGCTTCTGGTTTTAACAGTATTCAGCAACAGTGTCAGAAGCAGCAATCTGGAGATGTCAGTCAATCAGTTAGGAATGTCTGTAATTCAAGTGGAAGTGTGACAGCAAACGGGTCTTTTAATGAAATGACTCTGCCATCCCCAAGCATTCCCAGTGATCCTCCTTCAGTTCAAGAAGGCCAGACCAATAGTTTAATGAATGGGCCTGTTATTTCTCAACTTTCTTCAGCAGCAGCAGATGAAAGAAAATTTACAGAAGACAGACTAGCTTGGGAAGCTGAGAGGCTGCAGAGTATTAAACAAAAATGTGTCCTCCTTGAAAGGTTTCATAATTTAAAGAGAAAATTCTTAGCAGCTTCAAACCATGACAAAAGCACTGTTCCTTCTCCTCCCAGTTATCAGTATACTCTGGCTAATCGTCTTACATCGGTGCCCAAACAAAATGTACCATCTGCCTCAACTCAAACAATGTTGACGGAGAGTCAAACAGTTAAGATTTCACAGGAAGAAAGAAAGGACAAAAATTTAGCCAATGCTGATAACAGAAGATTAGAGGGGACTCAAAGTAATGCCCAGGTGCAGCAGGGAAGCCTTTCATCAAGCTTAGCTCCTCTTCCCTCTCAGAGCAAACTCCCAGCTCAATTAAATAATCCCGAGAGCACTCCCACCTTGGAACAACAGGATGTCTATGCCTTGGCCCCTTCTCAAGAAACTGTGACTTCCTTGAACAATGCTTCTTGTTTTAGTCAAGCAGGTAGCTCTGTCAAAATTGCATCAAAGAATGTGCAAATTAGCCCCGAGAAGTCATCATTTTTTCAGTTTGTGTTGAGCAGCACAAATGTATTGAAAGAGAAGACAGCTGGTGCTACTGCCGATAAAATACTGACTAATCTCCTGTGTAATGAAAAACAAATGGTAGATACATCTGTCTCAGGTGGAAGCTTGAAAAAAGACACTAGTGAGAAGAAGGTAGAAAGTTTGAAAGGTCAGCAGGCACCTGTGGTTCAGACAAACTCTCCTGTATCAGAAACAACTAAATCTGGTGAAGCTAAATTCCAGAATGAGGTAGCTCAGAACAAAATGCCATTTGCTGAAAATACATCCTGTAAACCGATCAGTTGTACTTACTCTATGGAAGAGTTAACTGCATGCCTGAGCTTATGGAAGAAGCATTTGTCAGAATCTGTAAATATGCAAAATAAACAGTCAAATGAAAGCCCCACGGCAAATCAGATTTCACCCTCCAGCCAAAACACAAAAAAGAGAGAAGAAAATAATGTTATGGTTAGTGTGAATGAAGCAGTTTTGCCTATAACAACTGCCTCTGTAGGTAGTTTACAAAAACTTGATATGCTGACTTCCAGTGTGATGAAAAATTTTGAACCTCAAGTTGCAGTTGTCTCTCCTCTAGTACTTGCTGAACAGAAAACACAGGGTGAGCAAGCAGACAAAATTCCAACATCTGAAGATAAAACCTATCCAGTGATTGACTTGGGGAGCACATGTAGCTTGCAAGAAGCGCTGAAGAATGGTTTAAGTATGGCAAATACTGACAAAGGAGCAATAGAAAATGCTTGGTTATCACCTGGTGATTGTATTCTGGAACAGAAAGTGGACTCACGTTTGCAGCAGATCAAATTAGGTGATGAAAACAGAAGAGTAAAAACCACTGTGAATGGAAACAATTCATATAAAGAAAACCAGAGGAAGGTTAGTCAATCTGCACAAGATGTCAGAGAAAATCTGCAGCTTGGATTACCAAACAAGACTTCTCTTCCTGAATCAGGCACAAATTTTTCTAGTCAAATCTTTCAAGAAGGTGTAAGAGATCATAAGCAAACTGTTCCAGAGACAGGAGATATGTCCACAGCTGTTTTGGAAGATCAGATGTTTGCTATTTCTAGTGTATGTTCTCTTGTAGAAGGTGATAAATTTTACAATCCACAAATAGCAGGCATCTTCAGGTCAGTCTATGAGACACACGCATCAGAAGGAAATGGATCTGATGCAAGGCAAAAGGAACAACATCTGGACTTACATAAAAATAGGCTGAGCAATAACACTCCCCAAAGAGAGAGCTTGCTGCTAAAGATGTTGGGAGATTCATCAAGCTGCTTAAGTAAAGCAGGTAAGATTTTGCATGGCAGCACAAGTGATGCGGAGAAAGCAAGCACTGGCAATACTCGTAAAGCATTTTCTACCTCAGAACAAAAAGTGTCATTTGAGACATCCTTCAAGCATCCTGAAAATGACTTTAAAAATCCTACTAATATAAATCAAAAGTTAGCTCAAAATTCACTAGATTCCTCTATCAGCGTAACTTTTGAAACAAATGGGTCCACTGTTCCAGGAGACCACAGTAAAAAAAATTCCATGCCCACTAAAAATAGCACAGAAGAAGAGATGAACTCTTTTGGAGCACAACCTAGTAAATATCTAAACAATCAGCTGTCTGAACTAATGAAAGAGTTTCCGTATGGCATTGAAAGTGTTGATATGCTAAGAAAAGAGCCAGCACAAAATCATTCTGTGGCTGAAGGGGTGGAGAGTCGACCTTCAAAAAAGACTAAAGTTGGTGACAACAATTCCTGTTTGGAGGACGCAGTAAATCAGATAAAAATTGCAGTGTTAAGCTCTGATGAGATTCAACAACTGTTTCCTGAACACAAGCAGTGTCCCTCTAGTGACAGCAAGAGAGCAGTGACTCAACAGTCAGGAAAGGCTTTAGCTGGGGAGAACCTTGAAGGCAGCGTTCAGCCTAGTCAGAGTCTTTGTGAGAAGGAAAAACCTCAAGAGGCTTCCAACCCCAGTGCAAAAAATGAAGATGGTTCTTTAACGGATTTTGTATCTGTAGGATGTAACACGCCACACTTTCCTGGTAAATTAGGAACATCTGGTTCAGAGAAAAACGATTGTCAACTTCCAAAAGCTGAAAATAGTAGCTCTGCAGAGAGACAAGAAAATAACAGTAAATCTGATGCCCTAACAAAGGAAAACTGTGCAGCAGAAAATCCGACAATTTCTGAAAAAATCCCAATCAGTATTAGCCAAAATGAAGATATTTGCAAAAACAGCTCTGCAATGAACAGCACAGCTGGGCTGAAGGTGAATAACGAACAAAAACTGCCTACAACACAACAGGAAAATACTGGACTACCTAATTCCTTTGAAAACCAGGATGCTGATAAATCTAAAAGCAGCAGCCTGAAGGAAGAGCTGCAAATTGACAAAGGAACCCCATTACCAAGCAAAGAATTTCATTCTGACAGTAAAGAACATCAGACAGCCTCAGAAGAATTGTTGGAAAAGACCGGTCAGACACTTGTAGACAACACAACAAAGTCATCTGAAAATAAGGAGAGAGTTTCCAAAACTGAGTTTCCTTCAAAAGATAAAACCAAACCAGGTTTGACCATGAAATCCAAAACACACATTCACAAATTTATGAAGTCAGAAACTGTACAAGTTAAGCACTCTGAAGTCAATCAAGGACAAAAAATTGAAACTTGTGAAAAGAACTCAACTGAAGGACAGAACTGTAGTAAAGAAAAGGAGATGCTCGGGCAAGATGTAGGAATTAATGTGAAAGAGAAAGACAAACTACCAGCAGAAATAAAACATAAAAAGTTGAATAGTTACCAAACTGATGCTGTAAAGTTCTCAAATTTTGGTGCTGTAGACTTAAAGTCAGGAAACACAAAATATTCTCAGCATAAATCTGTGAAAGTTCATTCACAGGAGCAGCCACACAAGAGGAAGATGAAGGAAAATATGATTGGGAAGAGAGAATTTAAGAAAGCAAAGTTGGAAGATGAAAGACTGAAACAATCTGAAGCAAAGAATTTTAAACAGGTTGCACATAATTGCATGATAAATTCTGACAAAACTAAAAAATTGAATGGAGAAAATGTCTGGAAGCCAAGGAGCTCCTTAGCAGACCACTCTATGCTTAAATTGCAGAGAAAAAGGGCTCGATCTTCCACCATGTCTAAAACGTACTTTTCTAACAAAGAAAGACGTCTTGATGGTCAAAACAAAGACAAGTGCTCTGAGAAAATGTTTCCTGATAAAAATCTCCTATACTTAAATAGGAGAAATAACAGATTAAAGTTGCATCTTCAAAAGGAACCAAAAAAACACTACCTGAACAGAGTTGCATTTAAACGTACAGCCCAGGAACGCATATATCTGACAAAATTGGAGACATCACCTGTCAGACCTGTCTGGCATAAAAAGACTAAAGTGTCCCAAAACAGCGAGTCGAAAAGAGATGCATGTGTCTCAACAGAGGAGAAACCAATCAAACAGGAAGTACTCGAATTTAAACTGTGTCCAGAGATCCTGTTCAGAAATCCAACCACTGGTGAAGAAAGCTCAGCTGCAAAAAGTTCTCTGGAAAGAGATAAAGTCGTTGTAGCAGGTATGACACTATCTTGATTCTTAATTTGTAAGTAAGGAGCATGTATTCCTTTTTAAATTTGTGTTGCATGAAACTGTAAACAGTGGAAACCTGAGACTCTAGGGGCTGAAGGCTGAGATAGCATAGCTAGTTCTCTGACAGACTGTAGCTGTGTGCTAAGCTGAAAAAGAACATGAGACTTTTCCTTCAATTTTCTGTAAGTCTTACAGAATGATGTTAAAGTACTTTAGACCATGGCAGTTTCAAGTAACTGCGAGAAGGCTTTCTAATCTACTTGTAGAAGACAGCTTGGCTTGTTTGTGGAAAGTAGGTTCTCTTGGCAGAGTTACCAAAGGTGATCTGATCTGTATTCGGTGTTCAGCTGGACGTGTACAAGTCTGGCTGGGCAGACAGGGGAGGGAGAGATCTTTTATGACACTGAGGAAGAGAGGGAGCTTGGGTCTGACATACCCTGCACATAATTTCCATACCTTTGCTTTAAGCTGCCTTTTTCCCTTCTTTTCTTCCCTGTCCCAACTCTTTGATCTTACATGGTGCATTGTGAAGGATATTTATGTTAAATTCTGTACTGGATTTTTAAATAAATCTAAGTCTTAAGTTGTACAGCCCTTGCAGTAATTTTCACATCCAAAGGAAGTTTCCTTTTGCATGTGCTAGTATGTGTGTTAAAACCTGATGCTGAATAGAGACCAAAACTTGTGATATAGGAACTGCAAAAATATATTTTTTAAAAAAATTTTCTTTTTAGGTGTCAAGAGTAAAAAAGAAGATTGGTTAAAATGTGAACCACTTAAGCAAAAGAAAGTGGAAGAGATCTGTACAGGTGAAATGACTTCTGAGTATCCGATTTGAAATATAAATTAAATACTGTTTGCTTGGTTTTAAATGTTCCTTTACAGTAGCAAACCTTAATAAAGCATTTTAACTTATTCTTTACTAGTTCTGCTGATTAAATGGCTACTGTAGAGTAGACATGAGTTTCAAAGATTTGTGGAGCTTTTTACTGCCATACAAATATATTGTTGGAGATTACTGAAATTTTCCTGCATACCTGTGTGCAGTTGACTTGGATGTAACACTGGTAACAACACTGAAGTACAGTTTTAAATTGTAGGTAAAGACCAGGGTAGCTCTGTCACACTTTAAAATGTAGGAAGTGATGTTGCAAAATCCAGTGTGAGACTTCAAAAACAGCAAGTGATTTTTTTTTTTAAAATCTGTCTTTCATAGTACAGTAGTGCTGTCCACACATACACCTGTGCAGTCACCAGTACTCTGGTCAAGATTACTTGTATGACACAAAGGAAAACTGGGGCCTCTACTACATCTTCCTTGTTTCTCTTGATTGGCAAATTGCTTTTTGGAGGGTCTTTTATACTCTTTAGGAGTCAGCTGTTACAATAGTGGCATCTTTCATCTCAGGATCTTGCTTATTCCCTCCTTTGTAAATCATGGATGAGATTGCTCCTGACTGTCTTTGTTTCTTTGCTTTAAGTTATCTTTGCAGCCATAGTCTTGTTTTTCTGCTGATCTAAGAGGGAACAAAACGGTGCATTCAGCATGCTGCATCCTTGTTGCCATCCGCTTCTTACCTTGCCATCAGAGGACTTGCATGCTCATATCTGTGTTGCAGTGTTGATGCAAGCAGCATATTTTGCAACATTTGCATCTTTTCATGCTGTTGCCGGTGTCCTTGGCCATTGGTCTCTGCCATCCTTTTAGCCCTTCTTCTTGCTTTTTCTTGTCGTTTCACAAATGCATGTTCTCTGTCGCACCTTTCTTAACATTCTTCAGAAATCTCTCTTGCAAAGACATCCAAATGACCATTTTGTGCTTAAAGGTGCACTGGAGATGGATTGAAATCTGAGTTGCCTGGTGCTTTAGGAAGGAAGTTTGTGACATCTCTTGATACTGGAGGGCCTTAAATACCACATGCATAAGGAGTAGCGTCCTTTGAGACTCAGACTCTTTGCTTTAACCTGCTTGTCTGTCTTGCAGCCGAGGACAGTATTCCCCTTGATACAGCTATACAGATCCTGGATGGAGTTGGCGAGACTCTTCACATTCCAAGCAAAGACTCAAAAGAGATGTTTCAGACCTACAGGAAAATGTATCTGGAAAAAAAGATGCAAAAGCCTTGATAGCACTCCTGTATCAGAGGTCTTACTCAGTATCACTGAAAAAAAATGCCAACACTAAGATGCTTTTTTTCTGTTTACTTCATATTTCTGAATAATTGTAAACCCACAGTTTTTTGGTAGGTGTTGAGTATTCCCCCCCTACTTTCCTCATACTTGTGAATAATTGACATTTTATTGTGTATTTATTGCACAAATATGCTTTTGTGCTGCAAATGCTCTTGTTAAATGTCTTGTTTCTTTTGGCATGTTTGAATTTTTATTTTTTTTTTTAAGATAGAGGAGTTTTTTGAATCTTGATCAAAAAAGGATCAAACTAATTTAAATGTTCATAGCCTGTTTTCTGATTCTCAAAAACTGTACTTGTAGTATTTTCCATTGCTGGCAGTGGAAGAATATTTCTACTGGAAAGGGATTGCAGTGGATTCCCAAGCATTACACTTTTATTTTCCACTTATGCTGCCTGATTGTTTTGCTTCTAAAAAGGCTTTTGTTTTTGTAGGAACTTTTTTTTTTTTAAACTGGGAATACAACTATAAACCCCTCAAATCAAGCATGCTGATCAGGGGTGTTTATGAAGTATTTATGCTGCTACCCAGTTTTGTTACATTTCTTTCTGTGGAACTTGTACAGATTGGATTCTGAGTTTTTAGTTTGAACGCAGTGCTGTAAACTGTTAGGTGACTGAAGACTTCCCTTATTTTTCTTTCTCTTGTTTTCTTTACACTTGAAAGAAAAGTACTATTGTTGAAGTGCAGGGAGTTTGAATTCACTCTTTGTCTTGACCATGTTGCTCCATTTAAACAGACTGTAATTAATTTCTTTGTTTAGAAAGTGTTAGATAATGTTTGATTTCACATTCACTGTGACATAAGAGTTATATTTGTTGCTGGGTATCTTTTGTTTAAGTGCCTTTTCATTATTCAAAATTTTGAATCAAATAATATTTTTTCAGAAATTTGGTACTTGATTCTTTCTATCTTGTTAAACCTTTATGCTGAAAGAAAAACCTGTAGATATGTCACTGACTGAGTTTTATACTTGAAATAAACTTTGGAGGACTATGCCTTGTCTTTTTTTTTCATTTAGTTTATAAAGTTGTGTTTATTGCAGTTAGTTAAATAGGTGTTGAAAATATTCCTTTAGATCAAAAGCAGCTTTAAAGTAAGTGCTGAATCTTCCTTGTTAAATGGAAGTAGTTACAAGTGAGAGCTGGACTTAAGCCCAAGCTTTTTCTACTGAAATCTTGACAGCACATACTTCAGGAAGCATCAGAAATGTGTTCTGTTCTCTTCAGCATATGGTTTTTTTCTTTCCTGCTCTGACTTGGAACTGGGAATTGGCTGGCATACATACTAAAGAAGCCTTCAATACTACTCCATTTGTGAGGACCTATGTAGGCATCTTGGATATAATTATCCAGTGAAGTGTAACATCACAATATCCTAATTCTCTCTGTATGCTCAATTAAAAATAGGTTTTTGGGGGAGACAGAAGTCCTCACCTTCCATCAAGTGCATGTTTATTCTCTCCAGCTAGGGAACTGCTTGGGAAGATTTTAATTCCCTGTCTGGTATAGCTGTCCTAGACTTTTTAGCCTTTTTTTGTTTGTCTGTTTTTCTGGCTGGATGCTGAACAATTAGTCTGTGGGGAATGTTGCCTCTGAAGGATTTTGTAATAATGTTGGCAACTCTGAGAAGGTTTTGTTTTGTGCTTTCATGGGAATTTAGTTACCTGTGTTATACTGCCTACACTAGCAAAGATTTAGTGTAACTATAAGTGTACCCAGTGCAAACAACACATAGTTCCTGTCAAGAATTTAGTCTGGGTTTTGTTCTACACAGTGATACATGAAGCTAACTTAAATGCTTGAGTGAATTCTTTTGAATAGGAAATTATTGAGTCCAGTGACCCATGATGTTTATTTTCTAAATATTTTGAGAAGTTTGCTCACTGACTTCGTGCATCCTGTGAGAATGCCAGTTTTGAGTCCCAGGGAATACAGCTACATCTTCTTCCTCTCTTATACCAAGGAGGGAATCTTGGCTCTGGGACTCTGTTTACATGGTGACTTGTGCCTACTGTTCTGGTATGGCTAGGATCTTTGTGATAGAGTGGCTATGTGCTTTCTGCTTGGTTCTTATGTTGGTTGGTTGTTTGAAACTGATCTGTGCAGTTTCAGTCTCCAGTGTATTAACATCATAGCGATTTTACCAATATTGGAATTTCTTTGATACATTGCTGTGACTCATAAATTGGCCACTATCCATTCTGACAGCTGCTCAAAGGAAATTATCTGTAAGGAACAGTGTTAGGGCTGCAAGGAGCAGCATTATGGCTACATGGAGTACCTACAAGGAGCAGAAGCCTGGAGACCATCTGCTCCATAGGATAAACAATCTGGATACATGCGTAAGTGTCACATGTTAACATCAAACCTCTTATTTGTGGTCATGCTTGCTTGACAGTCCTACATAGCAGAGGAGCAAATACAACTGACTCCAGCACTGCCTACCTCACCTGTGGGCATCTCCAGCAACTACAGTGTAAATGAGCAGCTTGGCAGAAGAGCCAACAAGGAAAGCTTTTCATAGGGAAACCTGTTGGTGTTCCCTCTGCTCTGCACCTCATGCAGCTCACTGTGGTTGAATCTGTTCTGATGTACAAGTACATCCAAAGCAAATTTTTCCCCTGATAATACCTTAAGCGGCTTCAGACAAGACAAACATGAGTCCCTAAACCTTAGATTTTAAAATGTTATGACAAAAAGATACTTTATAGAAAGAGTATGGGAAATAAAGGACAAAATTATGACATGCTTAATATTTGGAGGTGACTATGTATATAAATAAGGTAAGTTCTAAAGGTTTAGTGGCTTTGTAAACTTTGCTGATTTTGTGGTATTAATGTTGAAAGACATATTTATAGTCAACTATACCAACATGAATTCTGGGTAAGTTACTGCTGTGTCTCACAGACATTTTAAAAAAGTTTCATCCTGCTACAATGAGTTTAGTAATGACTGTATCCTGAGGATCCTTGTGGTGGATCTGTTTGTGAACACTAGTCCCAGAATACTTTTGACTTGTATACATTTAGCACTGAGATAATAGGTTTCCATACACAGTGTAAAGAAAGGCTCTCAGGGAAAAAAAGTGGAGAAAGATGAGAAGTCCCACTGCTGTCTGGTTGGGAGGCACTCTATGCTGGGTTAGGGCAAGCAGCTTGCAGCTTTTCTGTACTCCTGGGATGTTCTGTGGCAAAGGAGAGAAGAAATTGCAGAGGCTTGCTGTGCAGTGGTGTGATGAGAATCTCAGTCCATTGGTCTCTGTGTTAGGAACAGGAGAAGGGACAAATGCATAGTCAGTGAGGACTAGACATGTGGATGCTATAGCTGCAAGTGCTGTTTACTGTATATGGTTGGTCAGAGGTCTTCCTGGGATTTCAGAAGTCCCTACTCTTTGAAGCCCTGTCTGCTTTGTACCTCTTGGTTAACATTCACAGTTAATTCTGGTGTGGATACAAGATGCAGAAAGCACAAAGTGGATTGAAAAGTTGCCATTTTATTTCTTGAAACTTCTCTTTTGAAAGATCAGTAATGACTTAGATGTCAACTGCTTGATGAATAAACTCAAAATTAACCAGTAGGTGTGTTTGGGGAGAGCTCCTTGATTTAGTCAGGGGTAGATGTCCCTTTTGTTCTGACTCTAGGCAATGTCTTAATGGGATAGAGTGTGGGAGAGGATCTGGAATCTCAAACATAGTTGACAGCATGCTAGTAGTTTCCTATTTGATTAGTAAGACGCACATGTAGGTTTTTTTCTTTGGTCCCTCCCACCATAAGTATAGCAAAATGACTGTTTATTCCCCAAAAGAAAAACAATACCAAAAGCAAGGACACAAAATAAGATGATGTGATTGTCTCTTTTTAAGTGTTGTTGAAGTAATTCCACAAAGAGAGCTCAGAAAGTGCCCCATAACATCTACTGTAGTTCCCACACCGTGAATTTGTGTTTTCACACCCTAGAGGGTTTCTTGGTCATGTAGCCATAGAAAAACCTCTGCCAAGGGAGAGGGTGGCAGCTTCTATTCCTTCAGCTGACTGTCAGTTTTCCAGCAAGCAAAGAGTCCAAAAGAAATACCAGGTCCTGCTTTCTTCTCAAGAGTGTGTTTATCACTTCTCATCTTTCTCAGCCATTCCATTCTCCTATTCCTTCTGAGAAGCATCTAAGTTTCTTTAGTTAGCATGCCTAAAATAGAGAGTTTCCTTTTTGTTTGCTTTGGTTTTTTGTGTGTTTTTGTTTGGGTTTGTTTTGTGGTGTAAACAACACGTATGAAACAATGCTTTACAGCAGAGACACTTTGAGCTCTACTATTATGATTTTACTAATGGTAATTTACAGAGGTGACACTTGTACTTAGACCAAATCATACTAGTTGGAAATAGCACAGTGGGACACAGCACTGAAACAAAACATATCAGAATTGAGACAGGGACCAAGGCTTGACCCCAAAAATGGGCTTAATCACAAATAACAAAGAAAGTATATCCACTTGCCTTACTTGGGAGACATGGTCTATGTGTTCATGATAAGATTACAGAAGAATTCTGTTCTGAAATAATTGTTCTCCTGTCCTGAATTCTGTAAAAAGCTTGGTGGCAGGGCAGGTTAGCTGTCATCTCCAAGAGTGGCCACCTGCTAGCAAGATCTAACACAGATATATTTTGCAGTGGTTGTTTGTAGCTCCTAAGTTGTATCTAGTACCTATACCAATTTCTGAATTCTTTGTTCTTTGTGTGTCATATCCTTCATTTGCTTATCATCATTAAAGTTGATTTGAATTCTTGAAAATTAATTTACGAAGAAGCCAGCCCAAGTCTTTCTAGAGCAGGTTGACTGATTCCTGCATTTCTAGCTTTTATCTAAGAGTCAGCCATGAATGTGGCAATAGGTGTCTTTCCCAGCTAGATCAATACTATCTGGCCCATGGAAAATACTTTTTTTTTTTCCCCAGGAGGCTCATTAAAATTACTGTTAAACTGGACCTTTTTATTAGAAATAACATCAGGATGCACTCATGCAAGATATTTTTGAGAGAGCCTCTGATGTAAATGCACAAGCACAGATATAGAGGAGAAAAGCTGGTCTGGAGTTGTGGTTTGTAAACTGTTGGACTAAATGTTTAAAGTTGCATTTCCCCTTTCTGCTGCATGTCAATGGCCTCATATTCCTTTTTTACTGCTTCTGACAACTAATTTTCCCTTCTCTCTCACTTTTTGTAAGAGAAAAGCTGGAGGCAGTGGAGGGTCACAGACCCCTGCTACAGAAAAGGGACCATTGGGCTGGAATGGGCCAGTGACAAAATTGCCAAACCAACATAAATATATTAAGCATTTTTTCTGATAGGAAACAGACTGGCCAGGTCACAGGCTTACTTTAATAGTAACTGCTACTGTAAAGCAGTAACAGAATTGCTGACCTGGAAATAATATATTTAGCTAATTGCTGATTTAACATCTGGTGGACCATAGGGTTGATGTTGCAAAATCACAGTGCTTAAAACAGCTGCAGAGCGAGGGAGAAGTGATCAGTTATTTCTGGGTGAGCCTGGGGAGCTGACTCCTCAGGAAGGCAGCTGTGGGAATGCGGATAGAGTGAGGGGTTGTCTCTGGGGCAGATTCAGACCTGACCCCCCAGGAAGGAAGAGCAATATGTCTGCATAAATGAGGAAGTACAGAAGGTCACAGGTCACTGAAGCTGAGAGGATAAAAGGGAAAATCAAATACCAAGAGGTAGGTTCAGCAAAGAAGGATGAGCATCGAGAATCCCACTGTCTGCAAATCCACAGCTACAAAGGTGAACATCTTCTCCAGGCCACCTTGGCACATGAAGTCGGGTACCCCTCATGAGCATGGACCCCAGGGGCCAACAGCTGCATCCTGCAGGCCCTCTTGAACAGGGAGAACCTAGGGGTTTGGGAGTGGTTGTCATGTTAGTAACTCCACTAATACTTATCATACCTGCATACTGCTAAGTTTATCATAGTTACATGCTTGTTAGGTTTAGGCAAACATAACTGGCACAATTGTGTGTCTTAATTTCCTTACATCTGTAGTACTTGAGTTTATTGGGCAATTTCTGAGAGGAGGAGGCTGCAAACAGTGCTGGGCTGGAGCATGGAGAGGCAGAGGCAGTGTGTAGATAGAGACAGCCAGTGTGTTCAGCCTGTAGAGCTGTCTTTGAAGCCTGGAGGGGTACCAGAGGCACCCACATCACTTACAGTAAATCTCCAAGCGGATTTATTCTGTTTTGCTCAGACAAGAAACCTTTTTCTACCTTTAACGTAAGGAAAAGATACAGTCTTCTAAAAGAAAGGAAAAGATGCTCTGCAGTCACTGGCTAGTAGTGGGGAGCTAGCCTGCCTGGGAATTACTGTCACCCCCTCCAAAAAAAAGGATTGTTGTATAAAGGGTTTAAAATTAAGAGAATAAAATTAATGTAAAAAGGACATCCAGGAAGGAGCAATCCCAAAAGAACTGGGTGAGAAACGCTAGAATCTGCACAGGCAAAAGAAGAAGTTTTCTCTGCAGTATGTTCAGTGAAATTGCAGTGAAGTTAAACTGAGCTCTGGCTATCACCACTAAGTCCACTGGGTGGCAGGGTGGAGACTGCGCTAGCACAACAGCAACATCTGTCTGTTCTGTATGGGCCTGCTGGCATTGCCTCACTGCTCTCTGCTGTAAAGCCAGAGTTTGCAGTGTGTCTGCTTGTACCCAGGGGCTTCCTGTGTGTGGAGGGAAGGTGGTCTGGGTCGGTACTAACAGTAAGGTAACACTGGTATGAAAGAATTGACTGTCATTTCTCTGGGACTGGCTGCTTTTTCCTTAGCCTAGAGATGCGGGGACTTGGATTAATTTGAGGAGCGATGATGAAAAGTGAACTGAAGGATAGTGGGACACCCACCACCTCTGTGCTGTGCCTTACGACCAGTCATGGAGGGGGGACAGACTTTTTAGCAGAGCCTGCTGTGACAAGACAAGGGGTAATGGTTTTAAACTAATTGGGTGTAGGTTCAGACTAGATATAAGGAAAAGATGAGGCTGATGAAACACTTGCACAGTTTGCCCAAAGAGGTGGTATGTGCCCCATCCCTGGAAACATTCCAGCTGAGTTGGATGGGGCTCTGAGCCACATCATTGAGTTGAAGATGTCTCTCCTCATTGCAGAAGAGTTGGGCCAGATGGCCTTTAAAGGTCCCTTACAATGATTCTATGATTCTGTTTGCACACCATGAGCTCTTTCCACCACTGCCTTGATTCATTTCCACAGCATGTTGTGCCTGGCCCATCTGTCCCCCAGGGACCACCACCTTACACAGCAAGGGAAAGCTGTAAGGAAAAGAGCAGGAGACAGCAAGCAGACAGAGGGTAAGATGCTTGGCACAATTGTGACTTCTGTGACTTTTCCAGTTTTGTATGAGGTAATGGGCAAAACAAGTTAAGAACCCCTGGGGGAACACAACAGCTTTCCTTTCAAAACACTGGTTTCTCCACGCAGCCTCTTTCCCCCTAGGATATGGTGTGGCCAAGTGTACAGATATTACCACTATAGCTGTACTGTGAAGGACCACTAAAACTTATGACTGGATATTTAATGCCCAAGTGGGATTTATACTAAGAGAAAATTGAAGCAAAGATTGTATTTTAATAAAATTCAGTGCATGTTAGGTTAATATAAATAAAGTGTTATAAATATGTAGCTTATGACACCTGTTTGTTTTGAAAATGTGCAGTTACTATTGAGGCAAGATATAAGTTAATGGGTGTGCAAACATTGTTTGCTGTGATTAGCCTTGCTTTAAATATCTGTGATCTTTATTGCTTAGTTCTGTGAAATAACCTTAATTTTGTGGGACACCACACATTTTCACCCCAATATTTTCTACATTTCGTGCTAGTTGCATGGGTTGCTCTCTGTTCCTTTCTTGCAACATTAATGGCTTTTAGTCACTCTTCTGCAGTGCAGCCCTGAGATGTTACAGTGGTGTCTTCTCATGAAGGCCTCCCCTCCCTGGGGCAGGAGTGTTGGGGGGGCACAAACTGTCTGCTCAGAGGGCACTGAACCATCTGATTACTGGCAGTGAGGCTAAGCTGATCATCCCTTCTCTTCTGCTCTGTCTCTTTCCTATTGAAAAAATGCCTTAGTTTGAGAGAAATGAAATATTAATCTGTTGTGCCATTTATTGCAGTGCAGCTTACCATGCACTGGAATCCCAAAGTGCCCTGACTTTTGTCCTAGCCTCACCCTGACGCCTTGAAACTGGCACTTGGCAGTTGTCCTGGCGATTTTATCACACCCAGGGTTTTAGGATTTTTGATTTATGTGCTACAGAAACTTGTCCTTATATGGGATAACATGAAATTCTACAAGTGAGAAAAGATGGATTTTCTTTTGCTCTGCTTTTTCTTCCATCTAGAGGAAGATTTGTCAGTCTAATTTTCCTTACTGCCCTTTCTGCAGCGAGAAAGAGGAAAAGAAATACTGTGAGTGATGTCATTTAATAATCACTAGTCTTTCATGGCTTTTGGATCAGGCAGCTCTGTGGAAAAGGATTTAAAATCAGCATGTCTGTGAATCTTCCTTTTCTTCTGAATTAACCATATATTGCAATTTCATAAACAATTATTTCAGTCTCTTTACTTCTCAAACACAGTATTCTTTATCATTAAAAGCTGCTTTGAACATAAAACTATTAGGATGCCCTTTATTGGAGTGGCTTACCGCGGCTCCCTTTCTAATGAGTTTTTTGCTTTATGACTTGTTGGCTGAGTTTGGGCACTTACTTTAAGTCACACAATTGATTCAGTGTTCAAAGTCAGTTTATCAGACCGTATCTTCATGAAATTGCCTGCCAGCAGAGCAACCGAGGCAATGAAAAATCAGGATAGAGAACAAAGTAACCTTGTTGTTTTTCAAATTATCAAACGTTTGGGGTCTGCTTCTGCAATGCTTAAACCCAGAAAGACAGGGAGCTTCTGACGCCAGCCCAGCGAAGCCGAAAACAACCCTCTGGAGTGGCACCACCTTCCTCTGGAAGGGACAGTGATTGCCTGGGCCTGGGGCAGCTTCTCTGACGCATTTGTGACATGGCAGGTTCCCTCCTCCTAATTTTGGAGTGAGATGTTTGCAAATGCCTACACTGTAAATTCATTTTTTCAGTGGAGCGTGCAGGGAAGGTGCCAGGCTCCAGCAAAGCCATTGCTAGTGCTGTGGACAGTGCATGTGAGTCACCACATTAGTCTCACAAAACTGTGTAGCAGTAAAACTCATTTCACAAGGGTGGGGTGGCAGCCCTCAAGCTCTTGATGGGTTAGATGTCAGCCCTGGAAGGGTGGTCCCAGGAACCTTTGGCGGATGTTAATGGGCTGCACAAGAGGGACAAAGAACCCTGGTGGCTTCCCGAGTGTGCTCCCAACAACAGATTGACGGGGCTACAGAAGGATGGAGTGTTAGGGAGGCAGCATGGCCCTTCTTCGCCCCTTTAGGCTGTGTCATCCATCTGTCACCCCAAGAATAACTATCGACTACAGTCACTCAAACTACCAGAGGGGAAAGAAGTATAAAGAGATGGGATATAAGCAAAACTTGGGAGAAAGACCATCATCTCTGGGGGGTAAGCACCAAGCTGCCCGGTCTCCCCCATGCAATGGACACTGAAGGGGTGACCAGTTGTTTACTCTGTTTTTTTCTTTTTTTTTTTTCTTTTCCTCTCATACTTTATACCTTCCTTTATACCCTTATACCTTAAGCCATGCCTGTTACTTTATGTCTTGTGCCTTACACTTTTTCACTTTTACACCATAGCTATCTTTATTTACTAATTTTACCTGGCTGACATCTTTATTTCATAAACGCTATATCAACTATATCTTGCAGCACACCTCGTAACCCACAGGGTGTATAGCTTACTTTATATTGGTTGTGGTGTTCCTTTAAGGTATGGGTTCCATATCTTACTTTACATCAGTTATTGTGTTCCTTTAAGGTGTGTAGTTCCTTTAACATGTTTGTCAGGGGGAAGCAGCTATATTCTTTCCTTTTTCTTTGTGTTACAGAGAGTGTTGTGTGCAGTTCTTTTTATTTTGTGTTACTGAGAGGGTTTAGTTTTTGTTTTAGGTTGTGCTTCTGGTTAGTAGTTTTCTGGTGTTAGTTGAATACGTGCTGAGGGGAGGATGTTGTATTATAGGTAATAAACATATATTAATACAAGTGAGGGTATGATAAGAATCTCTGCATTTAAGCCTTTCTTCCCCTTTTAATATGACAACAAAATATCATAGTTGAAGTGATGATGAAAGATGTTGGAGAGGATGAGGTTATGACAGATACTTAAGGGAACACATTTGTTTTCTCTTAGCTAGCCTGCTGAAGCAGACATCCAGGGATGCCAGGAAGGGGACATGTATGGCAGAAAATATGACCTGTGGTCTTTGATCTTATTTGGGTTTCATCAGAGTGAAGGAAATACATGATCAGGACTACTCCAAATGGTAATTAAACTTTGTCCTCCAGTTGGCCCAGTTATCAAAAGCTACTTCCTCTTGTGAACTGGAAAAATCAAAGTAAGGTTGGTGTGACAAAGCGATACAGCTGGGTTTGGAAATTAGCTCGTAGTAACTATGCTGCTCTAATGGGCCAAAGAAAAATTAGACATACATTAATTGTCAATTTGATGGTGCTTGATGAAAAATGTACACCTACAAAGCAGAGAGAGTCATAATGAAATACTTTAACTAGAACCTTAGATCTTTGGGTGTTGCTTTAATATTTTCTGAAGAGCAATTAAACAAAGACCCAGTTAAAGTAATCAGAATAACTTTGGCTCTTGTCTGAGGAGCTTGTAACAAGCCTTGCATTACCTGGCAAGGCATGCAAGTCCTCGAGGAAAGCCATCTGGTACCAGAAGGCAGGAAATTTTTAAAAAGATGTTCCTTGATGATCCATTTCTGGAGAGAGTAAGAAGATGGAGATCTGGCTTGGAACTGGGTAGAACAAAGCAGAATCTGCTTGCCTGGAGGTGAGGACCAGAGGGGTGGAAAAACCTTGTCAAAGGAATTGCTTGCAGGTCTCGCTGTTAGCAAGCCTTAGCTTTGTATAATTTCTAGATCAGTCTTTAGAATGAAGCCTGTCTTTAGATATTCCTCTGAAGGCTCTGTGAGTAACTTGCTCTATCACATCCCCCATGAAGAAGAAAACCAGACACAGCCTGGGGTCCTCTTGGGCAGTGCACAAGCTGTGGGTGAGATACCAATGAGCCAGCACTTGCTTTCTAGGTTAGACAAACAAACAGCATCAAATTGTTGGCTACTGAGCATTTACTGGCATAGGAACTGGGAGCCCTGGATATGAAGGACATAGTGCTGATCAACAGCCAGCCCCATTTGCACAAGACACAGGGAAATGGAAGTTTGGGCTCAGCATTGCAGCTTGTGCAGATGAAGCTTATCCAGGGCTTTAGCAGTTGAATTAAAGTTTATTAATTCTGGTAAGAAACCGTGGCAGTAGATGACAAATGGAGGAAGAGACAGGAGATGGCAAAGAACTATTAAAAACTGCAAATCATTATCTGAATGTCTGTTGTGGATTTAAATGTGTTAATATAAATTAATTATGAACTTGCAATCAAAGTGAAAAGCGGAGTATTTATGGAAGGGGTAGAAAGTAGTGTCATCCAAAAATAAAGTAGTTTGGGCTGAATAAGAGGGAAAATGGGGCCAAAAACTTCCAGTTATCTATCTCCAGCTTCAATGTGTTGATGATAATTTGTCTGGGTTTGTTCTCCAGTGCTGCAGAATATAAGATCAAAAAGGCTGACCCATATGGAAATTTTTGTTGGAAAATAAAAACTATTCCTGCTGCTTTTCTGTCATGAGTGAGGTCTGATAAAAATGCAAGTCACAGAAGTATAGAAAAATACAGCTGAAGAAAATTATTTGAGAACTTCCTTTTCAATATATCTTTCAAATATCCATACACCCTTCTCTGTAGGCACTGACACCAGGGATACAGGTCTTTGGCAACAGGAAAATCCCATGAAAGGAAGCAAACGGATTTCATAAGGATTCCCTCTAAAAAAATGTATAAATGACCAACCTCCCCTCTCCAAGGAAATGTGCTGAAACATCTCAGTTGAAATCTGCTGAAAGAAACCCAAATAAAATACCTACCACCTACTCCTAAGTTTTAGACTCTGAAAGAATTTAAATAAATGCAGAAATTAAATGGAAACAAAACTTTTCTTTGTGTCTAGGCAAATTAATTGGGCATTCCATTGTATCAAGACACTGCTTACATCTTATGTGGTAATGTGATTTAAGCTTCAGTAATTTGTGTGATAACAAAAATTACTTGTAATCACCGTCTTTAAAGAATAACTTTGCAAAGCTGAGAGGCTCAGTGGGGATATAAAGAATCTCTAGTTTGTACCTGAATAAGCTGAATTAGTTTTTAGATTGCAATAATTAATCCTAGTTGTCCTGTGAATTGAGATGAACATTGCCATCTTTCCTAGGCATCTGTTATTTGAAGAATAGTTTTCTCAAAATCTGTTATAGAGGCACTGAGATAAACCAGTTCATTATTTTAACTGAATAAACAGATTTCTCTTCTAGTAATACTAATTTCTTACAGTACCAATCTGTCAAGATGGCCCTAGTAATTATAATTCCTTATCATAATGGAAATCAGATCTCTTGTTGATTGAGTTCCTAATATATCTTTGCCATTGGAAATGTGTGTTTGGAAGGTAAATGAAATACTGATGCATAAGGGAGTGCTTTGACTTAAGTCTGTCTTAAAATTCCTTGGTATCGCCTTTGCAAAAAATGTGAAGTAAATGACTAGGTGTACATGGGTGTTCCAGTCTTTATTCATCTTAAAATTTCTGTGCTTTTCCTTAGTTTATATTATTCATCTGCCAAATTCTGAGTTCAGTCAGCTTTAATTAAAAAAAAAGAAAACCAAAACCCAAAACAACCAATATTTTCTTCTACCCCAGTAAGGGAGAAAAATTACAGGTATGAGATTGTCATAATTTTGCCCTATTGACTACTCACAAAGTTTCAACCTCCACATGAAATTCTAGTCTTGCTGCAAAGAATGGAAAAACTTATGATTTCACTGGAGTGCAGATTTCAGCCTTACACGAGGTCTACTTCGTTGTTTTCTTTTTTTTTTGCCTCTCATTTGTACAAATTCCTATTGTTATCGTGTCTCTACTCCTCCAGCTTTGAAGTTTTGAACTTTATGATTCAAGATACATAGATTTTCTTTAAGGGAAAAGTGGTGTTGTTTTCACATGTTTGATGGTCTCATGGAGACAATCAACATCATTCTCTAATATGATTTCCTATTTCTGACTATTTAGCATTTGTAAATAGTAGTTCTGATGAAATACAAACAGCTGTACTGTATCACAACAAGGGCCCATATACCCCATCTGATATATTCTCTTTCTACCATAGCCACTAGTGGTAAAGAAAAAGCTGTAAGCCCAAGGCAAACCTGGTTTTGTACTTTTTTCCAGCTATTTCCCCAGTTACCAGCAATTTTTGGTTTAGAAACTTTCTCATCTCATGTTCTCTAACTGCCCTTGACAGACCTTTCTTCTAGGAACCCATCTAGTAGCTTTCAGAATTCATTTATACTTTGGGCATCCAAACCAACAGGATGTTACGTCCTGCAATGCAATTAGGCACTACATGTGCAAGTGCTTTTTTTTCATTTGTCTTTGACCTGCTGCTTGATGATTTCATTTTGTGCCCTGTAGTTCTTGTCTCATGAAAAATAATGACTAATCATTCCCTCGCCACCTGCTCCAGATGATTTATGTTTTTCTAGACCTCTGTCATGTCCTCAGTTAATCTCTTTTCCAAACTGAGAAAACCAAATCTTTTGACTTTCTTCTACAGCAGAAATTGTTTCCTGGTTCTGACCAGTCTGACCTTCCTTATCTGTGCTCTTTCTAGTTGTAAAATCTCATTTTTGAAGTGACCAGAGCCTCACACAAGACTGGATACGCCATAGCTTTATATGGAGTACCAAATGATAGTTTCTATTTCCTTCCTGTTCTTTCTGATGGTTGCAAGGTAGGAAGCTTCATCTTCCAAAGAACTATCTGTAATGACGTAGGAAAGTATTTGGTGATAAAAGCTGCCAGGAGTTCTTGCTATTTGGAACACAGAATTAAGGTCACTCTTCACCATGTGCACTGCTTTGCATTCATTTGTGCTGCTTTTCTCTTGCTGCTTTGTTGGCTGGGCAGAACTGGCAAATCTTTATTAACACCTGGCTAGCAAGTTCAGTTGTTCTGAATCTCTGAAGAACTAGCCCTTCTGGAAAAACCCCTAAGCTCAAAACTGATGAAGGCTTGTATGGCACTTCTCAGAGAAGAAGGGTTTTGGTTTTATCCCTCATGTCTGTTTCTGGTTGTTAAGCAGCCTAGAGTACAACGAACAAAAATAAACACAAGAATTCTTTTTTTCTCAACTTATTTTGCCTTCTAAATTGTCAGGCAAACCATTTCCTTCAGCTCTAAAGTGAAGGCAGAGGGTACAGGTAGGTTCCCTGACAGTGAAGTCTCCGTGAGTAAAGTGTTCAGTAACAGGCTAGAAATACAGCTGCAAGGGATGGCAGGAAAGCCTTGGGGGTGGGAGGAGACATAGGAGAGCTCTGTCTGAGAGCTCCTCTGACACTGCAGCCAGAACAGCCTTGGACGTGGGATCGATATCTTCACAACGAGGCCTTGCTGGCTTTGGCACATTTCATTATACTGAGTGAAAAATAATTGGTCTCATTGGTATATATAGCTGGTTTATATGTGTTTTTAAGCATGGAGATACATCACATGTATATTTGATCACTGTCCTGCCAGTACATAGCAGCTGAACCCAGCAGTGATGACAGTATGACTTAGATTAGAGTTTATATAGAAAAATGCTGTGAATTTTCACTTTATTAATGGCTTTGCAGGACACAGGCTTCTTGTCTTTTATGCAGTATAAATATGAAACTAAATCATCTAAAGAAGTGTAGCTTTTGTTGGACACCTTAGTATTGTCAATGGTAGGGTGGCAAGAGAAGCCTGAGGAAAGCAGGGAGTATAAAGGGGAATGGAGGAGAGAGGACAAAAAGAAGATGATATGCAGAACAGAGTGTTAGGTAGTGTCAAAGGGGATTTAAGATAAACAAAGATGCTCAAAGACCAAAGTAGAAGATTTTTTTTCTCTCCCAGGGAACCAGATGAAGTTTCTTGGGGACTATTGGCATATAAACCTATGAGGAATATCAGAGAGCAGAAATGTAAAGCATCAATGCCTATGGCAAATAATTCTCGCCGTAGGAAGCCCACTGTTCTCTATTGTTCAGAAATGTCTGCAAGTGATGCAGTGGGAAGTGCAGAAACACATCTAGAATTTACCACAGAAACCTACCTTTGTCATTTAAAAGACCAAACATCCTGGGCATTGCACAGTTCTGCTGTCCTTGGTCAGCATGGAGCCGTGTTAGTGGTTAAGGCAATGAGGTGCCCTGTGGTCTGTGGAGCAGGTAAATGTGATCTTTCATGGGTGTTGGCAGGTCTGCAACATTCAGCATGAAGTATTGCCTAGAGAAGTACTGATTTATTTCAGATCTCATTCCTAACTCAAGGAAAACACACCATTAATACTGAGCTGTCCAGTGAAAACATCAGATCTCTGTGATGTGGAGAAAAACAAAAGATGGCATTTTTTAAGATTCACACTGACAAGCTCCAAAGATTTAAGTGTTTAGTTGTGTATAGGTTAGCTGCAGTCAGAGGAAGCAGTTTAGCCATGCTTAAACTCATCCTAAATTTGGATAGCCTGTCAGTTTAGATGGGAGGGTGTCTGGGGAGCTGAGCCTCAGGCAGTGCCTGATCCCAGAGTACCACCATCCCAGCATCCCCATCCTCCCAGCTCCCCGAGCCAGCCTGGCAGCTTGGGATATTATGCACTGAACAGGGTCAGGGAAGTGATCCACCAGGAAATTTTGGTCCCCTTTAATACTATTTGCTTTTCTCCTTAAGCAGATCACTGGTTAAAAGGAAAACCAGAAGTTTCAGAGCAGCTAATGTGACCTCTACCTACATTTATTGCATCCAATCACTACAACCATAGCTGATTAATAGCAATAGTTTAAAAGAAACTTTGCTTAATAGTGAGGTTTCTTTTCCCCTTAGGCTGCTAATAGCTTTCCCATATATAATATAATTTTTCAACATCATTTCATCTATCGGGCTGGCTATAATAAGTCTTTTACTTAATTTTTAAGGGTTTAGTCATCCAAGTAAGTTTTCTCTTGGTATTCTTGCTCAGGCTTCTCTATGAAGACAGCAGAATCTGGAGCACACACAGACCCAGACTGAAGAGAGAGCTGTGCACTGGAGCAGAGGGCTGGCTTGTCATCTCAAACAGCTCCTTTCCTGACATCTATTTCTCATGAGCAGCAATGGACTGTTGGCCATGTTTCCTGAAGAGCCAGGAAGGGTGGACCCATTTCACTCTCCGGTCATATCCCCAGACATTGCTGACAAGGATCAGATGGCAGATTGCCATCCCTGAAGGTTGTGCTGGGTGGACAAATCCCTACCACCCCTGCTTCTGCCTCTGATCCGCCGACCACTCCCTTTTCAGCCAGTCAGTGAAGTCTCACACATTTCCCATACATTTTATTTTTGTCTTATTGTCATATTGCCAAAGTCATCCCTTCCATCTCTCTTTCTAATTCCTGTCTGTCACAGGTAGAAGAGAAATATCAGACAATGTGATACTGACAAGCCCTACTTAGTTCACCAGGCAGGGGACAGGCTGCATTGGGAAAAGCTGCACGTATATGTGCTCACACCCACAGAATTAACTGAGACCTTAATCACACATAGTGAGTTGGCACAGTCAAACCCAGGGGGATGTGACACTTGCTCTGCTCAACCTGTCCCCGTGTCAGGCTCTGGGCAGCAGCTCAGTGTCAACATGTGATGGTTCCACTCTGAGCAATCTGCTCCCATGAGATGTTGGACATATTCAGAGCAATACCTCCCCCCAGTCTGTGATACTCTTTAGTCCTCAGGGACTTAGAGACAAATGTTGACACAGGCCACGAGCCAAATCTGCCTACAACACCACCTTCCCAGCAGCTCCAGATACTGTTCTTCACTGGCTTGTTGATCCATGGCCCATCCCAAGGCTCACTCAGCCATTTGTATTATCCTATCTACCATAGCTCATTATGCTCAGTAGCTGAACCTCTGATCAAGGCAAAGTCATCATGATCCTGTAAAATTATTTATAAACATGTCTATAAATAAATGTGTGTCTGTGGGTGTTTAAGTCTTGCTTTGTATTTACTTCACACCACATCTCAACTGCTTGTTGTAGAGACAATGAAAAGAGATATTCTGATTGCCCTTTTCTTTGGATAACCTCAAAGCCTATGTGTGTGTGTCTATTCCAGCGTGCCATGGACTGGAGTCCAAGGATGCCAGCGAATGGCCACAGAGGTCAGTCAAGAGACTTGGCTCCCCTCACCATTCCTGTGTTCAAAACAGGTCCCTCATCCTGCTAATTCATTTTCAAACCACGTTTCTGCTCTGATAGATCCCTTGCAGAGAGAATGTGACAGGTTTGCAAATCAATCTTCCCCTCTGCATCTAATATCAGTAAACTGCCAAATCTCTTAAAATGTAGCAACTGCCATTTTCTGACAATATTAAGGAGAGGGAACGCTCTTAAAGAAAAGTAAGGAGGAGAGAAGGGTTAGTAATTGTATTCTCCTTTTAGCTGGGCACTTGTATTTTCTTCTCCACGGTGGTGAGTTTTGTTATTGAAGGGTGTTTCCTAGTTATTCAGCTGCCTGTCAATAACAGCTTTGAGTGACCTGCAGCTGATCAGAGCAGCTGGAGGTCAGGCAGAAGGAAGAAGATGATCAGGTGCCCACATTTGTTTTCCCATGGTTGTACTGAATGCTCCAGAGTGACAGCTTTCTTTCAGGTAAGTTGGTATCTCTGTGTTTGCAGACATTGTCCTATTCATATCCTATAGATAAATGTGACAGTGACAGCTGCCTGAGTTTTCAAATAGCCTGAAAAACAGAAAGATTCATGAACTTATTAATTTTAAAAGGAATAATAAATGGTAGTTGTCAGGCATCAATGTTACATAATATCAAGATATATTAGCTCTTTGCTCATCAAAGCAGGCAAGAATGAGAGGTGTGATCAGAGACTATGTCAATAGCAGAAATGGGATGGTCTGCAGGACTGTGCAGTCTGGTACCACAGCTACAGTGTCATCTTTGCAGGGACTTCACTCGCAATAGGCTTGTACAGTGTATCATCACTCACGTGTGTTCAGTGGGGCACATCAGGGAGCAGTTACTTTGCCTGCTGTCCTATATAGCTGAGCTGTTTTGGCTTTTCACAAGCCTATTTTGGGACTCCGGAAGAGCAGAGCAGAAGTACAGCTCCCCTTCTTGTCATGTCCCCTTCCACAAGCATAGTTACTCTTTTCCATCTTCTCCCATACAACCCACATTCACATTTGCTGTTCACACTCTGTTTCTGAGGCTCTTCCACAGAGTATCTCCGGGAGCTCATGGGGGGAGCAGTAGCAGATGGGTTCCTTGCAATAAAGGAGTTACCATCTGTCATTTCTCTTCCCAATTTCATGCAAAGCTGGCAAGAATGTGACTGTTTCTCCTGTTCTCCCTTGATCCTTTGCTGCCCAGTTGAGCAAACAAAGGTGGGCAAATAGCAGCATCCCCCTTTGCCTTTCCCCCTGGTTGTGCCAGGAACTGCTGTGAGCAATGGTAACACTCAGCACCCAAAGGGGGTTGTACCCCCACTTCACATACACCCCATGCCAAGCTCCATCTGCTGTGCTTTCAGAAACTCCTAATCATCCAAGAAGGAATGAAAAAAGCCTATCAAGACAGCCTCACAGAAACTCACAATTAACTTTGTCCCCTTCCCAAAGGGTAGTATATATCAGGAAAGGCTGATATATACCAATCTTTTCATCCAAGATGTACCCACAGGGAGTGAGAAAATTCCCACTGAAATCAATCTCCAGTTCAAGATCTTAATCTCCTACTTGGCTGTTGACTCCTTTCTTAGCTGAGGCAAATAATTGAAGCTTTGATCCAGATGCCTTTGTGATCCATTGTTTTAGTGATTTGGATACACCCCACCCATTCTGTATTAGGTTTTTTGATACAAAAACTAATAAAACACAAGTTTATCAGATAGTGTCATAGACCTGGCACCTTTCCCAAATGCCACATTCACTTAATAGAAATGTAATGTAATATTCTTTGTGTTTTGTGTTCTGCATTCATTGCAATGTGTGTTTAGAAGCTGCATTTGAGAGAAGGCAACAACCAGCCTATTCCTGAGTGCTGAAATATTAGCTTATATTGAAAAAAACCCCACTAAATCATATGCCTTTTTTAGTATCTGAATCAAATTTCCTTAATATTATCAACACAGCATTACAATTAGATTCCACATAAAAATTTCAGTTTCTCTCTCAGCCATCACTGTCTGTAAATGTTTTTAGTCACTGATGCACAATAAAGAATGTAAGGCAAATGCTAACTTTAGCAGAAATAAGTGCTTTTTGAAGCTATATTTAATAAGTGCACTGCTGATTCTAGGCTTTCAATTTCAAGACAAGGCACATTGTGAAATAGACATTCATTCCTCTCCCACACTAATCACTTCTGAGAAGAAAAATCAGTCAAAATGGGACCATAAGCTGCAGTCAGGTTCTTATTTCATGGTCAGCTCACATTTCAAACACAGGATCTACCTATTATTCTGGTTTTGCCAGCTACTTTTGCCCATGCTGTGGTGGTAGGAGGAAGCCTGGGAACAGAGGAGTTCTGCACATCCACTCCAAAGATGTTGGCGGGGGCTTGACATAATAAAAGGAAAGAGACTGGAGGAACAATGCATAACCTCATTTCACTTCCCAGAAACACACTAAAGATGATTGAGCAATTGATTTGTGAGAGTCTGGAGGGAAAAAAAAAAAAAGAAAGAAAGAAAACAGAGGATGTAAAAAGTGCCAGGGCAGAATTGCCAAGAAAAGAGGGCATCATCCTGTCCTTACAGCAGCTGGCTGGGGGGATAAGCAGCAGTGGGAAGCTTGGGACACTGCTCTGGAGGAAAAAGCCTCTGCTCTGGAGGGACCAGGTGTTGCAGAGAGCAAACTCTCTTGGTCACCTCTACAGGTGTCTGGGGGGTCATTCCTGACAGCTTGATGGCAGTGGGACAGCTTGATGGCAGTGGGACAGCTTGATGGCAGTGGGACAGCTTGATGGCAGTGGGACAGCTTTCCCCCAGGGTGCAGCGGGTGGACAGGTTGGCAGCCATGGGAAACACCCCCAAGAACCCAGGGCAGTGGTCTGGGCAATGCCAGTGGGGCAGACCCCCAGTGTGTAGCTGGGCTGATGGGGGCTGTGAGAAACTGCAGTGGGACAGAAGGGGCCATTAGGAAGCAGGGAATGCTGGGGACTGTGGCCAGCAGGCAGCCCCTGAGGAGTAGTTCACGTATTCGTAGGTTTTGGAGTATTTCTGCTTGAAACCCCCTTAGCTGGAGTGATGGCAAAAAAATTAGCATGCTTTTATCATGCTGGATTGGAGCTAAATGTGGCAAGCTTCACTGTATACAGGAAGGAAACTCCCTGATCTGATCCTGCTCTCTGGAATGAAAAATTTTTGGACATTTGTATGAAGTTGGTGATGCCTCCATACAAGAAAAAATTGCAGGCCTTTGGAAGGAGGATATTCAAAATTATGTTGGCATACCAAGTAAGTGATCCAAAATGAACAAAATGAGCCTCAGCAGAAACAAATGCAAAGATGTAAGTGACTGGAAAAGCAACAGGGAGGGAGGGAAAGGATACTGAAGCTATGGTAGGCTGTGAAGAACATACTAATTAATAATGTGTTGTGGCACACTGGCAACATGGGAAATATTTGATGCATGTTATTCAGCAGTGAGGAAGCCTCCACCTGGAGGGACAATGGTCACATTAGAAGAGCAAGCAATAAGGTAGTTCAGAAAAGGCCATTCAGAACTCTGTATTGGATTAGAAGGGATGATATAAAAGGACAGACTGAAGGGTCCAAGTAAAAGTTGGAAATTTGCTTAGTGAAGAAAAAACTGAACAGCCTTCAAACATTGAAGAAACTGATGAAAAGGGCACAGTATTTACCAAAGGATGGGAATAGATCATATTGATATGTAGTGAAAAACTTTAAATACTACATTAGAAAAGCTTCCATTTGTGATCAAGGTAAAATGTTGGAAAATACTTTGTAGGCATATTGTTGTATATCAGTCACTGAGGGTTTTAAGAACATATTAGATGACCGTAACAGGAATGGGCTACATGGATTTGATCCCACCTGCACGTGGGATTAGCCTCAATGACCCTCTAATGGCATGTCTAATGCAGAGACAGAGAGGCTTGGGAGCTCTCAGGAGCCAGTGGCCGGCAGAGGTGGTGGTGGTGGGGAACCATCGGAAGGAGAGGGAAGCCCAGGCAGAGAGCAGTGGAGACGCTGTCCTGGTGCTGAAACTCAGCCCGGGGAAGTGGACTGGAACTCAGGACTGCCGAAAGGATCCAGGCTCCCAAACACAAGCTGCCTTCCTTCTCCACATCACCTGCCTCTCAATGGGTGCAGAAGTGTGTGCCTGGCGTTCCGAGGCTCTGGCAGAAGTAAAAAGGTGTTTCAGGATAGCTATTTTGCCCTCATATTTCGTAACAATTTGATGCCCTGGACATCTGGGTATTTTGCAGTTTGACTGATCCCTGGTTTTAGTGGTTCTCCAGACAATGGATGCTTCTGCTGTAGATCTGAGATAAATTGTGTTCTCCCTTCTCCTCCCAGTTTTAAATCTATTCTGTAAGGAATAGTTTGCACTGTGACACTGATTTATCCAGGCTCAATTGCTGAGAAGTTGTTTGGACAAAGAATTCTAAGGGGACAAGTCTTCCTTGTGTCACAGGAGAGTGCCTAGTGGTTTAAATAGGCATAATAATTCTTTCTTCAACCAATTTTTTGCTTCTCTCAACTATTTTTTGTTTGTACTGTATGTCACTGCATGGAATGGAAGAGCTCTGTCCTGGGTCTTGAGCCTGGGGGCAATGCTGTCAATTAGAGGAGTCAGCTTAGATCTGTGGAGCTGAGCCAAGACCTATGTGCAACACTCACTGAAAGCAACACCCTTTCAGGCTGAAATGATATTATTCAGTATAACACAGTAATAATTCACATTCTTTGCAATAGTCTGTAGTTTTCCTATGCTACAGGTATTGCTTTGCTGCTTAGTTATTGCTGACTATTTTCTAAATGTCCTTACACTTAGGTTTTTTGTAGTTTTCTTGTAAAACTCATTTTTGGTTTCCTAGCCCCTGCTCATTACACACAGAGAACATTTTGCCAACCATTTTTGTACAGCCCTTTTCTGTGATTTCCTTGTTGAAGTGTTCAGTTTTATTGCATCCTTCCTTTCAGATTCCATATGTTCTACATAAGTGGTTTTCAACCTTCAGGGTTTTGGAACCCAAAATTATTCTGGTGGAAATACAGGATCCTGTACACCACACTTAAGTCCTGATAATAGACTTTAAAAAATAAGAATTTATTTACCTTTGCAGAACCTTTAAAGGCAGTTCACAGAAGACTCACATAAGGACACTACTGTTTGAAAGCCTTTCTTCTGAATGCTGACACTCATGTTAATCAGCATAACATCATTACTTTTCATGATGTGCATTATTGTTTATTAGCTCCCATGTTTCGTTTCTCCTAACATTCTCTCTAAACTAATTTTCTTAAAACCTATTACCATTTCTATTGCACTAGGATTCTGAAATACCTTTTTAAATTTCATTTTCTTCCCACTGTCTCCCTTTTATCTCTAGGCTGGTCATTCATTACAAATGTGGTGTTTACGTTCAGCACTCGAGAAAGATGAAGCTTTGGCAATAGAACAGCTGCTTGCTTATTCCCAAGCCAGATATAGTACAGTTACCATACTGCCTTTTCTCAGTGCTTTTCCCTTCTTTCCATTGTCAAGAAATCAATCCCATTTTTATTAACAATGACAGATTGGTCCTAATACCTTTACCCCCCTGGCTCTCCCCCTTTGGCCACTCTGGCAGAGCCTGCCCAACACCACTGATTAGCAGGAAGTTAGATTTGAGCTCCCAGTTCTGAGATGCTCCATACAAACAGCTCTCAGTGATTGCTGTGTATGCTGTAGGTGCAGGGATTCAGCCATTTGCAATACAGCTCAGGGTGGCTTTTATAGCTGTATTTCCACTAAGGCATAGAATCAATAGTTCATTTCATATAGGTCATTAAATGCTTCTTAAATGATCTGAAATTTAAATATTTTATGTTCTTGAGCAAGACTTGAACTGCATACTTTTCCCTGTTCTTAAATATCTGATTGTCTAAAAAAAAAAAAAAAATTGTAATCAGAATAGCATTTTTTGGTACTGGAACCTACTATCCTTAGTTTAGGAGTCCACTGGTATCACATGCCCGGAATTCAAGTGGCAATTTCAGCCCATGAAATGGATGCAATCAGAAGGAAGCTTGTTCTGTGAAGGCATGAGGAATGACACATAGACTAAATCACTTTGGAAAGGTTTGAAGGGAGTGCACAGGGCAAAACAAAGGTCAAATAATAATGCAGGGTGATATGCCAACCTTTAATAAGACCAGAGCAAGCTTTTTGAGCTGGGAAGGGGGCAGAAAATGTAAGAACATTGTAGCAGGACTTAAACCAATGTGAGGTGATCATACCTGGACTGTGAAATTATTTTAAATGCCCATGTAATTGTTTTAGGGCTACCTACAATGATAAGTGGGATCCCAAAGGTACCAGAACTATGACTGAGACCAGCACTTTGTTGGCACCACAGTACAGTCACTTGAATCCACATTCCATCAAAGGAGGTGCCAGCACTTCAGTTATGAGATTCTCATTTGGGACTGACCACCTCCGGGTCGTGCTGTAGCACCTCCTTCTTTTGTTTTCCTGTAACTTAGATGCTATTTATATTACAAAATTATCCTTCTGTTCTCATCTTCACAGAGTCAGGAATGAGGTGAACCAGAGCTCCTTGTATCAGGGAAAGGAGCTTGACCCCTTTTCAGATCCATCAGTGACACTGGTAGTCCATTATAAATATCGATGGAGGATCTTGACAATGGAATGTAGATGGTAGTTTTAAGGCCTAGGAAAAGATAAAGAGAAAGGTGGGATTCATTTAATGAAATATATATGTCTGAATGTATAAACCTGTGTCTGTGCTTACCAACACAAGAGCAGTCAGTGCAGAGAAACTGACAAAAATCCCCCAACAACTGAGGACTCTTAAAAGACTTTTAAAGCAGTAGACTTGTAAAACAAGGGTCAATATCACCAGGTTTGATATTGTTTATATTTAGGAGGCAAGATGTGGGATAAACAGGTACTAATGGTAGCAAATCCTGGTCATCTGCATGTTTTCGAGTAGCTTCAGGACCTCACAGTCACTGCACGGCTGCACAGTGCACCACACCTGGACTTCACTTTCTTTTGAGGTATTGCAGAAAAATTGACATCTTTTAAGACACCAGATTTCTCCTCTGGGGTGCAGATGTTCAGACAGGTGGTGAGGCTGCCCTTGGCTTGTGAGTGAGATTTTCAGCTAAGTGCTGTTAAGTGGAATTACATCAGGGTTTGCTTAGCTAGAGGCACCCAGTTGCTTCAACCAGTTTCCACACTATCCTTGATCCCACCACTCATTTTCAGCACCAGTTTTAAGCTGTTTGTTTTGGGATCCATTACTGAAAAGTGCTCACAAACCATTTGCTTGCGCAGTGGTCTAGGTGCAAAGCTTGGACAAAGACACCTAGACCAGAACTTGTAAAAGCTCTTGAGACAATACTTTGCTTCTGCTTTGGATTTTGGGCAGTTTTTTTCCTTCCCTTTTGATTTGTGGAATCTTTCATCCTCTTTTAAGGAAAGGATGTTGAGGTTAGCTCTACCATGGGAATTACAGCTGGAATAGTGGTGTTTTCCTCTGTTTTGACATTCACTCATCAATGACAGCCACTCAGTCTCCTTACATATTAATAATCACGTTTCTTTTCTATTAATAATCATGCTTGCTTCTACAGTAGAATTTATTAAAAATGTTTGGGTTTGGAATCTGTTTTCAGGGCAAAAATGGACAGATCGTCTATTACTTTCCTTGCTTCTTCCATGTATATTTTCTAGGCAATGAGAAGTGTTTATGCAGGATGGTTTACAATGTATTAATTATGTATGCAAGCACATATAGTTATAAAAGAGATATATGCTACATGCTGTATGCATATATTATATAACTAGTGTTGGTCCTTCCATTTGCAGATCTCAGAGAATCTTGTTGAGAAGTCTAAACATTTTTACCTATTTCTTAGACATGGGAAAGCCATAGTAGAAAGGGGATGTGGCTTGTTTAAAACCACATTATCAGGTCAGCAAGAAAGGAAATCTATGTCTTTGATTTTCAATACAGTGCTGGGCAGTGATATCTATATTCTACAGGTAACCTCTATTAAAAACAAACAAACAAAAAAACCCAAACAAACAAAGCCACAACTTCCTTTTCCTGGAAATTCTAATTCAATTGTCAATCTTTAAAGAACTACTAAAAAAATAAAAGTCTGTAAAACATGAAAAACAGGTCCTGCTAGTACTTAGAGCAAAACCTGATCAATATCAGTTCAGGTCTGTTTACAGGCCATAGTTTGAAGAAACAGTAAATTAGGGTTTAGAACTCCTAGTATCATACAAAATGGCTATGACATGGGGCATTATGACATTGATCCAGAATGAACTCACTCTTCCAGTTCAAATATGTAAAACGCCCCTAATCTGGTGTGTTAACTTTTTACTGGCGGGCTTTGTATGAGATCAGTCACTGTCTGTCTGCACCAGTCTAATTTTATGCTGGACAAGTAGCATCTGTCTTTCTGCAGCCAGCATAAAGCCAGCATCAAACTGACATAATCTATGCATCAGGTCCTCCGGTTAATTTGACAGAGAAACAATGGAGTGACCGCATCTGAGCTGAATCAGGTTTGTCCCACTGTCTAATCACTGGCACAGAGCTCTTGTGCTAATGGTGATGGAAGAGTGGCCTTAGCCCAGTGCCCCGACCCCGCTGCTGTTTTGCATCCAGGTTCGCTTGACTATTCCCATGTGCGTTCATTCACCGGGCAAAGGGAAAGGAGCAGGTAGCTCTTCTTTCCCGGTTTCCCGAAATAGCAGCGGGAATACCGGAGACCATCCTCCCGCTCCCGCAGTTTGCTGGGCTGCGTCTCCCTTTCGGTTCCTGCCCGCCCCGCCGCTGCTGTGCCCAGGGCTGCAGCACGGTGAGACCATCCGAGCGGCGCTGACCCCGCCAGGGGCGGGGAGGGGCAGCGGGCACGACCGGCCCCGCAGGCGCATCCCCCGCATCCCGCGCATCCCCCGCATCCCGCGCATCCCCCGCATCCCGCGCATCCCGCGTATCTCCCGCATCCCCCGCATCCCGCGCATCTCCCGCATCCTGCGCATCCCGCGCATCCCCCGCATCCCGCGTATCTCCCGCATCCCGCGCATCCCCCGCATCTCGCGCATCCCCTGCATCCCGCGCATCCCCCGCATCCCGCGCATCTTCCGCATCCCGCGCATCTCCCGCATCCCCCGCATCCCCCGCATCCCCCGCATCCCGCGCATCCCC
>JAWWEE010000040.1:61259994-61530610 GCA_035221455.1 Xenops minutus | reverse complement strand
CCCGTCCCCATCCCCATCCCCATCCCCATCCCCGTCCTCATTCCCGTCCCCAGCGCCGCCCCCCGGCTCCTGCCGTGCCCTCCCCTGCCCTGCCCTCCCGTCCCTGCCCGGGCCCGGCAGAGCCGGCGGGGCTATGGCTGCGGAGGAGGTGCTGCAGGGCGCCGACCACTACAAGAGCGAGATCGAGCGCCTGACCCGCGAGCTCTCCGAGACGACCCACGAGAAGATCCAGGCGGCGGAGTACGGGCTGGTGGTGCTGGAGGAGAAGCTCACCCTCAAGCAGCAGTACGATGAGCTGGAGGCGGAGTACGACGGCCTGAAGCAGGAGCTGGAGCAGCTGAAGGAGGTGAGCCGGCCGGGGCTGCTGTCTCGGGGGCGCGGGCAGGTGCGGGGGCGCCCCACGCGTGTCCCTGCCCGGGGATGCGGGGATGTGCGGGGCCCCGAGCGGCTGCGGGGCCCGTGGCGTGGGGAGGAGGGTTTCCCGGGGCCGAGGATCGGCCGGGACCGGGGAGCTCAAGGAGGGATTACAGGAGATCGCACCCCCCTGGCGCTGGGAAGTGTCCCCGGGCAGAACACGCGTCTGCGGCAGCGGAGCATCCCTCCGGCCCGACCCGCACCGCAGCGCCCAGGGCTGCTTTAGGGAGAGGAAATGAAACAGCCCGTAGGATGAGAGCTGGGCAGACCCACGGTGTGAGGACTCGGGATCTGTAAACAGCTGTCTGCAGTGCCTGAGGAGAGAGACAATTCCTTTTGAAGTTATTTATAGACCCGCTTTATTCTGCCAGCGAGGGGAATCGCTGCCATTAAGGCGGGAGGAGGGAGGCGAAGTAGCCATACAACAGTCTCGAGGTCACCCCCCATCCGCGGAAATTAAACTTCTGCGTCATGCTGAAAGGGTAAAACATTTGATTGGAGAGGTGATTTGGGGTTATCTCTGAAATGTGTTTTTGTAACATTCAAAGTATGAAGTAGGTGAGTGCTACACCTTACCCTTCAGCTCTGCTAAACATGACTCTGAAAAATCATCACTGTTCCCGTGTTCATCATGAAGGGGAGTAACTTGGGGTTGACATGGTGCACGTACACGGGAGCTGCAGAAGGGCTGTGCGTGCACACTTATGCAGCACTCACAGCTCTGCACTTCAGGGTCCTTTTGCACTCTCTTAGAATGTAACTGACTACATGTTTTGTAAAGAGAAGATAAAGTATCAAACATATTCTCCCAAATATAAAATGTATCTTTTTGTTCAACAACAAATATGTAACGTGTAGAAGTTCTGTTAGAATTAATGAAATTGCTGTTAGAAACCATGAACATATTCCATATTGAGGGAAATTTTAGATTATATATGAATGTATTCTTTAGAATACTAACTGGTGCCCTTTTAGGAGTATTTTTAATAAAATAAAGGTTTCATTTTGCTTGCAGGTGAATGAGTTATGCTACAGACTTGGTTCAGTGTCCAGAAGAGTTGAGAGCGTTATATTTTCCATATGAAGAATAAAACTTTTTTTCAGAAAAACCTATTGATCTCCTTAAACTTGATCTCTGCCTCCCCACCACCCTGAGCCTATTGCAGTAGGCTCAGGACTTTGAAACCAGTAATCACAGGTTGAGGGATAGAGATACACAGCTTGCACTGGCATGAAGGCAGTGCTATTTGAAATGACCTGACATTAATAGAGGAACAGAGTTAAGGGGGGAAAGTGCAATGCAATTTCTAGGGAAAAAGAAGAAGAAGAAAGAGATAAGCAGATTTGCAGCTAGCTGTTAGCCCATCATAACCATGTACACAAGAAGACTGATCAGAAGCCAGGATCACACATGGGTGCACATGGTCACAGATAGAAGGGGTAGTGCAAGGAACTGAGCTGAAATTGTTAAACTGGAGGGATTATTCAACACGATTAACTGAAATCAAAGATGAGCACAAACTCTGTTCCTGTATACCTCTTTGAAGTCAATGGGATTGCATGCTCTGCAGCCCAGTGTATCTCCCATGGGACTGTGCCTTCATGCTGTGCCAACCACAGCATGGACACTGAGGGGATATCCATGGAGAGAGGAAGAGGAGAAATCCTGTAGCTTGCCTGATGCCAAGCAAGAGTGGAGCCTCTCCAGTTTCCAGTCCAGTCCCAGGGCTCTCAAATACAGAGCTCTGTTTAGCAGCAGGTGGGGCATTTCCATCCCCCACCTAGGCTGCAAGAGATTTTTTTCCTTGCTTTATAACAGAAACCACACTGATTCCTGCCTTGCATGTAGCCCTTGAAGGAGAATTTGCTCTTAGCCCTTCCTGTTGCTGTAATTGTTTTCTAGCTTCAGGATTATCACCTCCATTATGAATGTTCCCTCGGCACAAATCAGAGTCGTAATGGTGAGACAGAATCAAATGGCACCTCTGCTGACACGAGTGAGGCAGAATTCAGGTGGTTCAGGGAAACTGTTGTGGAGACTTGGGGTTGTAGGTTTGGGGGCTGTAAGCTTCTCTCTGAAAGCTCTCAAAGTAGCAGCAGAAGTCCAAAGACAGCAGTTTTTTCATTAAAGCTCTGTCCAAAATGTGTGGAGAAGGGTCTTTGTGTTCCTACTCCAGCAAGCCTTGCCAATGGCAGGACATCAAATGCCATGACTGACTGACTGGCTGGTGGGAGCTGGGAAGACTCCCCAGTGGGAATCTCTACCCCTGCTCTTACCTTGCTACTTCTGCAGCCTCTCTGAAGTCATTTTGGGGTATAGAAACTAGCAATCCAAAGCTTCAGTGAACTTCAGCAGTCCTTTTCCATAGAGATGGCAATACAGAACTTCAGCTATATGATAATTTCCATTGTTGGAGAATGAGATGAGAAAGTAAGGCCATTATAGGATGTTGAAGCAAAAGCAAATTGCAGTATATTACATTAAATATTAATACTTGTGTACAGGATATATGCTATCCACCATGCAATATGAATTGTTTTAGTAACCTCTGATGTTTCTTCTGCTGTATTCAGAGGTCTCTGCTTTAGCCCAAGCCTTTGATGTTTTGGACCATGAGATAAACTTATGTTACAAAAACATTATTATTAATTAAAACTTGATTAATTTTCATAAAGTGTGTGGGATTTTTTCAGTCTAAAAATTACGTTTGCCCACTTCAGTTAATTACATCTCAATCTAGTAGAATTTTGGACCTTTGGTAAAACATTGTAGTTTTAGGGCCTCTGTTCAGAAAGTTACTTTAGCAGATACACTTTTTAACCTGCAGTTCATAAGAATTCAGAGACTAAGACTCATGGGATTAAGCTTGTTTTCATTGTCTTGCTGAGCTGGGAGTTTATTACCAGCATATTTTATGGAAGACATTATCTAGGGGTTTTACTATCTGTGGTGTTACATGTTCACATTGCATTTGCTGTAAGAATAATGCGTGGTGTTAGTTTTATTTTTTAAAGAAGTGTAGAATGGCTTCATATTGATCTTCTTGCCTGAGCTGTTTGCTGTAGTTGTCACTGCTTGAGCATGGGGGTCCTTTCCATCCTCAGCCATTCCATGATTCCCTGATTAGCTACAGGGCACCTGTGGTCCATGATGTTTATAAAGTGGAGAAGTATTGGTCAGATTTAGTCGTGATAAAATGTGGATGGAAGGCAGCTTTGATATCTAACTCTGCAAGACAGTTAGGCCTGGGATATCCTATCCGAGATTTCTCTTTGGGAATCAAAGAATAAGCACAGCAGCTGAGTAGATCCTCAAGTTCCTCTCCTTGGTGCCCTCTCTGACTGACTAAGGTGGCAAAGTCTCACTTGGCTTTTTGACTTTTATGTATTTCATTCTATGGAGATAAGCTCTTCTACTGGATTGCACATGGCTCTGGCTATTTGATTTCCAGGTTGAAGATGCAGTTTGATGTTTGCTTTACTTTAAACCCAATTATCCTTGGTAAGTTATTGGAAACCAGGCTGTTGATGAGCAGCCGTATCCTTGGCAGGTCCTTGTTTTCCTTACCTCACAGAAATGTTGTATCAATGATTGTGAAGTGCTTTCTCAGGTTACTAATAGGGCTTCCAGAAGCAATTCTTGGTTTGTGACAGAAAAGGGTTTTTGAGGAACAGAGTTGAAGGTCTCTCTGGCAGCTTCTTTTCCGTGCTGCTCTTCCCTTCACAACTTTAATGCAGATGACTCAAGCTCCATCTCCTCTCTTCTGAAGTGATGCTGCCCCACCAGCTTCCCCACGGTTCTCCAAAACCACTCACACTCCTACTGCTTGAATCACCTCTGCCTCTTCTGTCTTTGAAGTGTACACTTGGTGGGACTTCTCTGGATCCAGAAAGGGCAGATCCAGAAAGACTCCCCATCCCAAATACAGTCCTGTTTAATGGGGATTGCACTACACGCCTGTCTATATCACAGCATGCTTAGGAAAGTGTGAAATGGATCATAAATCCCACTGAGATGTTTTGAATTCTCCCCAAAGCTGAATGTCTTCCAAATAAGGAGATTGGGAGCTGTGAACTGATGCCATCTCAATATATCTTTACAGCTCCTTCCAGTGACAGTCTGTGGGCTTGTGCTGGATGAGGTTGAACATTTTCAGCATGTCATCCTGACCTCACCACTTTGTCCTCAGGGTCTGTTCACGTTGTGTCACTCAGAATGGCCATGAGGACAGGGGAAGGGCGAGGGAGCTGCAGACCTGGGGGATTGTACTGAGACCCTCTCTGGGGCTGTTGTCTCCTCCAGAGTCCAGCCAGCACTACCTCTGTCTCTAAGGCATACCCTGCCACTGGAAGAGCAGTTCATTCTGGGAGGTGTGCTTAGCAATGCCTTAGCAAAAACAAGCAGCAGCTCGCAAAGCTTTCATTCAGTTATTACAGGCTGGGGACTGACTGACCGTGGGTCAAGTCTGTGGCAAAGGATTTGGGGATCCTTGAGGACAGCAACCTGAATGTAGGACAGCAGTGTGCCCTGACATTGCAAAGGCTAACAGCATCCCAGATTGTTAGTAGACAAAGCGTAGCTGGTAGACTGAGAGAAGTGATTATCACTTTTAAATTGGCAGCTGTTAAACCACATGTAGAAAACAGCATCCAGTTTGGGGTCCCTCAATACAAGAAAGACTCAAATAAACCAGACTGAGTTCAGCAGAGTGCCACCAGAGATGGTCAAGAGCTGAATCACTTGTCCTGTGAGGAGAAGCTGAGGGGTCTGAGCTTGTTCAGCCTGGAAAAGAGAAGGCTATGGGAGACTCAGCAGCAGCCTGTCCATACCTACAAGGAGATCACTGAGATGACAGAGCCAGGCTCTTCCCAGGGATGGTAGAGAGTCTAGCTGGACGTCTGTAACCAGTGCTGTCCCACAAGGGTCAACACTGAGTCCAGTATTGTGTAACTTACTCATCAGTTACTTGGATGAAGGGTCAGATGCCTCCTCAGCAAGTTTGCTGATTATACAAAGCTGGGTGGAGTGACTGATACCCCAGAGGGCTGTGCAGCCCTTTAGAAGGACCTTGGCAGGTTGGAGAGATGGGCAGAGAAGTGTCTGAAATTTAACAAAGGCAAGTGCAGGGTTCCCATTCATCAGTACAGGCTGGGGACTGACCTGCTGGAAAGCAGCTCTACAAAGAAGGACCTGGGGGTCCTGGTGGACAACCAGCTGTGCATGAACCATGGCCAAGAAGGCCAAGGGTGTCCTGGGGTGTATTAGGAAGGGCATTGCCAGCAGGTTGAGGGAGGTGATCTGCTCAGCTCTGGTGAGGCCATGTCTGGAGTGTCCAGTTCTGGGCTCCTCAGGACAAGGAGCTACTGAAGGGGGTCCAGTGGAAGGCAACAAAGATGATCTGCCCCTGTCATTCCTACCTTTGTTCTGGCTCTCAGCTGTGCAGTTGTTCATACTGTCACACCAGGGTAGAAAACTACCCCCAGCTAAAAATAACTGAGGAGGGGATGTATGCTGTCTGTAACCCCAGTGAGTTACATGATCTGGTTCACTGTTTTACCTGTATTGCCTAAAAGTCAACATGAGGATAGGAATGAATGCAGAAGAAAGAGAGGGACAGGATGAACTGCTTAAGTGGGTACTGATGTTAAGGGAGATGCTCATCAAATTATGTCAGGATTGCTTCCTCTAAGAGGAAATGAATCCTAGGCATTAGCCTACAGAAAACATAAGCAGCTGAAATCGTCTTAGGGGAAATTAGGACTATTGTTGGGCCTTTGGCAGCATGCAAAGAAAAATGCAGATAAACATTTATTTTCCAGGGACCTGTACCGCCAGCTGCTCTCAGTAATTGCATTGTATCCTTATGAACCAGTACAGATGAACACGCAATATTAGTCCTCCTGTAATAGCCAGCCCTTAAACAGTGATGGTCAGCTTTAAACAGTGGAGGCTCACATACTCACAAAATAAATTTAAACAGACTTCGATTTGTTTTCTCCCACTAGTTAAATTATTATTTTACTTTTACTCTTCTATCAAAGAAATGCTTTTCTATCTGAGGGATTCTGATTGAATCAGTCATCTGGGTTGAACTCCTCAGAGATAAATGGAAGTTGCAATTGGATTTTATGTCATGGAAAAGTAAATTTTCCATAGATTTTCTAGAAAATATTGGATTGGTACCAAATCTAGTATGACTGACTGAGGTGTTACTGGGTGAGTCAGGCATTATTATTGTGAACTACTTTCTCTCTAAAGCTTAAGAATGTAATATTAGGGCTCACTGAAGAGATTTTAATCTGAAGGTCCACATCTGTTTGGAATTAGGCCTTTTGTGATGGATTTAAAACATCAATTTGCTATCATCTTGTCACCTTCCTTTAGGCGAAATACTTTTTCTCCCTTCTGTATTGCATTGTGGATTTTCTTTCTCAGGGAGTGTGTGCAGTCTGTGTGCACACCAGCAGTGAGGTCGAACACCTGGGTTTACTGAAAGTGCAAGTAGGGGCAAAACAATGGTGGAGAAAGTAACATATGGCATAAAACAGAAATTTGTGAACATTCATCATGATAAAATGCGTAGCATTCTCAAAGTCAGATGGATAGAGTAAATTTGCACCTGGGCAACTTTTATATACCTTATGCAGTTGGGAGTTGGAGGAAAATACATGCAAGATCAGGTGTTTTTTCTGGCTGTATTGAGGGCTTTATAAAAAGAGGTTTCTTCTTGGACAGGCTCTGACTTTTACAAGTGAGCTTGAATGTGTTCATTCTTCAGCACCTCATTTTCTCTCATGGTTTTGCATTGGTATTTTTTCCATATGGACAAAGGAAATAAAATCTGAATCACTGTTTGTTCCTCCTGTCTCTGCTACCCTGTAGGGCTTTGCTGGCCAGTTGCCTTTGCTATGGATTTCCCTTCCATATTTGTCTGATACCTGAGGGGATAATGTTTAATTCAATAGAATTTTGTACCGTACTTTTTTGGGGGAAGGGATGATTTTAATTTATAATGGCAGAGACTGAAAAGCATACATTCATTTCTGCTGAACTGTCTTACATTTGTGGCATTACTTTCATAGCCCTCTTCTTGCCTCATTTCCTTGTGAACTCAACAACACTTGTTTTGTGTGGGAGGAGAGAGGGTATTTTCCTAATTTAGAGGAACTGATACGGCATGCAGAGACATGAATGTGCCCTTTGTCCCTTTCCCACTTACATCAGTAGCAGCAGATTACTATGAGGAGAAACCAGCAATTCTTGATGCTGCACTGTGAATGCAGTCCATGAGTACAGAGTAGCTACAGATGGAAGTAGTCAGAACTAGTCCGAGGGTAACAAATGTGTCTGAGCAAGGGCAGGTGCCTAAAGCTGAAGCAGGCAGGTAGAAATTAAGGCAGGTTGCAGATTGGGGTTTTATTTGGGACTCTACTTCTCTGCAGAGAGTAATATTGAAAAAATTGAGATTATAATAGTTATGTTTCTGAATTTCTTTCACTATCAAAGTTTAATTAACTTAATAGTTAAAAGAAGAAGCAGGTCACTGTCCTAAATCTATGGGTTTGGGACAGACATATGAGAGCTATTAACACCAAAAGGCTTTCACTAAGACTACATCCAATTCCGTTTTCTTCATCTCTCTGGGGGTTCCTCCCTCTCTGTCTGCAGCACATCATTTTCTGCTTCATTCTTGTACAGTGTTTGTCTTCTGTCCATGATGGTTTATGCGCTTTGAAATATTTCTTTTTCAGTCTTTGTCATCCAAGTTAATGTTCATTTGCTGCTGATTTTTTTATATTAAAGACCCTTTTTGTCATTGTGACCATGTAAGAAATCTGGCCATTTTGGCAGACTAGTTCTTCCATGCTATGCTCAGATATTTTAAGGACATGAGGGATTCCTAGAAAAATTTAAAAATGTTTTAGCCTGGACTGAACGTGAAAGAAGAAAGGATTTGTCTGCTCTGTTTTGTAGCATTAAAATCATCCCTGGAAAGATCACTTTTAGAGCAGCTCTAAAACTGGATTGTCTGTGTATATGCATAGGAAGAAAGTACCTTTTAATAAGGCTTTACAAAACTCAACCTTTTTTATTTTTTTTTTAACTTATTGTATGGTTTCTGGAACTGTTTATTTATTTAACCCCAGACAAGAAAACTGATGCCCAGTGAGGTTAGATAATGCCCTAAGTCCTTGTGATTAGCACTGGGAATGGGGCCCGTAGCCACACGGTCCTGCCATACCCTCTCCATCACCCTTCCTCCCTGAATCAGACCTAATTCACCTCTGCGCTGTGTTCAATCCATCCACGCTGTACTTTCCCATTGTTAGCAGTAATGTATACAACACTGTGCTTAACCAAGAATTATAAACGACATCCTCTGTCACCAGAGCTGGGCAGTCACCAGTTAGTCACCTTTCACTTCAGTCAGTCACCTCTGGGGACATTTGAGCTGAATTATATGAACTTCATGTGGTTTTGTGTATGTTTGTTTATTTTTAAATCTGTTGAATTCTGTTCTCTTAGAACTCACAGGTGACACAGAGTTAGCAGGGGCAATGCCCAGCATTCGATATGCACTAAGAAGTTTGTCAGCACCAAACAGCCTTTCCTTGGTTCCCCTAATCGCTCTGGATGGATTTAAATGTCAGTGTACTGGGAATGAACTGCGAAGTGCTAATTGTCATCACTGACTAGTGGCTAATTCCCACGGAGGGAAGCTGGAAGTTGTTAACAGCTGCAGTTTTAACTTCTGGTTTGGATAATTAGAGGAAGAAACCCAGCTCCCAGTAGTTGTAAAGCTCAGATAGGAAGACAGAAAAAGATCAGCAAACTTTTAAGTATAAAGACAGGAATTTGGGTCAGGCAAAGGGAACAGGTGGCTTGGTTGAAATAATTCATTTATAAAAGCTTGGCTGTTGTCCAAACAGGAACACAGCATGATTTGGATTTTGTTTTCTCAGGACCGGAGTATTGTGTACTCACATGCCCAAGGCTAGATGCAGGATGTCAAAGTGCACTGAAATCGTATCCTTGTCCAGAAAGATAGAGCTTTCAACCTTTTGGCATTTGAGTTTTAAGAGAACTGGAGCATTTGGTATAGAGGCACATGGGGAGTTCACAGATGGGTAAAGTGTCTGTGTAGACACAACCTCTGGTTCTCAATTTGTTGTTCAATCCAAGATACTTAACAACTACTGTCCAGTTTGAATCTATGATTCCTCTTATTAAAACTCTGCTCCCAATAGCTTGTAGTTGATGTAATTCATAGTAGTAATAAAGACAAGTTTGTGGGGTTCTTTTTAGGTGAGTAGGAAAAGTTTTTCTCATACCCTGAATACCTCACAGGGTTTTTAAGAAGCACTAAAAGGCTGCATGGTTCTGGATAATTCCAGGTGTCTGCCCAGCAATGACAAACATGCAGAACTTATCTGAGTTTAGTTGAGAGCAACATTTGCATTCAGTCCTTTTTTTTTTTTCTTTCTTTGATAACAGCTTGTAATTCCCACATAGAAAGGGTTAGAAAAGGTTTGATTTAAGCATCTCACCTGGAGAATGCTTTCTCTTAACAACATACCCCATATTCAGGGTGGCACCTCAGGGTCATTTTTGAAGACGAGTGCTGAAGTCCTGGTTACATGGGTAAGTCAGAGATAAAAGGGGGCAATGATTTCTTTGTTGAATCTCTGCCCACCATCCCCTGGCAAACAGCACTGTCATCAAGATGCAAGTGATAAAATGTGTTACAAACTGAGAATTCAGATTTTTTCCCACCAAAGAAGGGAGAACTGGCACAACTATAATTACTGGGTCTCCAACATGTGATCTTATTCATTGATCTGCAGTTTAATGAATTGTCATAACTCTTCTGAGTTTCAGTATGCACTTGGCTAGCTCCAAATATGGAAGAACAAGGTAGAAAAACCACCACAACCAAACACAAAACCCAGCAGAAATATGAAGGAAAGGGATTTAAGCCAACATGTGTCTTTCATCTGCAGTAAGCTAAAAATGTGCACTAGATCAATTACTACTCCATAAATCTCAGTCACAAATCTGGGCCCTTGGTGACAAATTTTTAAGTAAATTGTAAGGATACGGTAACAAGGACTCTTCTGTACAGGAGTACAGGATATGAGATCATATATATATATAGTATACATACATATATAGTGTATATATACATATGTAGTGTATATATATATATGTATCAGAGAAACAGTATTCAGATGGGATATAATTGCCTGTGTATAAGGGAGATGGGGTCACATGGCATCTGTTGGGAGTGCATTACTTTGGGCATTAGGTAATTCCATTTCTTGGGCATTAGGTAAGCTTTTATTTTTTCTTCCTGTTAAGGGCTGGCGGGTGCCATCTGATAATAACAAAGTTTCACTGAAGATGCTGTAAGCTCCACTGTGTAAAAATAGTAGCAAATCTGGAACAACACAGTTAAGTGAGAGCATTTTTTTCTGAATTTGAAGTCACAGTGATGGTATAGATTCTTGGATGCTTACTATTCCCAAAATGAAATCCATATTAAAGTAATAGAACTGAATTATCAAATTTAGATACCTGGAATTCTGTCCCTGAAGTCTGCATTTTAGTTATCATGGAAAACACTGGGTTTGCTTTATTAAGCAGACTGAGCAACCTTGTGTTGAAACCTATGTGACTTCTTTTTGCCCACATACCTTGAAATTACAGATCACACTTATCTGAGTGACTGTATGTAGTTCATGGCATACACATCTAGGCTCCTGGCTTTAAACATTTTTGCTGTAATCTGTTATAACACTGCATCATGATTTGTGATTTCAAGTATTTTCTCTCTTCTTGCTTGTGGATAGATATTTATTCAAGAACAAAAATGCAGTGATTATAATTTTAGCACTTGGTGTTTGAAAAGTAGTTTACTAACTGTTCCCTGGGCTGACATGAGAGACATTCAGAGTTATGCCTATATTTTTATGACTGTTGCACTTGCTTTTTTAGTAGATTAGACTGATGAGAACACACTTAAACCTAAAATGAGCATATAAGCCTTGTTTGGGTATAAATAACCCTTTCCCTGGGTATAACAGGAAGAGTTGTGGGTGAGGACCATGCTGTGTACCCTTTTCATTCTGTGAAGGTCTCTTGTTTGCAAGATACTTCTTGAAATGTGGTCCCTGGTTTCTTAATGAGTGAGAACTTAGGTTAGGCACCCCGAGCTGATGCTGAGTTGGGTACTGACAGCTGCTTTGTTGGTGTCACTCAAGGATGTGCTTGTTAAAGATTTTACTCTGAAGAAGTGGGTTTGGGGAAGGGGATCCTGAACTCTGCCCCAAAACCCTGTGGCAGAGATTCTTCTCCTGCCATCACTTATTTTTGTAGCAGAAAGTAATCTACCACTTGAAAAGGAGTCCAAAATCTGATAAGCAACATTTTTAGGAGCTTGCAGTCCAGTGCTTTGTGCTGTCCGTGGAGAGAGGAATTGCAGCTTTGCAAGTGACAGTGTAATGAATAGTCAAGCACTTACCAGAGCACTGGCACTGGATGGATGCAGGGAAAAAAAGCCAGGAGTGAGTCAGCATGACCTTGGCTGCTGCCAGAGGGATGGGTATCACATCCAGCCTCGGTGGTCACTGACATTGCTTGGGGTCTTTAGAGGAGAGACTGGTGAAATAAAATTCTCTGCAGTAAGCACTGCTGGTATGTGTCTGACAGGTGTCACACACACGGGGCAGTGAAAGCACCAACATAAGCCAGTTGTAGTTATTAAAGGGTAATTTTGTTAGTAAACAGGCCTAGTTCTTTGTTACCCTGTGACAGAACAGACCCCACTCCGGGAAAGCGGAAACATTCTGAAAAACCTTGTTCATGAGCTGCAGTTTGGCACATGAAGTCTCAGCAGGGTGGGATAAATTGTTGTTTATTGCATGACAGTAACACCTGGGGATTCTGCGATTCCTGGCACAAAGAGTTTCAGGCATATAAATAGAAGATTAGGGATTTTGCAGTAGAAATAGACAACTTTGTCAGGGATTCGCTATTAAGGAATAATAAGGGGAATTTAGAGCTGAGTAATAGAGGTTCAGAAGCTGTTAAGGGATAGGCTGTTCAGCCGTAATTTCATAGGAAATCTGTGGCTAAATGACAAGGAAAATACATATTTTTCTCCTATCTAGTCCAATGATTTATCTTCCAAAATCCTTCCATTTTAAAAAGCCAGTCAACCAGAAAGCCAAAGCAATCAACTGCCCTGTGTTCACTGACCAGAGTGTGCACTGGCAGTATCTCCCACTGGTGCCAGTGTGACCAGTAAGGCCATTTAGGAATGGTGTTGCTGGTAGTTTTGCTACAGTAACACCAACAAAATTAAAGGAAAACTGAGATAAAACTCTTTGGTTTCTTAATTCATTATTTGGCAGCATTTCAGTGGCAAAGCCCTTGTCATTAGAGACCATCAGCCGTTTTTCTGCACCCTGCCCCCTATGGACTATACCGTCCTGTTGTGGTCCCCCTCCCACATACCCTGGTGATCCCAGAGGCAGTGGAAAGTCCCTGGGATCCCAGAGTGCATCTCCGTCTCTCACTCCAAGTTGCCCCTTCTGCTCTGCTCTCTCCCCCTTTGGAAGCTGACTGCTCCCCGCTGCCATCCCACTATTTGTAACTGTCTTCCTACTCCTTCCTGCTTATCCCTTTGAACCACAACTATTCTCTGTTGGGACTGGGATTTTCACATCAGCATTTACTAATCCCTACAGCTGGTTGAAATGCTTAATTTTTAATTTGCTCTTTCCCTGCACCTTGTTGTTCAGTGGCAGGGGGAGGGAAGGGGGTGGAAACTGAATTCCAGCCGCCTCTCCCTGCAAGGAATGCATCTCTGCCTGCTGTCTCTGGGCAGCCTCATCCCACAAAGTGCCACTTGTTTCTATTGCTGCATGGGGAAAAGTTAAATGCCAGGCTTTACTATACTGAGACCCAGCATGTGGGATGTCCTTTATAATAAGAATACGAGGGCAATCTTCATTTAAATCTGTGATGCATGACTTTTGCAGTTCTTTGGGAGCTCGGGCCAGCTAAAATCTCATGGGGTGTGTTGAGCACTAGATCAGGCTTCTTGCAGAGCTGGCAATGGTTAATGTGGAGCTTGGACTGGGAGTTTGTGGAGAGCGTTCTCCATGGGGCAGGGCCTGCCCTTGCCCGCCTGTTTGTATTGAATGAACACAGTGAGCCTCTATTCTTGGCTGGGACAATTAGGTCCTATGGTAATATGAGTAATTAATAATAAAATGGGGCCTCTTCTGTGGATGGGCTGTTAGAAATAATTTCCTTCTGCCAGTTGCTTCTCTAGAATGTGGTTTTGAACTTTGAGATCCCGAAAGAGATAATCAAAACGCAAGCAGCTGTCACAAACCTTTAGCTTTGTTTGTGTAGGCAGTGGTGGAAAATCCCAAAACTAAGTCCTCAGATGGTTCACTGGTTTGTGCATCTTTTGTTGTAACATCAAGCTCTTATGCAATTGGACCCTTGTTTGCTTAAAGACTCTTCCCACTAAAAGTGGGTTTCAACTGTCAATATTTTTAATAAGGGGAAAAGAAGCAAAATCATGCAAAGCAAACTACTGATCCCCTGTTGCTCTTCACCCAATTCACATATGGTACACACAGAATCACCTGTGCTGTGCCATCAGGGTGATCCAGCTGCTGCAGCTGCAAGAGGTAGGCTCTTGTTTCCAGATGTGGTGTGTGAGATGGTGGTGACTCTGAATCCTGCTGGGGCCTAGAGGCAAGATAAAGCTTTTGGTTGCTTTGGCACATCACAATCCTTCAACAGCTGTTCTTCACCTCCTTTGCAGGAGGGGCAGCATCTGTCCCACATCATCCTTTTAGATGAGCCCAGTGAGTGGTGGTAGTACAATGTCAGGAATAATGAATGTCCCATGAGTCCTCCTGTCCACATGGTTCACCAGAGTCTGAAGGTTGGTTCTCTCCATCTTCCCCATATGTAAAGAAAGCTGAACTGTAGAGGCCTCCAGAGGCCTCTTTCACAACCTTCTTTGTATCCTTTGTCAGAGCTGTGCCAAAAAAACAGGCATTAATGACACTGAAATTCAAAGTTAGGCGTGCAAGGGATACTTTATGCCTCCAATTTTTTTACTACTAATAAAACCCTTATTCCTCCAATGAGCACAAACTTGACTTTTTCAGGAAGCTGACAGCTGGTGACATGATGGTGAAGATGAGTATGACTGAGAATGTCAGGGGTTTATAGTATTGGGCTCCCAGTAGGCAAGGCAAGCATGCAAATGTCCTCAGTAGGTTGTAGCTAATGAGGAGAATAGTAATTTCTGATTTTTTTTCAGTCCATATTTTGGTAACCATAGTAATTACAGTACAATTTTGTGGGTTTAACATATCCACGACCGAAACCTCTTCTGGTGGCCAGTTTATTTTGGTAAAGATCATGTTGTGGCCTGCAGCCAAAGGCAGTGGTGCTAATACAGAATGTGATTTTTTTCAGGTCTCATAAGATATGCAGAGCAGGTACAGAGAGTATTTTTTAGATTTTTTTTTTTAATAAAAAATATTGGGCTTCATGACAACACTGCAAATTATTATCTGAATTCTCTGCTGCAGAACCTCTCCTGGAATCAACAGAATTATGCTGGCGAAGAACTTGGCTCTTCATAGTGTTAAGTCACACAAATCTAACAGTGACTGTCATTATAGTGTTCCCAGAACTATAAGGTATTTTGATGGGAGGACTTGGCAGGAGACTGGGAGCACTGGTGACTCAGTGTGCAGTGCTCTGCCTTCTGAGTCAAAAATGACCTGGCGCCCTGGGAGTGCAGTTTGTAGTCTGGTTTTTGTGTTGTTCTTACGAGATGTAAATCCATTGGTTTTCATAAAATTATTGCATATTACTTTTTGAAAAGGAAAAATAATATTCTTGCTGCTTTTTTGATAAATTTAATATCAAGATAGCTGCCCATGGCTGTCTGTTCTTACAGAGCAGGTAGGAGAGATTAATCACCTTTGCAATCTATATCCTTCAGTCAAATTCGGTCATAACTTGCCAACAAGAGATTCCAAGTTACTCCGTAAGAAACAGGTTAAGAGTTGCTCCTTGTTTGCCCTGCATAGTTAGGCCCAAATTTGTGTTACTGAACTTGGGTCACTTCCATGCTGCAATGCATCCTAATGAGGTTTAAAGCCAAATTCCTTTCTCATTTTCAGGTTCGAGGTCTGTTTACAGGGAGCTTTCCTGCTGTGATGGTTGTGAGAAGGCTTGTGCCTTGGTGCAGTGTGGCATGGAAAGGGCAGCAGAACAGGTTTTACAAACCAGGCAGCTCCTCACAGCTGAGAGCAGAGTCTGCTCCTGAAACCCACTGCCTGTAGGACAAACAGGGATAATGTGCTCTTCAGAGATCCACTTTACCCAAAGAGATAATATCCCTTTAAAAGTCTTACTGAGGCAAGGCATTTTAGAACAGTATTAAAGGAGTAAAGGAGTGGATGGCCTTGGACAAAGAGTGCCAGGGGGCCTGACTTGAGCAGGGATTTGGACCAGGTGACCTCCACAAGTCACTTCCCCCTCAGCTGGGAGGAAATGAGATCTTACAACTGCCTTCAAAACTCACGCCTTACTTGTGAAATCCATGGAGTATCTTTGCGTCTCCATTTGAATTGCCTTATCTCTTCCCTAAAGATGAAATGAAGGGATGTAGAACAAGAGGTCAGATCTATAAAAGGAGCATCTCAGCAGAAAAGGCTGCACACTGGATTGTCCCCAGCACAATTAGCTTTAAACACCTGTGGGAGACCTCCTGAGCTCGCTGGAACTGGGATACAGGTGTTAGAGGAGCACAGCACATTCCTTTGGTTTTGTTTGTGTGATCTCATTGCTAAAGAGTTTTTTAATGATATCGTTGATGGAGTATTGTGGGCTTGTTGTTTTTCCTCTTTATCCAGTATTAAGTGTAATCTAAACACAAAACTTCAACGTATGCAGACCTCTTACCTCCCAGGAACAAAACCATTAAGAGGGTAGATGGATACTTGTGGAACAACAGGACCCCTACAATGGACATCCTCTCCACTGAACTGCACAGGGTTGTATCTGCCATATCTGTAAATCAAGACAAGGTGTTCTGTGTGTTCTGTGGTTCTACAAACCATGACTACCAGGAGAGAAAATGGAGAATGTTGGTTCTCTTTCCCTCAACAAACAACAATAAATAAACAGCAACTCCCCTGTCCTCTTTGTCTCTATGTACAGTGATTTATAGGAGTATATAAATGTCAGCAGGAACTGGAATGAGACTGCGTCTCAATCGAATGTAAAAATCTTACTGTTTGCAGCAATCACTGTTATATTTGTGCTCACAATGCCTTTGGCTGTAATGTAGAAGTTGAACTTGCATTTGTAACTTACTGAAATGAAATGGTTTCTAAATTAAGCTTAAAAACAATTTAAAATAAATGGCATTATTTCTTTTCCATTCTAATGGGAACCTTCCCAGGCTGTATCAATTTTGTCTGCATATCTATGTTATTCAGAGCAGGTAGGGTTTTACTTATTTTGTAATAGCAGTACAAAATATTTTGAGAAAACATGGGGGGGAAATACAAATATTATTTGTATTTTCTGCAGCAGGTTTTTTTGGTTGGTTGGTTGGTTTTGTTTTGGCCATAATTTCCTGATTTTGGTCATCATAATGTAAAATATTTATAAAATATTTATCCCATTTATAAATATTTTTAGTGACTTGTGAATGACAGTGAATGGAATTGCAAGATTTTATTTTCTATGGTAGTCTTCATAAGATGTGCAGGTAATCATGCTCTGTAATTAATGCAACAGAGGACACGAAAGCAGCAGAAAAATAGTTGCAATTTACAGTTGGTAAATGAGGCTGCCTCTGTCAGCATCAAAAAAGCTGTTTTGTTTCATATCTGCTAAAGTTCTCATGCAAAATAATCTAAGCAGTTATTATAGGCTTTATAATATTGACATTTTAGTGAGGCATTTCTGTGTAAATACTACATTTCTGCACAGTGCTGCATACCTGTAGTAATTAGCATGGCTTAAAGAAGTCTGGTTCATAACTTATGAATGTTCCCACAAGTTCTGAATATTGATGTCTGTTATTGTAGTTACACACAGACAGTCACAAAGAAGTTTATTTTAAATTCACATGGATTCAGCACTGCGTGAGGTGACAGGTTTTGTGCTAAAGCTGCAGTGAGATGCTCAGGGGAACACGTGTGTGCCTGGAACCCGGTGGTGTTCACTGCTGCCTTGCTCGAGTGTGCTGTTTGGGCTGGGTCCCTCGTCTCCTGCACGTAAGAAAATCTAAGGAGATGGCAAATTTTGACAGCAGTTTTTCTAGAGAGCGCCTCAGGATATGGAGCTGGTGTGGAGTGTTTGAAGAAAACCAGGCTGACCCAGTTTTTCTGCACATTTGGCATTTACAGGAATGAATTTACAGCAGTTCAAAGAGACCAGGTATTCTCACTGTCCCTGAAGTCCCACCATGACAGCACAGGAATATTAAGCCTGCAGTCATCCACATTATTCCTGCTGTTGTTTTACCAAAATAAGGGATTACTACCTTTACCTATTGAGGTCATCCTCATTCCTCACAGCCCACTGCTGGTTGCTCCTTAATGCCATTCTGGAAAAAGCAGGTGAAAGGGAAAGTTTCCAGTCCCTAACCACAAATTTTTAGTAATATTGTGTAGAAAAGACATATGTAGGGGTTTCCTTTTTTTTTTTTTTTTTTTTTTTTTGATTGGGGACATAACTTGGAAACAGGATCAGGTGACAAATAAAAGAGGCTATAAAGGAAAAGGGAAAGGAGGTAGGTCTTGAAGGATAGAGATCTCCTGTGGTTGCAACAGAAAAGTCATGGGGATTCTGATTAAAAAGCTACAGACTCACCCTAAGTAATATTCAAGGAGCCTTGGTTTTCACACCAGAGTTAGTAACTACTGCTTTGATCTGTATGTTTCCAGGGCTGGGAAAAGTAAAGAGCAGCTGGTTTTGAAAGCCTTAGGCAGTCTGTGCTTCAGCTGTGCCTCCCTGAAGGCTGGGCCAGCTCAATAAGGGCCAGCTGACGGCACAGGAACTGTGATTAAAGATGTGCTTTGGCTCAGGCTCTGCTATGTTTGTTCTGGAGGGTTTCGGTGCTTCAGGGAGGTTGAAACAAATAAATAAACAATCCTGCCATGTTTGCAATAAAGAAATGAGCTAGACTGTCCCCAGCTGTGTGTTCTGCTCTGCCTTTAACCTCCCCTCGCTGAAGTGATGCTGCACTGGCAGGGAGCAGCACTCCTGAGCACTGGCTCTTGCTGCAGGTGAAAATGGGGTCACACTAATGCAGGGGCTGTAAATGTTGCTGTCTCTTAAGAGAAAGGTTGTGGGGGCTGCCTGCTTTTTAGTGCTGGGCTCTGGGGACTTTTGAGAAGGTTGTGCTGCTTTACTGTCTTTGTACTATAAAGACCCACTTCCCTCTATGAGAAGAAGGGTGAGTACCCAAGGAAAAGAGGGCCTGGATTTTTGGGTTTTGCTGGGTCAGTGCCAGAGCAGCAGGGGTAAGCTGTGTGGGGTACCTGGGGAGTGGTTTTAGGGCTACTTACCTCGGGAGCAATTTTTGCATTTTTATTGGTATGCATTTCTTTGGTTTTGTGTCATTTCCCATGTGGTCAGAAATACTCCTTGTGCAGGACTATGGGAGCTGCCTAGTCATGAATAACCCTTTTTTTTGTTATGCTGTGTGTCTTTGTCTTGACTGCATGAAATGTGCTGCTCCTGCTGGTGTGTCCTGAAAGGCATCAGAATATTCTTGGCCCCTTCTGCTTAAGTAAGGTCTTAAATAATGCTATTCTTCTGTTCTACAGTTTTAGTTGTTCAGTTATGGAAATGTAACTGAGGTCTGGAATCCCTTTTTTCTGAGACTGTGTGGGAAGTGATGAACTCTCTGACTTTCATATCTGTTGGCAAGTAGCTGGGAATGACATTTAGAAAAGTCTTATTTTTTTCTTGTTAGCTCTACCATAAAATTCTATGCACAGAATCCTAAAATGTCAGTTTTTCTCTCCTCTTTTATGAGGTAAAGAGAGGTGGCAGTGGAAGAGAAGAACTTGATAGTTTCAGCAAAAAACCGTGCCTTTAATTTGGCTGCAGTCTGGGTTGGATTCCCTGGGTTATGTGTCAGTCACAAGGGTGTATGAAACTAAGTATTCTGATGGCATTTCCCTTTCATTTTCCCCACTACATTCTCCTGCCTTATTCTGATAAGTGAGACTTTTGTGTTCTTTCAGGTGCTGGATGAGTTGGTCAAAGGACTTTAGTATTTAGTGTTGTGTACCTCTCCTTGGCTGAACTAGTTGCTGGATGCTGGATTTCAGTTTGTCATGGATTGTTTTCAAAGAGATTCCAATTGATACTTCAGGATGAAAAGTCTGTTGCAGCCACAAAGTGTCCTGGCTTCTAGGCTTCAACTTTTTGTGTTCTGTTCCATTTGTTTCTGTTTACCTGTATATATTAAATATTTAAGGTTTGCCTTAAGGGCAGCATAGGCTGTTAAGGTTGTGATGATTTCTGTAGAAGCAAATCCAGGTACTAGTGGCTCTGATTAAATGGAAAAATATGGTGAAAAAAAAATTGGTTTCTGCAGTCACGTTACCACATACTTTTGTTTAAATAATTAATTGTTGGTAAGACAGGGCATTTTTCATAGAAATTACACTGCGAGTTGAGGAGTTTGTCTTGTTTTGCATTAATTAGACATGTGTCTTAGACTAGTCTGTAGTGAAGCTTGAAATTTTAGTCTTGTCCTTACTACTTGTTTGCATGAATCAAACTGCTATCTGTGGCTGTGCAAGTGATCCTGGAGGGATAAATCAGGAGGAATGCCTGAATCCATTAGAGATGGGAACAAGTCTGCTTATAACTCTTTTAATGAAGCTGCAGATGGTTGTGCTGACGCCTGAGCCAGTGGGTTTGGTATATCTGGATGGTGCTACAGAAGTGGAAGAAGGGAAAAGAAATCATGGCAGTCTACCCTGTCTGTAGGTTTTCTATTTCTGTATTTCCCGTATCATTAACTAGCCCTGCCCGGATCTCTTTGCTCATCATCCAAAAATGAGCATGATTTCCTGAAAATGCTTCCTCTCTGATTCCAGCCACCTCCATCTCTCTTGCTTGGATGTTTCTGGAGAGGAGCCCTACCCTCAGCAAGCACTTAAGGATTAACCAAAGTGGTGGTGGCTCCTGCTGGCACTGGAGTCCCAAGTGATAACTCTGCTTCCCACACTTTCAGCAAGGCTTTACTTATTTCTGCCGGACAAAGGGACAACTCCATAACATTGCAAACCAGATCCATGTTTTTAGTCTGGGATAGCACAATTTCTCTAGTCCTGTGATGCCATGGAGCCAGTCACAGGATTACAGGGAGAAATAAGGGAGCTTCTGTCTCATGGCAACAGCTTGTTCCTTAAAGCATGTGCCTCCTGTTTCGTTTACAGAGTGGCTTATGGAAAGAAGGAGAATTAGCAATAACCTCCTTGCTTCTAGTGTTAACACAAAGTATTCGTGTATCCAAGTTGTTCAAGCCATTTAGAATCTGGTGACAGAATTGTTTAAAGCAAGATGATTAATGTATGCAAACCACATTGTCCAGCTGAAACTTGTTTACCACACCAAAATGCCAACATTATTATCTGCTCTTATCTTGAAGCATTAGTATTTCCCTCTTCAGACAATGCAGCATTGCTAGAATACCAATAAGGCAGATGCAGTGAGGAATCAGAACTTCTGAAGCTCATGAGTCCTTACATAAATCCATGTGTAAGATTCACTTCATACCTGTCATTTTGGGAATTAATAAATGAGATTTTTGATGCATGTTTCTCAAAATATGTGATTTTCTCTTCACTATTTTAAGTGTCTTTATCCATGTAAGTAGGAACAAAAAAACCTTATGGAACTTGAAATTAGTCATTACATAATAGATACTAGGATGTAACACATGATCCACAGGTGGGAAAATAATCTGTTTGTTTAAAATTATGGATAGCATGGAAAGTATTTAGTCTTAAGTGGTGTGAAGGGCTTTTTTTATTTATTACTTTTAAATTCAGTCCTTCCCTTGGTTTTAGTGACAAAAAGCTACTCTGCTTCTTAAGCCTGAGCCACGAAGATACAGCCAGGAAATCAGCTGGCCAAATACTTGTTTGCAGCAACAGAGTGGGTACTTGCAGGTATCTTAAGGGCTCAGTTATTCAAAGGTCAGGCACTGTTTGACCTGTCACCACTTTAAATCTTGGCCCCAAAGTTATGCCAATGAGTGTTTGGTCATGAGGGATAGCAGTAAAATCCCAGTATGCATCAAAGCAGTTGCTGCAGTTGTACCAAACTTGTCTATCTTTCTGGAAGCAGAGAGAGACAGGATGGAGTGTCTGTTGAAATTGGTTGATTCCCAGATCCCAGGAGAGGTAGAGGCAGGGATCAGACCCCCCCCTTAGCCTGGGGGAGGGTTGCTGGGAGCAAAGGCTCTGTGCTGCTTCCTAGGCTGGGTCTCTGCACTAGTATGCTTAGCAAGAAACCCACCTGAAGAGGCAGAGCTTCTTGCTTGCCTTTTTCTTTTTTTTTTTTGATGCAGAAAAAGAAAGATTTATGCAGTGTGGATGGCATGTGTGCCTGCTGCTCCTTACCAGATAGCAGAGGTCAAGAGACAAATGTGCCAGGACCTAGTGAGACAGACCCATGGAGGGACAAAAGGATGAATTTATGAAGTTCAGAATTTGTCAATAGATCTATTGCTAGGATTTCCAAGGTGTACCACAGAAGTCTGCAAAAACCCTGTATACCTCAGAAAAAAATGGGTTTAGATCAATGTTGGAAGCACCTTACCAAGACACTGACCCATTTGGTTTAAAAAAAAAGTAATTAATTTCTGGTTCTGTGTCTGCAACTTCTTTCTGTGTAAAAGCAAAGGTACAACTGTAGTATGATTGTTTCACAGGTGTAGCTCACACTCCCACATTTCAATAGGTTGAGCAGAGGCCCCTTGGAAAATGAGGTTCAATTCTTTTATAGCCTTTGTGTTTAATACATCATGTTAAATTTATTTGTCACTGTCTGTATGGCAGTGATAAATGGCTTATTGAATCAGAGGTCTGGGATAAATCAATAAGGAAACTTCTCCTTCAGTATGCATCTATCTGCTGATGCCTGGAGGGGTGTTATTGAATATCAGAAATGAACTAAGGGACTCTCTAATAACTGGCAAGCTGCTGTTTTTATCAGGACAAGAGTATTGGAGGAGTTAAAAAATTAATTTAAAGGAACTTAGTTGTAAAGTAGATAAGTAATCACTTCTCTAACATCTATTAAAGGGTAAGACCTCCTGCATATATATAAAAGTTCAGTGTAGCTGGTGGAGACTGGAAAGCTTCTTATCCAAGCAATTACCTGTGTCAGCACCTCTTTCTGTGTGCAGTAATATGAATAATATAGTTCTTTGTTACTGTCAGTAAGAACTGTTTTCCAAGCTTCCTTTACATTAACTTTGTAATCTTAATACATGGGCTTTCCTCCTGCACCCCAAAATTACTTATATATTACTTATGTAATGATGGAGAAAGAACTGCACTGGTGGTTGAGCGAAGTCTATTCTTATGCTTATTCTTCTGAATTCTGATGCCAATGGAGAGGCTGTGGCTTCTCTCAAAGACCTTAACCCTCTCTGTACATTGCTACTCTGACCACGAGGGGAAGATGCATTGCTATATACTTTTAGGGTGGCTTTATGTTGTTCATAGTGATGGAATGCCACTATCATTTTTATGAAAGATTCAGTGTAGGGTGTCACTGGGCATTAAGCAATATCTGCTGCCAGGCAGAAGTGGGGATGTTTAATCTCTTTCATGTTTGTGCTTCTCAATTTCCTGCTCTGACTTTCCAAAACATGGGTTATCCTTAGCTCTGAGAACAGCTCAGGGCTCTCAGAGCCAAAGCTCTTCCAAGTCAAGGATGGCTGATGTACAGGAAAGCAGAGGTGCAGAGGGCCTCCCTGGCACTGCTGTTCCTGGGGAGGTCTGCTTTTAGGTGAGGGATGTTGATGTTGATGAGGAAAGGGGAAAAGAGGCAGAGAAGCTCATTGAGGAGCATGTCAGGGCTGAGGGATGGCATTCTTACCCCTAATTTAATAGCAGGAGGGTGGTGACTTGGTAGTGAGGAAATTCAGTGTAATAAAGAGTTCTCCTTGTAACATGTCCCACTGCCCTGAAAATACCTTTACAGGCTTTTTGAAGTAAGAGAAAATATTAAATTATGAGGAATATAATAAAACCAGGTTCTGTTATTCAAGTATGGACTACCTGGGGACCTGCTTGTTGGGCATTGGAGAGACAGTGGGCAACACAAGGTGTTTGGACAGGTCCCTAAGAAGGGAAGAAAAGGACTCAGTGGTCCAGGTATCTTGCTTGTGTCCTTGGCACAGTGAATCCAGAAGTTCTGGGAATGAAACTTAGGCAGTAACTCCTCTGCTGTGTTCCCTGTAGGTCCTCTTTTGTCCCTTATCAGTAATTAGGCAGGAAACAGATGGGAAGAGTAGAACCCAATGGAGTGCTACTTAAACATGCACAGGGGAAAATAAAGTCAAAATATTGTATATGTATTTCTGCACTAATACCAGAAACCAAAGTGGCAAAATGCAGAAGTAAATGTTTGTCTTTAAAGGGGGTATTGACATAATATGCATTATAAATGTGGCAGGAGGATGACAAATGCTGGGATAATGCAGTATCAAAGTATAGAGAAAGCTGGACTAGCCTGAGCTGTCAGAGAAACTGTCCTGTATTCTAAAGCTTAAAATCAAGTCAGATCAGCAGTGTGCCATAAGCAATGCAAAATCTAGTGAGTTTAGGCATAGAAAAGAAAAACATAGCAATGTTTTGTTGCCATCAGTGTGGTTAAGCTACCAGTGCCATGGAGGAATATTGGAGAGAACATAAAGGGATGGAGTGCAACAGCTGTGTCATATTGGGATGAGATACTGCAAATAATCTCTAACCTCTGTCAGTGGCAGCTGCATAGACAAACTAGTGATTCAGAAGGGGAGAGGCAGCATCTGGTTCCTGAGCATGCAGAGCACTTTGAAAATGTCACAGTAAAGCTGCCCTGTGGTGGCAGCTACAGCACACATCACCTGGGCATCTCTGCAGGGGTGGCAAAAGGGAGAAGGCTCCCTCCCAAAAGCTAAGGACAGCTCTGCTGAGGGCAGAAGAGGAGCATGCTTGCTGTGGGGGTTGGTTTGAGTTTGTGGTGTTTGATTTTTTGTTTGGTTGGTTGTGGATTTCATTTATTTATTTAGAAAATCCTGAAAGGTATAGTGAAGAGTCAAATCTCTGTGGTGATTTAAAGACAGTGTTGGAGACTCCCAGAAAAAGAGTATATCCTGTTAGGAAATAAAATAAAGTGAATATAGTGTGGTTATATAGCAAGGAAAACCAGAATATTTTAACAAAAAAAAAACAAAACCACACAACAAAAAACCAACAACCAAACAAAACCAAAAAATCCCCCAGCAAAACCAAAATAACCCCAAAGACTCCTCTGAAAAGTGCAAGTTGCACTCAAATGGGAAACATAAGAACTATCAGAAAGAAACTTGGCAGGTCAGGTTGTAAACTTAGAAAAAGTATAAATAAATACAGCTTGTTTGATGTGTTGGGTTTTTGTTTGGTTTGGTGTTGGTTTTGTTTGGTTTCTTTGCAAATACATCAAATACATGGGAAGTAGGAATACTGTTTACTGATCCCCTGCCTCCCCCACCCAGCCCTGACCTCCCACCGGGGCTGATAACCCACTGGGGATGGTGGTGTGTGGTGTGTGTATTTGTTCTTTTTTCAAAAGCATTCAGAGAAGAAAGTCTCATTACTAAAATCACATTATTTTTCACTTTAGCCATACCGGTGGAGAATGTTGCAGGTTTAAATACCTCAATATCTTCTCTAAGAGGGAGGCACATCCCAGAGGATTTGTCTTGGTGACTAGAAGAACAACATAACTAAAAGACATGATGTCATCACTCTGGTATGGTGTGCCTTGAAGAACAGAAAAACTTGTGATACGTAACTGCACAAGAAAACTGAAAGGGTCGTAAAGGGCAAGGGGGAGGCAGTTTCCAGGGAAGCCCAAAAAGCCCATTGCCTGTTACAAGGAGATTAATTGAGTTTACTTTTAATAATAGAATTCACCTTTGGATGAACATGATGCATAGCAGAGTAGTCAGTATGGCTTTTGCAAAAACAAGGTTTGCCCCATTTCTTTCCTGGAGTTGTTTGAAGCAGATGGTGAACATGTGAGTGAACATGACTCACAGGTGAGGTGATCCAGTGGGATTTTCCAAAGGCAAAGTCCCCACACACACTTCATTTAAAAAAAAAACCCAAAAATAAAACAAAAACCACAAAAAACCGAAACCCACACCACAATGGAACAGAAAGGCAAATCTTCAAATGAATTAATAATGGATGAAAAACTCCAAAATGCCGCTATCATGCAATAAGATGGGCAAATCTCATGGTGAAAATAAAACCAGCAGTGAACTATTGCAGGGGTCTCTGCTGGAGCCTGTGCAGCTCGATATATTGATGAATAGCTCAGAGAAGACAGTGAACAGTGATGGAACCAAGTTGTTGATGGTACTTAGGTATTCAGGGTAGTCAGGCCGAGACCTCACTGAAAAATTGCAGACAGGCTTTATGAGTTTCAGCAGCTGGGCAATAGAAGGGCACGTGAAAATCAATGTATTGATTTGAGCTGCCAGTTTCCTTTCAGCAGTAATGTCTTAAGATTGTAAAAGACATTCTTATGAAAACAGCCTCTCAGCAGTGGTCAAAAAACCCCACCCAAACCCCAAATCAACTGGCAAGGGTTATTAGGGAAAGAATAGAGAATGTGCAGAAACCTTGGGAGTGGCCCTGTGTTGTGTAGGGCAGCAGTGCACCCATGTCTGGAACACTGGGTGCAGTTCTGGCCTCTCTTTCCTGTGTCTGTCACTGCTGAAATAATACAGTCTAGCTGGAGTAGATTTGGACAAGAGCAACAAGGGGGATTAAAGGCACAGAATCATTTCTGAGATGGATGAACTTCAGGGTGGAAAAGAGCTGTAGTGGCAGGGCTATGACTGAGGGCTGTGTTGGTGACTGTCAGGAGGGAGGCACCCCGAGAATGAGTGTTCCCTGTGTTCCCCAGCAGAAGAGTTAGCAGCACTGAGCATGGCTGGCAGGCTGCAGGTTCAAAGCACAGGAGAGAAATGCTTTTCTGCACAGCATAGTTAGGCTGTGGAGCTTACCATGTGGTACTCTGTTGTTTCAAAAAATGACAGAATAGGGTTAAGAAACACCTATTGAAAGCTGTTTAATAGGAAAATGGTATTTCTGGCTCAGAAAGTCCCAGATGCACAAGCTGGAATGAATTCTGAGGACATATTGGGGTATGCTCTGCCTCCTTAAGAGCAGATCCCCTAAGGCTCAGTTGGTGCTGGCTATTGGAGAGCAAAAGTGGCTTCTGCATGGCTTGGACAGCCCTTCTTACCCCACTGAAAACAGAAAACAAGTGTCTGTGTGGACAAATACCTGTGAGTTATGCTAATACTCTGTAGCCTTTGTGGTTTATATTAGTAATTACCAATTAATCCTCTCTTCATCCCTTATAATTGTAGGGTTACTTATAGACCTGCTACCTTGAAAGAAGCAGGTGAGAGCTTTACTTTGCTCTAGATAAAGAAGGTGGGGCTCTACATCAAGCTTATTTGACCTATTACAAGCTCACTGAAGAGCAGACAGGATTATTGGTGAGTGAAAAGTGAATTAAATGCTGCTTTGTTTGGGCGTTGTTTGAGTTGCATAGTGGGTTGGCATTTTTGGATCCCTGCTCTTGTAGGCAGCACAACTGCATGAATCCTATTGCTGATGGGACCATGAAAGGTGTGGGGAGGAGAAGGAACAGGATCAGGAAAGGCTGTTCATGGAAGCACATTGTGCTTGGCTTATTTGTCAAGCTGTGCACCATGGCCTGCTTGTGGAAGGCACATGCACTTAATCTTTCTACAAAAGTAGCATTTATTCAATCAAAATTGATTTGTTTTTCTGTTGTTTTTTTTTTTTAACTGGTATAAAATATCAAGCAGGATTTCATAAACTTGTGTGAAATGGTTTGCTAGTAGATTAGCTTGCATTAGCAAATAATGTCTCTAAGTTAAAATATTGGCAACAAACCCCAAATTATTATTAATGATGAGATTCTGCAGCAGTTTTACAATAGGAATTTTAAATTAAAGCAAGTAATTTGTAGGTCAGGCTGCAAATACTTTGTTGTGTCTGTGTTGCCACAGGTCTCAGAAGCCTCAGGAAAACTTCTTTAGAAATCTTTCATGTTCTTTCATTGAGAGTGTGACCCAGCAACCGTTTAAAGAGCTGGAGTCTTTAAATGATTTCTATTTTGGGTGTTTTCAGGGCAGAACAGAAGAATAAGGCTGGTACCAGGAAATATAGGAAGAGACAGGCCATTCACTTCATATAAAATAGGTCAACGTTCCCCACTGCCTGGGGTAAGCTCTTGGCTCCCCAGCACGAATATCAGCTGTGGATGGGATGGGGAGTGCAAACCATGCACTGCCCTCTTGGCCAAAGGAATGAAGTGGCTGAGAAATGAGAAGCCTGAGGATGGGCAGTGGGTTATGGAAGCTCACTGGTTAGCTTAAAGAAAACTTGCATGATCTGCTGAACCTTATGTGCTTAAAGTCTGTGCTGAGTTAACACACACATAGCAGTGTGAGAAGTGGCTTTAGATAATGCAAATATTGCCAGCAGCTAATTAGGAACGGTGATCTAATGTTTTTTTAATAGCAAAGTGTTTTCCAGTACAGTGTTGAAAAGAATAGTCTTCTCTGAAACACTTTGTGAAAGTCTGTTCCTATGGGTGCATCTTTCCTTTCATATGGCACGTGGGAATTGGTGTTTGTGGTCCCCGACAATGCAGGTATTGGAGACTGACCTACATACAGAGTATGTATGTGCAAAATGGAGAACTTAAAGTCCTAACTCTGAGACAACTGAACCAATTAATTTTTTTCTATAAAGGAGAAGAATTCAAAATATGTATTTCTTCAAAAAGCAAAACTTTTAAAGAATGTTTTAATGCTGACAAAATTTACTTAATGGTGATATCTAATAATGGGGACCTGCAGAACAAAATTGTCCAGATTTAAAATAATTATTACAGTAATTCATAACATTAATGTTCTTACTAGCTAATGCCTAACATATAAGCACCTTTATTGTGGTTTTTCACTAATTCTCCTAGTCTAATTTTGTGTATATTTAATTGAGCTAGCAAGGCTAATTCAATTTCTTTTATCAACTCTATGCATGACAGAGGTCTGTGAAGCTATTTTACATTGCTGAGCTGGGATGTGAGGGAGACCTTTCCCTCTCCATCAACCCATCAGTTCCTTTAGTACTGCAAGGTGCCCTGAAACCCATTACTCCTGCTGCAAAGTGCATCTTGATTGAATTACACTGCTGACGTTTCTGTCTATACAAGGGCTTTTTTTCCCTTTTCCATTGTCCTGAGAAACTACTAGAAATGTGTTCAGGTTTTGCTTTTCGCTATCCCTTCAAAGCAGGTAGAGAAAGCTGTCCCCAAGGTGCCTGGGAGTTAGCACAGAGTCCGTGCCTTGGGGACTGACTGTATTCTCTGATGTTTAGAGACTGAAGTTTCCTGTCTGCTTGTTTAGCTTCTGTAGCATCATTGTTGTTCATGGAGGGGAAGGGAGGGACCTGATTGTTTTTCTATGTAATATAAGCTTGAAAGGTTCGAAACTATGTGAACTCTGAGGAATTAAATAGCAAGAGTGAAGATTGATCCTGCAGAAGATGGATTTTTATTTTTTTTTTAAATTACACTTAAACTTCCTGTGCTATAGAAATGCTGTGACTCAGCTTCATAAATCATGAAGGATAGGAACAGTTTAGAGAATCTTCTTGAGAAAAGGTTCTTGTTTTGTGATGAGTGACTTCATTTCTCTGTAGGTGTTCTGGATCTGTGGTGACCCAGACAATCCTCGGTACAAAATATTCCAATTATTCTTCTTTTCCTATGCTCACTTGAATGAAAAAGAAATGGACTCATTGAAACACTTGAGCTGTGATACAAAGCAGGACCAAATCTGACTGACCTAGCTAAAATGGAAAGGCAGAGTGCATCTGAGGATTCACTGGTGGTTTCTCCTGTGCAGGTGTGAAGAAAACCCCCAAAATCAAAGCACTAAACCACTTTAAGATCACCTCAGGTGCTGGAAGCAGAGATGCTACTTTGCAAATACTAGTATGTTTTTTTTTGATGTGTCTTTTTTTTCCCCCTGAAAAAAATAATTGCAATATAAAAGCAATAAGTAAAATGGTTCAATAAAATCAGGGATTTTTCTAAACATAACAAAAATCAGGGAATTTTCTAAACATAACAAAAAAAATCATCTGTGGTAGTCAGGAGTGCAGGAGCATAAACCTTTTTCATATGAATCTTCTCTATATTATCTTCTGTTCAGTAGTAGTGTAGTTAATCAGATAGCATTTAAACAACTAAGCTGATATTTTTTTTAAAAAAGTTTCCTAAAGTGGAAGTATCAATATTATTATTTTTACAGCAGAAACTCCTGGAATCAGTGAAGATTTGATGTCCACAATGCTTTATTTGCTTGAGTGTTTGCACAACTCAGTGTCCCCCCCAAAAAAAACAAACAAAACCCAAACAAACAAAATAAAAAACCCTGCCCCAAACAAAAAAAATACTCCTCAAAGTTCCCTGTGGGAACACAAAATCCATGTCTTAGGTGTGAATCCATGTTAAAACTCGCCTGCCCTTGACTATTAAACTTCAAAATTACTTTTCTGCATGAATATTTCTGAGGAAAGTAAGGCAGCTTATGAATTGCCAGTTTTTTATGTGCATATAATTACTGGTAGAAGAACATTTGCACACTTCCCTCAGAGGTGAAATGTGTTTAACCCACTGCATCCCTCATTTTGGCATCTGGTAGAGCTCCCTTTACTGACAGCTAATGATTACTTCCCCCCTCCCTCTAGGCTTTTACCTGTTTGCAGCTGGATAAAATGCAAACAAAACAAAGTAGTCCTTATTTGTAGGGAGGTGCCATCCAAAACCAGTGTTCTGAGCCACAGGACAAGGCAGTTTACTATTTTTAGAAAAGATACAGATTTGGCAGGAGGATTTTATCTGAAGGAAAGTTGTGCAATGTCTATATAAAGTTTTCTGGCTTTATGAATCTGACAGATGGGAGTATCATTTGTCAGGATTATGAGTAATCTTGTATATTCTAACTATAGTTATAACATTTTTTTGAGAGGCATTTCATAGTTTATTCACTGATAGGTGTTATCACAGCTGTCTGCCAGATGAAGGTTTCCTCAGCACTTAAAGAAGTAGTTGCCCCACTTTAAGTGGGATCCTGCCCAAGGACCAGCTCTGGATTTCAAAAAGAAATGGGGTGGAGCTGCATTGTTACAGCTCTTATAATTGCATTGGCTTTCCAAACCTGGTGTGGTCTCTGCCATTTGCAGAGGAAGTCAATGAGAGGGGTAACATGTATGAGATGTGGAGGAGGAAAAAGGGAATAGCTCCAAATAGATCATAATGAGGTGTAGGAGATTAAGCGAAAAACTTGGTGAATAATGAGTTTGTCTGCCTGCAGTTACAGCATAAAAGGCAAAGATGATGAATAACCATGAATATTCCAATGTTTAAGACCTAGACAAAAGACAGTTCTTTAGACACCTGTAGGGGTGAACCCCCAAAAATGTTTGTTAACCTCTCTTTTCCTTATTGGAAATGTGGTTCTCTTTAATCATGATGATGCAAGAAGGTGCTGAGATGGGAAATGAGAGCTGGCTGTGATTTGAGGGAGGGAAGGGATGGGTCCAGAGTCTGTCCTTGTGCTACAGAGGATTGGGGAGAAAAGGGTAGGAAGGGGTTTGGGGGTTGGTGAAAGAATCTAATAGCAAAACCTCTTTCCACCAGAACTTTGAGTCAATCTCCCCAATTAGTTCTGAGTTTCCTGTGCCCACAGTGCAATAGCAGAAATAATACAGCTCTCCCAAAATCAGTGGAAATGGTCAATGTTGAGCATACTTAAAGCAGGCAGTCTTGAAACTGAAATACAGTGGACATACAGTTTTAGCCATTTGGTGGGAAAAATAGTATTTGACTTGTATAGTGAATAATAACAGGTGAATAATAATAACAAACTTTGATCACATGAATCTGGGCACTGAAATGTTTCTTTAGTGCTGCAGCTCTTTGTTCTGTAACTCCTGCAGCTCTGCCAGTCTTCCTTGCCCTCTTTCTTAGGACATGCCTGCCGTGTTGACGTGTCTTCTTAGATGATGTAAGACAAAATGACTGGAATTAAGCATGGCCAGTTTTCCTCTTAGTATAAATAATGTTAGCAACTGCCTTTGAGCGTGGAATTTTAAATATCTCTTGCTCCTTAAAAAAAAAAATCCAATTAAAAAACCCAGTAACAAAACAACCCTCCCCCTTCATAATGATATTGGCTGTTGTACTGCATGACCCTGAGTGTAGTTTACTGTATAACAAAGAGGTATTTTCCTTCCAGATAGCAGCAAGGAGGAACATTAGTGAAATCAATATCACATTAAAGATTCAGGCTGCATTAGGTTGATATGACAGATTATTTTCTCAGAGTGCTGACATCATTACGTCCATTCCTGGATCTTCCTGAGGTAGTGATAGAGCTGACTCAGGCCTCCTGAGGACTTCAGTCTCCCAGGAGATCCTCCCTGGTGCCTCCTCCCACAGCACTGTCCATACCAGGGTGGTTGCCCATTATCCTAGTGGAGGCTGTGGCTGCTGGGATGTGCCAGCATTGCTGACTGTCCTGGGCATGGGGCTGCATGGGAGGCTCAAGGCAGTCCTGGCAGGCTTTGCCAAGGGGCTGAGTTGTCCAAAAGGGTGAGGTAGGTTGGAAGTGATGTGCAGAAAACCAACAAAGAAAGGGTGATGTTGGGGAGGTCAGCAGGACAGTGCATTTCTTTGTTATTTTTTCTGTAATGATTTGCTCGTTAAGGTGTGGTGCAATAACAGGCTACTGGAGCAGGACTGAAAGCCTCAGCTTTGCTCCTTAGCTACATCTCTGGCTCACTCTGTGGCCTTGAGCAATTTCCACTCAACTTTCTCCATAGGTAAATCAAAAATATAATGCTAATTTATCTTTTCATAGTACTTTGAGATGCCCAGCAGGAAGGTGATAAGTATTATTATTCATAGCCTCCTGTCTTTTTCCCACTTCTTGTATTAATTTTTGTACCTTAGGATTAAATATTTACGTCTCTTACTCTGGAAAGATTAATTTCCCACTTGAGGACGTTTCATGCTTGCCAAATTGTTGCTTTAATGATAATTATGCAAGTGTGCTGCTGGAGAGGGTATAGCAAGAGAAAATGCCAAAATAGTTTGGCTTTTAAAGGCACAATGTTTTTACTGCATCTTGTGCAGTGGCTGGTAGGAAGGGACTTCCCTGACTGAGTACCCAGCTGTGTTTTTAGGAAACTGTTGGTCTCAACACGGTTCCTTCAAAGCGCAGGAGTGAAAACTTGCAATGTAATCTATGCCATTAAAGAGTTTTCATAATTACATTAGCAGGTCTTATAAAACTTTGACAAGTAGGGGAGGTAAGGCAAGAGTTGGTAAAAGCAGCTGCATAGCTCATTTGTCTACAGATCAGATCAGTAATTTGAGTTTCTAACTATAGATGTAGATTGTTTAAGTCTGTAAATTTTGGGTGCGTCATTAGAAAACTTCACTACAAAATGTGATTTTAAAATGGCTAATCAGCTATTCCATCTTCAATTTGATTCTCCATCAGTGCAGAATTACATCTTCCCCTCAGTAATGAAGTAAATAAATCAATACAGATGACTTGCAGTCATAAAGTCTACTGAGTTATAAGCTTATGCAGCACCATGAAGTCCACAAATGCACCGTTTCAGTGCATTTGTAAAGCAACAAGTTGAAAAGGGGAGGTAATAAGGCTGCTGGGAATGTTAACAAGGCAGAATTTCCTTTTTGGAACAGTTCATTTTGGACTCTGTCCTGCTGTTCTGTTTGGAATGTGCTCCATGGACTTCCCAGCCACTGCTGTGATGCTCCATGGGGAAGTGTGAGCTGAGGCTCCCAGGTGTGTGGTGGGACCCATAGAGGCTTCCCAGCCATCTGTGCCTTGGGCCTCTGTCCTGCTGGGAAGGGGCATCAGTGCCATGGTTTGTCTTCTCATCTCTTGGACCTTTATCACTTTCTCCTTTTGGTACCCTCAGGGTTTTTTCTTTTGAAAAAGGATTGCTTCTCTACAGAGAAATGGATTTAACAGTCTGGAGGAAGCAGGTGACCAGTCACCATTATATACTATAAAATTTATATGAAGTATTTGTATATATGTAAAGTTTCTAAGTTGTAATATACAATTATAGGTTATAAATGTGTAAAATGTGTGGTGTATGTATACAAGTGTTTAATATACTTATATGTATAGGTATGCAAATATGTGTATGCACATGCTGTATATGTGTATATAAATAAATGGTTTTAATCCTTCACAGGAGAGGTTTAAAAATTGCTCAGATGAAGACTTGTTTGGAATCTGATATAGTTTATAATTTTACTACTGATGTGTTTATTTTTTTGTTGGAGCCTGGAGTCTTTGCGTGAGATTATGGCACTGTAGAAAATATGTAGTAATCTCTTCCAGACAGAAGTGGAATAAACAAGGTGAAATGAAGGCAGAGAACAAGCAGACAGAAGAGATATGGGCTGTGCTATTCTTTGCTTTTACCTACTTACTTGCATAGGTAAAAACATATTTCCAAAATCAGGATATAACATAATTATGTTGTTATGAGGTAACAATTTATTAACATTTTTCTGTCATAGTAAAAGCAAGTTCTGTGTTGTTTTGGTTTGCTGGTATATCTTTGGTTGGTTTGTTTTTGCTGGGTTTGTTCCTGTCAGTAAAGAAAGCACTAATGCTCCCACCTGCCTAAGGAGGTGGTGCAGTGCTGGAGGTGGAGCCCAGCAGAGGGGCTGTGGCAGGGCACACTCGGTCTGCTAATTGCTCACGGGCTGATGGATTCCAATTTGTGTCTAGATTGGATCAGCAGCAGAGCTGGGAAGGAAACTGAATTTTCAGTCTCATTCACTTAGGAAGCTTCAGCTTGATGAAGACTAGAAATAGTTGGGAGCTTGTTTTGACCCACGATCTGATTCGAAAAATTGATAGACTTGTCTGAGGGCAGTTTCTCCTTGCATTTAGCACGATGTGTGTCTAGCAGAGCTTGTGCTGTGACTGCTGAGCTGCAGCAGCCCCACTCAGTCTGTCTCACGGTGAGCTGTGGGCTCCTCTAATTTAAATTACAGATTTTGTTTTCTAAAATGGATGTTCCCTGACTTCCTTGGGCACAGCTCTATTTTTGACAGAGTTATTGAGAGACGCTTGTGTTTCTTCTACAGTGCAGCCCAGTTCACAATATAGTCAGTCATTTCCATAGCACTTGGTACCCTGCCACAAAAACCAAACCAAACCCAAACAAATCAGTTGATGTTAGCTTGGGGAAAACTTACCTTAGTGGCCAGTCCTACAAGCTGACCAAAGGAAGAAGTCTGTAGTTGAATAATCTAGTCTTTAGCAGACTTTCTAACACTTCCTCTCTTGAAATAGCACAGAACAGAAATTATGTAGGAAATACAATGTTGATCTAATAATTCTGTCATTGATTTTCTTCTATCAGCAAAAAAGTGACATGCTGTAAGATGAGGAGAAACAGATTCAGTGCTGCTGGAGGTCTGGCTTTAGCATTCTAGTATGTCTTTGGAATGTGCACTTTTAGTGTTTACATTCTTCTAGGTGGTACTAAAATTATTTAAGAAAAACTGTTTAGCTTATTTTCAGTACTATCTCTGTAACAAGTTTTGTGTCTACTAAAGCAAATGAAAAATGAATCTCCTAAGCAAAATGTTCCTGTATTTGTACCTTCTTGTGTTTTTGCATTTTTTTGATTTTTATTGGTGATTGATTTTGTCAAGCATATGCAAGAATCAAGAAGACATGATGAAATCAATGCCTTGACATGGAGTCAGGAACAGGTTTCTTAAACTAGCACTTTGGGTCCTGTGGAAACCTGGGAATGTGTAGTAACACAATTTGTGGGAGAGGGAGAATGAGAAATTTAGTCTGTTTTGAGTCTTACTGGTGAGATACAACTTCTTGGTTCTCTGCCATCTATGATATAATTACTGTGCTTTACCGTGTGGTTGGAGGAGGTCTGCTTTTTATTTTAATTTCATGAAAATGATCCATTGCTGCTTCAAGTCTAATATCCTCAGTTAAACGTGAGAATTTGTGCTTCCTGCAGTTATAAGGTTTAAAATGTTTGATATTTTCCTATTCTTTCCTCTGCAGTCAAGTTCATTACCATCATTCTTGGCAGTTAACTGTTCTATAAGTAAGCTCAGTGCACATCCTTAATTCCTTTTTAAGTAGAAACAGAATGTTTGGGTTGGGACAGGTTTTTTTGCCTCACAGTAGTTGGTGTGGGGCTGGTTTGGTCGTAGCTGAGCAGTGCTAGAACAGTCTCAAGGGCCTTCTCTGCCTCTCACCCCACCCCACCAGTGAGGGGGCTGGAGGTGCACAAGAAGCTGGAAAGGGACATGGCCAGGACAGCTGATCCTAACTGACCAAAGGGATTTTCCATTCCATGTGGAGTCATGCTCAGCATAGAAACTAGGGGGAAGAAGACCTTGTTCTGCTGGCTAACTAAGCCAGTCTTTGATCTCATGCATTGGTAAAACACATGGAAATTATTCTTTCAGGGGAAGGTGAAAGTTACGGGAGGCTAACTGTAGGTGACTGTCCATTTTGCAGGTGTATGTTCCTTAAACATATTAAGTTCTGTTTTTTAAATTTTTTTATTTTTTTAAATCTGTCATTTGATATCCAGAACTCTCTAATTCATACTCACCTGCTGGCTGGGGCCAGCAAGTGAGGACAGCACAGAGGCCTGAGTCAAGATCCTCCAAAGTAAACCAAGGGACTCCTGCTGGCATGCACAATCTCATCATTGGGATATATGCAAGTGGTGTTGACATACAGTGTGCTTGAGATTTAAGTAAAATCAGTGATTTCAATGACATTTTGGAGTGTGTCTTATTCTGTATGGGTGAAAGTTGGGTTTTGGTGTACATATGATTACCTGTACCCAGATATTGTTGCATATCTCAATTGCAATCTCTACCTAAACTGAAGAATCTTTGATTGAAAATATTTTTAAGTTGAACAGGCAAGTTTCACAGTTCAGCCCCTATTTCAAATTTTAGTCGTGTTTTTCAGATGGTTAAAAGAAAGAAAACATTTTCATTACTATGACCTGGAAGGCAAAACGTAAATCTCTTGATCTAAAGAGAAACAAACAGATTATTATCAAAATCCTAGTATGAGGCTGAAACAGAAATTAGTCTAGCACAAAGAGCTGATTTTCATCTCTTCTGCCTTTTTCAATCAAAATTACTTTTGCCTGAGTCCTGTCACAGACTCTCCTACAAAAGGAAGGACAGAAAGGTTAGGCTGAGGACAAAAGGCTGGAGTGCTGTGGAGAGCAATAGCTGGAGCAGTGGATGCACTTGAGGAGAGAGTTCTGAGAACCCGTAAATGTGCAGGGCAGGGTTCAAACCCACCCAGAGCTAACTACAGATGTGTGAACAGTGCAAACAAGAAACATTGGCAGCTCTGGGAAGGGTAAAGGCAAGGAGAGGCACGAGTGCTGTATGACTAGAAGCACCCAAGGGATGGTGTGTCCTTCTGTGCAGGGGTGCTGGAAGCAGCAGGGCTAACATTACCCAGGGCTGCCAGCTCAGGTCGAATGTCTTGAAATCATACCATGCCTGGATTACCCTGTCACAAGCCATCACTGCTGAGCCTCAGGAGCTAAAATTGAATTGGCGTTTTGTCTTTAGTGATATTGCAGGGTTGCATTCCTTGTGAATGTGAAGATGTCTGGGATTTCGGGTGTAGAGAAGGGTGCAGAGGACTGTTACTCCAGAGATAAAAATACTCCCTAAATAACGAAATGGCTGGATTTTAGGCTGGACTTCAAAATGGTTTTCCATGATGGTGCTTGTAACTAATTAATGCTGTTAGCTGAGGGATCAGTGAAGAGCCAGGTGGAAGCCTGCCCATGTCATTGAACAGTCCTTGGCAAAGGGTTTTGTCTTTCCTCAGTCTGATTTCTATAGGCTGTAGAGGAAAGGATTGTCAGTATAGTAAGAAGGGAAGAAGTGACTAAAAAAAAGAAAGGGGGAAAAGAAAAAAAAACCCCTGAGTGCCAAATCTATCATCTGCTTTGTTAGTATGTCATTTGCTGTGTTTACTGAAAACTCCAGTCATGCTGGGAGTTATCCATCCGATATGGTGCATGTGCTGTGACTCTTTCTTGGAATAAATGTGATTTTTATCAGCTCTGTTTGCAGTATGGAGAAATCATGCAACTTTTGCTAAAGGCTTTACTTTGCAGGAACATCTTAATTAAAATATACACTGGAAATAGCAGTTTTGTTAGGATTTTAGTGATAAAAAGAAAATATGAATTTTGTCTTTTGGATGAGAGGAAAACAAAGTTACCAGAGCTGCAGCTAGTACAATTTAGGCATTTTTTTTTCAGATAAATAAGAGAGAAGGCAAGGAAGAGGGCTCTGTCTTCAACAAACAGACTTGAAAACACAATCATATTGCAATAGAAAGGACCAGTTTAAGAAAGTGACTGGCTTTGAGTCACCTCAGGTCTGTTCCATTGCCATGACCCCCCCTGAAGCACTTAGCAGAAGAGGAAAGAATGGAACACCCAGCTCCTCATCCATAAACTAGTGAAATAAAGGTAACTCAGGGAGGATTTCTGTGCAAGAAAGTCCTAGCATTATGTTTTATTTTTTCATCTACGTTACTCCAAGCTTAAGTATTCAAGGATAATCTTGGAGCTTCAAGACAGATTGGGCTGCAATCTACTTAAGGCAGAATCGTATTCAAGACAGTATGTGTGAGATGAGGCCATCAGTGCTGTCATTATACAAGTGAATCCCAATTATAGAAGGGAATATTGATCAGCCATGGCAGATCTGTCCCCTGGACAGAGACAGCAAGGCTCCTTCCTTGCATGCTCACTTTTGTGCTAGTTCAGGCTAATCCAAGGGCTCTCCCATCTACAAGGTAACCCTTACTGCACTGCTTCCCTCTTGTTCCAGATCTGTGGGAATGGACATGGTTTTTAAATATCTGAGCAGGCAATAACCATGGTAATCTCACCATCAAAACCTAGGTAGCAGAAAACCTCATTATTCTGTGTCTTAGCTCCTTTTCTTCCAGATAGAAGCACTGCCTGTGAGTTCCTCACTTTTATGTCTGTGTACTTATCATGACAGCTTCTTAAATCTCCACTTCTGCCAATTAAATCAAGGTTTGTGCATGCAGCTGGTACAGGGCTTTGGATGCTGTAATCAAATCCTTTTTCTTCAGGAGAATGAATTGTATTTTCATTCTTATTTTTGTCTAGTGCTTAGACTTGTCACAGAAAGAAGCTGACAGGCAGAGGGCACTTTGCTGCTGTTTTTTATGGCTGTAATTGAATTGTCATTACAAAGTAACAAATGGAAAAGAATCTCTGTTCCTTGTGATCAGCAGGTGCCATACTGAGTATATCTCTTGGGGTTGGTATTCCCACAAACAGGTTGCAGGTTCAGTTGTTCTATGGTGGTTATATATAATCTCACATTACTAGCATCTTACTGAAAAGATCACCATTGTATAATTTGCTTTTGTTTCTTAAACTGGGTCTTACTTCAGATGTGTATCATTTCAAGTACAGAATATTTTAATTCCCTAAAAACGCATAACACATTTGAGTTAATAAAAAACTTGTGTTCATTGCTTTGAAGTTAATTTCTGCCCCCTAAAAACTCTAACCTTCTCTTCTGTTTACAAACAAACAACAGGATCTTAGTTGCTCACGTGTTGTCTCAAGAATGTCACCCTACAGTTGTTGGTTGTGGCCAATCTTAGGAGCCAGTGTAGTCCCTTTGCTGGCTGACTTTCAATAATGGACTAAAAATAATATCAATATAGATTTTTATTCCCTTCCATGAGCCATAGCAGCAATACTACATGAATATTAGTTATGTTAATAAATTAACATTTGAAACAGATTATTCTGATTTCTGTGAATTGGAGTAGTGAAGTATACAAGAATATTTGAAATCTAGTAGATGCTCTTGGAGAGCATGTTACTTCTAAATGGGTGGAATAGACACAGGCAGCACCTGCAACTCTCCTGTTACTTGCTCTGCAGTCCTGAATTAAAGATGCAAAGTAATCTGCACATAATTCCTTGCAAATATTAAGGAATGGTAATCCATTAAGTGGTTTCTGAAGAGAAAGCTTTTCAGACTGGGCCACTGTCAAATGCATTAATTCTCTCCTGAAGGAAGTTGCAAAAAACTTGCTTTCATTTGTGTATTTTGTTGCATTTTTAATAAAGGAGGGAGAAGGGGGATTGTAGATGTGTGCCAGAAGTGTGCAAGTTGAGTGAAGCATTCTGCTGGCTGGCCAGAGGCTTTCTCTGGTCCTGCTGAATGTGTATTAGTAAAATCAATGCAAATATATTTCTCATGCAATTCTATCTCGTAGCCTCAAGTTCTGTAATTTAGCTGATTCTAACACCAGAGAAGCTATGGAAGAATAAATTGACTCAGGAAAAAGCTCTCATCACAGGTAGGTGTTAGATAAATGAGAGGTGCAGTAGAAAGAATCCTTGGACCATGATCTCCAGGCAGTGGCTATCCTTTGTACTCTGCTCTGCACATTTAATACCCTTATTGATTCATAGAGCTATTCCATTTTCCACATTGCTCACTTTGACTCTGCTGTAGTTTGGCCTGTATGAGAGGTAAATAGATGATTGTACCAAAATGGGGAACTTGATGCTGTTCCCTATCTTATTACAGGAAAAGTGATTTCAGGATATATGCAGAAAACAGGAAGTTTCACTGAGATAAACAAGCTTGGATTACATTAGAAATATAAAATATTCATCAGCTATATTGATGTGGCTTTTATTCTAGGGATTTATTCTGGATCCCCTCAGTAAAGACCTAATACACATAGTAAAGTGCTTTTCTTGTTAAAGATAATGTTTAGAATTGTTTCTGTCAAATACATTGCTGCAAAATACTTTACTTTGTTAACATCACTGGAAGAAGGCAACAAAGAACTCTTAAGCTGTTTTCTCAACTATTGAGAGCTAAGTCTAGAGGTTACAGTAACCTTTTCTGCACATGAAGAGACAAGCTGTTTTAGATTTTGGCTAAAAGACAACTCTGTTCAGGAAAAAAAAAAAAGTGCTCTGTGAGTTTATTTGCTTGGACCAACAGTGAAAGGTAGGAGGCTGCTGACAGCCTGGAATTGTGTGTGTCAGAACCAAGTGATGCACAGGTATGAGTTATGCTGTGGAGGAAGGTGTGGGGACCCAGCACGTTCTGCCAGCCCCAGCTCCTGATTCAAGATGCTTTTGCCATCAGGACTGTCCCCAGCCTGCCCTGGTGCAGCTGAGTAAGACGTGTGGGGTAAGAGAAATGCCCTGGGGGGGTGTGGGTGTGTTTGACTTGTCTTTCTGTCTTGCTCTTGGGTACCCTGTGGAAAACTGAGGACCCCGAAATGGCACTGGGCTTTGGGTGTGATGGCACAGTAGGACAAATCGAGTAGAAACTTGATTGTGTGTTTTGCTGAGGATGTTTCCTGCATTTGTTGCTGAAGGAAAACAAGTTAGCTTGTTTTGAATTTTTACATTTACGTGATTTCAGCTTTTTCTTTCAGCTGAGCTGTACTGACTTACACTTTTGTTACTACTGCAGATGGCGAATAAAACTCAATGAGTTAAAAACTGCTGTAGTCTTTTGAGGTCATCTGGTATTGCAGTGAAGTGAGGATATTAAGCTGGACTCTAATGAGCTGTGCAGCAGCAGAATCAAAACCAGCTGGGGTTGTCAAAACAATGTTGGGAAGTGTAAATTTTGGAATAGGTTACTGGAGGATGCCAACAATTCAGCACATCTTTAGAGAGGTGTGTTACTTGTAGAAAAGGGTGGAAAAATCAGCCTTGGCAATAGATATGTGATCGACTGGGTTAGGTTCCAGTGTTCATGAGAAATAAATTTGTGGAGCAGGGATAGATTGTGATTTGGATTCCCACCTCAACAGGCAGGGCTGCTCACTTGGAAGGGTGTTTACTTCCCCTGGTTTACTAATAGCATAGAGATTTGTTAAAAAGCAGACATGTATTTATCTTTCTGTGCTAAACTGAACATTAAGCTTCACTGGGGGAAACAGATCAAGAACCCTTTTCTTCTGTGAAATATTCATTATTGTATATTACTGTCTCTAAAGATTGTTTGAAGATTGGCTGTTTTGAAACAAGTTAAACGATTATCTGATCCTTCCAAAATATTCTCAAGGGGGGACTAAATATAATTGAAATACCCAGAGTTGTGTTACATCACCTTTTATTTAACAACTTTTTTAAAAAAAAGTTTGTTTATAGATGTTACTGTATTACCCACATTGCATATTTAGAGTTTATGTAAGTTTCCCTGCAAATGCAATAACAGAAATTTTCAGGTTTAGGATAATGAAACACATCCAAGGAACATATATTGTTCAGTGTATCTGACTGGTCTTTTTTTCAGGTGCTTCTCTATGGCACTGGTCAGTGTTTTATTTCTCACTTTGTTGTGTGCTATCAAAGTGATGTTCCCAGGGAACCCGTCCTGTTGGTGGAGGCTGGTGCAAGTACAGCCTGTTTCTTTGAGCTGTAAGAAAGGCTTTTGTGTCAGTCACAATGTAGCTTTTATCTTTGGCATAATGTGAAAAATAAGAACTTGGAACCTACAAGCAAACAAGAACCCTAAACCAAAACAGAGGAAGCAAGCTGCCTTTGTCCAGACTTAGCAGAGAACTGTACTTCGAGCATATTCATGTTGTGCCAGATTTTTATCTGTGGTACTTCATGCTCTCTTTTGCCTTGGAGCCCAAAGGATGTTCCTGGTGGCTGTAGCTTTTCCCAGTGCAAGAGATCAGTCACTTCCTGGGACCATGGGTCTCCTGTGGCCACCTGAGGAGGTACCTTCCTAAGCTGCTTTAGGCTCAGTGATGTGTTCTTCCTAGAAACACCTTTCTTTGTTGGGATCTAAAACACTTGGGCACATCTATGCATGTGTTCCTTAGTTCAGCCACAGCCCAGGCCCCAGCTGGGAAGCAGGGGGGCTGCCAGATAGCCCATGCTGTCCTTCCTCCCCTGGCAGAGCTAAGGGGTGCCCTGCCTTCCTGTAGCAGGGCCAAGTGCACAGGGGCTCGTACAGCACTTACGTGCAGTCTTTTAGATTCAGAGGAATTGCTTTGATTCCTTAAGCCATACAGAGCTCCTTTTTATTGAACTGCCTCATTCACTGAAATTTGATTGTCTTATCTTATTTCTTTAGCATTTATCAATAAATAATTTTCTTTCTGTCTTACATTCTTTCCTGCAATTTATCAGGAAGGTCATTTGGTTAGAATTGGTGCTGATGGAGGCCACGATTCACAGGTGCTTCTTCCTTCTTCCTTTTTTTTTTCCTCTTTCCCCCCCTGTTTGTGTCCCTGGAGCTGATCTGCAATTGAACAGAAGGCTGATAATTCCCTGCTGAATTTCTAGGACTGCTGAATGAATAAATTCTGTAGGGGAGTGAGTGGGAGGGAAAATACTGCTTCTCTGTGGTGTCTTTTATTTTTTTAATGAAAAATATATTCTTTAAAATAGTAAAGCAAATAACTATAGAAGTGAGCAGCACAAACTATAAATTTAACCTAAAATGTGCAGGGTATAATATCTGAGTGTGGTTGTTCTGTAGATAAGCCGTATGATTTTTTTTTAAAGGAAGATAAAAGCAATTCATACTTAATATATGCATGGAAAATAATCTTTAGTGTTTCATTAGGCTTTTTTGTATTTCAAAGTCAATTTGGACAAAATCCAAGCAGGGAGGGGAGTTCTTACAAACAGTCCTTCCCCTGTCACCCTCCCCCAGCTCAATTAAGTACAAGATCCAACTACTTGAATGGGTTTGTGTTATCTCAGTGCAAGAAATATCCCTGTTTATAATTACTACATATACATACATATCCACACGTATTACTGTTTATAAATACTGAAAAGTATTCCTTACCATTGGCATAGAGCAACTATTTATGGTACTTGGTTTTTCTAGGATGCTGCTGATGTGTACAAGAAAAATAAAAAATAATCCTCAAACTCTGCAGAATTTGATGCTGTCAGTTTGATGCTGTGAAAATACAGGCTGTGCAGCCATGAAACCTCCATGGAATAATATGACAGATGTTCTGAAGTAATGCACAGGAAAGGAGAGGTGATTCAAAACAGCTTGTTTAGTCCGGAAAGATGAATTCTGTCCCAGACCTTTATAGAAGATCTTGTGAATAAACCCAGAGGGTACCTGCAAAAGGAAATTAGATGCTTTCTGGCTGATAGAGTGAGCAGAGTAATTAGGTGTGAAAGTACACTTATCACGAAGCAGCTTGAATATATAATTGACGGGTCTCTAATTGGCTCCTAGAAGTGAAAGAAGGGACAGTAAATGGAATGCAAAATACCTGAATTTTATTTTGTCAAAGATTTTTTTTTTAAGTGTTAAAAAGATAGATTGCAGGCTGTCTCACCCACTATGTTAACATAGTGGGCATATGATTTTTTTCTAGCTGACCCAGATACCAGGTGCAGTTTTAATCTAGGGGAATGGTCATCTTTGTAGGAGCTTTTCATTTTAGTTAGTGTGCTGTGAGATTCCAGATGTTTCAGCTTCATATAAAGTCCTTGATGTGTAGGGGGTGAGTGGCATTTCTTAACTGGAGGCAGAAAATTGGTCTGCAATTGTTAGGACTGCACTTAGAATTACTGAGTGTTTTTATGTTTATTTTCCTTCTCATACATTTTCAGAAATGTTCTTTTCAATAGGAGAAAACAGCAGTTGAAACTGAAGAAGCCTTGAAACTGAATGTCCTTTAGCTGTCTGTCAGTATCTTATGTGCTGTAAGAAGCTGCCTCGCTCCCCATCTTTCTGAAGAGCTGAGGATGCTTTTGTGCATGAGGAAATGTGACTTTAAATCTTTGAGCTTCATCTGTTATTTCACTTCAAAAAAAAAAGAGAAATCTATGCTAAAGAAGGATCTAGAGCACTCAGCAGTGGTTGAACTCTTTTAAAAGAAACAGTTCAGTTGTTTCCTGCAAATACAGTTTTAGAATGGACAGCAGCTTTGTTCAATAAAATTGATCAAGGTGTTAGGATGCACAAATATGCTGCTGTCTCTGTCATGTCAGCAGATGAATTGCTGTTGCCATATAAGAGTCTGTGGATTCTGGGTAAGCAGTTCACTCCTCTCCCAAAATGGATGTTAGGTACAGTGTTAGTGAGAAAATGGGGAAAGCAAATATGTGGCTAGAAACTAACAGTCAAAACATATACATTCAGGCAAGCCTCTTTTTTTAAAAGAAATCATTTGTCTACGCTAGTCCTAGTGAAGAATGTGAGGGAAGTGTATAGCTGGCACTCCTGGAACTCTCTCCTGCTAATAGGTCCAATGACATTAACCTCCTTAGTTTCTGCATCTATAAATATGTGTGCCTGTATAGATTTGAGATATATATATATGTGTTGTAACAGAATTATCTGTTTTAAACTAATAATTTTTTAGACTCTAATTTTGTGACTATTGAAAATATGGCAAAGACTTGTGATAAAACATTCAAGTATAAAATACAATTTATTTTTCCCCAGTCTTCTTTCTTCATGACTATTGCCCATCACCTACTTGGTGAACCACTTGAAATGAAAGTAAAACAAGTTAATGCAAAAGAAACTTAGTGGAAGAAAGACTGTTTGTTACTTTGCAGAATAATGCCCAAAGATCAGTGATGGAAGCTCCACTGGCTGGAGAACTAATAATTGGAGAACTGCTCTCAGAATCCATAGCAAAAATACCCTACATGGAGCATGTAGCCCCTTGTACGTGTGTTAAACTCTATTTTAGGGAAACTGGCTGTGTCCTCCTTATAACTTCTGCTTATTATACTTGTGAATAATAGTTGAGTAAAAGTGGGTGGGACCTCAGTGTGAAAACAGCAATAGTATCAGGGGCTTTTTTGGCTGTTGGAAGTTCATGTTTGGTTTGGATTTCTCTTTTTGCACCAGTTACTGATTGTGTTTGAACATATTTTTACGTGTGTTTTACTGTAAGAGTTTTTGGGAACTTGTAAGTTCAACACTGTCCTTCACAACAAACCCTGTCTTGAATGTCACCAGTGCTGGCTTTTAATACCCTGTCACCTGCTGATCCTTTAGGGGCCATTGTTAAGTGCTTTGAGACTGTGCTAATGGGAGCTCCTTATTACAGGTAGAGCCTTTCCTTAAAACACTTCTAGTAATGTACTGTTATTAACATAAGGGTTTCTTTCTGGTTCAGCAGAAATAATGGGGCAAGCAGCCAGGCCATCACTCACTGTCAGTGTTTTAACAGCTTAAAATCTAATTAGTTTATCTCAAAATTGCTCTCTGTAATAGGGATTTGCCAATTTAAATTCTGTGTACAGAAACGCACTAACCCTTCTGGTTTGAGTAATAGTCACAGTTGACATCCACGGGGCTTTGGGGAAAAAAGTGGGTATTTTCTGCAAATTGGGAGGCTATTTCAGCAGCATTAAAATTGGCTGTGTGATTTTACTGCTATGATTTTTGCCTACTTTGGACCACAATTGTGTCAACAGAGAATTGTGGTAGCATTTCTGTCCTTCCTGCTGTTTGATTTACTTTCAAATATTTATGTGGATTTTCTGAAGCATTCTGGAAAGTCAGTAAAAATACACAATTGCAGCATCAACTGATGATTTGTACACACACAAACTACTTACACAGTAAAAATTTTCTGTAATCAAATAGAGAGAATGTAAAGTTTCTGGCTTCTTTTTAAGTGAAAAGTTTTGCACCATCTTGCTTATAAAGAGCTGTTCCTTTGGAGTGTAGACATTTGTAATTTACTGTCACTGCTGTTAATAATCCTTATATTATGTGTATATTTAAAAACAGACTGGAAACTTCTGGTTTGGGGTTGCTCTTAAGAGAAATTCCATAGAAAATGAAGCAAGCAGGTTGAAAACATTAGCACTGCCAAATCCTATTTGATAATTTAAATAAAAAAATCTGAAATACGATAAATAGGATCCCCTTTTTTGAGAAATAAGGACATGTTTACACAGCCATGGATTGTTAAGAGGAGTGTGGGGGAGTGATTTGGATTCTTTCACTTTACCAGATCCCAGACTTCATGCTCTTCAAACTGAAAAGTTAGTATGGTTTTTGCATTTAAAAATATGAAATGTCCTAGATCCAGACAAGGCTTTATGCTCCATTTTTTGAGGGGAAATACTAACTAGCATTAATCTTTCCAGGAAGCTTCCAAAATAACAACATCCATACATAACTTATGAGTGCCCAGTTTGAAACTAGGTTATAAGGGACTTGGTATTTAGAAAGCACTAATGGCCTAGTTTTTAAGTTTCAAAGGCCTTTGAGGCACATAAATATAGATACCCAAATTTTTTCAAAGAGTAGTAAGCATTGTCTTCACTTTGGTATTGAAAAACATTATCAAAATTATGTGGTAATGTATAAAGCTATGATGGTTTGTGGTATCTACTTAGTGTCTCCAATGAGCCCTGATCTATTTCCACCATCCTCCTGAGCATGTGAACACCACATTCCTGTCAGTGTGCTATTATTTATTCATATTGAAGTGGTATCTCTAAGTTTCAGCTCTCTAGGAGGAAGAATAATTTTGGTTAGTTAATGAATAATTAACTTAGTCAAGTAGTGGAGAGGTGGGCTGATGCACACAGAGAGGTAATGCAAAATGAGTGAGGTTACACAGGAGCTTTTCCTGAGTTTACAATACAGTTTCTCATTTCTTTTTTTCCAAAACTTGTAACTTCTCTTTAGCTTTTAACTCTTTTCTGGGAAACCCATTGGTGATAACCTATAAACACAGAATGCTTCCTGTGTAGAAATCAGTTATCTTAATACTTTACCTAGAAGATAGACTTTTGAAAATGAGTGTCAGTATAATCATGATATTAAGCTGCTACTTTCATTTCATTGGAATCAACTCAGTAATTACCAGTGTAGAGTCTTCAGTGTTAAATTCATGAAAAGAGTCTATCTTTTTTGATAGACAAAGTAGATGAGGGCCCTTTCAATTGAAATGAATTGGGAGTAGTTTATATCTAGTTACTTCTATCAAAGCAGAAATGAAAGGACATAAATGTATTTTCCTTTGTTTGGTTATGTCTTTCTTCTTTCATCCACTCTTTCACATAGTGGTAGTCACGATGTAGTTGAAAAGAGGCCACAGGGAGAAAGGATGGGTTTCTTTCAGAGGTGTGATGGACAAGAATGTGGCCAGTCAGAGGAGCTGAGTGACCACCTCAGTCCCTTGGGAGGGACTTGGCCAGGTCCCTGCTGGAGGCTGGTAGTTCGTGTCAAGTGTTGCTTCTGCTTAGACCTATCAAGTGAATAATGCATTCCCAGCTATTTAACTTACTATTTTCCATAGCAAGCAATCAGTGTTGCTCATCAGGATAACTGTCATTGGTGACCCCTCTAAAAGGGGGCTAATAAATTACTTTTTCATTAGAGTTGCACTTCTCTGTGCCACCATTTAAAATTTTGTATGCAGGAAATGTTTCCAGTAATGCAAGTTACAAGGGAGAAACATTCCATTTTTAATAATTGTTACAAAGCTTTGGTCTAATCTTCTGCATGGTGCAGGACATACAGTACTTCTCTCTATGTTGAGCACATAATCTGTCTGAATAGTAGCAAATTTTATGATGATATCACAAGATGAAATCTTGTCACTTGTTCTGTGCTTATTTTCAGTGGGTTTGTCCTGAGAAGCCTAGCCCAACAGAGCTTTCAACAAATAACATTATTCTGTTTCTACAGATATGTTTTCTTCCTCTGACCTTGCCAAAAGCTCAGAGCTTCCTCTCTGATTTTTCACTGAAATTAAAAGCTGAAGTCTGGTATTTTTTTCAAATATACCTATTCTTTGTCACCGAGGATTGCTGTGTGCTGTCATTCTCATATTTGTATTCTGGGCTGTATTGTCAGGGTCAGCAATGAAACATGATTATCTTGGGATCTAATGAAATAGTTTCCTGCCTCCTGTAATTCTCGCAGTGGCTCAGACATTTAACCTTCTGACCCATTGGGACTAGTCTCATCATAAATATACTGCTATGACAGCAAGGCTGTCTCAATTGTTTGCTGTTTTTCAAGAAGTCAAATATTTTAAACACTTTAACATTTTTGCATTTTTTTCTTTTACTTCTCCCACATGGTAGAGCTTTTTGAGCACAGCTCAATAAAGCTGGTTATTTGTTCATTTTGAGTTCTTGCACAGTATCTACATGAATTTTATAGTTATAAATTACAGCATGCCAGGTGTTATCTGGAAGAACTTTTAAAGGCAGTAATTCAAATATCCTCTGTTATGCTACATTATTATTCCTTTTTTCCCCCCTCAGGTTTTCTTTACCTTTATCATTTCTCTGTCATTAGCACATGTATTTAATCAGGACAGCACAAGTGGTGCATTTTACCCTAGACAAGGCTATGATGAGGTTCCTGATACTTGATTCCTCTCACCTTTCATTACTGTTCCTCTGGTCTCTCTGGGCAGTTCCAGCATGTGTCTGTGTTTCTCAGCTGTGACATGACCTGCCACACGTGGCTGGCCCGGCTGAGCTGTAAAATGCTCCTACCAAACAGACCTTCATAAGTTTGCATGGAGCATGTTAGCAAAAATGGATTGAGTAACCCCGAAAAAACTCCAGTGAGTTGCTATTTTCAAAGCAGCTTTAGGGTTTTGGACAGTCTTCTAAACCAGAAATCTCCATTTCCTGGAATCATCATCCCCTGGCGTGTGATGAGGTGTATTTGCATGTAAACACAAAACAGTGTCTTGGTGTTCTTTGTATGACAAACAGCAGAGTCACTGTCCTCTTCTGCTTCAATTAACTGATATCCCTTCCCAGGGTGGATTTGTGGACCCTTTCCAAAGGGTCTCTATCTGTAAAGTAATGAATGGAAAATGACTCTCCCTATAGCAAGCTTTATTCATCTGTCAGGTGTCATGTTGTGATAGCATTTTTTCATCTAATGAATCGTCAAATAAGATAGTGTAAATTACAAATATAGATGAGAAATGCCTTTCCAGTAATGGAATTGTTTTATAACACAGAGTACAAGAGGCTAATAATAAATGGAAACTGCTGATAACTTGTTTTACTCTGAAGAGGCATTGCTTCTTCTGGGATCTGAGTAAGAAAGATACTTAATGCTTTAATCTGGTTAACTAAGTTATATCCAGGAAATTATAGGGAGAGTGGTAGCAATCATGTATCCCTCCTAATGCTGGGACCTGTCCTACTGTGCCATGGGATGGGCCATGGTGAGTGTCACCAGCATTTCTGTCCACCTGGAACTCTTACAGTGTCTCCATTGTAAGACGTGTTCATCAGTCACTAATAGTGGTTGAGTTTAAGAGATGGGCTTAGCTTTGGGAAGTCCATTGCATAATTGGTTTGCTGTACTATCTTATATCAACAAAATGAGTCTTTAACAATGAGTCTTTAATGTTAGTTGTTTCCTTTTTGTTTTTAAATGCCATATGTCATGTGAGGCAAACTATTAGTGCTTCTAGAGACCTTCTTATAGAGTGGGTAGGTGATACTAATTTTACAGAATGACTAAGATGTCTGACTTCTACCTACCTGCACTCCTTTTGTTACAGATTGCATTTCTCACACTCTCATACATGCCTACTTTCAAGAACTAAGATGTTTATGTGTGCACAAGGGGGTCACATTAGGACCATTTGTGTGACATGGGACAGGGGACACTGGGTACTTATGTTTCTTATTGACTGGTAATAACAAACTGCTTTTGGTTTTGTGCAGTAGGAGTGGATGGTGGGGTTAATATTGTGCATTGTATTTTGTTTTATTCCTCTGCAACACTCCTGAATTTCACACTTGTGTTTTTCTGTGTTTGGATATTTTATTGCTTCAGTCCTGTTCTTCGTGATTTTGACACCTTATATTTGTGGCAGTTTTTCCTTTTCTCTTGTGAAAGGATTATTATTATGAAATCACATGTATGACACTGTAGTGCATAACTTCTGACTTTCCTTTTAACCCCTGTTCTGCTGTTCCTTATGATGTATGTGAGAGCACATGTGCAGACATGCACATATTTTTTCCTTTGGTAGTTCATTGCCATAGATACTAATAGTTTTGCTTTAAATCTCTTCTGAAAAGCAGAAATCTTTCACCATCATTTTTGGAAAGCATCGGTATTTGCCTTCTGTTGCTGCCATTGTGCAAATGGCCATCAACTCATGCTGGGATACATTCCATTAGAGTTTGCTAAGTATCAAGTTCAGAGCTGTGTGAAAGCTTCCTTTCTGAAAAGAAAAGGAAAGCTCCCTCATCCGGTGCCGCGACAGATTTGGCTGGCTAGCTAAGCAGTCAGTCCCTGCCGGCTGCTGACTGAGGTGTTCTCCTGTCTGTGCTGCTGATCCTCTGCTCTGGGCGAGCACGGGCATTGCTCCTGTGCATGGGTGGCAGGGGAGGAAGGAAGACTCCACTCCACGAAAACTGCTGTTGTGAAAAAAACATACTCAAAAGGGAAAATTCTGACGATGCTGGTGGAGTAAATATAGTGAATCAGGAACCAGAATACAGCATATCATCGAGAAACAGACACCCAAGGGTAAAAACTGGGCTTCACTGAAGTTAATGAAATCTTTGGTTGCTTAGTAGAAGTAGATAAGCCATGGATGCTCAATGTGCATATGCTTATGCAGTTTTTTACAGTCTGGAAGATAGGTCACCCTGAGACAAAGCTACTGACAAAGCAAAAGTGCATTATCCCCCTAAACTTGTTATCCTTTGCAAATTGCTTACTGGGAGGCAACTTATTTCACAAATAAGGCTTTACTTCATCAGGCAGTATTATGTGTTTAACACTGTCAGAGAGCAAGGCTGGGAACTGCTTAAAACTTTGTTTGGGGTAAGATGAGCCCATTCTATAAATAGTCTGCAGCTCTGGATGTTGCCAGCTGATTCCTGATCTCACTGTTTTGCTTGTGATTTTCAAATCCCATCCTTGCTCCACTGACTTCCTCTGTGTTCATGCAGTAAAAAGCAAGTAGTGCTTGGGACAGCCAAGCCCTTGGGCAAAAGCATTGGGAAAGCTAGGGGTGAACACGTGGCTTAGAGTGCAGATTTCTTGCTTATAAAGCTAAATCTTCGTTGGTCTCTTGCCTTTTGCTTGTGTTGGGGTGACACATGGCATCAGTGTGGAGCCCTGCTGCACTTAGCCAAGCAGGTATACGAGTGCACAGCATGGGGCATGGGCTCCCTTCTTCAATCTATCTCGGGTTGACTTGAGACAGACACGTTTGGTGTGGATGCAGAGGTACTTGGAGGAGGGCCAGCCCATCTTCCTTCTCACACAACCTCAAGTGTCAGACAAGTGTCTCTCCTCATTAACAGATCTTCTGTTCAGCAGTGTACACCAAACTCCTTTAATCTACTTTGGTTGAATAAATGGGCATGTTTTTTTAGTTGGGTATTTTGGATTTGCTTGCTTTTTTTTTTCTTCTTACCCTATGCAAAATGTATTAAAGCTCTCTAAGGATTACAGTGGCACAATCTATAGCAATCCCATTCTCTGAGTCTCACTTTTTGGGGGTATTAAGTAAGCAAGCTGTTGTTGCTGTAAAATGATTATCAGTACCACCATATGCCTTAAAATCTTGCTTGCTCTGGAGGCGTGAGATTATCCAGCACCCAGCTGCAATAGCATTGTGTGAAACAGTTGTGTGCACTGCATTGATCAATGCTAATGGAAGCAAAAAGTTCCCCATGGTAAATCAGTGGCTGGCAGCACTCTAATTAAACCTTCCTTTGAAAATAAATGAGAGGTCTGTAATTTTGGCCTCTTGTTCTGAAGGGCATGCTTTTATTTAGAGATTTTTTCCAACTTAAATTTTTAGGAGGTTCTAAAAATGCCTGAAGCAGCAGAAATCTCTGAACAGTTTTTCTTTCTCCTTTTAAACCTTTAGTTTAGAAATTACTTTTCTAAAAGTTAATGTGTGCTCCCTCCCTGCCTAACTTAAATACTCCACCTCCAGTAACTAGAATGTGAAGCTCTTTCCTTGCATTCCATTGTCCAAGGTACTTGTGCTAAGTGCAACTCTGGTTACCACATGCTGACATCAAGCAAATAATGTGTGATCACAAGGAGAGGGTTTATTCTTATTAATCACCTATGGAGTTGGTGCTGCCAATTCACATGAAGAACTGCAGGGAATAGGAATATTAGTGATGCCAGACAAATTGAGACTATAAATTTAATAAGGAGGAGTGCTTTTGTGGGATATACAGGAAACATGTATTCTGTAAGTATAGTTATTCAAGAGATTTGTTCAGTTTGGAAGATCTCTTACTGCCCTGACTGCTATAGACATGAACCTTGTCTTGCCTTGTTACTATGACTTTGGCTTAGACTGAGCCCTATTCTCAGGGTCTGATTTTTATGACTGCTACAATAAAACTTGTTGAGAGTGCTGGTGTCACAACTAGATAAAACTTAAGGTCCATTTATGCTCATAATTGAAGTTTCTTGTCTCTGTGTGTTCCATTTAAATGATCAGATTTTTTTATTGCAGTAAAACCACAGTGATCTTGCTTTTGGTCATCTTCAGTTTTACAAGGGTGTTGAAGATAGGTAGGAAAACAGCCAGCCATGAGTCGTAGCTCTTTCAACTATGTGGTCCACAAGAAGTGTAGTGTGTACCAGTCCTTCCAGCATATAGAGTTGCTCCCTTAATCACAACAGAATTTAGTTTGAAATAGGCTCATAAAGATTACCTTGTCTGTCCCCTGACTGAATCTCAAGGTTGTATGTTGCTCAGGGTCTTGTTCAAGCCAAGTTTTGAAAGTCTCTGTGGAAGAAGGTTACCCAGACCCTGTAGGAACTTATGTGGGTGCCATGCCACTCTCAGGCTGGATTTCCCTTTGTCTTGTGCAAATTTCCATGGTTTCAGATTGTGACCATTGCCTCCTGCCCCTTCCCTGTGCACCTCTGAGAAGGGTCTGACTCTGTCTTGTCCATCCCCCTTCAGGCAAGGGAAGAATGCAAGTAGGTCTCCCTTTCCTTAACCTTTTTCTGCTCGTGCTGAACAGACCCAGTTCCTCCCCATCTTCTCTAGGAAGTGTTTCAGGCACTCTCAGCAATGAAGCTCACATTGCTTTCCTGACTGATGCTCCTCCAGGGCTGCTTGTTCCACAGGGCTGTTGACGTGGAGTCCTAAATAGCAATATTGCTGTGCCTGTAGAGTCAGGTTTACTCCTTCTAATCCTGTGTGTTTAACAACATATTTGGTCACTTGGGGCTGCCAGAGCCTTCTGCAAGTCTTGGGTCAGCCTTGGCTCCTTCTTCCCTCAATAGCATGGTACTGGATGGCTCTGTAGTGTGAACCTTTGCACACGCTGGGGTGGATCTCCTGAGAAGCCCATGTGAGTGCAGTTAGCTCTGTGGGTCTGTGCTTGGGTCATATTAAAGCAGAAATTTATTAAAGAACTAGTCACAGCCAGTTTGGTATTTTCCAAATGGAGCTGCTATGCTCAGCCTGTTGGGGAGAGGAGAAAGGCATCAAAAGAGATGCTTCTTTTTGAGACACAAGTAATGCCCCTCTATTCTCCCATTTAATTTACAAAAACTATAGAAACCAGTCTCTTAAGAAGTTCATGAAAAGGTTCAAATTGGGGTTCAAATTGGATTGCAATATGTTGGGGAAAATAGTATTTATGAGGATTATCATGTCAGTGTTTACATCTGCCTGCGTTGACTGTAGTCAGTTCTCTTGCCATCTACTTGGTGACTCACTGAGATAGACAAGCTATAGGGGCATGTTTTGAAAAATATTGAGAAACGCAAAAAAAGAGCAGAGCAGGTCTTTGTGCTTGTCTCTAAATGTGACTTGAAGGATAATATACTGCTCTTTTGATTATCTGAGACCTTTAGGGGATCCTAAAAACACCTTAAAGGAGGTAGGGTTTTTTTTTTTCCTCCTTGTTGCCCATTGTAGCTTCCAATTTCTTTTGTTTGTAGCTTCCAATTTCTTTTGTTTGTAGCTTCTAATTTCTTTTGTTTGTGTGACAAGTATTCTGAACATAACTTCTGCCTGAGGGTGACACTTTACAGTGCTTTGAAGACAAGATAGTAACTATATTACTTATTTTCTTATTCAAGAAGGGGGGTGTCCTATTCTTTGAGAAGTAAATCCTTAATTTTGGTGCTTAACTATAATACCACCACTTACCCTGTACTCTGAATCTGGAGTTTTAGATCCCTTGGCAGGGGATTATAGACACATAGAATGGTTTGGTTTGGAAGGGACCTTACAGCTTTTTAATTGAAAGAAAACAGTATAAAATGTTGAAAGAAGAGAATCTAAATAAAATAGATGTTCTATTGTTTATGGCATTTGTGTAAATACATCTAAGTGTTTTGCAGCAGAACACAATTTCCTTCTGAATTTGAGACCAAATCTCAGAAATCCTCATAAAGTGAGGCTCTGCTTGTTGAATATTTTCAGGTGATTTAATAAGTAGGTGTGTAAGTAGTTCTGTTCTTCCGGGGTGGCATGGGAAAATACGAATTAGTGTTGTGGGGTTTTGTGTGTGTGGTTTTTTGTTTTGTTTTATTTGTTTGTTTTTTAAAATTGCATGAATCTACTTGAAAGGTAGCACAAACCTAATATTATGATAACAAAGTAAGTTTCCTGCTCATCTCTTTTTCTGTGTGTGCTGAGACATGCTTCTTACATCTGCAGCAGGCACTGATACAGGGTTTCTCCATGGTTTTTTTACTGTGGTGCAGAGAGCATTATCTTCTAAGCAGCAGCTTTCTCTTTCCTTGCTCCATGCACCTTGATGTGTCTCGGGTGGAGCTGTGTCCATACTCCTTATTTCCTCTCTCCTTTCCTAGAAGAGGCATTCTGAGCATGCAGCTTTTGCCTCTTTGTGTTCTGCTCTGGGATAGCCCTAGTTTGTTGTGATGGGAGTCCTTCCTTCCTTTCCTTTGTTAAGCCTTTGCAGCTGGAAATAATCTGTCTCAACAAAGTACCAGCATTGAAACTTCTCTCTATCTGGAAACCATGGCAGAAGTAGTAGCAGCAATGTAGAATGCAGCTGGTATCCTTCCTGGGTTGGTTTTATTGTTCACTACCAGTAACATGACTTTGAATAGCCCACTCCTAAAATGCTCTTACCATGGAGTGTGAGTTTACATATGGGGAGCTAATGTGAAATAGCTAGAATGTCCTGGGGGGGCTGACAACTCTTAAAGAAGTGGATTTTAGCATGCATTCTCTGCTGCTTTAATCAAGCAAGCACAGAAGACAGAATTGCAATTGTTAGTCATTCCATAGTTAGAAAAACATAAAAAAGCAAAGCAGTTAGAGAAACAAAAAAAAAAATCAAGTTTTAGTAAAAAAGGGATTTTGCGGTTTACTGCAAAGGTAATGGAAGGCCTCTGTGGAAGGGATGTTTCATCTCCACCTTCAGATGTGTTTTGTTTAAAAAAAAGAAAAAAGACAAAAAAACCCCCAAGCCAGTATCTTTGACAGCCTTACTTACTTGTTCTGGTAATGCTTCTATTGGTTTTAATTGAAATTTTTTAATAGCTGGACATTGATCTGATAACAGTGCAAACTCATATGCATCAATGCAGTAAATGGTGAAAATGTTTGAGGCACCTTATGTTTCTTTAATAAGGTGCTAAATTATTTTTTATAGGAATGATTTAATTACTGGCCAGTTTCATTTCGAACAGAGCTGCCTTAAAATTACCAGCATGAAACTAATTAGTTGTGTTGTAGATAAGTGGTGCTCTTTGTTACAAGCTTCCCTTTTCTTGTGTTTTCTGTGCCTGGAGGGAATGCTCAGGGTTGGGGAATTGAAATCCTCATCTAGAGTGCTGTTAAAGGCAATTAAATGGAAATTCTTATTCACTCCCCCTTTTACTGGATTGCTGATGAACCATGGACATTTAGCACTGACTGTTCATTTTCATTGTAGTGCTTTCTTCTTGTCTGTAAATATTTCCTAACCATCACATTCAGGCGTATTTTTGTTCCTTATTTATAAAAGGCAGCGTGGTTGCCTAAGGCCTCACACCGTGGCATATTGATTGAAATCAGCACACTGTGTCCTGGGACTGTGGAAGCGTGGCCATGCCTGTAGCTGAGTTGAATGTAAATGCTCATTTCTCTCTGTTTTCTGAAGGCTTTGTTGATTAGCATCTGATATATGAATTTCAAGAGGACTGTAGATACCGAAGGGATGCACTGAGAACAAACAGAAGCATCCACATTGTTCACATTTTTATCCAAAGCTTCCTTGGGGAAAAGTCTATGAATTGTTGACATTTGTCCTACTGCTCTACATTGGTAAACAGGCTCAGTATTACTTATGTTTGCTGTGTATCTGCTCTCCTCAGTGTTTCTGGCATAGGTAAAACCTCCATAATGTTGCCTTACAAGTCCCTTTTGCAAGTGAAATCTCTAATGCAGATATTAACTTACATTACTTTATCGTTACACCAGCATTTGCATTATTATTGAATTGAGTTCATTAAGCTGGTGTTTGGAAATAAATGTTTTTTGCCTTTAGGTGGTAAAAAAATAGCTTCTTCAAGTAACATTTATAGATTTATCAGTTATCTGTACTATGCTCATGGAATCATTAAGGTTGGAAAAGATCTCTAAGACTGAGTCCAACCTTTGACTAAACACCACCACGCCACATAAACCACAGCACTAAGTGCCACCTTCAGTCATTTCTTGAATACTTCAAGGGATGGTGATTCACCCTCTCCCTGGGCAGCCCATTCTATTGCCTGTCTAATCTGAACCTTCCCATTTTGAGGCTGTTTTCTTTTGTCCTGTCATAACTATGGTATATTTTATTTCAAATCATGAATGGATCTATCATACCATCCTTTCTGCTGCATAGCAGATACTGTCTTCTACATTTTTTGAGTTGAGGAGCAGTTTCCTGAAGGTCATATCAAGTGAGTGTAGCAAAGCATGAATTGAAAAAAAACCCCTGTCTTTTGAAGTTTTTCACAATTGTCAAAAGTCAGACTTGATTGCATGAGAACAGATAAGGAAACCCTGGTTTGTTAGCTTGCTTCAAACTGAATAACTGAATATAAAACATTTAGCTTTTTTTTTTTCCCCCAAGATTGGGCATATCAAGTAAAAGGTATGTTATTATGTTAAAGACAATAAATCCCAAACAAACACACAAAAATCCTATTCATGTTGTGTGTGCCACAGATCATAAAACTGATCATTTTGAGTCTGGCAATTTTGAAAGGACCAGTGCTTAGCCAGTTGCTTGGGTACAGTGGAATTTTTATCAGTTATGTCATATTCCTTTTGACTGGGGAAATGGTTAAGTCTAGAAACCTTGTTTATTGTTCTGAGCTGAAAAATAAATTAGTGATGGGATTGAGCATCTTTCTGTCTTTTGTCTCTCTGCAGGAGAGTTCAGCATCCTGCTTTCCTGAACACAGGTGGAATCAGACAAATGGGGCAGTTCTGTAGCTGTAAAACATCAAGCTATTTTCAGCTAGCCTGTCAACCCAAAAGTTAATCTAGTTTTCTTGCCTATATGCCCATGCTGATTCAGGCTGTGTTCTCAATCTGGTTTTGAGTTTTCAATCTGCTTCCCTGCATGGGCTGTCAGTCTCACATGCACTATCCACACAATACCTATTAATGTTTTCCTTCTGTCATCATTAAGCATGCATCTGCCTGTGTTTTGATTGCAACATGCCTGGTATTTGCATTTGAGGACTTTAGGTCACTTCAGTATTGGGTTCCAAAAGGAAACCTATTGACTTCTCCCTGCCATCTTAAATGACTGGCAGGAGGTCATGTCAGCTGCATCAGGATTTAGTCTAAATTATGAAAAAAATTTAGAGGCCTAAAACTTTCCCATAGTTTAAGAAAGCAGATATAATATGAGTGGAGCCCATCAGTCACCTCTGCAAAGGTGTAGTTTGCTGTTGCGCTACCAAAACCCACATTTGGCTAAGACTTGGTGCCTTCTCCTGTGTTCTTCAAGAGTGAAATACAGTCCTTGTCCAAGACACTGGAGAACCTGTGTACCCAGAGTGTCAAAGAGCAGGGAATGACAAACAGCCAAGTGTACACACAGGTTGATTTCCTTAGCCTTCAAGTGAGCAGGGTATGAAATACTGGAGATAAGGAAATAATGTGTCTGAATGGAGCTGCATCATGTCTTATGGAGGGGGCAGTTTTATCCTGGCTGCTTTGGAGGGAAGGGCTAGAGCCTGGTCACCCAGTTGCTCCCCTGCTTGGCCTTGTCTAGAGGGGATTTCCTAGCAAACCTGTCTGCCCTGATTGCTCCTTAGCAGAAAAATTTCAAAGAACCCTGAGCTTTGATTAATGAATTGGAAAAAAAAAAAAAATTAAACTGTATAGTAAGCTCAAAAAAGCCATCTTATCCGAGAGACATGGAACTGCAAATTACTAAGGCAATATTCAGTGATAAGTGGGCATTGAAGCTGTGCCATAAAATAAGACCTGTCCCTGACATTAACCCCTAATATCACTAGTGAAGATTTCCATCTGTGGTGTCATACTGACATTGGACTAGGAAATATGGTGCCCTCTTGGATAATCCCAGACTGTTTTTTCCCTCCTTTTGTGTTAGGAACATGGAGGTAACTAATATATAATATGTTCTGCTTTGCAGCAAGTTAGCAGCTGAAATATGCAAGCATTTGAACAATTCAATGCTGTTGCATTATGCATCAGAAAAACTATATTAAGTGTCAAAGCCATAAAGGCAGGCTGCCTCGTTCTGATAGCAGTCAGGTCATGGTTTATTTCTTATTAATCATCACAGACTGGAAGAACGAATTTCTATGCAAACACTTCAGAATTCCTGTCCCAGGAGGTGGCTAGTAAAAATAAAAGTGAAACTCAGAAATAACATTCTTCATTACCTGCTTGGTTTTTAACTCATCTTTTGCATATGTGTTGCTTTCTACAACTAAATTAGAAGTCTTCATTATTTTTCCTTTTTTTAAGTGTTAAATATAATTTGTTTTATAGGCATTATTTCATGTCACTCACTGCACAATAGCTTTCTACTGTTATTTATATTTGTCATATAAATATAACATGTTGTCTGGAACAGTCATTTTTCTATTGTTCTTTCACAAATCTGTGCCTGTTTTGTTCACAGCATTATTTCTGTCGTGCTAGTTTGTGCTCTGACACTGGAATTTCCATCTGGGGTTATTTAGAGTTCAATGGTAAATGGCTTTTTCCTCAAAGGTTGCACTTTTCTCCATGGCCAGACTGACCTTTTCCTTGTGTGTTCCCACTGCTGCCATTCTTTATCATGACCTCAATTACTGATTATTATTTTATCGTTCTCAAAGTTCAGATTTTAAGACAACTCTAAAAAGTCAGGATACTGCTACATAATTCTCAGGTCTCAGAATATATATATGTTTAATGGCATCTTGTTACTTAGCTTTTATGACCAGCTTACAAAAAGTATCACCTAACTCAGTTAAGAACATCCTTTCAAGTACAGTCTTGAGAAAAGCAATGAGACCAGTGTAGGGTGAAATTCAGACTGGGCTCTGTTAGGACAGTCTTTGTCAAAACAGTAACCATGCCTCAGTCTTTGTGGCTGATTTAAGCTATTGTGCCTGTGCTCAGAGGGGGTTTCTCAAGGAAACAGGAACAATAAAGGGCTACACAGCCCTTTCTGAGTCCAAACTTGAACGTGGAAAATGATGTACTTTGCCAGAAGAGTTCCACACTGTGATTACTGAAACTCAGAGCCACCAAGGGACCAGTAGTGATTTTGCAGTGTTTCTAATGAGCAGTCATCCCAAGCATGGCAGCACCATACTGAAAAGAATGGTGGTAAATAGGTAATACAGCTCCATGATATAGTACAGCCCCTACTGGGAATACTTCGTAAAACTCCTGCAAGCAAGTGGTTTGGGCACTGCTCCTGCATGTACATCCACAGTTCTTTGCTTTCATGGTTGCTTCCTTGTGGGTAGGTCAGAGAACCCCATAGCATATATTGGCATACCTGTCCTAATCCATTTGAAAAGATGAAATAGTGTGGAGGAGCATGGCCCTCCTTTTGTTGTCCTGGCATCACCTGAAATTTGATTGAGGGAGAAGCTGCTGTGGCACTAATTTTAAGTAATAAAGTACTTTTAGGCAGGAATAGCTTCTCTTCAGAGCCAAACTGTATACCTTGACTATAAATATCTGAACAAAATGAGCAACTCGGTCTAGTGGCAGAGGGATTGGAACTAGATGATCTGTAAGGTCCCTTCTAACCCAAACCATTCTATGATTCTATGAAAATACCATTATCTTATACAATGGTTAATGCAGGGAACACGTGCTTCTGCAGATATCTGCAGTCATACCAGTTTGTATCCAATACTTCACCCAAATGCAAGTGAACTTTCTTTATCTTGCAGTCCAGGTTGTCACCTTCTCACGTTCTCAGCTTTGTCTGCTGTGTCTGTCTTCCACTGATGCCAATGCCAGTTGCATCTGCTCCTCACAAATGAATGCCTCTGTGCCAAATGTTGCTCCAGTTCCCATCTTGTCCATTACTGGCCTTCACTAATAAGGATTTCCCTTCTCCTGGGAATATTTTAACTCTCCAATGTCCAGTGTTCAGGAGCTAATTGTGAAGGCTAAAGGGGGTGCTCCAGCTCTCCCCATGCTCTTGGCTGAGCATGAGCTGTTTTGTCCCATCCAGATACAGAAACCATTTGTTGTTGGAAGACAACCATTGTGCCTATTATAAAGTTAGATGGCCTGTAAAGTTTTTCAGGTGACTTCAGTGACTGATGGCTTCAGGGAAATACGTGAGCACAGTTAATTGAAATATTTATATCATAGTGGGGGTATAAGGTTTTAGAAATAAGCAAATGTATCAGACAAATTATTGAAACATAAAATCAAAATGGAACAAATATTTGGCTACCAGCAGAAAAATATTGATATGTGGTTTAATTTAAAAGTGATTGATCTCATGCAAGGGTTGTCTGGGAAGTTTAGACTTTTTGGTGTTCTCTATAGACCGTGAAATACAGAAGCAGACATTTTTGCTTGCTTTTCATTAAAAAACATCTCATGTTTCTCTCCTTGTTGCATGGATCTGCATAATTTCCATCAATATGGAAAGCTAACTTGCTCTCTTCCCCCTGATTTTTAACATGTTGATAGCAGATTAAGAAAGAAATTTAGTATGATAAACAGTAATGTTCAAATTTAGTTTCATAGGAAAAAAAGTTTATATTTTCTGTAGTCATGATGATGTGAGCAGTAATTTTCTATTATGCTATGCACCCTCCCCAAAATCTGTATTCACAGCCATTCTCAAATATCACACATCTCAAAAATGCACCTTCAAAGGACACTTGAGGAAAATATAGTATGCACCTGGAAGGCCATCATCACTGTGGATTGGTATTTAACTATAGTTCTCTGGTCGAAAGGACTTCAGGTCCCATTTACTTGTGAGCTTCTCCATCCCTCTTAGTCCTACCTGCTCTTCTGCTGTATTTTGATTTTACCCCAGGGTAAGTGGCCTTTCCATTTGTCTTGTAGGGTCTTTATTGGGCTGGTGCTTTTTGCTCCAACTCAAATTAGGAGTAGTGAGCCGTTGAGTAGAAGTATGTAGAGTAAGACATAATTTATTAACAGTGTTCCTGAAACAGGCATCTTAGATTCACAGACAGAGTGACTGAATCAGTGCTTAACAGTTTCATTAAACTGAATTTCTTGTTATTTGGAAAATCCTATTTGGCAAGTTGCTGACGCTTGCTATTTCAGTAACTTACTGTCTTTTGAGAAGACAGCTGGGTTAATACATTATTGAGTATTTTTAGAATCCTTTAATGCTGAGTTCACAGGATTCTCTAAGCGAAGTAGACTTAAAAGCTGAGAAGTTTTTGAAGAGGGTTTTACTTTGAAGTTTTTAAGGGGCTGCTTCAGTTCTAGTCCCAGTAAAACTTAGAATGTGTTCTGAAAGGCTATAAATAGCAGCAGGGAAACAATGGATTTCATTTGGCAAGTAGTTCTTATCAATAGGAAGGCAAAGGAGGCCACAGCTCACAGTGGTCACAAATGTGTTCTCTGCTTTGTGGTTTCATAGAACTGAGTAGAAATTAGGCTTTTAAGGATAATTTTTCACAGAAAAAACATATTACCATGAGTTAAATCTTTCTCTTATGTATTAGGGAAAAAAATAAAAATCATGGTTTTTCAAATGGGTTTGCTTTGAATAAAGATAAAGAACTTCTGCCTATCTTAGACTAAACACTGTTAACATTAGAGGCCTTTTGCATTTTTTCAGAATTATGTCATGTAATTTTCAGCCAAATATGTTTTCAAAGGTAATACAATGAAAATAATTTTTGCTCTTATTTTACTTTACATATTGTTTTACTGCTATTTTTCTTTTCTTTTTATGTGCATATAATTGTTTCATTACATTTTTTATTATTGTTATTATATTATTGCTGGGTTTTCTCCTCTGTTTTTCATACCTAAATGTGCTATCTCCATCATGTCTACTATCATGGCTTGTACTTTGCTTCCTTCCAGGTTGCTGCAGAGCTGTCAAAAGTAACATTAGAAATTGTCAATGAGAAATACTGCCTTATTAAACTGGTTTGTCTAAGCCAGCAACAAGAAGAGACTCATTGAAAATTATCTATATATTTAAACACTTCTTGAACATTTAAATACTGTTTCTTTTCAGCAGAAACCACTGAATATAAATGAAATGGAGGGGCTGACAAACTGTGTTTAACATACCAGAGATGTAGATGGCCACTGCTTGGTACTCAGCTCATTTATCTTTCAGGTTATGAGAGCTCTTTTCCATACCATGGATCAACTCCTGTATAAAAGTTTGTTAGAAATGGAGAGCAATTACAAAAGACTTGTCAGCTATTTGTGCTCTTTAAAACAAAACAAACCACGGGTTTATTTTGCAGAACTAGAGAAGAACGGAGTTGATGCATTCTCCACTGGCCTCATGCAGGAGAGTTAAACACTGGCACTAATTAATGGCTAGTTAGCAGAGCCCCATCTTGATCTCAGTGGAGGCCGCCTGGATGGGGGCCATAAATCCATCCTGCAAATGAGAACAGCTTCAAGATGCTTCATTTCAGCTCGCTGAGATGGTGGCCCTCAGCTGCTAAGGCAGTATTTATTAGGTCAGAGTTGGAGACTCACAGATCTATTTCATTCCCTCTGGCTATTCAGCTGCTTGTTATTGTTGATAATTCTTTCCAGGGCTTCAGTAGATTTTTGACTGTGCACTGTTTTCCTCTTGCAGGCGTTCGGACAGTCCTTCTCAGTTCACCGCAAAGTGGCTGAAGATGGAGAGACACGGGAAGAGACTCTCCTCCAAGAATCTGCCTCAAAAGAAGCTTATTACCTTGGCAAGATTTTGGAGATGCAGAATGAGCTCAAGCAGAGCAGGGCAGTGGTCACCAACGTTCAGGCAGAGAATGAGAGGCTCACTGCCATTGTCCAAGACTTGAAAGAGGTAAATGGGGGGTGTGCAGGGAGTAAGGGGCTGAACTTTCTTGGAGTATCATGGATAACATGGTTATGAGTAAGGAAAACATTGCAAGATATAAAAATACTCACCTACCAGTCTGTCTTTATCTCAGAAACCACATGGCCTGAGAAGGCTACAGTTTAGAAAGGAAAAAACAAAACTTACTTTAAAACAAATCCAACAGAATCCTGCAAATATAATAAACTCCAATTCAGGAAACTATCATTTCCTAAGCACCCTTAGCATTTTGCATTCTATTTCATAGCACCTATATACACAAATCAGGTTTCAATAAGAAGTAGATACATGCCATTTATTCAGAAGTTCCAGATAAAATATGCGATTGTATTTGCTGTTCCAGTGGTTAACAATAAAAAAAAAATAAAGTCAATTTTTTATCTATTTATCCTAAAATCCTATTCTAAAGTCTTCTTGGTGGCAGACAACGAGCTGCTGACACACCTGCCTAACCATTTGGTTAAGCTCACAGGTCCTGGTGATATGGGGTTCAGTTACAAAGGAACAGTTAGTGAAAATACCCTTTTGTCTTTGTACTTGATTCCTCTGGGATCTCCTTGGGTTTCCTTCATGTGCAAATCTCCCTTCCATTTCCTGTCATGATTATTGATCTCTAGGTTGTTCAGAAGGCAGTTTCTGTACCTGTTCTCCCTAGAATATCGATTGTCCTCATTTTCTTGGAGGTAATAGTAACCCCTAGTGTGAAGCCAGCTGCAATTATTTTCTGCTCTAATGCTAAATAGAACCAAGCCATAGTAGTCAATTAAAGTGCAATAAAGGATTTTACTTGAATAAAAATAAAGCTGATAATCTGATTTTATTGTTAAGATGGTGTTGTACCCTGAGTATAAAGTCCTTGACTTTGTTGAACTTTTATTTTGTGCTACTCTAACCAATGTATTTAAACATAAATGGGATTAGTGCAGTCAGTTCATTATCCAGATTACACCACACACTATTATGATTAATTACTTGAATAATAATAACAGATACAGGGTGATTGACACCTGCTTCAGGCTCTTTGGGATCTCATCACATTAAATTACACTGGTATTTCCCTTTGTGCTCAGAGGAGTCTCACCATTGTCCACAGCCTGGTACACCTTGGTCCAACCACACAAACCCTGTAGCTGTAATGTCTGAGTGCCTGCAGAAATGACATGCCCTTCTTCTGTTAGTGATTATGAACTTTGCCTAATTCTGGGCTCTGCAAGTAGGAAAAAGCAGACTTAACTTGTGCCAAATCTTGACAACCACAAATGTGTGGAAAAAATTTATTAAATTCCTGGTACATTTGAGTAAAGTCAGCATTAGATGCTGCCATGGGTGGATTGCTACAATGAGGAAGCAAGTTGTCTCTTTAGCCAGTATATTTTAAAACTTAATTTGAGAAAAAAAAACAAAGATAAAAAAATATGATCTTCATGTGAACCACTGTACTGAGTGATGTAAAGATAGATTCTGGACATAAGTTACCTGGTTGTATCCTGTCTTTTTCCTCCCTGCTCACACCCTTCAACATAATATGCTTTTCAGTTGTTTTTTTAAACCTTACTAAGACATCTTATAAACAAACAAAATAATTAGTTTTTTCATCTTCAGTCTTAATATAAAAGCTTTGAATAACTGCTGTGTTGTTCTGGCAATAGTGTTCTTGCATGGATGATAAAATTTATGGTAGTTTATCCATACGCTCAGCCACTTACGATATTGCAGACTGAGAGCTAGGTTTCCAAAAAATGACCCCTGTGATTGGGATCGTGTCCCTAAATAATGCAGTAGGTGCTTCTCCATTCTCTAGGCTGTCATGGGGGTTATCTTATGAATATGCTCTGCTCTCTGAATTTGCACAGAACTCCATAGTCATGTGAATGTGTATGAGCATTTAGTGAACCACCAGAATGCACTCGTATGAATGCTGATGACTTTTAGGAACCCTGGGAATTCCATAGCCCCAGAGTTTAAAAATTCATGCATTTTAGCAAGTATCTGCCATAGAGTCACAGCTGATGTCTGCAGGGCAGGTTGACCTGGATCCTTCTTGCTATAAAAGGCAATGTATCAGGCTCTGGTCTCTGGAGATTATGCATCTCAGTCTGGGAAAGCAAATAAACTGATTTCAATACTCATATCTAGAAAAAGGCATATTTTTTGAGTACTTGAGTATTTGTTTCACCCTAATGGTGAATGACGAACCAGGAATCTTTGTACAGAGTTTTCTAATTTCATGTTAGAATGATTAAAAGAATAAAACACCAGCAGCATTATTTTCAATGTAATAAAAATCACAGGGTCGCAGAATATGGTGAGTTGGAAGGGGCCCACAAGGATAGGAATATTATTAACTATCATCTAATTAAATTAAATATACATTTTGGAAAGCTGGTAGCCCATTTCATTATTTTCTCCCACCAGGACCTCAGATAGGGAGCACAGAAAGTTCTTTGGAGATTTTTAAAACTGCTTTAACTTGAAGCAAAAATATACAGATTTTAAAGCTGAGGCCAGAGATACAATTTTTTTAGCAGTCAGAGACCAGATTTATAAAGTCTGTTCGTTAGGCATCACATAGTTTATGGTAGGTGGCCTCTCTGTATGGAGAGATGATTATGGTTATTAGCTCATGTAACTTCTTCTAACAGCATATGAATTGTGTACAGTTGTTATAAAGTTAAAGAAATACTTCTTTAAAAACATCTTTTAAAGATACAATCTTCTATAATTTTCTAATTCTCTGGAGTCTGTTTTTTCCTCTTTAAAAATACTTATGGCTCGGAGATGAGTGACTTTTTTTCCATTTGTGCCACTGAAAAATCTCATGATAACCAAAAGCACTTTACAGATGCATAAAGAAGATGAAATCACTACTGTGAGAAACTGATAACTTGCAGAGGTGGTTATACAAGCCCAGAGGACCCAACTCAGAGGTTGGAGCAGAAAGCTCTCCATATATAGATTGTACTTGATGATCTCGATGGTCTTCTCCATCCTAGTTGGTTTTGTGATATCCATAGATAGGAGATCTTTGTATATAGGTGATGTCAGTATATAGGAAATCATACTCTGTCATGAGAAGGCTGAATGCCTTGGAGCTGGGCATCTCACCCAAAACAGGTGGCAACTGGAGGGGAAAGAGCATGAAGCAAAGAGGAAGCAGGTGAAACTGTAGAAAATGGAGATGAAAGGTGATGGTACAGTTGAAGTTTTGTAGGTATTATAAGATTCAGATTAGAAGTTGTGTGAGGTGGGTAGATGAATGTTTTTGTGTGTGTCGAGCCTGGCAGGTATAGGACAACTTTTTTCTTCCCTTTGAGGCTAGTGAAAAGAAGTCAGGAAGAAAAGGGTTAACATTCATAGGCTCTCTACTAAATGTCACTGCAGCAGCTGCAGGGATTGCAGAAAGAAAGGGGCACCTGGGTAGGTGAGATAACAGGTGAACAGGGAGGTTCATGTGATGGCAATGTTAATGGGCCGTGGAAACAGCACACACCTGGGCTTCTGGAGGGCAAAACCAGGAATGAGGGCAGTGGAAAAATAGGTATATTATGTGCTGAAATAGGTGAAAAAATACCTAAGATGAAGTGGTGCAGCCCTACTGAAATCAATAGCTAAAGATTTATTCACTTCAGCAGTACAAAAATCTTGTGCTTCGTGTTAATCAAAAAATGTATGGATGTGATAGCCTGGACTTTTTTTGAGGGCAACTTGTGTTTGAGAAGGGGAAAGAATTTAGAGTCATCCTGTCCAGTGTCAAATGCTTCTGAGTGTCCTTATTAACAGACAATGGTTTAATTACAAATCTGCCTTTGAACTCCATCTTCTCCTTAATTACCACCAAACACTTTCTTCTGGTTCTTGCTTCACAATTTGGCCAACAAACCACTCGAGTGAAACCAAAGGTGGCCCTGGTAAAGACTCACCTTTTTGTTTCCTGAAATGTGGTTTATAGTCCTAAATTGTTATTTAAAAAATGATTGTGTTTCCAAGTTCATACCCCTCATAAGTACCAACTGTAATAGAATAGGAAGGTCAATATTGTTTTCTCGGGGTCATCTTCAGCTCAGCTGCTTGTTTTTCTGTTCTCATTCTTGAATATACCTGTAAGCCATATTTTTGAGTGTTTGTGTTTCTTGTTAATGAGCCCAAAACGATGACTTTGGATGCAAACTTATCTCACACATTCATGACACTGTTTTCTTTGGCAAGGTTCAGGCATTTCGCTCTGCTGTGAGTAGTCAAACAATGGACAGTAGGGAGGTCAAAAAAAGGCCAAGTGGGATAATGGAGCATAACCAAGGGACTGTTGCATAAATAACACAGTGCCTTATTATAAATACTCAAATTTTCAGCCCCTTCTTTCAGAAAGGGTCCTTTGCAGGGCCTCAAATAGCAAATGAAAGAGGGTGCACTTTCAGCTGAACTTGGTAATCTCTGGGTAGTAATTAATCAAATCGGGGTCTGGCAGTGCTTGTTCTTACATAAGTCCTTTGAAATAATGACCCTTATTTGTGCCGAGGTGGTGTTTCAAAGCCCCTTATGTACCCCCTAGTGCAAAGTGTTGGGTGAGAACGTGCTGAGACACAGCTCTGGAAGCCAGAGGTATTACCTGGGCTTAAACAAGAATGAGGCCAGTTTCCTGGAGGATGGGACCATTGGTGCTGCTTATACCTGCAGGTCTAGTCCCAGCACCCAGGGCTGGTAGGGGGTGCCAGGAAAGGCATCATCATATAACATCCCTGTTTCTTGGGCATTACACAGCAGTGGCACCCTTGGATGTTGGGATAGCTGCCCTCTGAACTTGTCAAAACATTATTTTTTTCCTTTGTGGCCTTTATTTTTTAAAAATGCATAACTTTTCTGCCTTGCTTGTTTTTCTAGATGAGGAAGGGCTCTTAAGAACTGCATGTGCTGACTCATTCTTTTCAGTATTAATTTGCTGGTTAAAAATAACTTGGGCTTTTGTCTATTCAAGTGGTGTGGAGTAAGATGGTTTTTGGCAGTGCTATGATTAGCTGTGTTGCCAGTTTTTACAGAATCCTTGCAATGTGATCTGGACTCTCAGGAGCAAGAGCTGTGTTGACTTGTACCTTGTGACTTCATTCATTTGCCTGAGATTAAGTGGGAAAGGAAGAATACCCTGGGTGCCAGACTTTCTGAAACTTGAGTCCAAAAGCCTAAGCATTCTTCTAGATAAAGGCATAAGGAGAAATTTTTGCTGAAAGTCCTCACTGCCTGAGTGCATAAGCAAATAGAGCATAAATTTTGGTGACGCGTGTCACTGATAAAGAGCATTAAATACAGAATGAAGGTAGATTTGTTGTCCCTGTTCCAATTAATTTCCTTCAATTTTTTTTTAAATATGAGTAGTTTCCTATTGAAAAAAAAAATAGTCAAAGCTTCTCTGAAAGAGTAATGTTCTTCTCAGTCATGCTGTATTAGAATGGGCCTCACAATTGTTGAATGTTTTATGCCTTCAGTACTTGTTGGGGTTACAGAACAGTAATCTTGATGTATTCCCAGTCATCAGTACATAAGCACTGCAGTTGTATTTCTCTTCTCCTGGGTGTCTCCATGTGCATTGTGTCTCTGCCTGATTTTACCTGCTGTTGTTTTCTCCTGTTCCCTGCACAGAAATGCATTGCTGACTGTTTTCTGAACCTGCTTCCTCCTAACATTTTGCTCCTGATTAAGCAGTGCAGAACTGATGGCACTGACTAGTCACTGGCAGAGATGAGATTCACCAAACAAAACTGAAAAATCTCATCATCTCTTCTGGAGCTGTGATTAGTTCTTGGACCTTGAGAGAAACTCCTGCATGCTGATCACACATGCACAATAATTACCACCCAAGGTACTTGACCTTCCACATCTGCTCTTATTTGTTCAAAAACTACATTCATTTTCAGTGTATTTCTTCTTCTCTTTTAATCAATACTGATTTATTTATAAGAGTTTCTCCTGGGATTTATTAGGTAATTTGGGGAAATAGGACTTACCTTTTCCTGTCTTGGATACCAGAACATGGAGGATTGCCCATGACCAGAAGTGGATGATTTGTGAGGTGCAATCACAGTGAGATGGAATATAACACAACTGATACGTGCCTCTGGATAGCTGGCAAAAAATCCCACTAAACAAATAATAAAAAAGAAGCAAAACATAGGAAACCCTGAAAAATATGAGAAACGTTAGTGCCTCTGGGATTTATACTTTTGTGATCTGTATATTGGCATTTCCTCATTTGGATTCATTCAGCCTACAGCTTACAAAACTGAAGGCTATTGTGTGGTGATGTGATGCTATCCTTAAACACAGTCCTCTGTGGAGTAGATTCTCCAGTTTCCTTCTTTTACCTCAAAGCCTCAAACTCATTACCAGTTTGTCATGGATATGAAATCATTAATAAGTTCTTGGCTCCCACCATCTGTGCTAATTGTGTGCTTTCTGCAACAAACTCTGTTCTCAAAGGGAAAAATAAAAGAGGAAGGTGACAGAAGGGTGAACAGCAAGAACTTCAAATGTGCCACCTCTTTTTCTCCCTTTGCCCTTATTATAATATGTGAGACAAGCTGGGTATTTTTAGTTATTCTCAACAGTCAGTGCCAGTCAGCATCCAGGAGGTGGGCAGCAAGTCAGGCAGAGGTCAGACAGTGTTATCACCCTTTCATTGTGATGTTCAAATCCACTTTTAAGCTTCAGGATTGAGAGAAATGCACTTTTGCTGGCAAATGTTTTAGATGTGTACGTGCAAATGCTCATTCATAACCAGAGCTTTCCTGCTTCTATGATGTTATTGTTTAAAAAACCCCCACCAAATAGGTAGGACTAGATATGAATGCAGTTGTTGTCTTCAGTGCTTATTCATTCTGCCTATATGGCCTTTCCTGAAGCACAGTGTGTTGGCTCTTTCAGTTAAGTGTGCCTTGAAGGCATCATCGTAGATCTGTGATTTTTCACTTCAGTGAAATGGTCAGGATGTCTGCTCTGATACTGGCTGTGAACTGTAGGTGAGGAATGGCTGTGGCATCACAGTGTCAGCTTCAGAGTGAGGTGGGTTAAACACGGGCCATTTCCCATCAGTCCTGCATTCCTAGTCACGAAATGGGGATGCAGAGGTGATAGCAGTTTATGAATTCAATACTGTGGGATTTTGCTAATGATACAGGATATTTTGCATTTGTTGCTCATGTTCTCCCATGTTTCATTTTCAAATCTAAGGAAAATGGCAGCACAACAGCAGCCAGAAGATTCCAAGTTCTAGTTCTTTGCTTAGTAGCTAGATGTGATTGAAATGGCAAGAGCAAAACTCTGGTCAGTGTTGAAAAAGGAAAATGTTTCTCTCAAGGCATGTGCAGTGTCTATCTGCCACTCTCAGATGAGGCACATAAGAAAAGCAGTGAAGAAAAAATAAACAAGTCTGAAGAAAGGTATGGATATGAAGAAATCAAATCCAACAGCACAGCCTTAGTAAGCCTACATTCATTTTTATTTGAGCTGGGGCATGCAGGGGACAGTCCTCCATATACACGTCCATCCAAACAAAGATTTCCCAGGGTTTTATATACTTTAACATCCCAAGCCCCTCCTCAGCTCGTTAATCAACAGGTAAGTCTGTCTCTGGGTGAACCTCCACCTTGCAGTCTCAGTTCAAAAGTGCTGACTTGATGCTTTCTTATCTTATTGTTATAAGACTTGAACATTAATCTTTAAAGATAACCTAAACTTCTTCTACCTAAACAATCCGTGATTGATTTAGTTCTCTCTACCTAAACAGTCTTCTATTGATTTAGTTCTCTAGGGCGTATAGGTCACTGAAACTAACTCAAACCACAGCAGGATGCTTTGCTGAGCTCCCTAATTTGTCTTCAAGCAATGTTTAAGTAAGAACTACAAAGTTACAAGGTTTAGGCAACTGGCAAACAACAAATTCTTAGGATTCTTGGGCTATAATTGGGACTAACATTGTATGTCTGCCTTTCAGTATGCAGAGGGGTCTGTTGTCAAAAAAAAAAAGGGAAAAATTCAATATTTTGGCCTATATAGAGTCAGCAAAAAGGTTTGCTAAAGTCACTCTACCTTGTCTTTCTTCAAAAATCTGAGAGGAAAAGGATGGCCTTGTTTTGTTGTCCAAGACATAAATACAATTCAGAAGTAGGACTGAATCTGCAGACCCCTTTGTAACATGCTGGGAAAGAAGTTCAAATTCACAAAGACATCTAAGCATGTTGGGAAGCAAAAGCATAAAAGGAATCCAAAGAGCCTAGGGATGAGCTTCCTAATGATGCATTCAGAAATGTTCATAGATTGGTAGAGCTGAAACTCACAAATTATTTTGGCAGCAATTCTCAAGCATTTTACTGCATAGTAAATTGTTAAGAAAGTAAAATGTAGCTATAGATATAGATGTATGTGATTAGTGTGGTTTTGATATTAATTTTATTGAAGATCTTTGAGTCATCATCTAATATTTTTGGTTTGTAAGTTCAGACATATGGCTGTTTTCCATGCAACTTGGTTTGCCAGTGCTCTGTAAATGATAGTGGTGATTTGAAGTCAGTCTCTATACACCTTTCATGTTTTAGGGTGTTGGTTTTTGCATTGTTTCATATTTTTATCTATTGTGAATCTTTTAAAAAGCCAATTATGAGTTTTCCATTACCATTACTTGTCTTACCCTCTAGAAGTTATGATTTACTCTTCCTCCTAACCTGACAACATAGTTTCTTTTCACCAAATTTGTTGTGAGATGGAGTTTTATGCCAGAGTTATAGCTGCCATAACTGTGTTTTAAAATAAGTCACTTTATGGCCTGTAAATGACATTGAACCTTAAATTGCTAATAGAATTTAAAAATACTTCTATATTGTGAGTCCACTTGAAATTGCATCAACATCTTTAGGGAAAAGAAGTAATGGTGGTGCATGTGAAGAAGTTTAAGAGGTGAAGAAGTTTTAGAGCACTGGGAAGGAAAAAGTAAATTAGGTGGGTCTGTAAACTTAAGATGAGAAACATACAACCTTACTAGTGTTTCTGTTTAAGAAAACCTCCTGCTTTTAGCATGTTCTCAATAGCAATAAACTCTTTTTTTTATGGTCATCCCTAACTGGGCAGCTGCACCACCTGCCTCCTGCTGAGTTCAGGCTGTGGATTGCCTGGGTGAGCTAAGGATCAGTTTGCAGGAATTCAAGGAATACTAATATGTAGCTTCTCACTGCAGCAATCAGAAATGCAAGGCAAATCAACTACCAGCTCAGCTTCAGCAACATTTATGTAAATTAATCCTTCTTTTACCATTTACTTTGGGGAATCGTATTTCCCTTTCAGACCCAATAACTGCATGTTACAAATTGAAACTCTGAAGCTCCCCTACCACAGTCTAGTTTTGTTCTTAGCTGCACTCAGAGACCTTAGAGAGGTGTATAGTCAGAATAACCAGTGCTACAGCCTCTGTAACTCTGTGCCTGGAGGCAGAAAGAGCCATGATTATCTATATAAAGGCAGGATAGTCAGCCAAATATGTTGGGTTTTGACAACAACTGGAAAGTGTCTTGCTTCCAAAGGTTGCAAACATGTTGGAGATTATTTTCGTCCCTGTTGTCATTTCATTAAAAATCATGACAATAACTCAGTAAACTGGAGAGATAATCTTTCTTTCCATCAAGAAGAAAATGCAAAGACTGGATTATCATTCTGTTTTTCATATCATATTGCACTGACCCGTTCCTCAGGGGTTGTAAGCAAGCCCAAGACATTAAAAACAAAATAGGCTAGTTTCTTCTTTATTACATGCCTGTGCTTAAGAAAATTTAGCCATGACTATTTCTTTTCTGTCCAACACTACAGCAAAATTCTGATATGTGCTACACCATCTTGCAATGCTTGTCTTATTACTGAAATCTAAAAAATCACAATCAGTTTTTGTATTTAAGCATTTTTGTTTAGCAGGATTTTTTAATGCTGTTTTCTAAAGACACACTGTGTCTTAGCTGTGCCTTGTAATAGTGGAGAAAGCTCTAAACATCATTCCCATCTGAGGTCTGGAGGGTCAAGTTATTTTTATATCTAGTGCTGCAGCTGAAAAGCAGTTCAGGCCCTATAAGGTGTCATTCAATGGTGTGGTAAAATGGGTTGTGAAAACAACAGTAAAGTAAAATAAACACGTGTCACTTCCTGCACTGAAGCACATAACTCAGGGGCTGTTGGGGTGCAAAGCCATGTGCCCTCTCCTCTTCTGCCTTTTGCTTCCCATCTCCTCTCTGTAAGCCATTAGAAACCTTCATCATTTCAGCATGATCAGGGTTAACTTCTCAACATGATTTATTGCTGCTGTCTCTCATGAATACAGAGACAGGACCTGTGTTTTCAGCTAGGCTGTTCTACAGATAGATTCTGGGGGTTTTTCTCTTGCTGTAATCTTCCCTTTATAGTGGAGGATTTTACTGCACAGCCTTGGTAGCCTATTATTCAACCAAGGGTGGGGGAAAATAATTTGGTCTGAGAAAGATTATTTATGAAGTAGACATTTTGATTGTGGTTGTTTTGGGAAGCACTTTAGTGTTCTTCAGAAGATAGATTTATTTATTTATTTTTAATTTATTTAGTATTTTCCTAGAGGTTTCACTACTTTTCTTTTAGAAAATAACAATAAGCACTGAAGTGCTAGTTGGACCCTTCAGCAAAGTGCACCAGGTACCCTGTTCACACAGTTGACCAGCTGAGCAGCAAGGCCATTGCAGCACCAGTATCTGGAATCCTCACATACCTTGGAGTGAAAAGATGTGCTGAAAAATAAAAATGTCATTTATTTAAAGAAGTTATGCTATGCAGATAGATAAAGAATAAACAAATTCTTTTAATAGCAGAGATAGTTTTCCTGAGGTGAACGTTTTTCTATATTTATGTACTTAGTGTTTCTCAGAAGAGGCTTCAGGCTTCCTTTAAAACAAGTTATTCATCACACATTATTATCACAGGGTCCAAGTCACATCCCACCCCTCCTCTTGAATCAAGCCAGATTTAAGATTTAGTTGTACTGGAAGGTTTAACTGTGGTGATGGAGATGTGTCTGGCTGTGCTGAGCTCCCTTGTGCATGGCTGGGCTTTCAGAGGGCACCGACTGCAAGAACTGTGGTCCTAGCAGAGCTTTGCTGTGCTGTCTGGTGGCTGCTGGCACCTCCTCAGAGGACTTGGGGCTTATTCGAGGAGGATTTTTCTCCCAGAGGAGACAGATGAATTTCCTATGGCTCCAGCATGGCTTTTCTGGGAGTGGATAAGCAGGACAGCTGTCAAGTTCTGAGGGGATGTGGATATGAAAGAACAACCAAAGCATTAATAGAGCATCTTTCCCGATTAAGATAATGAACATTAGGAGGTTGAATCTGGGCATTGTCTCTGGATTGATGACATGGTAGGCTTTTGTTTGTTGGCCAAGATCACTGCTGTGTAAGGTAAGTAGGACTGGTTGTTTTGTGTTTTAAGAGGAGCTAACAAGGAAAAAAATATTCCAAACTGCTACCACCAGATCTTTTTTTCAGCCAGGAAATGGCTTTTGCAGATCCCACTCGCTGTTGTTTCTGAGTAAGGGGAGGACTAGAGATATGTCTTCTCTTCTGGACTCAAACATCTTTCCTGTGCTTCCCTTTCCAGGAGGACTGTATTTCTTTCTTTACCCATGCATTGTCGACTTTCAGCATATTTTGTAGACTTATACTTTTAATAATTTTGTGCCTTACTCAGGCCAGACAGGTGCATTTCAACTATCCTCGGTGTAAAAATAGCCTGAAGGGAAACTCGGGGATGTATTGCAACTTCAACGAAGTGAAGAAATCCTTTATTCAGGGAATGCAGTGGTTATACCCTCCAGCACTGTGCCTTTATAGAAAATTCACCAACCCTCAGTCCTTGCCCTGATTCAAGGGCATTAAACCTCACAATTACTGTGGAAAAAATGAATGCAGGATTTGCATTGGAATAAAGTTCTGCAACACAGAAAACATTTCCAGCCTTCTTACACTGGAAGAATTACCCTGGAAGGCTTTTTTTTTTTTTTTTTCTGTAAGGTACAGAGAGCTGGCTACAAGAAGCATTTTCCTTGGTGCCAGATAAGAGTTGAGCAGCTCTGTTCCAGTCTGTGGCCTTATTTGACTTGTTCTTTTCAAATGTTTGTGAGGGACAAGTTTCTGAGACCTTAAGTGCCATGCTTCCCCTTCCTCCCCCCTTTTTTCTTTTCCCTTTTTTTTTCTTTTTTTTAAATTCTTTTCCCCTTCCCCAGAGCTGGTCTCATCTAGATATCAAGAGGCATCAAAGACCTGTTTGCATAGTATGTTTATCGATCTTGGCCAAAGTTAAGCCCGAAGGCATCACTGTTGACTTCAGCTGGACTAGATTTAAAGTATGTTTACCTCATTGTTTGAAAATTGCTACTAAACATTATTACATGTTGCTTTTTAACTATTTGCATAGTGGCATGCTAAGTTGAAGGAAAAAACAGGGAGACAAACCCCCAACACCTCTCTTTCATGAACTGATTTTCTTGTCCACTGTGTGCAACACTGCACTTAGAGCTCACAAATGAGGTTTTAGCTGTTAATGATAATAGTGGTGAAACCAGTCTTTTTTCTGAAAAGGCTTTGCTGTGCTCTGTAGGCAGGGAAATACTCCAGTAACTGCTGTAATTAAGACCTTTTTCCTTTGCAACATATGGCAGGATGGGATAAAATAGGCAGGAAGAAGGAAGCTTTGTTTCTCTGACCAAGGCATTTTTTTTCCCCTGTGTGTTTCATACAGTTGTATAAATTCAAAAAGTGCCCCAAACCAGCCATGTTTTGCCTTCTATGGCTGAGGATTTGGCTCCCTGTAAATGCTGTCCCATGTTTTTGTCTGGGCATACTGACCATGCTCTGAACTAGTCTTCTTTATTGGCAAGATAAAGGCATGTGTACTGTTCAAGATAATCATCTCCAAAAGTCAACCCTGCCTACAAAGAACCAAACCCCAAGTTAGCTACCAGCAGACTGCATGTAGTTCAGGTTTATTCTGAATAATGGTCTTTTAAAATAGAAAGCCCCCAAATTAGCAGAAATGGGGTATCTCTGTATGTGATTTCCTTTTAGAATTGCTAACATAATGGACAGTCCATTAGCTTTGGTTGGGGGGGGCTGGGAGTGACATTTTCTGCCCTCCCCTCAGAACATTGTATTTCAAAGGTGAATCATTTTCTAATATTATGGAAATTATAAAGATCATCTGGATAAGCGAGGACTAGCAATTCCTGGTGCTGCCATCTGTTCAGCTCCCTGCCCACTTGGTGAGATAATTTAACCAGTCTGTTCTTATAGCACACATTTATCTTATTCATATGCGGAATAAAATACTATGGAAATAAATTCTGTTTGCAATAAGACTTTTTTTTAAAAAACTCATGACTTCTTTTGCAAACTTCCTACCCCTCTATATAAATGCATGCATTGTTTTGACTGCTAATCAAAAATTTGCACTGAGTTTTAAATGTGCTTTCAGTTCTTAAGATGTATAATTTGTACAAATTTGTTATAATGAGATGAATTTTTTCCCCTAATGGGGATGTTGAGGCACTGAGGCTGAGATCCTCATTTTGAGTAACTAGCTGCCCTCTTGAATTTGTTGATTCCCTTGGCACTTGATGATCTGTGTGAAATGATAGAGGAAGTTTGTGTTGCATCCTAAAGCTTGGAAACTCCTGGGATTCTTGTATCCACAACACTGACTCAAGAGTATTGCTTTCCCTACCCAAGGTTCAAATATTGTAATCTTTTTTCCAGTGTTCCTGATCTTGAAGACCTTTTAACAGAGGTAGTATGCATCTCTTTGGTTCTTCTTTATATCTTGGGAAAGAAGACCCAGACTCTGTCATGTAATTTTTGTGTGCTTAAACACAGAAATTACTAGCAACATTTTCCCTGATGGAATATTTAAACAACCTTCAATCCTTTTGTTTTGTTATTCAATTACAGGGTATTACAAATGTCTTTCTCCTTAAAGAAAAGTTTTTTCTTTCACTTTAAGAAATCCCTTTTGTATCAACTCTTTTTCTTCTGTTTTCCAGTTACTCTCAAAGCTGTGTACCAATGCTAAATCCAAGTTTCTAATTGAGATTCTAAGCAGGAAAAATTGCATCATTAGCTTTTGTTCTCCTGTGAAAGCCCATATAAAACAGTCCCCTTTCACCTTTGAAAACAAAGAAGAGTTCCTGTCTGAAACAAGTACTGTGGCATTCAGTGTTTTTAGAGACCTCTACGGAGCTTTATCAAGAGCCTCGACTGTCCTTATCAGTGCAATGCACAGTCAGCCCCGGTGCTGGGGTGATGAAATACGTGGTGCTGTCACAAGCAGTGCCATCTCCGGCCCATTGCCCCGGGCTGGGAGAAGGGAGGGAAGCCTTTGGGCTTTGTGCAGAACCTGGCAGAGAGATGGTGCTGAACCTCAAGGCCAGTGCAAGGAAATAGCTGTGCCACAGGCTGGTGTGGGCTTTGTGATCTGCTGCTGCCTTGCCCATCCCTTCCAGTGTTGCCCTTGTCAGAAACATGGGATCCTGTTCAAGTTCACTAAACCCAACAGTGTTTTGAAGTTTCATATCTATATTCTTCTCCTGAATGTCCTGGATTTGGATCACACTTGGGATTTCTGTAGAAGAGAAAGGGGCTGATGCTAGAGCTTGTGGCGTGGGGTCTCTCTGATCCCAGTGTTACAGCTTAGCAAAATGTGTGAAGGTAGGTCTGTAGTAGGAGAAAAAATAAGATTTGGGTGTGATTAGTCAAGCTCTGACTAATCTTGATTTACTACCCTTCATTTCAAGCAAGCATTCAGGGCCTTGTCAAACATAAAAAGAATGAAAAGCCATATTATGATATATATGACAGGATATATACATGACAGGATATTATGACTGACTATTTCTGTTCTATGCTTTTAATGTTGGCTAATTAACACACACTAGCTGGTATATGTTAAAATGTGCATTCTCACCTCTGCAGGTCTGCACTGTGGAGGCAAAAATTTGTGTCCACAGGGATTCCCCAGCCTCTCCTTCTGCTAAGCTGAGAGCCAAGAATATGACAACTCTTTTACTGATTGTTGAAGTTTCTTTTCAAAACGATGAGTTGGTTTTATTTTGTTTTTCTTAATTTGATTTTTCCCTTGAATATGAGAATGTGGTCTTAAAATCGAGGTAATTTGGGAGAAAATTTTAGTTTAAAAGAAAAAAAAAAGGAATTTGATTGCCAGAGGATATCCTAAGGTTCATAGAGAGTAGAGACTGGTTTGTCTCTGTCCACAAGACAGAGAGCACAGTGACATAGACTGCTGCTTTGGGTCTCTGTTTCTGATTTTTGTTATTGAGGTCTGATAATTTCTTTGGGGTTTTTTTTGCAAATAAATAAACAATTTGAAACTAAAATGTTTGTGAAGACTGGGATACTAATGCATTTTATTGATGAAGTTTGACAAAGGAGCAGCCTACAAGGTTAGCAGTCTTTTTTATTTTCCTGTAACTTTGAATTTAGCTATTTTACACTATTGGTAAGTTTTTCATTAATGCTTGTTTAACCCAAGTGGCAGATATTGGGGAGAGATTAGTATTTGATGCAGGTTCAGCACACTCGTGCCTCTGTTGAAAAAAATGGTGAACAAGAAAAAAAGGTTGGAGGGACAGAAGAACAAAACATTTTGGCAGGCTTTAGTGGGAAGAAAAAGGACCTGAAATGGTAGAGGACAGAAAAAATTGAACTGGTGGTGGTTTTAGGTAGGGTGGGGTGTTTTTATTGCTGAGTTTAGAACAAGTCAGGGCAGGAAAAGCTTTCAGTACCATGTTTAGATTTGAGAACAATTGTTGACAAACATTTACTGGAATTTCTCTGGGTCACCCAACTACCTCCCCAAGAGAATGAGAAAAAAGAAAATGAGAATCTGTTTGGAACAGGGCTGTTCAATTTTGCTTGCAGTTTCTCTTCTCTGCTAGGAAACTAGCAGACCTGCTCTCAAAGATGTAGTTTACTGAATAAAAGCAGCTGCCCAGCAGCTTGGTCAGGGTCAAACAGCAGTCTGTCAGAACAGTGCTACAGCAGCTCCAGCCCCTTAATGGGGAAAATGTTTAGGCTTTATGCTACATTTATTTACAGAAAAAAGGCCTGGTAGAAGCTGTTGTGATACTGTACTGTGCTAGGCTAATAAACAAGAGTACAGCTGCATTCTGTCTGCTGCTCCTGAAACTCAGCTCCCATCATCTCTGAGGGACTCAAGAGTGTGAGGGAAATTGCTTAGGATTCAAGGGCTGCTGTCTTATCCTTTTGTTGTTATGTGAGAGCTGTCTCCAAAAGCTTCCTATGTAGTGGTGATAGCTGGGAAGGTCCCCAGGGAAAGAGATGGTTCCTGCTTTCTGAGGACCAAGGCCAGAAATGGATTTTTAGCTTAAACTTGAGGCTTTGAAGTGCACATAGAAAGAAATCCATACTTTATGGAAACCCAGGGATTTTGACTTAGTGCCTCTCACACAATTAATGTCTCTGATTTGTAATCTTTTCCTAAAGCAGCTCTGCTCCCTTCCCTGTGCTTGCTGCAGCCATGTCACTACTGCAGCAGACACCAAAGTGCTGCAAAGTGATGGCCACCATACTTTGGAACATTAAAATGGGTAGCAGTTGAATTTCATATACTGGGGCAGTTTGGCCACTTGGTCTTAAGGAGCCTCCACCAGTCAAGGGATGATGAGGGCAAAGAACAGCAGATATGGCTGCAGGGTTAATTTTTTTTCTCCTCATTGCTTCTGCCTTTCACAAGAGGTATTTGCACACTGTACAGGCTGAACAAAAAATTACCTGTGCTGTGGAAACTTTGATGTGGTCAAAGATAGAGACTGTTAAACAAGAGGTAATGCACTGCCAAAAGTTGTGATTAGAAGTTCTGTTTGGGGGGGTATTTTTCCCATTCTGCCCTACTATTAAGCAATGTCCTACATTACACTGCACAGGGAGCATTGGTGTGAGGGTGTAGGTGTGCTGTGTATCCCATGACCCATATGTATATTTTATATGTAGGCACACAAGATCAGGAAGATGCCAAGTCAACTCTCTGGTTGAGATGCTGGGTAAACTCAACCTTAGTATAATAATTAAGAACCCAAGGAATTGTTAGCAGCCAGGATTGTCTTCCCTGTAGACACAGGTAGCAGTATGTCAGTGATGAAAAACCTGAGAATAGCCCACAGCTGTGTAGGTGTGACATAGAATATATTGATCAGTTAACAAAGGGGAGTTCATAAATCTCATTCCTGTTGCTTGTCTGAATTCTGACCCAGTTCAAGTGTGATGTTGTTTTTTCTCCCTGAGGATGGCTGTCATCTTACTAAATTGATTATTCTCCTGCACTTTTTTGCAGTGTATAACTGAATTCAGTTGTGCTGTATCAAGCCATTGGACATACAACAGAGCAAGAAGTGTAAAACTTGCATTTAAATAGTTCTTTGCTGAAACTGATATAGAATTTCATTAGTAATGGTGTTACATCAAGGTCTTAGTTGAGTACTTTAAAAACCTTGAGGAGATTTAAGAACACTGTAATGAACCTGGAGCCATCCTGTAATGTTTTGTTGTATTTTATAGTAAAAATCAGTTAGAAGAAAACAAAGCATGAGCTATCAGTCAGCAGTGGTCTGCTGGGATGGTGGGAAGCAGAGGGAGCAATTAAGGTTTTGGACTACAATCCTTCACTGCCATGGAAGTTTCTTTAGCAGCATCTGGAGATTTACAGTCCAGCACTGCAGTGTCATACATGGGTGCCCTTGCACCCTGGGGACATTGCTGCTGAGGGCTGCATGGGGAAGCTGGCATGCTGCCCCAGCAGCAGCCAAGGGCTGGGCACTGGGGCCACTCTGGGCCCCCCATCTCGCCCGGCTACCACTGGCAGGTTTGAACGAAGGCTGAATTCAGAATTTGGAAACACTGATATTGAAATGGATAAGACTTAGGTGAACATGTCTTTGAAATTCAGTGTTTTCTCCTCTGCTTCTCATATGGACACGTTTTTCTAGATTTCAGTAAACCTGGAAAGAGAGCAGTTCTTCATTTACCAAAGTCCTTGAGCACACCTTGAGCAAGGACAAGAAAAATGTTTCCCTTTATTGCTGAACTTGGGACTTCACAGCAGCTCACCTCTAAGAGCTTTTCAGTCCTTTTGCTCCCATGTGCTATAACAATCATCAAGATCACTCGATGTTTACCACAAGATACTGTCCTCCTCATGCTACAAGGTGTTTATAGAAAGTTATCCGTGCTTTATTGAATATTATCTTTAGGTTACTGAAGGGCTGGTTGAAGGGGGTTTTTTTGTGAGTATTCCCCATAGCTGAACAATCCCATAACTTGCTTGGTCTTTTATTCTTGGAGTAAATATAGAATTTTATGGCATTTTTCCCCCCATTTTGATGCATTGCAGGCAGTTATATAGTATTCAGTGTTTATTCAATTCCCAAAGGAATAATTTAATTCTAAGTCTGTGCAGCCATAGGCAACGTGTTTCAATTATCTCTGTGAGAGTTATGGTATTAATAGCCAGCCTTTGCACTGTGTTCTTATGGCATACATCTGTATTTTCGTTCTGCATGCTAAGCAGCAAGAATCTTGTTTGCTCAGCCTTTTAAGAAGATAGAAAACCACCAATGTAAAAATTACTATGGTTGACTGTAATATATATATGAAGTAAATAAGTGAGATTAACAGTCTGTTTTAAAATTAAAAAAAAGGCAAGTTATAAAAGCTAAGATCAGATTTCAAACCAATTTATTCTGAACAGTCAAGAGTAATACAGTGTTACACACTTCCTGAGTACAGGTATTTCCACTGTCCATATCAATAAATTCAAGTAACCTTCAGTGCAATTTACTTTATCAAATCTTCTATGCAGGCATTTGTATTCATGAATTACCATGTGTGCTGCAAAGAGTAAAAATTATGTGTAAAATTTGGTCCTAAAGGATGTAGTTTATAGACAGATGAGGTACTTATCTTTGACTATATTTGCCACCTAAGTCACTCAAATATATGGTCTAAAATAAAAATCATAAGTCTTTGAGGAAAAAAGTCATTAGTCATCAACCCATTTTCATATTTTTAATATTAATCAACTGCTGTTTCTGAACTGATGCTTCTGTTCATGCCACAGAAGAATGAGTGGGGGTGGGTGGGTGCCCTGCACACAAGGTCAAATAAGCTACAGAATGCTGTGCTGCTTTTTGCAGCAGATGGGTAATGTTACATGGATTTTAATTACTACAATTGCTCCTGACTTTGAGGAAATACTCACCCTTAGTAATGACAAAATTGGCCACGTAATTATATTTAAATTTTGTGGCACAGATGTGTTTGTTTAAAGATGCCATGCCTCTGCCCTTCTGGAAAAGGAGGAGAATTACTGAAGTTTAACTTTCTTGTTGTTCTCCTTTCATAGCAAGCCTTTATGCTGTATTGATATTTTTCAAGGGGAACTTGAAAGAGCCTGTTGTCTTTGGGAGAGTAGTGGGTGCAGATTCACAAAGCTTTTAAAACACCTTTGCAGCTGACAATCTGCAGGAATAGTTTTGTCGAGGGAAGCTCTGCTATGAGCAGGGGTTTATGGAGCTCCTTTGATGCTGCGCTCTCGCGGCTCCTCGGCAGCACAATGTAGAATGTGCCAGCAGATGAATGCTTGAAACGGATTTGTACCTGTGAATTGTTTCTTTGTATCCTTTGGCCACTTATTCACACTACTTTCTAGCAAGTTTTGAAGGTTTCATCTTAGTTTCTTTCAGTATATTTTTCCTCTCTCAATCCACTGTGAGGAGCCATGAAGGAATTTAAGGTGTTAATTGGGGTCTCCTATTTTTTCTCCTCTCCCCTCCACCCCACCCCCGACATTTTCTTGTCCTTAATTGCCTGTCTCCTTGTATGTCCTGTAAGGGCATCCAAGGAATTTGCTCTGTGATGGGAGCTTTCTGGAATCCTTATTTCTTATGAGCCCTTCTGGTTGAAGAGGGGAGAGAGAAGTGGCTGAAGATGGATACTGTGAACAAATGGAAGAAGTCTCCTGCAGAGGGAAACAGGTTTATGTGCAATTCTGTGGGTAGAAGAATTACTGTTTTCCTCTTGCAGTGTGAAAGACTCTGGTTCAAGTTAGCCATTCAAAAGAGATCTCTGCCAAAAGGGAAAGTAAAGCCAGGAAACAAGTTTCTGGGAAAGGCGATGCTATCTGTCATTGGAAGTGTTTAAGAAGAGATGAGACAGATAGCAGGGATGACATAGATGTAGTTGCTCCTATCCTGGGAAAGGCAAATGGACTAGATGCTGCCCAGGGGCCCCTTTGAGATCCATTTTTTATGATTTCTATGATCTTTGGTGAGCTGAGGATCAGGATTAATTACACGTCTGATTAATTTGAGCTCAGCCCCCTACTAATTTAGCTGCACTGTCCCGGGGACCAGACTCATTAGTGCTGCTGCCCAGCCCTGTGTGTCACACGCTCTCAGCTTCCTGAGCTCTCACACAGCGCTGCAGCACAGCTCTGCCCCAGCAGGGGAAGGCAGAGGCACTGGCTCACAGACATCCACATTGCAATGTCTGCCTGGAGTTTCCAAGACCAAAGATTGGCTCGGTGTGCAAATGGAAAAAAGCAGAGCTTGAGCAGTGTTGTATCACAGTGCAGGATGGGCATGCTGAGCTGAGAGCCTTGGCCTGGCACGTGCATCCCTCAGCAGCACAGCATGATTGCTGGTATAAGGGGTATAAGGAAGGTAGGATTGAGCTAGCAGAGAGCTGTAATTAAAATAGCTCCAAGTCCTAAGGAGAGGAGACAGTTGCCATGGGGAATGGAAAGCGTATGAGGAGGGTAGCTCTGTGCCTGAAACATGGGAGAATGGAGTCACTGCCCAGCATGCTTGGAGATGGGTTGCCACAGGGAGCACTGAAACCATCCTGACATCAAAAATTAGAAGAAAGCAATGTGAAAGCAAGCAGTTAATAAACAGAGACATATTTTTCCATACCAAGCAAGCATAATGAGGCAGTGAATAGTAAAACTCACCTTGATTCAAAGGAATTGGCTACACAGTATAGTAAAAGCATTGTATAGTAAAAGCACACCTTTGTTGACGCTGGGCACACGTAGGGGTTAGACCTCCATGTTCGTGTCCAGCAAGAGACAATTTTCATGGGCTTTTTATACCCTTGAACAGCTTACAAAGTTTAATCTTAAAAGTACCTTCATGCACAGTTGGTGCAAGTACAGTTTGTGGTTTCCTTATCTAACTATACATTTGGTTACCTATTTCTAAACTTACCGTTATGTAGTTGTTATAATCACACTTATCTTTTAAGGCCAGTACACGGCCATTCTTCTATGATTACTGTTTGTTACCTGCCAAAGCTCTTCTCTGGAGCTCATATCTTACCCTGTCAGCAGGGCAGATCCCGTTTTTGCAAGTGGTTACAAGTTCCTCTCTTGAGCTTATAAATTTACATTGATGGGGATGGGTTTCCACCTTTGAAACTTGGAACAGATCAGACAGTTGTTGCTGAACAGTAAGCATAGCTAAATAAGAAATGGCATGTTTTCCTATTCCCTACCTTCTGCCAGCACCAGTGGCTGCGTGCCCACCCCTGTCATCAGTGTTAGGGAGCATAAATACCATTAAAACTAACTTTCCTGCTTGTTTGTTTTTTGGGGTGGCTTGCTGCCCCTTATCTGGTTCATGATGTGAAAGCTCCTGCTGGCCTAAGGGAGCATCAGGACCTGGGAGCAGCAGCTGTGGGACTGCTGAGCTTAAACTGATCACAGACCTCCACCCTGTTAGCACATCTTGTCTTTTGTTGGTTAGCCAGTGCCCCTTCGGGTCTGGAAGGAAATTTGGCATTTTGGACCTGACAGATGGCCTCTCAAAGAGATACAAGTAACTGGCAGATGCCTCTCCTAAATGATCAGTTAGGCTTTAAAACCAGATCTTGGCCTCTTGATGAGCTTAAAAAGGCCTGTGCAGCTTCTCCATGAAAAAGCTTGCCTTGAGGCATTGTCATGTAGAATCACTGCTGTTGGCTTCTTAAATTGCAGATAGAAAGTGACAACCTTATAGGAAAGGTTGTAATTGGGGGAAGAAAATACAAATTGCTATTCAGTCCCAAATGCTCCATATCCACTCCCCCTTTCCCCTCCCCCCTTTTTTTTTCTCTTCTCCTGGGCAAATCTGGCAAGAGCAAGTTGGGTTTGGTATCTTTATAACAGTACTTAGCCAGCCACGAGGTAGTGGGTGATGTAGAGTGAGCAATAAGCCCTACTTCAGAGAGTGCAGACTCAAGTATTTGTTGCTCAGGCACTATTCAGTGCAGAGGGAACAATGAGGTGTGGGTCAGACTCTTCTCCCGTGTAACAAGGGATAGGACAAGAGGAAATGGCCTCAGGTTGCACCAGGAGAGGTTTAGATTGGATATTATGAAAAACTCCTTCAGTGAAAGGACTGTCAAGCATTGGAACAGGCTGCCCAGAGAAGTGGCTGAGCCACAAATGCTGGAGGTAATTAAAAGACGTGTGTGTTGCCCTCAGGGACATAGTTTAGTAGTGGACTTGGCAGTGCTTGGTGTGATGGTGATGAAAGGTAGCCAGTTGTTTGGTCTTCCCTGGCATCCTCTACCCGACAAAACCCCCTCTCCTCTCTGTCTCTGATGGACAGTGTGGTCTGTCCTAAGACAAGAACACCATGTGGGTATTGCAGGAGGAACTGTCTTGCATAGGTAAAGCGTTCCAGAGATGAGGGAGCTGTGATGACTGTGATTCACTTTGGTGCCCATCATCCTTTCTGCCGCACTCCAGTACCAGCTGAACTTCCAGATCTCAGAGATCTTTTCCAACCTAAATGATTCTGTGTTTCTGTAAGCAGGAGTGGGACTTGCCTTTGGACTGTAGGTGAACACAGTTTTGTCCATTGGTACCTGGTGAAATCTGAAAGCCAGGCCTGAAGAGACTGTGAGGAGAGCTGTGCTTGCAGGATGATGTTATCAGCCTACTCCAAGGCATGGATGTGTCATCATCCTTCTTTTATCCAGCATGGAATTTAGAAATAAATCCTCCCACTTCTTAGAGATGTTTAATGTCACTAGAGCTGCAGGAGACAGATGAGTAGCAGACTTCTAAATTTAAACAAAATGACATTCACAATGTCCTCCTCATGGCAAAACTTTTCCCACCCACTTGATATTTTGCTATTTGCAGTGATTGATCCTATGTTCATCTATGATGTCATTCTGTAGTTATGCAGAAGGACAATATCAACTGAGCTGTGCTGTAACCCTGGAGTCTGAATTTTCTCTCACAGTGTTTTAATAAAGTTTAGTTTGGTGAAGTTTCTCTTCCTTTGAAGGAATTAAGAATGTTACAGCAGTGTTTGTTACAGAGTGCTAATATTAATTATAACTAATTGTAATTAATACATTAACATGATTTATTTATAATTAATGCACAAATTTGAATGCATTAATTGCTATAAATGCAGTCAAATCAAACCATTATTTTTCAGATAATATGCATTACTAGACATCTGTGGTTCATATTGACTTATAAAGATGTTATTATAATATTATGTGACCATGATACTCAACAGGAAAATTTAATACCTAAACTACCAGGACATTTCTTAGTTCTATCTTTTTATATATACTTGTATGTGAAAGTCAGTAAAATAGCTGCTTTGTAGGGATTTATATGTAGCAGGATTTACAACATTAAATATTGTTTGAAACTCTGTGATAAGTACATAAATGGGCCATTTAATTGCCCTTGATAGAACTTTACCCTACTTCTTTAGATTTAGCTATTCCAATTAGATGCATTGAGCATTTCAGATGATTAAATTATTTGATGTACTGTTTAAGATCCGTTGCTAGTGAAGGAACTAGAAACATACATTATTATGATCTGACTTCTCTTCAGTATGCTATAGCCAACAAATATATGGCCTTTTTTTCATCCTCATCTTTGATAGTGTTTCAATCTGTAAGTAAATCTCTGGAAGGGAAAGATTAAAGGTTCCTATGTTATGCTACAGAAATATTTTCAAAAATATCTTATGCACAATAGTATGCCTGCTTTTTTTCTTTTTCCTGGTTTTGAGACAATGAGTGATATATCTAAAGCTGAGGAATGTCAGAATTGTATATAATTTCAGAAGTTAGTGGTTTCTGATTTTGGACAATAGGAACTGTATTGCATTTGTGTTCTTATGTCAATACAACTGCTTAGAGCAGATACAATATAATGAACTCTAGTAAAGCTACCTGAATGAAACTGTTTGAAGTATGAGATCAGATAAACCCAGGTTAAAAAGGAGGATGCAACTTCTAACAGTGACGAAAAAGAATCTTTGAAATAATTTATTTTGGAATATAGAGATATCTGTGTATTGTAAGGGAAGCAAAGGTAGTTCTGTAAGAGCTGCTCCAGCCCTGCTTAGCTGGGCACCTACATGTATGCATTGGGAGGATTGGGCTGCAAACTCTACAAAAGGGTCAGGCCAGGTCACAGTAGGTCATCCACAAAATCTCTTTATGTTTTTAAACATATCTGGAAGCTTGGAAAATGTCATTCTTTTAGTTCAAGTTGAGTATTTCTCTATATGAGGGAGGGAAACTTTAAGGCTAGTCTAGAGGACTCTAGGGACTTAAAATACTTGACAGGAAATAAAGGAAATGTTTTTTGCTTTTCTATTGCTGTTGGAATTAAGGGTGAGAGATCAATAGCCAATAAATATAGAATACTAATTAATGAAGGGAACTAGGTAATTTGGAACCAATGACCATTAATGTCTTTGTTTCCTAAAATGTATAAATATGTGAAAAGTCTTGAAAGGATATACGTAGCTGGAATGATTTGCTTCATATCTCTGGCCAGAATAAGATATTGCCTGGCTCACTAACACCTAAAAGGTGGTGTTGGAGGGTTTCATTTCTTCCTGATGATTTTTGGTGACATTGCCACTTTCATCCTCTCTTCTCTCAACACCTGTTAAATTGTATTTTCTATGATATTACTATTACAATACTTCATAAAAAATTCATCTTTTATTTTCCTCTGCAGAATAAAGTAAACATGGCATGCAGATTTACAGTGAGACTTGTCAACAAACACATGAGATCATGGATATTAGGCTGAGCATAAACTTTCTATTATATTCAATTTACTGCTAGTGCAATAAAATTGTCATCAGATCAAATGGGGATTTTATACTGCACCAGCTATAATACAATGCCATTAATTTGGAAGTACACAATTTTATTGTTGTTCTCATAACATAATTCTTGTGAGTTATGAAAATTAAAAACTTACACACACCATCATGCTATGGCTTGCATATTCCAACAAATATGAAGGGATATAGTCTGGGTAGTTTGGGGTTTATAGTTAATTGATGACTATAAGGCTGTTTTTCAGTGTGAAAAATAGTATGTTTTGGTGCAGTGAGGACTTGAGATCTCTTAATGAAAATTTGATTGAACAGAATGTATGGAAAAAGCCTAAACACTCGTTTTCCAATTTTGTTTAAAATTTTTGTTTTGTTAGTAAACACTAGAAGAAAAAAGCAAAAACAAACAAAAAAAAGTCCTTCAAATATTCCACCATAGGTGGAACCAAAATAGTTAATGGAACCATATCCACTTTCAAAAGAAGACTTCAAAACAGTCACTTTCCAAGAGGTTTGTTTATTTATTCACAGTTCAGGAAACCAAAAGCCACTGCTCACCTTGGAGATGAGAGTATCCAGCTTCGAGTCTCTCTTCCTTGCCCAGTTTGCTTTCACTGGGTGTGTTGATATGGTCTTCTGTCCTAACAAGTGGCTTCCTAGGGCAGCACTGGGTGGGGCTGTTCTGACGTGAAAATTACCCTGAGGGCATTTTTTTCATAGTTCTTTCTCATAGTTTTCAACATAAGCCATTTGCATTCTTTAATTTTAAAGTGCAATTGCTTGCAATTATTTGAATACACAATGTATTACAGTGTATCCACACACAGTTATTACAATCTGCTCTGCATGCAGCATATAAAATTCAGCATTCTAAAAGTCTGTGCTGAATCAAAAATAAATAATATATTCATATATATGGCATTTAATTTGCTAAGAAGTACAAACTTTTTATATTCCACTGGTACTCAGAGACCTGTCAGGATTGAAGTGATGGTTGGTACTATGCAGACATGGTCCTTGCCTCTGCAAAACCTAGAGATGTCTTGCACTTTTCATATATGGTAATTTTGAAAATATATCCAAGTACTTGTAGATAGGTGACCTGAGCAGACTTCATCTCAACTGAGCCTTCTGTTTTTCATTTCTCTTGGTTCCATTATGTGTATGTTCATTAGACATGCTATGTGACTGACATCTTTCACAATTAGTGCTCACATATAATGAGATGCAATGCTGACAGGGACTCTGTTGTTTTCTATAGTTTCACTGAAAGGCCTTTTCCTTCTTTGGCACTGATCCATTAAAACCATTGCACCATGTTCAGCTCAGGGCTAGGATTGAAAATAATTTTCAGCCATTAAAACGTTGCTCGTGTATCATCAGCTCCACCTCTTGGATTAATTTGGTTTTTACAGATCCACTACGTTCATAGGGGAATTTGCTCTAGGAATGCAAAAAGTGCTGACAAACTGCTTTTGCCTTATGGTTTTAAATCCTCTCATATTCTTTTCATAGAAATTCAAGTCACCTCAGAACAGGCCAAATAAAAAGTTTGCATCTTACTGTATCAGCACAGCAAGCTCTCACCTGTATGACTGCAGATGTTCCACTAAAGAACTACACGTTTTAAATAGTTCAAAATAACAATAGAGTTGGGAGAAGATAATGCATTTAATCAGAATATTTGATGGAAAAAATATACCCTTCTTACTGATAACAGATAATAAATTATTCTTTTCAATATGTTCAGGACTAGTTCATTTCCAGAAAATCCATAGAGGCCCTAGGTAAAGGAAATCAGAACAGCCCTCCAGCACGTCCTGTGGCTACTCACTTGTAAAACTCAATAATGCCAGGCTTTTGCTGCATAACTTGGAATGGCTGCCCGTTGTGGGAAGCAGTGAGAACACTAGAGCACTTTGCAGCATAATGCAGATGTTTGCAAAGAGGAGGACAGATCAGGAGCACGGAGAATAACTCCAAGGTGCTTGCAGTGACAAAACCCCCCATGTTTTACATTACTTTGAAAAGGTGATATCATATTCTTTTCTGTGCTGTGTTTGTTTTGCCCCTGTGGAGAGCAGTGGGATTGCTTCCAGCAAAGGCCTTGGCCCTGGCCCTGGGAATTGTGTCAGGCAGAGCTTGGGCAGGCAAATAAATGCTCCAACTGGCAAACCTTCCTTTTTCCTACTGTTTCTTTCTTGATGAAATGGCATAAGTAATGACAAACAGAGGTTGCACTGCAGAGATAGTGTCTGTCTGTGTAAGAATAGGAAAAGAACTGTAAATGGTTCTTCTTATACCTCCAGGATTATGTAGGAAGCAGCAGTTGTAAGTGGTAAAGAAACATGGTTGCTATCTTAAGGAAATGCTGGTGCACTCCAGCAAGGTCATAGCTCATGTTTTCTGTTGCTGTTTGTAGTAACAGAAGAGACAAAGGAGTACTTGGAGCTTACTGAGTTAATTTTCAAGGCTTTTTCCAACTAGTAAGCCTTGTACTCTACTAGGGAAGTACTCTATCAGGATTCTGTAAAAATTCTTTGTTCACATCCTCCATTTCTGGCCATGTTTTTTATTCCTCTCTTTTAGAATCATAGAGTGGTTTGAGTTGAAAAGGACCTTAAAGATCATCTAGTTCTACCTCCTGCCATGGACAGGAGCACCTTCCACTGGACCAAGTTGCTCAGAGCCGTATCCAACCTGGCTTTTGGAGAGACCTTCCTTTGACTCGGCAGTGTCGGTGGCAGTGTTGGATCACGAGCAGATCTGTCCTGGCTGCTGGTGGGGAGCTCCCCCCAGTGAGGTGCTGGGAATGGCTCGCTGAGCAGAGCCCCTCTGGGCTCCTGTCAGGAGGATTCTTCTCCCAGAGATCCTGTCAGCATTGCAGAGATGTCAGCCAGTTAATTCCCTGGGCTGATCATCCTCCAAACACCGGGAGGGTTGCAGGGGAGCTTAATTATTCTTGCTGTGGTGGAGTCCTGCCTTTGTGTTGTCCACATACTGCCTCGGACTCACACACATACCCACACCTAGCAAGAGTAAGCACTGCCACAGCTGGGAATGTGTTGGTAGAAACTAAATGTATAAAGGCAGCCTGAGGGTATAAAATGCCTTCACCCTGTGCAATCATCTGTGGTGCCCCTCTTACAGTTCACTTGGAGGTTTATTAGGCAGTGATGGATACAAATACACAGTTATAGAGTGTTCTGTGACTCTTCTGTCAGTGGGAATCTTTTCAGTTGCCTTCAGTTAAGAAATTAGGTAGTTTCTTTATTTCTTTTTAATTGGCTCCCAGGAAGAGGGTGATGGTTTTTAGTTTTCTCTCACAGAAAGGCTTCATTTTTAAAAGCACTTTTGTTAAGTCTTGCATCAACATTTTTTCTTATGCTTTGCAAGGTTCTTCTCCGGGGGTTTGTAATTATTTAATGTAGATGCTAAGCAAAGTTCTGGTTATCCTCCATTCAGAATGTGGAATTTTATCCTTCGTGTACCAGAGGGTGAGTTGTGCAGATTGATCGATTTAGAGCTCCCTGACTACAATTTCTGTTGCAATGATTTCTTAAACATTTGACCTTTTTTTTCCCAGGTAGCTATCAGGCCAGTGGTTGCCCTTCCTCAGCACTGGAATCTTTTACAGGAACTCATTACTGCTTCCCAGGTCTACTCTTTCTGACATCCCAGCAGCAAGGGAGCTCTCCCCATCAATAAGGTCTCTCCACCAGCTGCTGTGGCAATGCTGAGGATCCCCCTGCAGTCAGGGAGATGTGACTTACAACACCTGTTCCTATTAATCAGACAAATGTAGGCTTCTCTTCAAAGCAGGGCGGGAGGTTGTTCCTGCCAACCGACCATATCAGTCACTGTTCTCTTCCAGCTGTGTGTTAACTCCATCTTCCTGGAGTGCATTTTACATCATGGTTAGGCCAGCAGAGTCTTTCCAGCATGACCCAACCCTTGTGTCAAACCCAGTAAGAGCTGGAATCTGATGGAAGCAATTTTTGGTGAAACTGATCCCTTACCCCCTCACTCATAAAGCTGTCTGGACACTGTATGGGCTAATGGGAGAAATAAAATGGTGACCTTGTGAGTTCTGGGAGTGCTGGGTGTAATCCTGCTCAGCACAGCCATGTGTCTGTCATGTTTTTGACAAGTGCTTTCCAGCTGTGTGCCTGTCAAGTGCCTGCAGATAGAAATGTGTGAGTGCACCTTGCTCCACAGCAGATGTCTTTACAGAATGAATGGCAGCACTCACTGCTTTTCTGTATGAATGTAGAAAGCATCCTTGGGTGGAAAACAGGTGATAATTTTATTTAAATCCTTCAGTATTGTAGAGCAATGAACCTAATGAGATTCTAAAGCTTTGCCAGGAGGTCCATTTCAATAAGCATCTAATCTTGAAACTGTTTTACTCAGGCTTCTTTATCAGATGTTCTCGTTTCTGCATTGCCACCACCCACCTGAAATGATTGCTTGGCCTCAGATTAATAGGTGATGCCACTTTGATATGCATTTCTATTTGAGGATTAATCTTTTCTTTGGTCTTTTCTCGAGGCAGTGTTCATCATTAAAGTGTTTGTGCATGAATGGTGATGTACTTGCGTTTTCTCTCATCAGAATAATGAAATGGTGGAACTGCAGAGGATACGAATGAAAGATGAAATTCGAGAGTACAAGTTTCGAGAGGCAAGACTCCTGCAGGACTACACAGAGCTTGAAGAAGAAAACATCACTTTACAGAAACTGGTGTCCACACTGAAACAGAATCAAGTAAGCATCAAAAGATTCAAGGCACTATACTGTAAAATGACACCATTTTCTCCAATTTCTATAATGTGATCCTGTAGAGCACTTTGACAGAAGTTTCTTTGTATGGGTTTTTTCAGTTGGGTTTTTGCCAATCACTTAGTCTAAGGCAGAGTTACTAGCCTTTTTTGACATATGGGGAGGCCCTTACCTCAGTTTTGAAAAATTCTGGTGGAGTGTTTCTTTGCAGAACTATGTAATCACAGAGGAATCTTTAAAATAGATAAATTGCATCTTTTTGCCTTTCCTGTCCTCCTTCCCTGCACACTGAACTCCAGTGCCCAGCGGCAAAGTTCAGTCCTCCCTTTCCTCTTGGTTGGTTTCCTGCACGTTGTTTCCTCTTCTGAACTGTAGAAGAGAGAAAATAATCCTCTTCTCATTCTCCTTTTATTTTCTTTTGTTCCTTGCTCTTTGGGTTTCCTATGCTGGCATTGCTCTCTTGTCAGCCATGCCAGCCCCAAGAGTAGCAAGCCTCAAAGACAGGCAAAGGTGTTCCTAGTCTGTCTTTTGTTTTCCTGGTTTGCAGCAGTTATGGAACCACCACAAACAGCCCCACTGCATCCCCACACACAAGCAGCTGTGGGGTCTGTTCTCCTCCTTACCTAAGGACAGCTTCCTGTGCTGCTGGCTGTGTGTGCTGTGGAGGAAGCAATCAAGGACACAGTGGTCCTTTAAACTGAACAAAAGAGATTTGGTGTCATGTCAGAAGAGTTAACTTTCGGTCATCAATGTTTAATTATCCAAGTTGGATGATGTAACACTTTAGTGGTTTAGGCGCTGTCCAGACCAGCATAACATTGCACTTCACAGCACCATTTCCCTACCTGCTCCCAGTGGGTGACAGCACTGCCCTGCAGCCCCTGGCTTGTGTCCTAACCTGCTGCCTGGTGCAGCCAGGGCTTTTATGGAAGAGCCAGCCACATCACAGTTTCTAGTGGCAGCCTGGGAACAAAGCTGCCTTATTCCTGCAGGAATGAGCAGTGCCATTTCAGCTCTCTTTTACTGCTGCTTTACTGCTCTAGCACAAATGCAAGTGAAACACTTAAAACAACAGTGCTGTGCCACAGGGAATACACAGGTAATAGAAAATGGGTACATCATTTCCTTATTTATGAAGATGCCTAGACTTTCACACTCCTGCAGCTGAATTTATAGCACATCATCTTTGTGTCAGAGTTATTTACCTAGCCAGCAAATTCCCCCTGGGAGGCATGGGGGTTTTTTCCACACCAACCTCATAGGAGACTTTTTCACATTATCAGGAAATAAAAGACTCCTTTATGGACTGTTCTAGTTTCCCCCCAAATAAAATCTGTTTGCAAGTGTTTATATTTGTCATAATATTTTATTCTTACTGAAACTGAAGGCCAACAGTCTGTGGAGAGAAAAAGCATTGCCACATTTTGGATGGCTTTAAAAATCAGTCATTTTGCATCACATATCCCTGCAGTTGTGATTCCTAAAATAACTTTGATCTACAAGACAAAATTTTAAGAGTATTTTATAGTTCAATGCTTAATTTACAAAACCATTTGTTATAAGTCTTGGTGCTAAAATGTTATTATCTATGTTGGGGGATTTTGTACATTTTCTAAGCAAGAGTCTATGAGAAGGTAACCATATAGATAATACGGATTTCTGGTTTGCATATGGATTTAAAATTAAAAAGATGTTGGTTGTTTTGTTGGGTTTGGCTTTTTTTCATGTCCTTAAGTTATAAATATAGCTATTAAATTGTATTTTGTAATTTTTCAGATGTACCTGTCCCCCCAGTCAGAAAAGATACCAGGTTGCTAAACAGAGATTTGAAACTCTTATTGATTTTCCTTTTCTCTTTAATAATCCCCAGTACGACTTTGAAACTTTCTTGGTTGTTTATGTTTATGTTTCCCTTCCCTTGAAGATTAGTGCTTTGAGTTTTGAATTTGTCTTTCCAAAGGTTTGGGAACACAAAACCTTTGACAGTTGATAAATATTCTACTCCAGTAAGAATGGTGGATATTTTTATTTTTTCCAGAACCTTATTTTACTTTGTTTATAGGTATGTCAAATAAAATAATATTCAAGGCAATGTCTTAAGATTGTAGATAGTAATGCATACTACTGCATTTGAACTATAAAAGCCTCAATTGTAACAAGGTTTTTTAATGCAAGCATGAAAATTCAGCATTTCTTTTTTCCTTGCCCCAAGCTATAGCAGGAATGTTGGTCAAGCATGGACATGGACCTTTACAAACAAAAGCCTTCCTTTTCATTGCTGTGGGATTTTCCAACAGGGAAAAAACTGATGAGGAAGGACATCAAAGGGAAATCATTTTGCAGTGGGGATCTGCTGCACTGTCTGTGTAGTGCTCATCAGCTGGTTTCAAGCTAGGCTGGGTTTTTCCAGGCTTTGTTTCTTTTGAGGTGAAATAGAGAGGGAGCATAAACGTGGGAAGTGTTTTAAAGAAGAGAGAAGAAGCTGTTGTTTTCCTCAGCCCACAATGCCCGTAAATACCTTGATAAAATACCTCATCTCAGTGTGGGGCAGGTAGCCTGCCCTTTGAGAGGGCAGCAAGGCCCTCCAGCGAGTCCAGCAAGACCAGCAAGTCCCTCCAGGGCTGGCAAGGCTGCACCAGGTCACTGGGACACACTTCAGGCAGTGTGGATGAAGCCACGTGCTCCAGAATGGCATCCATATACAAGGGTCAAGGACTGTGGGGCCTGAGTGAGCTGTTTACTATATTTTTCTGGTAGTTTAAACATCTCTAAGAATTTTGAGGCATCTGAGAGTTGAAACTGATTGTACAAACAGTTTGCTGTTTAATTTTTAAAATCAAATGCTTCTGGAATAATGGAGAGGGTTGTAAATGCGGAGAAGAGAGTTGAGGCTCTTCTGCCAGTTTTGTGCTTTCCATCCATATTTTTGGAAACTACTAAGACACCAAGATACTTGAGAGTGTCTGTGCCTGAGTAACTTTACATCTAGGAAGAACTTAGATATGAAGTCATCTTCAGAATACTTGCAAATCATAAATCAGGCTGTATTAACCTGAAATCTGTACACACCATGATATATTAACGTTGCTTAGGGCACTTCATAGTAAATTTGTAACTACCAGGACATCTGTTACTAAACAGCCTTCTTTCCATGTAATTCATTGTTGATCATAAGTTACTCAGAAAGAGGTGTTATGTTTCTTGATTCTCACATGCTGAAAAAGTGAGCACTGGAGTGTTTAACAGTGAGCTTCACTGTGTTTTCTGTTCAGGCAGTTCTTTGCAGCTGCAGGCAATGTCTGGTATTTCAAATGGTAGTTTGAAATATTTCAGTAGGGCTGATAAATGGCAGGTTTTCATGACTCAAGTTTTAGTATTATGAATGTTCTTTGTCTTGTCTAATTCAGGTTGAATATGAAGGCTTAAAGCATGAGATTAAACGATTTGAGGAGGAGACAGTGTTGCTTAATAGCCAGCTAGAAGATGCCATCCGGCTGAAGGAGATTGCTGAGCATCAGCTGGAGGAAGCTCTGGAAACCTTAAAAAATGAAAGAGAGCAAAAGAACAATCTGAGGAAGGAGCTTTCCCAATATATCAACCTCAATGATAGTATGTATAATAACCATATTAATATATCAGTAGATGGATTGAAGTTTTCAGAGGACGGGGGAGAGCCCAATAATGACGACAAAATGAACGGACACATCCACGGGCCCCTCGTGAAACTGAACGGTGACTACCGCACCCCCACGAGTAGGAAAGGAGAATCTCTGCACCCCGTCTCTGACCTCTTCAGTGAGCTCAACATATCGGAAATACAGAAACTGAAGCAGCAACTCATGCAGGTAAGAGCTGAATTGAATGTCCTGAAGAGTTTAGACACACATCCTAGGAACCCTAGTGCCAGGTTTGCAATGATCAATCCCAGTGATGTTCTTGAGCACATGTCCTTTTTTCAGACTTCTGCTTTGGTATATCTTTTTCTCCATATCCAGGTTTTGCTAGAAATATCCCTAGTAAACAGAGTATTTGTCTGCAAAAAACCTACTGTCATCTGAGCGGATATTTAGTGCAAACAGGAGAAAGGGACATAGTTGCTGGGGTTGCAGACGGTTAGATTCTTCTTTTTCCTGCTTTGATGATGACAGATGTCCCTGAAATTGCAAGTGGAATAAAGTATTCTCCAATACGATGAAAGCCATCTGAAAAAACCCCACTGAAATGCAGGCAGACTTGATTATGTTCCCTTGCCAGTGAGAGGGAGTTTCTGCCATTAAATTCAGCTTGAACAAGATCTGGCATCCTGTCAGGAGAGAACAAAAGGAGGGGAGCGCTCCTCTCAATAGCCGTGCTCTGGCAGAGCATGTGGCTTGTGGGATGTCACAGAGCGCCCTTGTCGGCCTGGCAGCCCCGGGGGATGCTCAGGCTGCAGGGGGTGCCTCGGGGACCGCACAGCCAGCGTTTGTTCTCTGTTCATCCAAGCCCAGCCCAGGCACCACCAGAACAGGAGCCTGCGATGCAAGCCAGAGAAAAACTCAAGCTGCCAGCCCCGATGTTGACATCATCTCAGAGGGGTACAGTGCCACACAGAGAAAGGGTCCTGCTGCCCGAGCTGTTGAGCATCTTGTCTGCCACAAGAGCCTGAAAGGTTTTGGCACCGCCAAGGAAACATCCAGCATTTTGCAGCCTCAGGCTTCTAAAAAGTGCCTCTTTTGAAAAGAGTAATTGTGAACCCCTGAGTGCTTAAAATGTAAAAGGTGATTTGGAAGTAAAGTAGAGCAAACAGAGTTTTCAGTGCTCGCTGGAGAACAATAAATCCTTATGGCATCTGTCCTATTTGCTGAAGAGTTAATTGTTTTATTCATTGCCAAACTCACTGTGGGAAGTTTTGATCTGAGCTGTGACATGGTGAGCACTGATGACATCTAGTGCTTTGCAAAAATAATTCTGATGCAAAACATACATAATTTAAGTGGGAAAGCTTGAAACTTCAAATTTTATGTAAGTGAAAGGTTCTGTCAAACTTTCCCAATGTTAAAATGTACACACTGTGTATATTTTGTGTACATGTATGCATATATACAAATATGCATGTGTAAGTACATATAGGTGTATATCTATAATATATGCACATATGCATTATATGCAGCTTCTAATTTGGTCTAGAAATCCAGTGTTAAAAATTTTCAAAACAGTTTCAAAGGAAATAATTTTCTTATTTTTTAAAATATGAACTTTTTTGAAATATTCATATTTTAAAATACAGTGTAAGCATTTTAAACCATAATTTACAATGATGTTTATGCAGTATAAATTTTGAGTGAAAGCTGCTTAGAAATGAAAACAGAGAAAGGATTGTTTTGGTTGTGCTTTGTCTTGATTGTATTAAATTAAATATTGAGCTTGATGAGTCAGCAAACTTTTACTTGAAAGATACCATAATTGGTGTTATCTTCTCTGACTTAAAAGCTCATTTATTTTATGTCTCTCAAACAAAGAGGCAGCCTTCTGACAGTCACTAGCTACAAATTTAGGACCCTAGAAAAGAAATATAGACATTTTTTGTCATAATGTTTTTTGGTGCTGGGCCTCAGTACCACCATGCCAATAGTCACCACCATTGTTTGGCATTGTTAAAATGTTTATTGTTTAAAAAGAAAGATTACACTGAGATGAAAATGTGGTTTCTTTGGATACTGGAGAGACTCGAACCGCTGATGTGTGCTTTATAAAGATGATAATCTTCACTGTTCAATTGCATCGGCTCACCTTGGGTCATACAAATTGAATGTGAAAAATTCCTCCAAAAGTTTTCCATGTGGTAGATGGGAGACTTAATTGGGTTCAAGCTGACAAAAATTGGATTTTTTTTTCCCTCCACTACAGTGTCTTTGCCGTGTGGTGTTCATTCAAACAAACAAACAAACAAACAAAAAATAAAAACTACCCTAAACATGGGGGGATAAATAGCAATGTTAAATTTGTTTCCATAATTGCAAACTGTAGAGAAAATTGGGAAGGAAATCTCCTCAAACTGAAATCTTTGAAGGAAAGGATACCTTGCAAAATAGGTACGGCTACTTTTGAATTGCATTTATTTTCATTTTAAGATGATAAAAATCCTTACTGCAGCTACCAATTTCAATGCCAAAAAACCCTCCCACCAACTGGACTGAAAAATAACTGCAATTCCCATAAGTTTGCTGTGGTGGAAATAGGAGTATAGCATTGTCTAGAGCAAGAAATACCATTACCAGACTTGGGAACACCAGAGTCATTAATATGCAAAAGGTGTGCTCAGGACTGAGCTGGAGCTCTGGGGGTTTTTTTTCCCTTAGAAGTGGGAGCATGCATTTAAAATTTTAAATAGGAGTGGATTAGCTTCTATTACTGGGCCAGAATGAATAAAATTTAGTAGATCTATGTATTTCCTTTTGCCTAATGTCCAGGTTGATATATGGGTTTTAAAAGCCACATGTTTTCTCTGGGAAGAATCCTTTCTGTTTGAAAGTAGTATGTTTCCAGAACACATTTATGTTCAGTAGAGAAATTATTATCAGGATCCAAATTAGCTCAGTTACAGTTTTTCTTCATGATAGAGTATGACGGCTGAGCTTGTTAGTCCTGCAGGATCAATTCTCTCTGATTAATTTAAGCAGGCACTGAAGCACTGTGCTGCTTTAACACCCAGTTGTTATCTCAAAAGAAAGGCTCCTTGGCGCTGTAAGCTCTGTATTTATTTTTATACCGGTGAGTTTTACACAGTACAGTACCTACTTTGGCATGAACATACCCACAGTGGGTCCATACACTTTATTAAGCCAACTGCCTTTGGTGTGTAAATATGTGGTTCTTTATTATCCACACAATTTCTTGCTATAAGGTGAGGTGATCCTTTAAATTAGCCAAAAGATTCTCCTTTTTTTGGTGCATATTCATAGCTCACCTTAGCAGCCTGAAGGAGTAAATACCTACATTGTCTGATGAGGGTAATGTAAGTAACACTGAAGCCTACAGGCAGATCAGGTGGGGAAAAAACCCAACCAAAACAAAACAGGAAAATCAGTGAATAGATTTCTGCTGAGTTGATATCTGAAGCTTCCCAGGACAGATCCAACCAAAGAGATCTGTAGGAAGTGGTCACCTTTAAGAAGATGCACTTGGCAAAAGGGAAGTTTTCCCTATTTTGGATTTTCTCAACAAGAGTGGACTGACATGGCGAGGGGGAGCAACAAGGAGGGTGGGAGGCACACTGGGACAGTGACAGGGGAACAACAAATGGAGAAGGATACCAAAATACTTGTGGTTCTTGGCTGTCTTCTTCTGAACAGACTAGACAGTGCCAAAAGTGGAACACCTTATATCTAAGGAGATAGACTCTTCCTGCTACATAAAATATTAATGAGGTTTGGCCCTCATTTTTTAATTCCTAAGTCATCAGTCCCCTGTTCACAAAAAAACTAGGCTGATTTTTTTTGATGTTTTTAACACGGCTTCTATTTTTATTCGTAGTTTCTGTCTGCAGTTGATTGCAGATTCTAATGGAGGCCATGTTTTGAAAACCTGTCTGTAAAACCAGGAGATCACCATATGCTTTAATGTCTTGGTATGTCTGAGCAGCAGCAGCCACTGCTCAAAAGCCTAGTTATGAGAAAAGAGGAGTCTGACTCACTGTTTGGACCATTTTTTTAGATGGCATTGATACCCTCTCAGTTTCTAAAAGGCTTTTTCCCCCATTTGCTAAGATTCATGGTGGCTACTTTGACTCTCTTCCAAATACTACTGGTAGGGAAGGAGAAGTTTGGTTTTTTTAAAAAAAAGTTTTTTTCAGAAGAGAAAGCTTTGAATTCTCAGAATTAGTAATTCCACCACTCATAAAGGGAGTCTGGAGAATGCCATTTTCACTGCATGTGTAAACGCAGGGCTGAGATACTGCAGCCAGAGGAGAGAAAGAACAGTAAACCTGGTAGGCTCAGGGTGCTATCCCAAAAGCCATGAAAGCAGGATTCTGTGTCCATGTGCCTTCCTCTGCTTCCCGTTTCACAACTCAGAATAGGATAAAGACACAGGAAAAAAGGTGGAGCATTACACTTAAAACCTGAGAGTCTTTCAGGGTGTTTCCTGAACAGCAGATCAAACTTGTAAGTTTGTCTTGTTCACTTACTTTAGGATGCTCTGCATTAAGACTCCTAGGGGTGTCCTCCATGACCTTTTCCATTGTTCAACATCCACATTTCTCTGTGGATATTCAGAAAGGAACTTACTAGGTCAGAACCAGTGGGTTGTTAGTTATGCCACAAGTCTTGCTTTTCCTGGTTTGACCTTAAACATGTGGATTTCACTTGTAGTTAAGTGGCTGGGGATGGGGAGTCCTGGGAGTTGCACATGCTCAGCCTTCTGATCTGTGTTACGTTTCCACACAGTAGGCTATTTAATCTGTGGAAATGTACACAGCTATTTGTTTACTGTATTTGCTATAATGAAAGTTTGCAGCTGTTCAAAGACATAAATGAATATTGTGAAAGATTGGTAGAACTATCAATGGGAAATGGAAATTCAAACTCCATTGAGAAATGTGTATGTACCAGTGGAATGGTTTGCAGTTGACAGTGCTGCAGTTCCTGCTTTCAGGGAACATGTGTCCTAATAAATCACTCAGTGCTTAGTAATCCTTCAGCGGCCAACATGTAAAATTGTGACTTAGTGATATTGCAAATTGTAAGAGAGGATGGGACTTCCCAAACCTCTGAAAGTGACATGGATCTATCCCTTAATTTTATGGGTTAGGTATATATGGCTAAATTCCCTGGAAAGCACTCAAGTTGTGTACACTTTGTGGGAATGGAAGATATGAATGTGATTTCAGAGGTCAGTGTTCAGCATGGGTAGGACAAGATCCTGGGTTTCTTACTTTGACTCTGTTGCAGGTGGAGCGAGAGAAGGCCATTCTCCTGGCCAACCTTCAGGAGTCTCAGACGCAGCTGGAGCACACCAAGGGAGCCCTGACAGAGCAACACGAGCGGGTCCACAGGCTCACGGAGCATGTCAATGCCATGAGGGGACTGCAGAGCAACAAGGAGCTGAAAGCTGAGCTCGACTGTGAGAAGGGCCGAGACCCTGGCGAGGAAGCACACGACTATGAAGTGGACATCAATGGCTTGGAGATCCTAGAATGTAAATACAAAGTAGCTGTTACTGAGGTGATAGACCTCAAAGCAGAAATCAAAGCCTTAAAGGAGAAATATAATAAGTACGTGGAAAACTACACTGAAGAGAAGGCCAAGTATGAGAGCAGAATCCAGACATATGATGAGCAGGTGACAAGCCTGGAGAAGTCGACCAAGGAAAGCCAGGAAAAAATGGTCCACATGGAAAAGGAGTTACAAAGGATGACAAGCATAGCAAATGAAAACCATAATACCCTCAACACTGCCCAGGACGAGTTGGTGACATTTAGTGAGGAGCTGGCTCAGCTCTACCATCACGTCTGCCTGTGCAACAATGAGACTCCGAACAGGGTCATGTTGGACTATTACAGGCAGAGCAGAGTCACCCGCAGCGGGAGCCTGAAAGGACCGGACGACCCTCGAGGTCTCCTGTCCCCACGACTTGCCAGACGGGGGGTGGCATCACCCGTGGAAGCCAGGACCCCGACCGAGCAGGTGACCAAAGAGACCACAGAGCCCGGCAAGGACCAGAGCCCAACAAAAACACCTACCATTTCTCCTGTCATCACAGCCCCTCCTTCCTCCCCCGTGTCTGACACCAGTGACATCCGCAAAGAGCCCATGAACATCTACAACCTCAATGCCATAATAAGGGACCAAATCAAGCACTTGCAGAAGGCTGTCGATCGGTCGCTGCAGCTGTCGCGCCAGCGGGCGGCGGCTCGGGAGCTCGCTCCCATGATCGACAAGGACAAGGAGGCCTTAATGGAAGAGATCCTGAAACTGAAATCACTCCTGAGTACAAAGCGAGAGCAGATCGCCACCCTGAGAGCTGTGCTGAAAGCCAACAAGCAGGTAAGGTGCTAATAAAACAGCCAGAAAGGTCTGCTGTTTGCACGGGACAGTCACTTACGAGCTCTCCCAGGGGTGTTTTGGAGGAGAAGTTTTACTCACAGCTTATTTAGCCTCTCACTCAATCATGGCAAGGGCAGACCTTTGTTCCCTCCCTCCCCGCCTCCTCTTTAAGCACTTTAGCTCTGCTTTTCCCATCTGAATTGGAGAGGCTGCAGCGTCATTGTTCCAGGTTGCTTGTGGTTCTTCTGATCTAAAACCAGTGCAGTGATCACCACATGGGGGCATGAATCCTGGTTAACAGCTTGGCATTCTCTTAGCTGGTGACAGTGCTGGGATGGTGAAATTCCCAGTAGTCAAGTATTCTGAAGTTACCATTTCAAGTTTAATTGATTGTTGGATATGTAACTGCGTTTCTAGAATACTGGGGATTTTTAAATTGCAGCAATATTTCAACATACACTGAGTCTTTTATAGTTTTCCCCTCTCTGATACAACATATGTTAAATATTAACTCAAGTAATTAAATACCATCTCTAGCTAAGCAGTAATAGCTCTGAGCAGTGATATGTGGGGTTTCCATGTAATTAAAATGTAATTAAGGTGAAATTGATGTATATAGGTTTAGATTATGTGATTCCAAATTAAAGATTTTTTTCTATTGGCATAGTGCTATCATTTATTTTTTGCTACTACCAGAAAATCTAGCTCAATCTCACTCTTTTATTGCTGTCAGAAATAATGCATTATCCTAAGGCATGCTCACTGAAATGGGAAAGATAGATTTGCTGACAAAGAAGCTGCTATTTAACTAAACTTTTATTTATTGGATAGCAGCACAGATATTGGTAACTGTACAACTGGGTACAGAAACTTGCAATACTGTTCATGCAAACCTAATATCAGCTTCCTCAAATTTTTGAGTTAAAAGACATAATAATATAAAGGGAGGGAAAAATTAAAGGTTAGTATGAGGAGAGTGATTTATTATGTGCCAGCCACAAGTGAGGGGTGTATCCCAGGAACCAGAGTATCTCTCGTATACGAAAAATCAGAAGACTCATCCTCTTGAGCTTTTCCTCTTCAAAAGAATACATTTCTAAGCAGCAATAGGCTGGGAATATTCTTCCCTTGTGGGTTTCAGCCTAGATGAGCCTACAGAGGACATTGGGTTCAGTTTTTCACTTTTCTCCATAATCACAAGAGTTATTTTTTGGTTGTTTGGTTGGTTGTTTGGGTTTTTTTAATTGGTCTTTGTTGTTATTGGGGGGATGTTGTTGGTTTTTTTGTTTGTTTTTTTAATGAAAGTTTTCCCTGATCCCCAATGAAGCTGACATTAATATGAAATGATGTCTTTTCATCCCTTACACAGCATATTAAGACACTGCTGGTGCCAAAGGTAGCAAAGGGATGACCAAGACCATCCTCAGCCTCCAGAGGGGCCACATCACATCTCGTTTTGCTCTGTAGCAATGCTATTACAAAACACCCATATTTGTTAACACTCCAGAAAGAGGCACTATAGGTGAAGCTTTTTTAGTTGAAGTAATATGGGAAAGGAGGATCAGCACAACCAAATGTACTGTAAAAATGTCAAGACCTGCCCTTCCAGGTCCAGAGGGGGAAGACCAGCAGCAGACTCTGGGTTGGATATTTTGGACTGTATGCAAGTAGTGAAAAAACACCCTTAACTAGGGAAGCACAGGTGTTATCTAGTGACCACCAGTAGTATTATCAAATAAGCATTTTAGTGTTAGGCTGGGCTTTAAAAAGACTACACAAAACTCTGTAACATGAAAACGAGTGAGATTTGCTCTAAGACACTGCAAACCTAAGAATGGGGAAAAGGAATTATTAAATCAATCACTTAAGAAAGCAAAGCTTGCTAGGTTTCTTACTTACCTTGTCTTGATTTATGTGTCCATTTGTTCATAGCCATAATTACCATGTCAGCAGCAGTTTGGTGGAGCAAACATTAATAAGCAGCATAAAGGAGGAAGTAACATCAAATTAATGATGCAATAACTTTTAGGACCAGTTCAATAATGGGTTTGATTTCTGTTTTTAGTACCAATCAGAAAGCAAAGCTGTCTATAAGGGGAATTTAATATTCTGAAGTTCTGACAGAGAACTGATCGATTGTTTTCATAGGTAAATAATTTGATGAGAAGGAGTTGAGTCAGCAAGACTTTCACAGCTGCATTAACAGTAACTATGGTGTCTTCAGCTCCCCTAACTGAGATGCCCATAAAAGTCCTTCAGAAAAAGTAACTTGATAAGCCCAGGCATACATAATCTTAGCTACAAACAGATTATAATAGAATTGCTTTGGGAAAGGGAGGCTCAATGAAAAGATCCATGTATGATTTCTGCACTAAAATAACAGGCTAGTTGTCTGTTTTCTTGTGTGAAAAGCAAACAAAAAAAACACCCAAAGAAGCACTTACCACTGTAAGATTTAATATTCAGTCAACAACAATTTTTTTAGTTGGCCTGCTTCTCACACTGCTGATGTAAGGTAAATGGGATACCAAGCCATCTTATAAAATGAGATTTGTTAGGGATTTCAGGATGAAGGTGGTAACCTTTAGGGGGCAGATATCTATTCTGTAAGGATGAGGAGTGGGATGAAAAGGACGCTGTTAGTTCTAGCAGTGCTTGGGGTCCTGGGGCTTGGGTGTGTGCTCACCTCAGCCTATGCAGCTCCATGGCTGTGTTTTTGGGGACAGGGAGTGGGGTTGAGCTCTGCATGACCCAGCTCTCTTTTCCTTGCTGGTGTTTCTCGCCCTGCTGGAGTCCAGGCATTGGAGTGTTCTGCTCCCTCCCAGCCTTGCTGTCAATTCTAGGTGACATCTTCTGCACAGCAAACACTGCATGCTCTGTGAGGCATTAATTCTGCAGGCAGCTTGCTGAGAGGCTCAGTAGTTATTTGCCCAGTTCCTGGCATGACTGGTCTGACAAGAGTGTCATTAGCATCTATGCTGTCTTATTGCATTATTTCCTTCACTGAAGAGTATTCATGCTTTTTTTTTTTTATTGTTTTCATCTTTTTTCTTGTGCTTCCCATTTCCTTGTGTGTTGATTGCACACAAGGTTGCATTTTTATGTGGAACAAAGTTCTCTAGTCTTTCTGATACAATTTTGTCCTTAACCACAGCTTAAAAACAAATTCTTCAGAAAGAGCTGTTAAAAACAAAGCCAGATCCTGGGCATCTGCTTCCTTCTGGCACCCACTACTTGGAGATGCAGGCTGTTGTTTGCCCCATCCTTCCTTTCAGAGCACTCTGAATGCACTGTTCTAGATTATCTCAATGTACATTACCCCACAGAACTGGTTTCAGGCACAACCATACATATATAGCTCAATGGGTGCAATTTTCGAGATTGGCTGAGATGGGGAACAAGAAGAAACAATTTTGACAGTAGCTGGTGCTGGAGGAAGAGTAACATGCAGCTATGGCTTCAGTTCATTTTGTCCCTGTTAGTCTGGCACAGTCTAACAGGACAGCTGAGGTGACCAGGCACAGGTGAAAGACAAACTTGCACTGAAGCAACTGCTGTGCTATTTCTGCAGATGGAAATGAATGAAGTTGTATTTTAGTAGGAGATTCTAATATGTCCTTTTGTTAACAGGCATTGTTAGTGGGAAATGTATTGAGTTTCAGAACACTGAGTTTAAAATAGGTTTCCAACTGTTTGGTCATTACCATCTTTTGTCCTGTCCCCTTGCTGATTGCTTTAAACTAGTGTTCTCCTACACTTCTCTCCCCTGGTGATGCCTCAAGAATCCACACGATCAACAGGGGAAATTGATTGCCTGTATGAAATGCTGCAACTTATTATGCACTAAACAAACTGAAAAAACAACCATAACCCCCTCTGAGTAAATGTAAAAGGAAGTAAATTTTTTTCCTCTCATTCAAAGGAAATAATTTTAAATGTCTCAAAGCAGCAGTAGGTATAAATCCTCTATAAAACTATGTGTTTTGAATAGCTTTAAAACAATACTAAATTCATAGGTAAAGCAGAAAGTTCAGCTCTTGCAAAGATAAGACAAATGGAACTATTAAAGACAGTATGGTAGTAAATTAAAGAAATGTGATGACTGAAATTGAAAAAAAAAAAAGGAGCAGCAAAAACTTAGCAATAGGAGAAATACAAAGCCTTTGTTTTCCTGTTAAATGAAAATTGTAATGTACGCTTTTTTATTCTATATTTTTTCTTGGTAGTGGTTAAAGCTGCCAAAATAATGCTAGTTTGCACAGCAGTAGGCACTGCCAGTTCCCAGACATAAAAGCAAGCTGTCAGGTCCTGGCTGTCCCCATGTCCAAGGAAAGGCTCAGCTGGCAAGAGGCGTGAAGCCAAACACTTTGTTCATAACTTGAGTGCAGAGGCTGAGCCTCATGTGCTCTGCATCCTGTCTCAACATGGCCAAGGGACACACCCAGTTGTTGTTGCAGCTCAAACAACAGGATAGCAGCTCCTTAAGGTGTGGTAACTTACTCCCTTGCCTGAGTCTTCAACATACAGCTGCACAGGGGCAATTCAGGTGCTGAGGTGTTGCCAGTGCATTGACAACAAAACGGGCTTTGTCCTTTCAACTGCTTTCTCCCTTTCCTGGTTTCATGGAGTACAACTTAAAGGGTGACATTAAAGGGTGCAGTACAATGAAGATCAAGTCTAACTTCTTTTACTGTGTGAATGAAGGACAGCAACACCAAAATCAGACGCGGCATCTTGGCCATTATTAGATGCTTATCTCATAAGCATATATCCTTGTTTGTGTTTTCAGACAGCTGAAGTGGCACTAGCCAATTTGAAGAATAAATATGAAAATGAAAAAGCAATGGTGACTGAGACCATGACAAAACTACGGAATGAATTAAAGGCTTTGAAGGAAGATGCAGCAACCTTCTCATCCTTGAGAGCAATGTTTGCAACCAGGTAAGGGAAATGGTGTCACCGTCTGGCTCAGCAGTGTAAAAATAAATACGTGTGTACTAAGTGAGAACAGACTTAGCTGTGTATGTTGGGTGCTTAAGTGGAGAGAGAAATTATTTTCTGCAAGGTCAGAGATTTGCTGGATGAAGGTGAACTAGTCCTAGAATGCACACTGTGCAAAACTTGCAAGCTTTCAAGTGCTACTGAGATGCGTGCCTTGGAAAATAAAGCTGGAGAATAGCAATGTCAATACAACCTTGAATGAAGTGTTACAAATGCCAATATATGCCTCCAATATATTTGCATTTATAGGGCTTTCTAAAGTGGAAATCAAATAGATTTATATGGCTGATTTTCCCATTCAGAAGTACACAGTGATTCTGTCATGTAAAGCTATTGTATGGTTAATAATGATCTTCAGAATCCCATGTTTTCATTACAACAAGATTTATTACTTACCACTAGTAAAATCTACTTCATCAACCAGCCTATGCTGTAATCCAGCACTAATAATTGTAAGGCCACTGTAATTTCCCACTCCAGCAAGAATTCGTATTTTCTCCCACTGTGATGTTCAATTTATTATCTCCTTCACAGAATAAGTTTCACTTATCTTCTGTAACATAGTTCCTCCTGGCAGGACAGTAATTAATCATCTTTCATCTTTCCTTCTCCCACACCTTCTTCAGAAGAACTTTTTGTTTTACACAGAATCACAGAATCAGTTTGGCTGAAAAAGACCTCTGAGATCATTGAGTCCAACCTCTGGCTGAACAGCACTGTGTCAACTAAACCACGGCACCCAGTGCCATGTCCAGTCTTTCCTTAAACACTGCCAGGGATGGTGGCTCCACCACTTCCCCAGGCAGTCCATTCCAATGTCTGATCACCTTTTCTGTGGAGAAATTCTTCCTAATGTACAACCTAAAATGCCCCTGGTGCAGCTTAAGACTGTTCTCTCACTTGTGCTGCTTTTTAAAAGGTTACCCCAAAATAATTTTTTTAAAGATTCAGTATTTTCATTAATAAATTCTTAATTCACAAATACACAAGCAAATAAGTATCCTAAGGAAATTATTCCATTATATTAAGACTTTTTTCCTTATGGTCAAACAAAATGCAGATTTCTTGTTTGTGCTTTAGTCCATAAATGATAAGACGTCTTCATGCCTCCTGTCAACATCTCTCCAATGGTCCCTGTCGTATATAGGTGCCATCTCACCACTTCCAGCCTTCTAAGGTTCTTTGTTGCCTCGTGACAGTGGCAGCAGCAGCTGGGAGAGGTGTGGGAAGGAAGGAGAAGGGACATTTATATGTCATGACATTGGTGCTGTGTGAAAATTCATCATAGGTTCATCGTCAGAAGAGTGCGTGTAGTGACATAATGGAAATGAAGACCCAACTCAGCAGGTGGTGTGAACCAAGGTAGCCTGATTGATTTCATTGGCATCTAAAGATTTCCTTCAAGAAAGAAAAGCTGTGTGTGTGTATTAGAAATGCATGTATTGATCTTTACTTGCAAGCTCATTGCTCTAGGAGATATATGAATGCACTAACTCTGTAAGACTACCTGGAAGGCAGCTACCTCCAGAGGAGTGCCATCATGAATTTAAAGCAAACAAGTGTCTTGCATGAAGCATAGATCATCAACCTATGAGGTAAAAGTAGTTTGCAAAGATTCAGAAGTTAATTAAAGGGAGGGTTAGATTGTTGTACTGAATGTTCCTTACCTTTTTTGGGCATCCTGAGTGCAGATTTATGTGGGTTTAAGTGATCTCCTAAAGCTTGTGGGAGACAGCAGCATCTCTTCTGAGAATTAGACTTAAATGATGCTATTGATCCAAGTACCTTTGCTATATGTCTTGGTGTAGGATGCAATTAAGATTCTATTTCTCTTGTATGAACTATAAAGGGAGTTTAGGTGAGTTGCTGAGTTACAGATTTTTACTTTATAAACGTCTAAAGTTAATAAACTCTGCCCAAAGCATCTGCTGCTGTTAGTAAACTCCATGCAGTAGTGATTAAACACTCAGTGTATGGCCTGTGGAACGTATCCTTGCCCTTGAGGTCATAAGCTTTGGCCAGTATTTTCTGGGCAGTTATAAAAAATTATTCACTGCAAGGTCTTGCACATCAGTGTGCTTCTATAGATTTTTCTGTTGTAAAATATTCATTTTCCTTCCTTAGTGTGGAGTTTAATGGCCTTTATAATTAAATCAATCTTCCTAAATGTTCAAATCATTGACTCATTCTGAATAGTCCATTTGGAAGAGCATTTGTTTAAATGACAGAGAGCTGATATATTCTAGAAGTCTGTTGAAGAAGAGAAATCTTTTTGAAAAGACAAGACTGTAAGATTCTTGTGCAGTAGCATTAGATGCAGTAGCAAGCTCTAGCATAAAAAAGCAATTGTTTAGTCTTTAGTTGAATAAAACAGTGGTTTCCATGGTTACAGTGCATCACATGATACTTACTCCAGCATTTGTACCATAGGGAGATCATCCCTCTGATAGCTGAGTTGTATTAAAAATCAGAAAATGATAGCATATACTGTTTCCTTTTGCTTTCATAAACCATCCTTTTCTGTTCATTTGATCCCCAGATGGATGTTCATTCTGGTGCTGAACTGTATGGCTTCTTCCTTAAATGCACAGGATAAAGGTCATAGCATGTTATGAGGAGGGTACAGCACATCTGTTTCTGGTCTGAACAGCAAAGATGGCACTTATATTCTCCTTTTAATTTGTTTTTGCTGACACTTGTTCATCCTTCCACTCCTTAGTTCTTTCTTCAGTTCTTCTTCCTCTCAGAAGTCCTTCTGTCCTGCTTCTACCTCTGCTTTAGCTCTTTTTCCTTCTGGGATCTCTTTTTTTTCCCGCAATCAAAAAATATCTGAGGTTTGGATCTCTACAGCTTCCTCCTTCCCTGTTCATTACCCTTATGAGCCCTTTCTGGGATTTGTTCACTTCAGACCTGTCAAGAATATATCCTCAATATAGTTCAAACTCTCTTTTCCCCAAACACCTCTCAGAAAAAGAAACCAGCAACATATAAAATCTCTTCTCTGGGATGCAAGGGGGTACAAAGCAGAATTGAAGTTTCTGTTTGATGCCAATTTCTTTGTGTTGCCCATCAGATTTGCAGCTTCTGCCTTTTGCCTGCTTATTTTGTCCTGTGCTACTTCTTGTATTGCCAGACCAGAGAAAATGGTGAGAGCCTTTCCTGTCTCTCCTGTTGTTTCCCCTCACTCTATCCCCGAGTTGCTGACCCAGGGTGGGAGCTTTGGGAGTATGAAGCAGTGAGCTGCACTCATCCAGAGGAAAAAAAAACCCAACAAATAAATAATAAATTCTTTAAAACACTCATTTTCCAGTTTAGAGGGGGTGTTTCCCTGTGAGAGGAAGGGAAGTCCAGTGCTGATGGAGAGAAGGAACTACTTTTAAAGCAGGAACCTAAAGGGATTCAGGAAGCTAATTTTACTCAGCCACTGCACATGCTTGCTGTCCCAGCCTATACAGAGATACTTAAAAGAAGTGATCATGAAATATTACTTGTGATATTGCCATAGTCCTGACACCTCAGGCATGGATTTTATTCCTCATCTATCAAGATGTTTTCTTATGATTAATATTTAAATAAAAAAATGTGCTGAAGAGATGGACTAGGAAGATTGGACAGGTCCTGGAGATCAGAAAACATGATCAGAAAAGAATTACAGTTACATGGCTAGAGCAGGGACCTGTCACTGTCACTGGGTTTTAGTCAAGCTCTGCTGTGATTTATGTTACCTACATTACACATAAGCCTGATTTGGTATTTGGTTTACATTCCTAGACGAGAGAGGGAGATGGAACTAGAAATCCCTTAAAATCCTATATAAGCTTCTTGGATCAGTTCATACAAAATAAGTGGGCTTATGTGTCTGTCTCTGTTCCTCTCTGAGCCAAGAGAAATGAGAAATAGGTGAAATCGTGACTTTTGCTCTGGCAAGAACTAGACCAGCAGACAGCAAGATAACAGTGATGTTTATTTAATAGTCACTTGCAGCTTACACCTGTCCTGGGGCAAGGGAGAAACTGGGGACTGACTCAGGAGGACATAACTTTTGTTATTTACTATTATTTCAGTCCTCCTGAAAGACCCATTCAAAGCCTTGGAGCGTTCTGTAGCCCTGCTCAGTCCGCAGTGGTCTGTATCATGCCAGAAGTTGCTCTCCTAGGAGCTCTTAACCTTTTTCTTCCTTGGTATCCTCTGAGACTTTACAAATGTTTATCAAATATGTGGGTGAAAGGCAATAGGGGTGTGTGTAATGCTTTTTTGTTGTTCAGTTGGAAGCACTTCTCTTTTTATCCCACACTTGCACATAGCTGGGAATATTTCAGTGAAGGGAAACGCTGTGGCTGCAGGCAGTAGTTACCTCCCACTGCATGGAATAACCTTCACTGCTGTAAACTCCAAGCAGATCTGAGACTGTTAATTCAGCACTTTCTAAAGTTAATTATGGCCTTTACTTGACTGATTTAGGTTTAACCTTTGTGAACACTGTTTCTGAAAAAAGAAAAAAGGGCTCGAGGAACAAAACCCAGAGACAATGGACCATTTGTTTGTGAAAAAGAATAGAAAACTTCAAGTCCTGGTGCAGGTCAGATGACTGGAACCACCCAAGCACTGCAGTGAGCTTCCAGAAATGTGAGATGGCTGTTATGGGGAGACTTTTAGAAAGGACAAATAATTAATGAGATTGGCTGGAAAATGTATTAATGAAACTGGTTTTGTCTAAAGTACAAGACCAACTTAATTAAACTGGTTTTATCTAAAGTACAAGACCAACTAACAGCATCTAGTATATCCAGGTTTCTCAAGCCAACTTGATAGAGTTCATAGCAGGCAGGGAAAAGCACATTTGTCTGTCTGCTTTAGTAATATCCACCTTCATGGCACTTCTCTTTCCTGACTGTTCAGTTGTGCTGTTTTACAAATCAGCTGTGCAAATGCCAAGAACACTTTCTAATGCCTGAGGGAAACCAATCTTTTTCCAAAACCAAAATTGACTTATTGGCGTATTAAAGCAAGGTGATTCATTCCTCTAGTGGCAGTGTGCTACAGGTGTTGCTGCAGGTGTTACTTTTAAAATTTTCAACAGAAAACATATTTGGAAAAAAAATTGTCTTCTAGACAAAGGAAAGCAGGAGAGAATAAGAGATGGATACAGGATCCATCTGGTTATGAGAACGAGTCTTTAAGATTCTGGTAACACAGACATTAAAGTCAATTACTTTGAAATAGGAATTACTATAATCTACAGAATGCTGATTTCATTCTAATATCTCTATCAAGGAAACTGGCATAAGCATCAATAGACATCTCATGGCTTGGAGCAGAAATAGGTGTGCAACCAGCATTTCATAAATCTCTCTCTGCCTCAAGGCTTGAATAGCAATAGTCATGCTTATTAAGGTTGTGTGAAAGAAAGGTAATATTGAAACTGTAGATGAAACTGTGTCTGACTTAGTAATTTTGCTTCCAGTGCCTGAATTATTAAAAAGGAGAGTGCAATATTTATGTAAGTGTTTGCGTGTGAAGAATAACTACAAATTTTAAAATATACTTTGTTTCTGTTTCCCAAGGAGGAAATTAAAGTTTATGAGAAATTAGTTCCATCCCTCAGTTTGCAGTAATTCAAGTTTATTGCATCACACATTTTGATAAGGCAAACTAAAATAATTTTCTATGCCTGTTTTCTGTGAGTGATACTGATAAAGTTACATCCTCACCCATTACACAATTGCAATTACACAGCAAAGCTACTTAGATTTATACAGATGGTGTGGGAAGGAGATTTGGCAAAAGCTGCATCATTTAACATGAAAAAACCTTGGATGCTGCCACAAATCACTGATGGTCAGACTGTATTGTTATCTCTGAATCATCTCTCTGCTGCTATATGTTTATCACTCTACGTTCTTACTGATTAGATGGTCTATTACTAACAAACTGCAGCTATTTCACTTCAAAAGGTGACTTAAGACCATGCTGAAATGCCTTGCTCTTTCTTTTAACTTTAGGAATTATTGCTTAAAGCAGAACTAAATTGAATTTGGTCTTAGATATTAACAAAATCGTAAGAAAGGTTGTTTTAGTTCTTGGAGTTCTAAAGCAAATGAAGAGTTTTTCATGCAGATAAAAGAGGCCAAGGGTTAAAAAGGAGTAGGTGACCACAGTAATGAACACCTGAGCACACATCTAAGATATTCAACAGTAAATGTGAAATAACTTCCAGGTGTGGAGTTTCCTGAGTAATTTTTAATTTTAAGTCCTTTTTAATCAGTTAACAATGGCAAATAACTGAGGCTTCTCGTTTCACAAAATTTGATGTGTCAAGTGTTCACATTACTTGCAGCTTTTATTTGTAGAATTTTCTTGAAGTGAATGTTACTGTCTATGAAAAGTAGTATTATCTAATTAGTAGACATTCTTATCCATTGTGACTTACTATCAGAACCAGCACCCAGAATTGTTATTTGTGGTCTAACCTGGAGATAATCCCAAACCTCCCCTCCAAGTGCTTATTATCTGCATTAGAAACTTATCACATTGTCATAGACTACCCTGTCAATACAGATACAGGTTCTCCTGCTGAATGGGAAGTGCTGGAATTCAGATCCAAGACCAAATTTATTCAAAATGGGAACTGACGAATTCAGGCTGTCTGCTTCCAGGATTAGGGTCAGCAAAAGCTTGGGTCTGAATCTGCCTGTGTAACTGAAGCCTGGGGATGTGCTCACTGATAGAGTTGCTTCTTGGACCGTTTCCCCAGATTTCTGCCTTGTTTGTTCCCCCAGGTGTGATGAGTATGTCACACAGCTGGATGAGATGCAGAGGCAGCTGGCAGCTGCGGAGGATGAGAAGAAGACCTTAAACTCTCTGCTGCGCATGGCTATCCAGCAAAAACTTGCCCTTACCCAGCGACTGGAGGATTTAGAGTTCGACCACGAGCAGTCCCGACGCAGCAAAGGCAAGCTGGGAAAGAGCAAGATCGGCAGCCCTAAAGTAAGTGAGGAGGCATCAGCCACCGTGCCAAGCATAGACACTTTCCTCCTGCATAGTCAGGGCCCACAGCAACCAAACTTACTGGTCAGCAGTGGCACTCAGAGGAAAAGGTATGCATGCAGTGATCTTTACAGTACAGTGCAGTAGCCAGACTTTCATTAAAGTCGTTCACTGAATTGTAAACATAATGATTCTTTTCTTTCTTTTTTTTAATTTTTATTTTTTTTTTCTTTTTGTACTTTAACTGGGGAAAAGGAGGTGGGGAGAATGTGAATATGAAATTCAAAGCCTGGCAACATGTGGTTCTGATCCACCTACTCACTGTTATTTCCTCCTCCTTAATGCAGTGTTCTGAACTATACTCTGTCAATGTCTCACTGCATCTTGTATGTCTCTAATATTAAGTGTGAATGTATTTTCTTTAACAAGTTTTCCTTAAGTTTTCCATCACGAGCATCTGAAATAAAAAAAGAATTGTGCGCTCTGAGAATTTCAGTGCTTAACACAAAAACCCTGCATTTCTTTGTTAAGCTCCAGTGCTTACTCGTTCTTTATCACTTCGAAAAGAATATGGATGTGTTCACTCAGATCAGTTTTTCTACATGGGAGCAAGGGGAATGGCTGCCATTTGTATCCCAATGCAAATATTTTTCTGTTCAAGCAGTGAGTTCTTGTCTTGTGACTGCCCTGCCAAAACTCTGTAGATGTGGGCTCTCTGTTAGAGACGTCCTAAATCATGATTCTCTTTTCTCGTACGCTCTAATCACGATGCAAAACCAAGAGAATGTTCAGGGAACCTTGTACATGTCAACTCCAGGATAGTGATATATAACTCAACCTCTTCTCTCCTTCCCTAATGTGAACGAGGATTTCCAATGCAGACAAGGTGTCCTGCTCTGGGAATGACATGGGGTGGCAACACTAGCTGGTTTTTACCTGTTAAGCAAGTTAACATGATGTTGTCATTCGTGAGGCTTTGAGAGGTAATTAAAGTAAAACTCTTTTGTTTCCATATGTATTTTTCTTGGATCTCCTGCAAGACTATTCTCACCTTCCCTTTGTGATCAGAGCCATCCCAGGACTTCAGGGACCCACCTCCAGAAATTATTAAGAGCCCCCCCTCATCCCGCCTCCACAGAATCATATCTTCTGAGGGGCCCCCCTTCCATGAGTGAATTCATCCATGGGCACCGTCTCAGCAAGGAAAAAAAGTTAACCGTGGCCATACCAGGTAAACATTTTTTCCTTGGGTGCATGTGGTGCTGAGTGGTTAGCAGAGCAGGGGACCCAGCACTGCAGATGCAATCTAATTTGGGCATCTTCTTGGGACCTGAAAAGCAAAATGTCTCCTCCTATGTCACCTGTGGCAGGAGATGACGTTCTGCTGAGAGCAGCCCAAACTGGTTTCAGATGCAGTGGGGAAAGTCCTGCTGTGCTGTAGGTGGGTGCAGTCCCACTGTTGGTAGTCCCCATGGAAGACACAAACCCAACAGGGCAGAGCAGTCAGGTGTGTGAGGACCAGCCAGGGAGTGCAGGAGCCTCCACAGCATTCACCTCCAGCTCACCCTGGAGCATTCAGTCAGGTCTTTCTGAAGGGTAATGTTAAACTCACAGAAGGCTTAGTTTATATAAATGGAGTCATGAGGTTTGTCTTTGCAGGAAGCTTTTTCTCTTAATTTCCTGCCAAAAAGTAGTATCCACTTGGAACAAGGTGTAGAAAGGAAATGTAAACTGGAATGCCACTTCAAAGGCCAAGTCAACTTTCTTTGCCTGACAGACAAGCTAACAATTGCTTTTCTTGTGTGCCTGAACAGAACCTTTAGCCTTTAAATGTGCACAGTCTTGTCTGGTGGTAATTTTTTTCATTCTTTGTTTTGAAATTTGTTATATACATATATATATATAAGTAGAAAATATAAAAGCTAAACCCCCTAAAGTGGTTTCTGCTCAAGTTGATGCTTATTCTGGAAAGCTGAGCAGAACCTGTAGTATGTTAAATTTCTCACCTAGTGCCATCAATATCACAGCTGCCCTTGAACCAGGCAAGTAACACCCACTCAGAGGAAAAGTGTACAACTGCAGAGAGTCTAAACAAGACATTTTCCTAAGGAGTGTTGCAGCAAATAAATCAAAGAGCTGTCTCCTGAGGAGAAAAAGGTGGAAGTGGGAGGAAAGAAGCATCTGCTATTTCATGGAACTTCACAGATGTGTGGACTGCAGATTGAGAAACACTGACACAGACTTTTTTTCCAGTAACAGAGGCCAAAGGATGAAGCAGCCTGTAAAGTAGAATTGTCCAGAAAATTTGGCTTGCCTGGAGTCTTACCTGCCACTTTAGGTACATCTCTACATACTCAGAGTACAAGGGTTTTGAGACAGGATTACTGGTTCATGTTACAGTTGTCCTTAGGAATCTACACCAGTCCCTGTTTTCTGAATGCATTTGTCAGAATTCTATACCATCACACGGCCTTTGTCTCAGCCTGCGAGACTGACAGGTTCAAACCTGAGATTTTTCTGAGCACTCAGATTCCAGGGCCCATTGTTGGAATCAGGTTGCAGATTAGTTAGGGAATTTTTCAGCATTGTTCTTACCAGTTTCTGGAAGATTTCTTCCTGTTGTTAACAGATGAAAGGAATGATGCATCAAGCAGGAATTTTTTGCCATCTGTCTAATTAGCTGTTTGCTAAAGGAACAGTGAGGAATATTATTCTCCTGCCTTTATAGAGAAAGTTTAAAAACCTTGTATCAGAAAGAGTTTCTGTTCTCATTTGATTTGTGCAGTCAAGCAAGCCAGAAAGAAACCAGCCCACACCTGCTTCTTCATCAGACAGGGTGCAAAAGAGCATCATCCAAACTCAAACACTATGGAGCAAAATGTAGCTTGCCTTGAGGCTGAATGCTCAGGTGTGGAATAAGAATGAATCAAACCTACATTAAATGGAAATACGTTTTGGGTTTTTTTCTTTCAAATTTGTGAACTATTTCCTTCACATGAATATTTCCCCCATATTATGTGAGCACTTTCCTATCCTTTCCAAGCTCCCAGTGTTGTGCAGGCTGGGAGGCTGTAGTTGGGAATGCATTTGATGGAGACCAAGAGCCAAAATAACTGTAGCTGGTAGAGGTGGAAGCAGGGCAGGCTCCCCTGCCCTATGCTCCCCATGGAGTAGCAAGCTGTGCCTGTCTTTCTTTTGCACCTTCTTCTGGCTTGGTGCTTGGCAGAGAAGGCTGCCTTTAGCACGCTCTGGCCCCAGCTTTGACTACTGCTGGCTACCTGATAGGCAGAAAGCAGGACTGCGTTTTGCTGCCTTCCTCAGAGGGAGACCTCTCAAGAAAGATCCTTGTGTAGATGATGCACCTGAAGAAAAAGGTTTCCCAAGAGGCTTATGACATGGACAATGACCAATGGCTGCAACATTCTCCCTTGAACAGTTTCAACAACAAATGACCTGAGAGTCTTCTTTGTTGGAGTGCCCCCCAAACAAACTGTGGGAGATGCTTCTTTTCCCTGTTGTTTATGCTTGGTATTTAGAATCCCACACAGAAAAACACTTTAACAAGTGAAGTATTTCATATTTTGAAGGAACTCAGATCATAAGATCATAATGAGCAATCCTTTTCCTTTTACAGAATTCTGTATGGCCATACATTTTATTTATTTTTCAAATAGCAAAGGAAAGTAACTTTAAAATGTGACACATTTCTGTCAAATTCCAAGCCCAGCTGAGGTCAGATGTTTAGTTGACATAAACCAGGATAGTTCTATGGGTTTCAACAGAACTGTACTAGTTTGTTCCAATTCCAAGTTTTAGATTTTATTGTTCTTCATTGTTACAATGAAGAACATTTTATAAAATGGCTCTTCTAAAACTTGTGAACATAAAAGCCACTGCAAAAGTAGGTAATTTTGTGGAGTTGCTCATTTCTGAAAGCATGCTTGCTTTTCAGGTGTCTTTCAAGCGTGATTTACAGTCTGGCATTTAATTCTCAGAAGATGAAACTAATGTGGAAGATAAAGACAGCACAAGGAATGCCACATAATAGTATAGCAACTGTTCAAACACTAAGCTCACCACCTATCATACATAATTAAGAGTATTTAATAGATACTCTTACTATAAAAGTATTCCAAGACTAATTTCTGCTGTAATTCTGTGCTTACAGGCAAATCAAATATGAATCACAATATGATACAAATAACTAGCTCTTGTATGTTGGTTTGTATTCTTATCTTAAAATTTAACTTAATTTCTAAAAACTCTGTCCCAAAGAAGATTCCTGTAGAGTATCACCAAGAGCTAACTTACAGTATCTGTAGGTAGAAAGTATTTTTAAAGCTAAGGGGGAAAATGAAAATGAAAAATCCCCATCACCCAAATGCTGAGGTCCTAAGAAGTATTATAATTGAATCTTTGAGCTGGAACTGAAGGGGAATTGCTTAGGAGTTGTCTTTGCTAATTGACCCTTACACTGAAGTGCTTTAACATGTGAAGAATAGGTGGAACATCTGGGAATGCATTGTTCTGTTTAATGTAGCACTAACAAAATTTAATACAAGGGCAGAGAGACTTCTGAGTAGGGTGGCTCTTAGTGTTACAAGGACTTAGGGGGTTTTGATGGGCCATGTGAGGTGTTGAGTAACTTCTCCTTGCTCAAGGGATGAGGAATACACTCTAATGCTATTTAAGTTATTTTTTTATTTCTGGATTTTGAGCTTTTTCAAAGTGTAGTGTTTAGGATGTGACTTCCAGAAATACTCTGTAAAAGGTTATTTTCTGTGTAAGCAGAAGCTCATGTTCCTTCTGTATTTTGTTTAAAATAATGTTAAAGTGGAACGTAACATGTGGGGCAAGATTGCTGGTTTCGGCTCCTCCTTGCTGCTTCATCTTTTTGAGGCAGCGTGAAGACATGGGAAAGCACCTTCAGAAGGAATGTTATGAGTTAAGCCCTCTTTACCCTCCCTCTTTGGATTCAGGGGTCGGAAAAAGACCAGGGAGGCTCAGGCTGACACCACCCTGCCCAGCAGAGGCTGTGTCTGTGCAGGTGAGCCTGTGTACCTCACACCTCTGGGAAGGCAGGGGGAGCAAATTTTTTATGGCAGGTTTGTGTCTTCTTCCACTGTGTGTTGAAAAGGGTTTGTGTTAGAGGGCTTTTAGCTGGGCACGGTTTTTTGTGTGGTTGGTTGTTTTTGGTTTGTTTTTTTTTAGGAATATTTTGCCACAAGTAGTTCCAGCTTTGCTTTTGAGCTTAAGTACCAATGTCAGAATTCAGCCTCATAGATTTCTAAGTGTTGCTGCTACAGACACTATTTCAGTGCCTCAACTTTGCTTTTTCAGACATCTCTGAATTTTGAAACAGCAGGACTGTTAGAAATCTGTACACAGAGGAAAGCACAGCTTCTTTTAAAAATGATTGTGGAAGAAGTCTTTTGAGGAACTCTAACAGCTCACCATCTGTCAGGAGGGTGCTTTGTAGGTCCTGTTGATCTCTCAGATCACCCAGTGAAGAGTTTGAAATATTTTTTACTTCTCCTTTGTGAAGGAATTTTATAGATTAATGAAGAGAAATTAGGAGATATTAGGATCTAGAGACCTATTTCTATGCTGATTTTATGTTAACTAATTTTATTCTGAGTTCTGAGCAGTGTGGATTTTTCTGTACATTATGTGAAACAGTTTATTCTTGAAAAACAGGGTAGGTGATTAACCAAGCCACCACTACTAAATAAGATATGCAGATATGTAACTAGTCTGCTCTGAATTGTTTACTCAGGAAAGTTTTATTTGCTTCATCCAAGCCATCAAAAGTATGAAAGTTCTTCAGAACCATTATTAGAAAAAAAAAAAAAAAAGCCACAACTTTGTCCTGGCAACTCAGATTTAGTCCAAGTGCAAATTACCCTTTGCTTCTTTAGAGATTCATGGATGACTCTTTTGAGTCCTTGGCTATGAATATGTTGTGTTTTTATCTACTGAGAATGCACTTGTGTTGATGGTGATCCTGTACCTGCAAGATGGCTCTGAGTTTGTGCAATGAGGCAAGCTACTGGCTGCTGTAAGACTCATGCCATACTGGTCTAACCTGTCTCTTCATTAAAAATGGATTTGATATGTTTTTATTACGATTTTTTTAAAAATCAGGTGTAAGGGGTTTTTTTAACCTGATTATGATGCTCTTCACAAGAATGATAACTCAGTCATTATTTCTGTATTATCTATGTTCTCTTTTTTGTTCTGCATTGTCCTGTTTTCTGTGGGTTTTGTAGACATGCCATATTTGTGTATATACGTGTCCATTGTTTAATGAGCGGTATTAGTGCATATATACAGATATATGTATATATCTTCCTGCTCTCAGGGCCATGGCCTGCATCTGATATGCTCATTCAACTAAGCTTAATGAGCATTGCATATTTTTGCCATTTCAAGCATGGTACGTTGTCCTTGTGGAGGCCGTTTTGAATTTGAAGAACAGTGTCCTTGCCAAGGACATTAGTTGGCTGGAGCTGATGAAGTAGTCAGCTGGCTGAATGTACTTTTACCTCTTGGTGCCACTGTGAACAGGATCTTTTCACTCTATGTTTTTCCTCTCTTGCATTTAGCTTCCCAGCTATCACTGATGAGACCAAACCCATACATTTCATGCTGATCAATATAATCTAGCAGCTTCAATATAATTTAGCTGTTATGACATGAATTCACTGCAGTTCTACAAGTTTAATTTAATTTCCACTTATGTTTTTTCACTATATGTAGAAGGCAATTCCAAAATAAAACCAATTTTTAATAGAAGCTCCAATCTGAGAAAACATAAAACCAAACAAAAACCTAACCAAACAAAAAAAGATTGCAGTGAAATCCATGTCTTTTGTTTATTTTCATTAAAGGTTATTGACGTTTTTCTGTCTGTATCTAAGCTATGACATCATTGCTGAATGGAATGGTTATTAGCATAATTTGTTGAAATTCTCCAGTAAAATCATCTTAGACTTCCAGCTGTTTCTAACTAAACAGGTATGCAGGTGACACATCAAATCTTTAAAGCGTGTTACCAGATATTTGCTGGTTTCTATCAAAATTTTGGGCTTTGGAATCCAGTCCTATCAACTGACTAAAACAGAGGTTGAAATATCTTGACAATATTAGCAACAAGAGCAATCCATCTTTATCTTCTTTTATGACAAGGTTTAATGCAGCATTGATTTTTATTGATTTTTGCCATCAAATGCACAGGAATATTCAATGTTGGGCTTCTCACCTCATAGAATAGGTAAAGCTGGAATGAGTCTCTGTTTAAATTAGAAATGCTGATATTTAACTCTCTAATAGAGCAGTTCCTTAGGATGTAGTGGTGTATGGAGTAAGGTCACCAGCAGTTCTTTAATCAGGACTAATATCTTTGATTGTAAGTACCTTTCTGTCTGCATTTCTTAGAGTTATGGAGCCTTTAATTCTAACATGTTATTTCTTCCAAAGCCTACTAAACTTACTGTTCCCACTAACTTCAAATTTTGAATCAGGCTCTTTTTTACCCATGAAGTAGTGCAAGATTTTGTGACCATCTGAAATGTATCCTTGATTTACGTTTCCATGGTTAATAACAAGATCAAAGTGTGATGATTGGTGTAATTTTAAGACCTTTCTTTTCTGCTTTTGAAGTGTTTAAAATGTGTGTGTCTTTTAGTAAGTATTTCATGAATCATCAGACCTTTTTAAATGTGCTTTTAGGAACTGTATATAAAAGAAAGGAACTGAAGATATATTTTTCAGCTTGTACCATTTCCATTTCTGCTATTCTACTAACCCATTATTTAGCTTCTCAGTAGATTTAATGAGGAATTATTTAAAGCATTCATAGAAACCATTTGAAAAATAACATGAACACATTGTGATATAGAAAACATGAAAAACAATCTACAGAGCTGACAAGAAACCTCTTAATGTTCTTAGTCTAGCTAGAGAAAAATGTATTTCACTAATTTTTTTAATGACAAGGTATTATTTCTTTTTTTAAAAAAATTATTCATAATATGAGCTACAGGAAAGGACAAGGCTGGGATTTAGCTTTATCACTGTACTTTAAACTAGCAGACACTTAACTACTGAAACACATGGACTGATGGGAGAACAGCTCTTTAGGTTTGGGATAATTCAGGTCTAAAAAAACCAAACAGTAGAAATGAAGTCACACAGAATAAGGAAATTAAGGGGAAAAGCACTCCATATAGTGTAGCTGTTGAAGAACTCACTAGAACATAGCCAAGAAACGTGATGTGTTCTGGAAGACCACTGAATCAGTGACCTACCAAACCATGTCAGTCCGTGTTGTGTGCCAGGTAGTGCGTGAAGTTGTTAGTGATGCTCCATGAGCTGGTTTGTGGAAATCACTAAGACAGACAGTGTATCTTTAAATGCCATAGGAAAATACCACTTGAAATCCCTACCTGCTCTTGCCCTTGAGAAATATTTATCAGAAAGCCCTCTGGTATGTGAACTCTGTCTGACCTTGTCCTAATACCTGAGAGGAGGAGCAGCAAAAGAAGGGCCTGTGTTAGGAACTTGGGAGTGTAGAAACAGTGGGATATTCCTGGGCCTCCTTTGCAAGAAAAATAGTGGGCATGGGGAGATGGCAGCAGATGAGGATTTTAGATATATCCTACTGTTGGTCTGTTGCCTCTTAGGGCAATAAATAGATATTGGTAGATGATGGGAGTTCAGCAGCATGCTCACATCCTTTACTCTTCAAATAGTTTTTGAGAAGACTAAGAAATAAGTAGTGGAAAAATTGATTGCTGTTGAAACTTCTCCAGTCAAAAGCAATCTCAAGCACCAAGTTTCTGTGAATAGCAGGATTAAGATGTGAGTCACCTGGGTAATTGCAAGACTCAACGTAGGAATTTCGTAGTAGATCAGCTTTACCATGAAGAAAGGCAAAACTGGTACTTGGTTGATATATTTGTCTATCTCCAGTGAGTGATCCATTATTCAATTTAATGGTAACAGAAGTAAAACTCAGGCAGTGGGAAATCCCAGATAATCTGGGTGCTGGAAAATGTGCAGGAGCCAACTTGCACCTGGTGAGCTTTATTAAGCTGCCCGTGTGTAGCTGTGCCAGGATGGAGCTGTCTCTCCTGGGGTGGTGCAGTGGCTCAGTCCCCCCGTGCTGCTCATTTTGCTCCCAGGCCAGGACAAGCTGAATCAATCCTGCTCTGAGCAAGCTGGGGGTAGTTAGGCCTGCCAGGCTGCACATGGAATCCCTGTGGCTGCTCCACGATAGTCCTCTCCTTTCAGACACAGCCTGCAGGAACACGGGGCTGTGTCTGACAGACTGATCAGCTGGGGCTGTGTGTAGGGCAGAGGTAACTGCATTATTCCCAGACCCAAACTGACCCTGGAAATAGGAGAAAGGAGAGACTCTTCTAATCTTTGACCTGTACCATTGTTTGTGTCTGTTTCTGAAGGTAAGTCACAGCTGTCCACTCACCAGCTGTTTTCTTTGGGATGGCCATTACCTCTCAGAGTTCCTCTTGGCCTTTAGGAAGGTCACAGTTTTTTTGGCATCCATTAGAGAAACAGAGATAAATTATAAGTGAAACTAGCTAGTCACATACTTATATAACTTATGTCCCCATCACCCCTGAATATAAAGAGTTTTGGGACTATTTTCATTCTGTCAGATTGCAGCTTGAAAGCATCTCTACAAATCTCAGCAAGGAGTGCAAGTGTTTTGGTACCTTCTGCCACATTCTTCTTGACACTTCACATTTGTCTTTTGGTTTTGAAATTTTCGGTGTTCCCCATCTTTGAGCAGAGAGGATTGATTTATTGTTGTGGTAGGTCTTGCTCTGTTTCTGCCTCTGCACAACTAGAAGACTACAGATTTTTTTCTTTTCACACTAATTTCAACTCATGCTATTAACCACTTGTTCTTTCCCATTAAATGGACATTTCAGGGAAGAAAACAATTCATTATCATACTAATTTTCAAGTAAATTGTCAATAATAACTTCATAGACATGTCATGAAATTCTTCAAACTTGATAGAGCAAGTTCAATTGACATGGGGTAACATAACAACACAAAGTGAGATAGCCTGAGAACTGTTAACTAGGAAAGGAGTTTCTGTTGGCCTGAAGTGGTCCATGGGATGCTAGGGAGGGTTTGTTTTAACAGACTGAAAAAACCTCAGTCTCATATTTTGTCATAATTGTTTCTTGACAGCTTTTCATTTATCAAGAACAGATTTCCCCCGATGTTTTCATATCAAAAATGCCAAATATGTAACAGTACCTGTTTGGTTTGGTTTTTGACACTCAGTTTTACCTTTCAGATAAAAGAAAAAAAACAACAGGCTTTTCATTGATTAATGAACTAAACACAGTTAAAAGTGTGTTATGCTTAGCTTGGGTTTCTGATACTCTCAGTCTTCAACAGCACTGTGTAGTGATTAGTAACTCACTGACTGTCAAAATGTGCTGAAATATTCCATTGCAGTGTGCTGGGTCCTGAGCAGGTGGGACTGAAAATGCTTGCACATAGGTTTTTCGCTGGGGACATTGCTGATGTCGACACAAGGCATGCCCATCTCTCAGACAGTAATAACCCAGCAAAGCAGACCTGTGTTGATTAGACTCCACAGACTGAAGGGCAGAGCACACCTTGTGACACAGGGGAAATGTGTTGCTTTGGTGGTTGAGCCAAAGGGAAGCACAGGAAAATACTTTTATTTTTTTGTTTTGTGAGATTTGCTCTCAGCAGATAATTTATAGCAGCACATTCAGTGCTTGTGTGAGCAGATGTAGTTCCTGTGAGCTTGTTGGGTTTTTTGTTGTTTTTATTTTTTTTTTTAAAGCTCTTACATCAGGAGCTAGTTAGCCCGATTAGGACTAGGCATTAGATTCCAAAGGGAAAACAGCCGTGGCTAATCTGTGAGAAAGGAAATCTCTGAGCCCTTTACACCACCATTGCCAGCAAATGGCTAAAACGGTAAGAACTAGAAAGTTGGAACAGGACTAATGTATAGGACAAGTCAAGCCTCAAAGCTCCAACAGATACAGTGGTGAGTGCTGTCTAAAACTGCCACAGGACTCTGCAGACTCAAATCCTGCCAAATTCAGTGAAAATCGGCATATGAAGGTCAACATACAAGAGCTCCTCTTTGCCTTCTATGGTTGAAATGATCTCTAAAATTAATTTCTTTGTTATAGGCTCATAGAATCATAAAAGGACTATTAAGAGATCAGCCAGCCCACCCCCTGCCCCCAGGTGGTTTATTTCCTCACAGCCAGTGCAGATGATGGAGAAATAAGATAGCCTGTGTTTAATAACTTTATTAATAATTTTGGTAGTGGTAGTCTCAGAAGACACACCAACATGTGTAATCTGTGTCTGTTCCCCAAGTATCTTCTGCATAAATAACAAACTGTCCTTTCACTCTGTGGCTTGACTGAGATTTTAAAAAAAACAGGGAGCAGGCTTTTTCCAATGTAATTTTAAAATTTATTTGTATTTTTCTAATAAAAGAGAACATGTCTTTCCTACCCTGCCTTTAAGGCAAGTGACATTGACCAGAAAATTACTAAAGACATTTTTGAAGCTTTTAAACTTCATTAGTGTATTTCAGAAAGAAACCAACATTTACTTGATACAGGCAGGAGTTCCTTAGTAGAAAGAAGTAATTTTTTGATTGTCATGACATCAGTGAATAGCGTTATAAACCCTCCAAAATACTTAAAAGGATTAAATACAGAAGGAATAAAGTTAGCTCTGGCACAGCTACTTGGACATAAGTAGATAAGACGCTCCTTTGAATTTGAAATGTGTCTATGTAAGCCATATGCATTCTGCTTAGCTCTTTCCTAGCACAGTCCTCGAAAACTTCACTCCTGGAGGATGCAGGAGTACGATTCAGTCCTCTTGAGACACGTGGATCACTAGATTTGGTCCTGGTGTGAGTGTGAGTCAGATTGCCTGAGCACTGCTGACACCAGCTAGAATTGTTGTTTCATGTGAGGTCAGGGGAGTCTGCTCATCCCAGAACAGTTACTATCCAGCTTGCATAATGCTGGCACAATGTGGCTTGCTATTCCTGCATTCTGCCAAATGTAGGAGATGAAGATGCAACATAAAATATTTGCACCATGTCTGAGATATTAGAACAAGATCATAAATGAGGCATTTGTGTTGTTCTGGAAAAGCCTGTCAGAATAATTTCTTCTGTATTTATGAAACCTGTCCATACCTTTTCATTACACAACATTCTGTTCTTTATTCCTGTTCTCACTGACTACTACCTTGAAAAAAGTGTCAGGGATGTCTTTGCTTTGGCCTTCTGCAAACTAGTTTGTTTAGAATTAGACATGAATTTTTATTTATTTTTTTTCAATAATTTTCTGTCTGCAGTTAGCCTGCTCTGTCTGTTCCCCAGGCACCTCTTGTTTTAATTGAGCTTTGTGCTGAAATGACAGACCCTTCTATTCATGACTGAAATACATTGCTAACTCTTGCACTCCTCTGTTAAAAGATATACTGAGGACTACAGTGACAATCCTGGTAAATGAGAGAATGGCAGAGTATCCTTTCTTATTCCATTTCTGCTTCCAGACACAATGGTGCCAGCGCTAACGATGCACATATTTTTCTAATGTGGGTACCCGTGGACTAAAAAATAAGTCCAAACCTCTCTCCTCTTTGCTGAAGCAGGAAGAAATCACCAATTTGGGTACACTTGCTTCCACCCACTGGAGGTCAGCACAGATCTTCACAGGGACTAGGGAGAAGGACTGTGGGCTTGTATGAAAGGGAAAATGTTATGGTAGTGAATATGATGCTCAGTGTTGCTAGGAAGGTGTGTTACTCTGCATTGTACCTGGTGCCATCTCAAGACTCTTGACAGCAAATTACTTGCAAATTCTTCCACTTGATTGAGACAAGGAATTGAAGGGGATTTTGGAGAACATTATAAAGAAAAATGATTACTGGTGTTGAACTTCACATAGCAACCAATTGGAAAAAAAAAAAAAGACCAAAACACAAAATCAAATTCTTTCCAAGTACATCAAGTTCCCTTGTCTCATTTTTAAGGAAAATAACCCCATTCCACCAAAGAGTCAGGTTAAGAATCAGGTCGAAGGAGTCAGAAAGAATGATAGGTCTGCAAGTCCTATTGGAAACAAAAAGTAATTTCCAGTAGTTTTTCACATGGTCAGAATCTCACCCATAGATCTTAATGTTTGAGAGGACTGCAATGACTCTCTGACAATCTGAAGCACACAGACAGTGGAATGAAAGGCCAGACCACTGCAGGGAAAATGAGCAAATCTTGAGATCTGGATACGTTGGTAGAAACTAGTGAGCTAGAAAGCAAAGTTGTCCTATTCAACTACTTTCATGGAGACCCACAAATATTATTGAGTTTAAAGCTGTCTACATATTTTGAATGTCACAGTAAAAACATAGCAACGAAGGATTATTTGGCTTTACTGTTATTTAATAAATTAAGAACCAGAATACAGCTTTGCAAGTGATTAATGTGGAAACTGCTTTGGCAGGGAATTGATAAAACAATCTAGACAGAACAGTGAAACTAACTGTTATCAAGTTCTCCCTTTTCCCTAAGAATAAAACCCAAACTCACAAGTACTGCTTAGAAGTTGTGAAGACTTTCTTATAAGCTTTTTCTCAAACATTATACTGAAATGGCATCTCTAATTGTTATACAGATGTGAGTCCTTTGGATAAATTTTGGGTAGCTTTATTGACACTTTTTTATATTAGGCATCAGAAAAACAATTTAGTCACAAGCAGAAGAATGAGAACTACAAGGTTTAAACCCACACCCTGAATACAGCCCATTATTGCTGTCTGTTTAAACAAAAAATTGCCAGTGCTAAGGGAAAAAACAAAAATATTTCCACTGCTTATTTTGAAAGGAAGAAAAAGGCAATAGCCAATGTCATTATCAGTAAAAAAAAGGGTGTTTCTGTCAGATAAGGAGCCAAGAACACATTCCTCACTAAATCTCTCCATCAGATGCGTAGCCTGTGTACTGCCGTTACTAACCCCTTGCTCTGTAATCTCTCTGTATATATGTCTAATTTATCAGTTTCTCGTAGATTGTCAGCAGCCTGCTGCCTCCATACCGCCACACGGCTCACAACTAGCCAGGGGGCCAGATTGCCACACTGTCAGGTAAACTCAGCTAACTCTCTTCTCTTTGCACATAGCTGCATGCACGCCTGCCACTCCCCTCCTCTTCCCCATACAAAGAGCTCTTCACTGCCCTTCTTCTTCTAACAGCAACCTTTTAACAGCTTCAGGAGCAGTGATCATTTCTGCAGTGACAGTACAACCATGAATCACGGCGTTTGTGCACTCGCTTCCCTGGAAAATTATGAAAAAATGCAAAGTGGGATCCTGCAGCTCTCATTTGGTCTTTTCATGCAGACAGTTTCTAATGATGCCAAAATACTAATGATTTTATTTTCTTGCTAATTTTCTGAAATGGGGCACTTTAAATTTTAGGGGTAAATGTATGCTTCCCTTTCATATGGTGGCATTTTAAAGGCATTTGTGAGATTTTAGTGGCCACTTCTAAAAAAGTTCTCCCTGGCTTGCAAACTCAGACCCAACGTAGTCACTTTTTAATCTTGTTTTTAAAAGTAGGCTCCTGGTGTCCTTGCTCCCAGGTGGTGCAAAGGCCAAATCATGCTTCTGAGATGGCTGAGTTAATCAAGGCACAAAACCAAACCAAAGCAAAAAGAGACACAATAATTTTCCTTATCTGTTCATGGTACATTTTGTGCATATATTGCCTTATGCTGATGCTGTCATTTGAAATAGGTTGCCTTATTTTTAGACCTTAGCCTGAGCTGTAGTGACCAAGTTGGTAAATAGCCAAACATATAATGAATTTCCCACACAGTACCACTCTAAACTTCACGTGTGTGGAAGTCTGCTGAGATGCCCCCTGGGCAAGGGGTGTGGTACAGCTTTCAGATCACACATCAGTCACAGGGGGTCTCTTGGTGGCCTTAAATGCCTGCTTCATTAGTGCCTCTCTTTAATTGCCTACAAAGTGGAAGTATTATTATCTTCCTTACTATATAAGGGTGATATGAAAATTTTAATGGGAAGTTGGTGTAAGTTCATTATAACTGATAAGTATCACTTACTGGTTTGTAGTTTTACAGCACACTGAAAAAAGTTACAAGTTACATTTAAAATCTTTAAAATGTCTGTGAAGTGATGTCTGCTTAATTCTAGTCTCTTCTTTCCAGAGCTACTCTCCTTGTGGAGAGTATGCTCTACTACTATCCCTCTTGAAATGTTACCAAACAATTGCTTCTGCAATTCTGAAAATTCTTCTCAGAATGGAAGACCTGCCTGATTTACTACTGACATACATTTGTCTGAAAGCCTTACCTTCTTCTGATAATTTAAAATACAGTTAATACTTTACAAAACTTCAGATCAGTCATCCCACAAATAACACACCTGTATCCTCAAGCAGAAAAATTGACTGTCAAGTGGCTATTGTTTTTTACCACTAGATGGATGCTCTTCTGGTGAAGCGAAATCAACACACTATTTTTGATATATTCACACTGTTGCTTTGCTTGCCTCAGCCAAAGACCTGCTCAGCTTTGCAAAGCAGTGAAGCATAACAAGAGATTAAAAGCAAGCCAGCACAATGAATGTTGAGTTCTTTAAAATTTTATTTATTTTTTTAAATAAAAATTGAAATCTGGAGTAAAATTTGAGGGCCTTTAAAGAAGCAGTTAGACTTACTGAGGCTCAGGTTTTCTAAATTCAGCAGAGAAGGAAGACAGGAGCTTGTCCTGCCTTCCTCATGCTCTGACAGCCCTGCAGGTATGGCACACACGCTTTCATCACGTGGTGATGCCAGGAGGCAAATGAAAGCTCTGCCCAGCCCTGAAGTCACCTATTTTAAGAGAGAGGTGTGCTTGTTTTTAAAGTCTCTAACACAATCCGTGTGGTGATGTGACCTCACAGTGGCATTTTGCTCAGGACTGAACAAGAGCTTGTTTAGACTTGTGATTTGCACAGATGTTTTTCCACATCCTGCAATGTCTAACCATGATCAAACTACTTAATATGCCTGACCATAACACAGGTAGAGTCAGAGTCTTCCTTTGTCCATTATCTATACAGATTTTTAAGTGGAACTCGTGTAACTCTGGAATTTTTAGTCATTGTGATTCCAGTGTGAGGCCTTGGTAAATCACACTAGATAAACTGTACACATTTTCAAATCAAATGAAGCCAAAACTTCAGACCCAAGTTCTCTATTAGTAAAAAGAAAAAAAACGCCAAACAAACAAAACCCCCCCATCCAAAATGACAAAAAACCCTTGATACTTCAAATGAAATTCACATTACACTTTTAATTAGAAATAATGTTTTTATTTATTAAAAAAAGTAATAAATTTAAAATAAGGTAAAAAATTACTGCATGTAAAATGGTTACGTTCTGAAAATACCATTTGTCTGTTTCTATTTTCCATTGCTGATTTTTTTACCATTACAATCAATGCCAGACAATATTGCATGTGAATGGCATCTTTAAGACAGAGAACAGAGTATTTACAAACACGGAAGGGCTTTGCATGCTATTTCCAATTGATTTTAGAAATACATGATTAGCATTTTGAGTGCCAGGGGGAAAAAAAAAAGAGCCACTTAAAACCAGACAGTAATACTAACACAAAAAATGACACAGACTTTATTCACCAATTGAATGAAGAGATCCCCAAACAATATCAGCCTTTAAAGAGATGTTTACAAAAGTAATGTCTATTAAAACTTAATGTTTTAAAAGCTGCACATATCCTGTGGGGGAGATGTAACAATGTTCTTCCTTTTTCCCAGTTAATAGTCAACAGCTTCAGGTTCTTCCATGTCTCCCTATTGCTTTGTGCTATTAATCTTACCTGCCATCCCCTCCTGCCCACAAGTCTCAATGTGCTCGATAGCTCAGCTCCAGGCCCTGCTGCTCCAAGCCCCTGTACTGCCTGAAGAGCACACTGAACGCCACGTGTCTGATTCTGGTGGATTTTTAGTTTATATACTGCTACAGCAATGTGCATCAATGAACTGGATGTAGTATGTTTCTGAAGAGAGGATCCTACAACAGTAGAGTTCCAGGAAAAGATTTAAATCTGCTGGGACTGCAAGTGATGTGGTTATATATGTTGCTGTAAAGGTGCCCCTAATGTTTATAATTGATTGAAAAGAAAATAGTGAGACAAAGTTTTCCATTTCTTCTGTGCATAAAATGTCCTTGTATTTCAGAATAAGAGGAACATAGAATTGCCATGAAGAGAAAATGAATATAATTCTAAGCACAGTGCTTAGAATTGCTAATGTGAGCCTAGCCTGGGATAGTTTGTATTACAGTGTTTACAGTCAGGGCTGACTTTTACTGAAGGTCATGCCATAGTGTTATGCTGGTTGTGTGTATTTGTGTAGAGGAGGATCTTTTGTGTCTCAAAGAGGTCCTCTTTCAGGCCGTTGCTGTACATAAGTAGTTGCAATTCTGCCATTTCCTCATCGGTTCCTTCCTGGGAGCACAAACATCTTTTGTTGCTTATTTTTAAAGCTGGGAAGGAAGCCCCAAAAGACAAACACGTCTGCTAACGAGCAAGGAATGTGTGTGTTGAGTTTCTGTTCCTTTCTGGCCATTACAGGAGTCCTGTTAAAACAGAAATGGGGCAGCAAGAGAGGAGAGTAAGGCAGTCTTTGTAGGATCACATGACTACTTCCCCAAATGTGATGTTAAAATTGTAACTCACTTTTATGTATCTGAAGGACTTAAGATCAGTGCTTCTTTTAAGCCTATCTGGAAAACTTAGGAGGTGCTGAAACCAGGAGCTGGCTCTTGATAAGTGGATAAATTTGACAGCAAATACAGACCTTTTGGGTCCATCTGCAGTCACTCCTGACACATTCATTTGTGTGGAGTAGGCAAAAATCTCAGTCAGATCTCTCTTTAGATGCTGTATCTGCATGTGGCAGAATATAGGTGAAGAAAAGGATAGTTATAGACATGGAAATAGTTACTTAGAGAAGACAGGTTTGATGTCTTCTTGGAATGTTTGATTAAACAAGTCTAAGTATTATGCTTCAAGAAAATATTTTAGATTAAATATTTATGCTTAGGTGCTTAGAGTTAGACTAAATCAATATGTAAACTGAGGCATCTTAGTCCATAACACTACACACTTTGAGACTGAACTACTCAGCTGAGCACAAAACAAAGCTTGTGAGGTCCTATGTCCTATGACCTGCTCTCACGAGCCATTTTGCAATTGGAAAACTCATCCTCAGGAGCATTAATGTGAAACAGCATCTAACTTAGGACATGCAACTCTGTGACATTCAAATAAGCTCGGAGGTGCAAGGACTGTAGCTCCTGCTGAGTTGGGGTGCCTGTGGATTTGTGGTCATGGCCTCCTGGGCTTCTCTAATTTGAAAATGTGGACATTGCCATCACCTTGCTTAATGGTGATGGTGCACACTTCTCTCTGTCTTCAGTCAAACACAGTGTGATTTCGTTGTTTCCTTAAGTAAATGCTATGTGTGGAACTAAAGACATTTTCAGTACCAATGGCATTTCCAGTGGCAGATTTTCAAATACCTGTGGCATTTCAAATTGATTCATTTCCAGCAATAGACTAATTGCATTTCTTCAACCAGTACTCCAATAGTCTGTGCTGCAGAGATAATATGTAAAAGCAGGGTTTCTAAAGAAAGAAAACAGAAAAGGCAAATTCTCTTGAAGACAGAGACATAAATGATTGTCCTTTATCATACACCACACTGTTGAGCTTGGAATAACTTCAAGACTGTACAACATTTGAAGCATTAGGGAAAACACTCTTCCCAGACACATAAAGATCTGGGGTTTGTGGTATTTTTTTTCTTCTTCTCTTTATAAACTACATTTACTTGCATTTTGAGTTGTATCTTGTTTTCTACTTTGGAGCTCTGCACCATGAAGTGGAGTGTGTTTGTGGTGCCTGCCCCCCCCATCTTTGCTGCTACTCCAGCCCCACCTCTTTGCACTACATGACAGTGAATGCTACAAATGCACATTTAGAGGCTTACTGGTGAATGCTGTTATCAGACAAATTGTACATGAAAAAGTCAAATGACAGAAGTGAATGACAGAATGAAGAGAATTCCAACAGCACAAAACCCAAAAGAAAGCTAAACAAAAAAGTATCCCCACCTTTTGGGAGTGTTAATTACAACATATGTAGTGTTTATGTTGCCTGATGAAAAAGGTTACACTGTGTTTGTACAAATGTGCTAGTAAATAGGTCACATTCAGTAAGAGATCACGTTTTCACAAAGTTACAAAACCTGATTTCCATCTGGCACTGTCCTTCATTTCAAACAATGAATCAGCTGCATAGAGAAAATCTTTAATACTCACATAAAGATGGCACAGCATCTTCTCCTTCAAATTTACTCACCCATTTCGCACGTGCATTCTTTCCTCCACGTGACGTTTACCATCAGAGCATGCAAACACATCTGTGTACAGGAACTGGCAAGTGGGAGAGCTGGGCACCTCCCATCTGCATCTGGGTGTCCCTGAATGCATGCACACTGAGGATTCTCTTTATGTAAACTGTGTGTCTGAGGATACGGATTTAGAGACGAGGCTTCATCCCCTCTTAAAGTTCATTTCCAGCCCTGTAATATTTACATGGATGTAAAAAGTGTTCCGTGTATTTTAAGCACTTTTTCTCTTCTCTTTTTAATTTTCAGTCCTAATGCTCTTCCAGAAGAGCAGCCACATTCCAGCTCTCAGTGTGCCCCTCTCAACTGTCTCTCTAAGCCTCCTCCTTACCCCTAATCTTCATATGCAACGTAAGAGAAAATGCAAACAGAGTGGAGTTCATGCAACAAGGGTTGGGGTTGTTCCCAGCAAGCGGGTGCACAATCCTGCCTTGTTGCTGCATTGGCAAGCCTGGATTCATATCCCCTGCTCTGGCAACTGAGGGAAGGTTGAGAAGAAGAACACAAAGCACAGAGCCCAACCTATCAAGAAGACTTTTTATGGTTCCTCCGATTGTACTCAAACTGTGCTATCACGACTGAAGTGTAGTGAAATGTAACATCTCAACAAAAATGTTCCTCCCAGCTGCTTGGCTTTACCTCTGAAATGATGAGAGACTTAAGCCAATGTTAAAAAAATGTATGATACAAAAATCCTACCCTCACATACTCTAAGTTCAGCCATAGGAACCAGTTCAAATTTCTTTTTGTCTTCAAGGGTGTGATATTTATTTCTTACTTTATTTGCACCAGAATTTTGTGTTTATAAAATACAATCTTTCTTTTCTTTTTTTTTTTTTTGAGAATTGTATTTAACTGATTTTATTTTTTAAAACCAAGCAGAAATAGCTTCAGTGAAGAATGACTGTGTTAATATTAAAAAGAGGCTTGTTGCATTGGCCAGCATATGGCCAATTTTTATTGCACAAAAATGTTGGAAATGGGTTGAATTGGAATATTAACGATGACTGTATATTTTGCTGCTGCACTGATATTGTTTATGCACTTGTTTTTTTTTAATTCCTCTTACACTAGCTTCTGGTTTTGTTCTAGCTCTTCACTGAAAGATAATTATTAAGCCTAAGAAGGAGATGAAAGGATAATGTATTGATTTGTTTTCAGTTGTTTGCTTGCATTGTAATTATATTTTTGCATTTCAGACAAGTAGATGAATTGGTGCTGTTTTCTGGGGTTACTTTCTATTTGGTAACTGAGAAAGAAAATCTAAAACAAGCAAAATGCTGTGTGCTAATTAAAAACATTCTTTCCTCCCACTCCCATATTCAGGATCCTAGCTCGAGGCCTTACCAGGAAAGGCTAGTATGAGTGGTGGAGTCGTATGCATTTCGTGTGAAGTATTGTGTGGTGAAAGAACTCATGCAGGTAGGGTTTGTGGTGTGGGTCAAAGTTAGTAGGACTTTACTGTAGTGCATTTTTTCCTTGCCAAAAATCAACAGACACAGAACCTTAGCTCATGTCAGTTTATGACAAATACTCAGGTGATCTACACTACGCAGACTCTATCGCAACAGTGCACAGTGTTCCTAGTTAAAGATTCTTTCCTGTAAAAGCTGAGTAAGCCTGTCTTTTCTTAAAAGCAGTGAGTTTCAGAAACAAAATCAAGGATAGAGGTATTTATTTTGCACAGTACCTGGCAGCAAGGCAAGCAGCTAAAGAAGGGGCTGTGTTTCAGCATCTCTGGGCTTCCCGTCTGGTCATCAGCTAGAAAAACAGGTCTGCAGCACTGCCTACCTGCCTACTTGTTGGTAACTAGCAGGCTCTTTGTTTTGTCAGGTGGCCTTAATTTATTTGCAGAAGAAAGGCTTAGATATTTCCACATGTCTTTATTCCTTCTCTGCAGCACACGTAGGACCTACAAGTGGGAAACACAGTACAGCCTGAGGTACAGAGAAGCTGGGGAAAAAAATTGCTGCAGGTGTGGTTGGAACAATTCTTTCAAATTCTGCCTGAAGCTGAGAAAATGAAGTCAGTTTTTTAGTAACAGTGCTTACCAGATGTTACAATACACACAACATCAGCAGAGGAAAGAATCAGTGACCACTCAGTGTGCCTAACAAATCATTATTACCATAGTACCAGTAACAAAGGTGCTGTAAATAGAAATATTCTATGTCATCAACAACGTCTGTCGTGTAACCTTGGCAAAGCAGCTGAGCTATTGTAACAGAACATTCAGGGGTAGAGAAAACAGGAACAAACTGATATCCAGTTCTGATCAGATCAAACAGACAACACTCGGCAGTGTTTTGACTTTGGTTTCCATGCGGTTCGCATGGTTCTTCTCCTAGGTGTTTACATCGCTATTCAGTACCATACTCAGCCTGTTGTCTTGTCAGAGAAAAGTCAAGGGAAGCCTTGCTCAGCTCTATCCTAATGTCTGACACTGATATTAGCTGCTATTTTGATTGCTATTTTTAAAAAAACCCAACATTTTGTCCGAGGTAAATTCAGCCTTCAAAAAGCATCTCCAGATTTCGTGTTTGCCTGGTGTAAGGATATGGTGCAGGGGCCATCTCTGCAGCCAGCAAAGACAGCTACTCTATATTGGCAATAGGGAAAGGAATTTGCACAGCACTTTGAATGCAGTTATCACAGACTGCACTTGGAATAGTTTTTCCTATTTTCATATCCAAATCAAAGGCATTTTCCCTGACCTTTAGTTAAGCAGAAATTCATGGAAATAGATTTCTTTTCTATATAGATACAAATTTATTGGAAAAAAAATGTTGTATCAAGACAGTTTAGAAACACATTTGTATCCAGTTGTGATTTGCAGAGCAACTTTGGGAAGTCAAAACACGGTACTGGCATATCCATGTGGTTCAAGAGTTATGAAACAGCATCCAATGCTATAGAAGTTGTGGCTCTGTTTTATAGAACTAATAAATTTTTTATTCTCTTAAGTTTTAAATTCTTAATTTCTAAGTTTTCAATCTACATTTTTTTAATAAAACTTAAGTGTTGGAAATGTAAGAGAACTAGAAACAAACCAACTTCAATGTACAAATGGTTGTAGTTATTGCATTGTAAGTTATAAAACTACGTAGGTCCCTGGGACAACTTTTGTCAGTTAATCATTATGAAATAAAATATTTACCTTGAACTTAAGATGATAAATTCTTCTTTGTTATATATTGATTGATGACATAAAACTTTGTGAGAGATTTTGTAGGAAGTATTTACATGCAGATGAAACCAGAAACGAAAGCCTGGGATTTTTAAGGGTTGCAAAATACTATATTTTGCCCATTTAAAATTAATATATGTTGTGTTGGTATCTATTCTGCTTTTTAAAGAGTAAGAAAAAATTATACACATATTTGTAATGGTTGAGTATACTCAGAAGCACTGCAATGTGTCCTAGAAAGAAGCAATTCAAATGCTGCTCTGATTTTTGTGTCTGAAATGCAGCTTTTGTTCTCAATGATGGCCCTGAAATTTCATTGGATTTGAGATAGCCTATTCAAAATAGGGTCATTTAAGTCAAAATAGAGGCATTTTGGTTTGAATTTTATTTTTGAATGTAGTGAAAAAATATTCCTTGTTCAGTGAAATTATTTGCTCCTGGAAATCCACTTTATAGTAAATGTGCAGAGAGAAAAAAAGAAAAGGAAATAAATAGGGAAAAAAATCAAATATAAAGGCAGAAAAAGATGAAGAAATAAATTGTAAGATGTAATAGTATGGAAAATATATTTTCTATCAGTCAGAAGATATCTGGAGGTTTTACAGAAAGAGGACATATTACCATTTTTCATGCTAATCATATAGAATTTTGTGCCTTCTAGATGGAGGCAGTTGTGATGTTTTTCTGATTGATCTGATTGACAGGTTGGTATCTCTGTGCTTTCTCTATCTGCATTTTTCACAGTACATTAATGTAATCATAGTTATACAGTAGAGTTCATAGAATGAAACGGTAATTAACGCTGCAAGTTTTATTGCCAAGATGATTTTCAGTTTATTTTTTATTTAAAAAAAAATAAAGTTGTTTAAGCCATTTGCCATATTAATGTGTGTACATAAAGGAGATTCTGTTATGAAATATAACCTCACTCATGAAATATGACCTCACCTATGAAGGCTGCTCACGATAATTACGTTGGAAATCCCTAAGTAAGCTGGTAGTAAAATCTGCCCCAGTCCTTGTCACGCTGGGAACAGCACCCAGAGCCCGGCCCGTGCTTTGATACCAACCTTGTCGTTCCTCATGCAAGCCAAAGGCAGCAGTTGTGCTACCAATTCCACTGAAGTGGATTGATCCTCATCACCAGGTAAAGATTCCATCAGCCTTTCTGAGCTCTGTTCCTTTCTTTGGCAGAAGATGCATAACCACTGAGGGTACAGTAAATTTCTTTCTTTTGTACTTTGGAAATGTTCGTTTGAGAATGGCAGGCACTGATGTTTTACCTTTGAAGTGTGATAATTGCTATAGTTACCTCTTTGAAAATTCCAGTCATCACTTTACTTCAGTTTTCCTTTGCTGTGCGTGCAGTGAGTCTGAAAGGGATATATACTCTTCAGACTTTTTTAGCCATTAAGGGGGGTTTCTTTAGTACAATTAAGCATCCTGTGGAAAAGAAATAAAAAAGCAATTGCCTTTTGCCTTCAGGCACAAATGCATCAAAATATGCAATGTAAAATGTGTGCATGAGATTGTTAACATCGTGTAGCTTCTCCATATCCATAACCAAGCTAGAAAATTCTTATTTCTTGTGTGATATGCATATTCCTCTTGCTAGAATGGCAAGAGAACTATCACAGAGGGTCTGTGTCTTTCATTCAGAGGTGAACAGCTTAAATCCTTATTGGTTTTTAATCTTTCCTGTGGAGTCTCTGAAAATCCCCTTTGTGAAATGTAATGGCAACCAAGTGACAAACTGACAAAAAGTAAAGGGAAAATCCTATATTTCATGACTGGAGTTAATTTGCAGGCAGACTCTGGGTGATAGAGCCTTGTATTTCAAAAATGTCTCTTTATGAAGCTCTGTATTTGTTTTGATTAACATGATCTGCTGTAAAAGAAAGAGTGGATAAGAGTGTATGGTTTTTCTCACGTTAGTATTCTGAGTTTTTATTGAGTATGTGGTTACTTGATTTCAAAAATATTTTCAAAATCAATAAACAGAAGGATTTGATAAAAGTTTCAAGTAGACTGGCTTGCTAGCTGAGTTGTTTTTTTATCAGCTATGAACAAGAAATAAGGGTAATCTAGCTTATTTTATTATTATTTGTTCTGTTCACAGATATGGCTACGTGTGCTATGCCAGTGGATAAATTAAGTCCATTTTATTAGTTATTGCCCTATTGATTTTCAGACCTGTGGTTTGACTGTTAAAGGTTAATTAACTTGATCCTTTGTAAACACTTAAAATTAAAAAAAAAAAGAAAACCGATGTTTTGTGACTTTTGTAATCTATTGAATGTTTCCATTTGCATGATGTTCTGTATCTAATGAACCATAAAGATTGCTGTGTTTCTTTCAAAAGAGTTTTAACATTGGTGGAGTTTGTGACAAACACAAATTTGTATACTGTATGTTTACTGCTGTAATAACTCAGCTACTCCTATGTTGAATTGACATTATGTTGTCCTGCCTTCTTGGGGTTAAATGATGAAGTGTTTCTAGGTGGTGAAGAATATAAAAGTATGTATGTTCATTTGCTAAAGACTGAGTATTGGAAACTCTTCTTGTTGTTACTTTATGCTAAAAGCAAAAAAAGTTAAATAATTCTTGTTTCCAAAAATGCATCATTTGTTTATAAAATTGAAGTAATTCCCATGTTAACTCTTCCTTGTCCTTGTAGACAATCCTAGATTAATGCCTTGTGAGGGATTCATAAAGTCTGTGCTTGTACATGTGTAATATGATCATGCAGTCAAATGGTTGGGAAAAACACTCTAGTGCTGAAGAAAATAATTAAAAGAAGCTGATATACTGATTCTTACATCTTTATGTTCCAATTAAAATTACAGTGTAATGCATAACTGTTCCAGTGAATAAACTGGCCATTTTTGTTCATTTAACACCATTCTGTCTGGTCTACTTCTATTTACAGTAGTTTGCAGTGCTTAGACTTAGCTTAGACTTTCACAGTCATTTAGTTCTTAAAGATCCTTAATTGTAAGTTTAAAAGGTATCAAAAAGGAAATAAAGAAGGGAAATCAACCTTAAAGGAAAAAAAAAATCAGAATTAAAGCAAAGATGCTTCCTCTGTTTTCTGAGTTTGAGGAAGACAATAAAATACTGTTTCCCCATATAGTGTTTCCAACAGATTTGAATCATTTCTGAAATGCTGCAACATCTGCATAAAGTTTCAGTACAAAAATGCTTTGTAAGATGCAAATCTCCCCCCTCAGGGTATGTGGAAGCATAGGAAGAGCTGAAGTTGACACAAAATTGGCTTGGAAGTGCTGTGTACAGCATACCATACCTACCTTTTACAGTAAGAAACATCCTTTCCGTTGTAGAAGAGCCGTGCTCTGAAGCCAGGAGGTGAAAATCCCCCCACAGTGATGCAGAGCTCAGCCCTGGCAGGAGGGGGGGCTGCAGGTCCTGCAGTGAACCTCGCTCTTTGCAGGGTCTCTGAGGGGAGGAAGATGTCAGGCTTTTAGAAACGGGGCAGGAAGAGCCTGGAGGAAGGAATGTGTGTCCAAACCTTCTCTGATGTTTGACTCTGGTAACTATGGGAGGGCTGGGTTTGGTTTTGGCTGGCTGGAGGGGTGCACTGGCCAGTAACATGGTGACAGAAATGGAGTTCCAGAGCTGTTGCTTGTCTAAGTCCTTGACACTTCTGTCTTGTCTTTTTTTTTCTCATCTAGCTGGGGGAGGTCTCCCACATTATCTGTGCTCATTGCAGAAGTGCCTTTGGCAACAGTCTTCCAGCATCATTTCAGCAGGATTGTGACTGCTCTGGATAGAATTTTCATACACTGGGTGTTTCTCTCCTTCAATTTTAAATTAAAAGAGTTTCTGTGAGTTTAAAAAGAAAAAGGGGGTGGGGGGTGGAAATCAGGCTGCTCTCAGTGTATTTGCCCTGGAATCAGTTTCACAGAGGGTTTCCTCTTGTGTGAACCTTCTTGTTTCAAAGCTGATTTGAGAAATTTCTAACCCATATTGCTCCTTCCCCTTCCTCTGTATCATCCTTTCAGCTGCTCTTGTGCAGCACTCTGAGAGGCAATGGTATGAGTAAGGTCACTGAAATAGTCTAGGTTAATGGAAAGAAAAACAAAAAAAGCCCAAACAAAACCCAACCAAAACAAAACCCCCAAACAACCAACCAAAACAAAACATTTTTTTTTCCAAATAAAATTTTTCTTCAAAGAAAATGTGTAATTTCTGCCTTGGGAAGCACCATTACTCCTTATTCTGGAGCAAGGGATTATTTCCAACAAATGAACTATTGTTTTTCATATATATATATATATATATATGCCAGATGATAATGGAAAAGATGCTGAGGCAGGAGTGTGCAGTGACTGCCAAGGCAAGTCTTTGTTTCTGGATACCTCCCTTAATAAATCCTGCAGTTCTGCATAAAGAAATGCAGCACACTGCAAGTTATACCTAAAGGCAGGAGGGGCCGTAGCTTGACTCTCCTAATACCATAAAACACTGGTAACTGAGGTTAAGCAGGAAAAATTACTGCATAATTTTGAACAATGTTGAAATCTGGGTTCCATGAGAACAATAATAGGAACAGAGGCACTAATTATGAGGAGGGCCAAATCAAAGGGCCTGAGAGCCACATCTTCTAGCAGCCTGTGAATGACAAACATAGAAGATTTTATATAGAGAACCAAATGGGGGGGGGGAAATGGAGCTAAAATAGATAGTAATAACTATATGCATCCTGGGAAAAAATATTTGGAATAAAGCCAGTTCTCATCTATTTGTTTATAGTAAAGGCATGGGCATAACTGGTTTCTTTTCATTGAAGGTCTGAGTGATTGTCTGAATGAAAGAAGAAAGTCCTAACTTTGCACAAAAATAGGGCTCAGTACCATAGTTGACAACTCAGCAGAAGCTTAATAACCCAGTGAAAAAAGCCTTGCAAGAATGATTCCTTCTTGACTAGAGTAGTATATTAGAAAACATACATTCCATTCATTATTATTTATAAATTCTCTTGTATCATACTGGGGATATCCAAATTCAAGGATAAGATTTGTTGGCTGGCTTTAGAGGAAAAAATTGGTTAATTTATTGTAATAATAATTTATTATTGGGAAAATGTTATCTGTGAGAAAGTTCCATATGAGGGGGAAAGGAGGTCTTTCATATTCCTTAAGTGAGTTATCAGGAAACTTTGGAAATAAATAATGACAGTTGTAGCCATTTGAATTAATTCATAGGATTCCCTACCTGGAGATGGCTTTCATCTTTTTAAGTGCTGATTATATCTCTCAAGGAAATTGATTTTTGATATTCAGTGCTATCATACTGGTTAAGGTATTAAAATTGAGGCTATTTACTCAGATTGGAAATACAATATGGAAAGCAACATGAATACAGAGCTTCCTTGAAGATCAGATTCTGAATGTAGAGGATGTGGGGACCAATATTTTGCTCTCCCCGTAGAGACGGGATAGACCTATGATCACAGAAGAAAAAGAGCTACTGTTTTTAAAGCACACAGGTCATCCCCTATCCCCCTATAGGAGACTAAATAGCTTTGCTATAGAGATAAGAAACCTCAGTTGGAGATAGATTAGAGATAGAGCTCTGTAATGTCATATGGTTCAAAGCTGAGCCATCCAAGGTATTTCTTTCTGTAGTGATATTGCTTATCAATACCCTAAGATGAAGTGGCAGCTGTTCTTCATGGCTGTATGGATGCCACCATCAGGTCCTGGACCAGGGAAGTTACTTTATTGGGGGGGGTTTAATCCATGCCATTCACACTTGCTTGGGACACGTGGCTTGACATGAGTGACTGGACCTGCCATTCAGTTTGTTCCTTTGAAATTTGATTTAAAGAGATCCCTGGGTGGTAGTAAAGATCATGGGCTTTAGTGGGCTCTGTCTGGGTGTTGGGCATTTAGTTATGTGGAGCAGATGGCAGGGCTGTGGCCATAGCATTGATTATCTTGTGCAATTTGAAGATGTGACTGATGAATGCTTTTGTGACCAGCCTGTGATTCAACTTCAGCCAAGCAAACCATAAAATTAGAACTTATATAAATGCACTTGATACAAATACCAACAATGTCAAAGTCCTACACTACTTAAAAAGAAAATGCCTCTGTGAAGCTTCCACTGCTTTCAAAGGTTTTTGTTATCTAAGACAAATACAAAGTAACTCTTTTTATCTTCAGAACACTCTATACATATTAATTAAGTCTCAAAACGTCTTTGCAAATTGGGTAGTTATCTTTCACCTACAGATAGACAAATTAACACTGTGATGGGAAAACATCAACACTCAATAAAATGAGCCGAGTTTCTTTGCAAGTAAACCTCTCCCCCCTGCCCACACAGAAATACCACCGTGGTTTTAGCTGTGGTGGCCAGGTGCTCTCAGCAAGGTGAGTTGTCTAGTCCCTGTGGTAAAACATTGCTCTAGAACCTGCATTGCTCGAGTGCCTGAGTCGGTTCACAGCTGGTTCCCTACTTCCTCAGTGCTTGGTATTAATAGATGCTCACTATAAATAGCTGGAGTTTAACATCCACTTTCTGGTTTTAATTTCCGTAGGACTATGCCCTCCTTCTGAGTGTCTGCCAGGCCTGTAAACCAAAATGGCAATTTGTCTCACTAGACTCAAGAGGAAAACATTGCCTAAACATGGGAAAACTTTTCTTCCCCCAACAATGTTAGCTCAGTAAAATATAGATGTTCTTTTTCTGGTAGGGAACTTGAATTTCCTTTAAAGTGACTGCAACCCTTTAAAGAGTGTATTCAAACCCATGAATATAAATCTGCAACAAAGCTCAAATTAAGATTCTGGAAGTTCTGAAGTTTCAGACCCCTCATCTGTGCAGTTATGCTTAGTTATATTTATGCTTAAGTACAAAAACACGACACATTTCCTTAGGGAAAGTTACACACTTTATGTTTTGCAGTGCGTGAAGCTTTGGATATATATACTAAAAAGTTTGTTTGAAATACTGATTTCCAAAATAAGCCGGTTAGATCTCTGGAGGTAAAAATAAACTTTTAAATTTGTAAGTATTAATAGAATGCTGGTTTTGAGATTCAGGATAAAAGAGTGAGTTTAAGTGGAATATGAGCAGTATTTATATCCTTTTCACAGTTGTGTAATAATCACATTTCAGCCCAGAAAGATGCAAAGGAATCTGTGGAATGCAGAACAAAATGAAGGAAACAAAGGGAGGAAAACTTAGAGGAGTGCAAATGCAGGCACAGCTTTGAAGTTTCACTGTTTTAAGTCACTATAAATTATTCAGAAGCATGCTGGAAATCCTGTGCATGTACCAGATGCCTTGTTAGAAGCAATCTTTAGTACCTGACATCTTGGTTTTTACAAGAAAAAAGAAACAAAGTTAAGGCAGTATTGCAATATTGAGAATGGTGTGTTTTCTTCCGGAGCTGGAAGTAATCATTAGGACTTTCTTTTCACAACATATTTTATCAGCCAATTGCTCTCCAGATGTAGATTTGCTAAGCAGAGGATCAAAACATTTTGCTTTATTCTTTAGGTAAGCATTCATAGAGAGACAATGGTTAATATTTAATGTATACAGCACCTTAGCAGTACATGACTCTTAAAAAAAGCACCTCTCCTAAGAAGACAGGCCGAGGGAGTTGGGGTTTTTCAGTCTGGAGAAGAGAAGGCTCTGGAGAGACTTTGGAGCACCTTCTAGTGCCTAAAGAGAGATGGAGAGGGACATCGTACAATGGCAAGCAGTGATAGGGCAAGGGGTGATGGCTTTAAACTGAGAGTGGGTTTAGATTAGATGTTAGGAGGAAATGCTTTACTGTGAGGGTGGTGAGTTACTGGAACAGGTTGCTCAGAGAAGTTGTGGATGCCCCATCCCTGGAAGCTGGATGGGGCTCTGAACAAGCTGGTCTAGCAGGAGGTGTCCTTGCCCGTGGCAGTGGGTTGGAACTAGGTGACCTTTAAGGCATCTTCAAGCTCAAACCATTCTATTATTCTATGATTCTACAATCCCATGTATCATAGCACCAGTGAAAGAGAGCAGACTTTGGGAATAAATGCAAAGCAATGACAAAGAGTACTTAGTCTCCTGATCACCCATTTACAGGAGGCCAGAGCCCCTGCTCCCAGCTGCAGCCTGTGCCAGAGCCTGTGAGCCCCCACAGGGAACACGCCAGAGGAACAGCTCAGAGCAGCCACCAAGTCCTTCCACACAAGATGTCATCTCTTCCCCAGGAGTCACTACCAACTGTCCCCTCACCTAACCAGGAATGAGAAAAGGGACAAGTTGCAGAGCTTCTCAGGAGAAGAGATGGTGATTAGAAGCCACCATCAGTAGATTAGCAGAGCCCACCACCAGCTCCCCAGCCACCTTTGGGAAAAAATCTCCCAGGATTTTGCTGGCGTGTATTTTCCTGTCAGGCCACAAGGAAATGGTGGGCCATATTATGAGCAGCTTTCCCTAATTTATTAGTTCACAATTTTCAACAGTGAATTTAACCTGATCTGGCAAAAAACTAGGTTTTGGATGTGAGGTACACCTAAAAGAGTTGTCACTCTTGCCCTGGGAATCAGACCCCACTAAAATGTCTCAAATGACCATGTCTTTTTAATTTTATTTTTTTGGTAGCGGCTCTTGGTTGTCAGTGCAGAAGGCTTAGAAACAGGAGAAGAGTAGAATATTTTCTCAGCATAGCTTGCTTTCTCTCTCCTTTTTGCTAGCATGACCTTGTGGAAGTTAGTTTTCACCTATAATTAATGCAAATCAAAGCTATAACACTGTTGCTAATGGTATCTAAATGTCTGACAGCAATTGGATAGTGAGAAACATTTCATTAATCTGTGGTGGTGATAATGAAGACTATTCTCATTTCTAAAAGCAATCAGTCTCTGCTAAATGAGTGCTGTTTTGCAAGACTTGCCTAACGAAACTGATTAGGGAGCAATTACTCCCTCTAAGCACCGATCCTTCGGTAAAACTAAGGGATATGTTTGATAACTTTATCTCACGTGTTTTCAATAAATTCCAAGAATTTGTTTGCAATAGACAAAGTGCTTTCATGCAGCAAAAAAGGGGTGAGACAAAATTAACAACAAAGCAATATGTAGCAGGAATGTTTCTTCCTTTGTTTATCACAGTGCTGTTCTTGCAGAGCTTTGTGTTAGTGTTCATCTGTGTGACAGGGAAAGAAGAGCTGGCTGTAGGGGTTGTAAGGAGGATTCTTTATTATCGTGGCTTGAAGTAGACAAAACCTGCTGCTGGATAGTCCCCATAATTATTTTCAATGGGGCCCAAAATGACAACAGGGAGAAATAGATTAAGCACAACATTGTTCCCTCTTACAAAGTCAAGCAAGGCAGAACAGAGACTCTTATTAGCAGCATTGTTTGGATAAAAAAAAAAAAAAAAGCCACCTGTCCCCGGGTTTCTTCTGAGGGCTATTTACCCATCCAGTTTTGTTCTAGCAGTTAATATTTAGGATTTGTCCAACCCCTCTTAGATTGTTTGTCATGGGTTACTTATGATGTTTGACTCCCAATTCCTGCTTCTGACCCTGCAGCTCCTTCTCACAGTGAAGTAAAGCCATTCCTAAGATACGTCAGTAAGTAAAAAAAGAGCCCAAGTGCATCTTTTGCTGTAAACCAAGAGAATGTCACACAGGGTCCTCACCTTTATCTGACATGCACACTGGGTGCTGAGGAGGGAACAAGCATCAGGCTTGAGTCCCTCTCATCTTTGTAAGCCACTCCCCAGGCTATGAAGCCAGAGTCTGCAGCTTCAGGCTGAAAGTCACATTATGCCTTTGAATGCTGGATCTTGTGTTTGCCTGCATCCTGATTTAAGGGAGGTCAAGTATTTGCCTCGAATTTGCTTGCTTAGTCTGTATATCCATTTCACACGCTGCAGTTGCTGTGTGCATTGTAACTGCTGCTGCTATTGGAAGAGACTTTTCATCTGGAATGTGCATGAGAGTCTGAGATGAGTGAGATTCTTCTCTAATTAGACTTGCTCTTTTGCTATACTGGTTCTTGTTCTTCATTCTACTTCCCTGCTGGCAGAACTGGTTTGTGGCTTATACCATATACAGTTCACAGAAGATTCAAACTGGTTGATGAGCTGTACACTAACTTAGGCGGGACTGGGCTTGGGTAGCTGTGTATTTAAGTATAGATTTTCTATATTATAAGCTGCATTTTAATTCAGTTTTTATTTGAAGTTTCATATGTAACAGTAAATGGCACTTTTCTGTCAGATGTCTGAGAAGGTACTGTCCAAATCAGCTCTAAATAAGCTACTCTCAACAAGTTAATGTTTATAATGTTTAGAAAGATTTATAAATGTACTTTTGTTAGGTGCTGAGTTTATGCACCTTCTTTCTCAGAGTCCCATTAAGTAACACTCTGAAAATATATTACTGCACAGATTTGCTGTGGGGTACAGCACAAGGTAGTACTAAAGAGAAATCAAAGCTAGAGGCCACAAACTGAACCCTGGAATAGATGTATAGAACAACTATGGAGAAAATAGAGTGAAATTCCAGCAGAAATAAAGAATTGTGACCAGAGGCAACAACAGAAACAGTCTCACTGAAGGAGTTAGTCAAAATCAATTCTTCTGAAGGTTGTTTTCATTAGGAAAAGGTTAATCCAAAGAGGTTTACTGGAGGAACAATAGTTGACATGCAAAGTGAAGCATTTTTTTTCTCACAAGCTAAACAAAGATTGCCTATTAAGTCCTGTTTCCCTGAATGCTTCGAGTCTCCAGCAGCATGAGATGAGTTCTACCAAGACTTTCACACACCAGAAGCACTCTTTCAACTTTTTCTTGAGGCTAAATCTTGCCAGCTGTCCTTGCTTTCCTTCTACACTTCTGTGTGCTTCTGTAGGGTTCTTGTTGTTCCTCCCACATGCAAATATGGTACAATTAAATCGAGTCTCCACCACTGCATTTCTCACCACTCCCACAGAAAGCTTTGGAGCCAGATGGCCCAGCCATTGCCCACGTTCAAATGGGTTAGCTGTGGCTCGGGGGTGACCATGCAACAGAGGGGTACGTAACTCTTCCTGCACTTTGTCTAGGGTGGGAGGTAAGCTGCACAGCTTTTATTCAAGCAGTGCTGTTTTCTGACCTTGATATCCTTTAAGCAGTATTGGCAACATTGTCTATGTTAAAGCTTATTTGTCTGTTCTCAGATCCCTTCTCCAGTTATTGCACTAATCTTTTAATCACTTCGGTTGAAGTTTTCCAAGATAATATCCATCTCTGATTGACCTTTTACACTTGGAAAAATGTTTTTCCTCTTGCTGACATTGCAAAAAGACTCTCTACCTCTCCCCAGAGATGGAGAACAAGAGAGATTGAGAGCAGTCTATAGAAAAGGAGGAAGGTCATGCCAGAAGGGGCGGGCAGATTTTACCATGTCAAAGCAGGCAGAACGGACCAGTTGCTGGTGTGCAGCAGTTCAGAGCCAGCTCGAACCAGCTCCTCCAGGTCTGCACTGTAACTAACTGAGGAGAGACAAAAAACTACTCTGAGACTGCTCTGCAGTGTACAAATGCTCTACAGTTACCATGAATTTACTGTCTGCGTGAATTTCTTCTGTCACAGGCTGTCACCTCACTGCTTTAAATACGTCAGTGTGCTTTAGGAGGATTTTTTCAAGAAAAGGAGCTTTGTGACCAATTTCCTGATTCCATGGAGTTGGCATTATTCTTTTTTCTGAGGTGACCTTTATTTTCCAGAGGACACTGTAATAAGTTACCATTCACTGATAAAATCGCAGAAAACAAAATTAGCATAGTTCCTACGATTTACTTAAGGTTTGTAGGGTGTGTGCATTTGCCCTTGCTTCCTTAGCTGCTTCCTTTCAGGAGCAAAGCTCCATGTTTAAAGAGGCAAGTACAGAGTTCAGTAATAAGTGATATATGCATCTCCATATGCCCAGCCCTCGCCAGCTGACCAAAGTCAGGAAATAAATCAGTCTTTTATCTCTGAGTCACTGCTTTTTTCTATGTTTACAAAAGTAAACCCCAGTGTTTGCAATTGCAATTGAAAAAAAGGATCCAGGAGGTGATCTGACTGCTTCATATTTAGTGGGAGCTGATGGGGGAGGCTGTAAGATATCAATCCTCTCCTGGAAGAGAATGATTTCACAGAGACCAAAAGAGTGAAATCCTTGGCTCGTGGTGGTAGATGTCCCTGCTGCACCAGTTATCTCCTTGTGCTCATTGCTGACCTGCTCTTTGACACTGAGAGCAGGAGACCCACTCACTTTACTTCTGCCCCATGATCCCTCCCTGCTACCTGTGTGGTATGGGAAGAGCTCTCTGTGCCTCCGTGCCTCCCATGCATCAGACGTGGCTGGTGCTTCTCATGGGTAGTTGCCTGCCATCAGGAGGCAGCGTGTTATGGTCAGGTCCTGCATGCCAAGGAAAGCCCACTGGAAAAGACCCAGCAGGAGCCTCACGCCGTAGCACAGGACTTTGGAAGAAGGTGATGTCCCATCATATGATTCCCCCCACAGATGTGGCCGTGTTGTAGGCACGACTCTGGGTGCTGACAAAAGGTATCATTGTCCCTTGGGAGACAAGGAAGTTATGAAGTCAGCAGCTTGCCTAAGCAGTCCATGAAACCTTATTACAGAATGTGTAAGGGCCTAAGAGTGGCTGTAGGGGTCAAATGACAGGCCTCACTTACCCACTTCCCAGCTCTGCCTGTAAAAAAGAGATGTAAGAGCAGGGCAAGTACTGAACGGTACTTCCCCAAAACATTCTTCCAAGGCCCAGCAATTTATCTACTTCCTGTCAACTAAAGGTTGTGTTGGACCACTGCCAAAGGGATAACATCCCTGGAGTGTAGCTGACTGTACTCCTCTTTTGTGAGGAAATCTTCCAGCTATGGCTCATGGCAAATGAGGCAGCATCTTACAAAACAGGAGGGCACATTTAAAGAAGCCCTAAAACCTGTGGTTTCTAAAGCCCAGGAAATCCTGTGTGGTGGGAACACTGCTTCTCAACTTTGCCTCTAACTGTACATCAACTCCCTGACAGACTCAAAAGCTCTCTACAGGCTGCTGCTACCTGCACTCACAATGGCCACAGGTTCTGCCTCTGAACATCACATACATAGGTGCTTTCAGACACTGTTGCTGTATAAATGAACCTAATCCCAAGTCTCACAGCATCATAGACTTCTGATTGCCCTTCTCAGTTTATGTGGATGAACATTTAGGGAGAGGGACAAGAGCTTTGGCCTGAATTAATCATTTTAGCTGGAATTTAATATTACTGATGAATGTATTGCAGCTCCATCCCTGGCATCAAAACTCACTTGTAAGTGCTAGGACTCAGATGCCTTCGAGAATGTTGGACACGGGGGACTGTGTTACAGCCAACTTGTTTAATGCATACTGGCACCTCTGACAGGAATTGGGCCTCCCCTCCCAGGGCACTGCGGAGGTGATCGGCGGGAGCAGGGCGGCACAGGGGCACCGTGGGTGCAGGCGGCGCTCCCGGCAGCCGCCCGGGGAACGGGAACGGGAAAGGGAACGGGAACGGGAACGGGAACGGGGCCGGCGTCTCCCGGCGAGGAAGCACCGCAGGTGCAGCGCCCGCCGTGCCCCCTTCCCTGCGCGGCCGCGGGGGGAACTCGTGTCGGGACCGCCCGGCTCGGGGAAGGCACCGCACAGCCCCGGGACGGGCCGGGCCGGGCAGCGCAGGGCTGGGGCTCAGCATGCAGGCGAGGGACCTCGCCCGGGGCCGGCGGCCGCTGGGCAGGTAGCGGGGCAGGGCGGCGGGGGCGGCGCCGGGCGGGGGACGGCGAGGGCAGGGCAGGGCAGGGCAGGGAAAGGCAGGGCAGGGAAGAGAAGGGCAGGGCAGGCAGGGAGGGCCGGGAGCTGCGGGCAGGTGCGGGGCCGCCGCGATGCAGGCGGGCGGGGACGGGGGCGCTGCCGTCGGGGCAGTGCGGGGTGCGGGGGGCGCGCTGGGGACCCCCCGGCGCCTCCCCCCATCTGCTTTCCTGCGTTTCTCCGGCGCGCCGAGGATGAGCGGAGCGGAGGGCGCGCACTTCAGGCGGGTGGCGATCCGCAGGAAGGTCAGCACCGCTCCCACCGCCCGAGCAGCGCCCACCTGCCCCGCCGGGCCGCCCGCAGGTAAGGACCCGCACCGCCGCCCTCTGGCAGCCCCGACGGCACCGCTGCCGGCCGTGCCGCCCCATCCCGGGGATCCCGGGGATATCCCGGGGGAGCGGCAGGATCGCTCTGCCGCCCGGGTGCGGGGCGGGACGGGTCCCACGGGCTCCCTCCGCCTGTTCCCCCCTGGACAAGTCAGAAGGTGGTAACCTGTGCTGGGAGCGGAGGACGCGCTGCTGGCGGGGCTGCGGAGCCCCTTCTCAGAGGGGCTGAGCTGGGGGTAGTGGGGAGAAAACCTGCCGGGACTGCGGGGGCAGCCGCAGCTCGGCTCCTGCCCTCAGCCCCCGTCTCGGCACGAAATGTTCATAAGTTGTACTTTGTATATATATGTTTATTATACTATTCTGTATTACCATATATAATATATATATTTATATGTAGTACTTTTGTAACAGCTCTTAGGCTGGTAGGAAAGCAGTGTTCCCTCTCTGATAGACTATACCTTGCCCCTGCTTCTCTTTCCTTTTCCCCTTCACAACAAACTTCTGTTAGACTAGTTTGACACGTTCTGCTTCAGAAGGCAGCTGCTACAACATTAGTACATAATGTTAAAAGGGACAGTCAGCTTAGGCGTGTTGCCTGTGTTACCTTGTAGAAGTGTTATGCTGTAGAAATAAGCTGTCATAAAATCTGAACTGCAGAAAGTTATCAATTATGAGCAAGTTCACACACACACCCATTTACAGGCTTGAGCTCTGTGATGTAACAGCAGGTGTGACATGTGTGCTTTTGGTGTCACAGCATCTTGGTTTTAAGAGTGTGTAAGGGCAAAGTGGTTGAAATAAAGCTTGAAGTCTTTGACATATGCTTGTTACAATGTTGGGAATTATGACAGGTCAAATATAAGGATGGGACATTTTCCTTGGGAACTGTGCTTTCATGATTTCCTGGGCAAGAGGCCTGCTTAATTTAACAATGAGCATGCACAGAGAAGAAAAGACTATTGTGGTGCTGTTCATAGAATGCATTGTTTTAGCTTTAATGTGTAGCGGTATGTCCATGAAACCACAATTTTTTAATTTGTGGTGGGATTTTTTTCCCCCCAAGGCTCTACTCATGTGTTTACATTGGGAAAGAGTAATTGGCAGCTGTATTTGCAGTATGTAGACTTAATGGATTTTATTCTTCTCTAATAGAGGCACACTTACAACCAGGACCTTGTGTTTCCTGTTAGTTTCTAACTTAGTTTCTTTAAGCTTCTGCAATTGCTCACTGTTACTTTGGGCTCCCGGGTAGCAGTTTCACACACATCTACAATCTATTTATTGTTGCTCTTTTCATCTGTGCACACACCAACTCCACTGGGTGACTTTTATTTGCTAAACATCTGTGCAATGTGGGGCTTTTCAGTGTGACCATTCTTACTGGCATTTGGATTGCAGGAAGGTTTGTGAGGGACGTGACAGGAGCAACATGCTGCTTATCAAATGTCCCTGCACTGCAGTGCAATAACCAAACTTGTAGAACTTTCTTGCATTGTGACTTCTAAATACAATTGCAGTATGAAAACCTCACAAATTCAGATAAGGAAATGAATCCTAAAGGTGTGGGAGATTTGGTGATGTCACGTAGGTACATAAACACTCCTTTTTTTCCCCCACTGATAATCCATTTCTTCCAGAAAATGAGAGGAAGAAACATTGTGTATATGATTTCTATTCTTTTAGTGGGACTTTGGCTCCATGTCTCCTCTTCCTGTTGCAGAGGCCACTGCAGCAAGTGCTCCAGCATCCTATAATCCTAGGATAGCTTTGTAGCTTCCCTCTGTGTTCTTTGTAGTCCAAATGTGACTGCACTTGCTTCTGTGGCTGACAAAAACTGACCAGACCGCCTTGATTCGGCAATAAACTCTTATCACCAGATGCAGCATGAAGTGGGGTGTGTTCTTTCTTCTAAAAAACCCCAACCAAACCAAAAAAAAAAGGCAGGTGTTTGCACTTTTCTGATTTACAACCTACTAAGTGAATCTGAAAGGGTTTTTCTAAGGCCTTGGACCTGCTTGAAAATCTTATAGGAAAGGAGGAGTTATTGTAGCCTATCTCCAATCCTCATCTCTGTCAAGTGCTGTGAAATATGCCAGTTACCTGCATTACTGCGTGGGGGACAGGACTCAAGCAATTGTCTCAAACCTCCATCTGGAAAGCAAGTTGAGAAAGTAGAGGTATTACATGAACCATAATTGCATTACAAATGCATTTGAAAAAAATCTGGATTATGTATATGGCACACTATCAGAACTCTTCTCAGGCTAGTATATTGTGTGTTAATTTAGTGCCAAGACTTAATAAGGCCTATTATAGCTCCTGTATATTCAGTAGTTTTCTCACAGCCTTTAACGCTGGACTGATGAAATAGGGAATGTTGCAGCTTTTCTATGCAGGAAGGCAGGAGATCAAGGAGTAGTTCTATTCTTGGTGTGTTTGAAAACATTTCTCATGCTGAGATGAGCTATTTAAGTTTTTTGTTACAGCATCAGCCTTTTCTTGTGCATTGCAATCTAAGTGTCTGACTTGTAACAGAAAAGTGTTTCTGCTCTATCAAGATACTGTAGCCCAAGTAATTCAGCTTCACTGTCATGTGTAAAGTGGCAATTTAATTTTGTTAACATTTGAGGTAGACAAACTTGGTGTGTTTGCCTACAGGACAAAGCAAAATTTATTTCCCATTAGAAGTTCACATTAATTTAAAAGTTTGGACAAAAGAGTACTTGAATTTTCAGAGGTATTTTGAAGTGAATGGAAAATGTCAAAGCTGATACCTGGAGATGATTTAGAGAAGGGCATTCAGTGGAGTAACATGGCTAATAAACTGTTTTTGAAGGGAATAACTAATGTGGATTTGGCATCCTTTTTATTCTGCTAAATTAGAATTCAGAGTTTGTGCAAACTTGAGCGAATCTTCACTTCAAATGCATGCAATGCATGTTAACTCAAAATTAGCCATCTGCCAAGGAGCAGGTGTAGGCTGCTGCTTGCTCGTTCAGCACCTTTCACAAGCCAAGAGCTCTGCAAGGTGTGACTGTGGCACTGCTTTGATTCTGCATGGGATGGAGCTGTCCTAGAAGGTTCTGCCTCCCCTGGGTTGACTCAGTTAAGGTGTGAAGCCATCGCTCAGAGTACAAGGACACAGTAGCTCACTTTCATGGCAAGAAATAGGTAATTCCTGTCATCAGAACAGTCACCTCTGTCCTGGCTGCACGTGGACTAGATTAACTTCTGTAACATTCAAATCTACTTCTTCCTTGTTTTTTTCTCACTAAAGCACAAATTCACACCATTTTTGGACTGTTTTCTTCTGACTACCAATTTCCTAAATGTGTATCTGCTGGCATTGTACGGTATGTTGGCAGTCTCAGACATTGCAGTGTGCCTCCTGGGGAGCTGAGGTGATTTGCATTCAGGACAGCATTCACTGCAGCAAGGTGTCTGCTAGCATTGACAGGAAAAACATATAGTTCCCCACTGCTACTATTGTATCTCTGCCTGGAAATGGATAAGATTTTAGGGGCTTGTGTTAAAAAAATTTCAGTAGTCTTTTGGTTTCCAACTTGCAGTAGGAGATAATGAAATGACACTCTAATAGCATGCTACTCTAGTCTGTGGAAAAATGTCTTTATTGCTGAGGGGTTTATTTTTTAATTCCTAGAAGGACAACTGTGGCTTGACTGATAGTTTTTAATTTCTGTTGCCTTTGTTTTACTTTTAAAAATAATGTACTCTGGACTTTCGTTCTCCTGGCTTTTGTCAATTGGCCTGCAGTGACTGAAAACCTGATTGCTGTATGGTTTGGTCAGGGAAAACCTATAGGAGCATTAGGGCTAATTTTAGCAGTGATTGGCATCTATAGATGCATTAGAGACCACTGCCAAAGAAAACTGGCTGCTTTACATGCCTTCGTGGTAATTACAGGGTTTTTGACTTTTTTTCTAAATTTGGGCTTTATCTAGGAGAGTTGGTACTCACAAATGCTGAGAAAGGAAGGTGAATATGAAGAAACTGCTTCTAAATGCTCCTTGCCCTTCAAAGATGAGGGAAAGTAAAGTTTTAAAAATTACTTTATGCAGAACTTGCACGAAAATGCATTTTTGTGTCATTAAAGAGCTTCCTGCTTCTGTGGGCCAAAGTAATCCCCTGTGCCTTCTAGTGAAGCAAGTGTGTGGAAGTGCCAAGAAATGGATCTTTGCTTCCTGAATGTAATTTTACTGTTTCTTACCCCACTTCTCCAGCTATTAAGGATCAAAATAATCCCTTTAAAGCCAATAAGAGTGTACTGTTCCATTCATGGGCTATCTGGTACTTTATATATGTATCTTGGGTTGGCTAGATGTGTCTATTTAGCCCTTGCCTGACAAGCATTACTTTACCCAATAATTGCTGTTGACTTTATAATATAGACTTTCTGGTGATCATGATGGTGATTTCCTTAAATAAATTAGAATGTGTATTCACTGCTTGACTTGCTAATGACAATACACAAAAAGTTTCAAAGAAAAGTTACAATTTGACATGGATTTTCTGAAAATTAAGTCTACTCCTTGCTGGAGAGACTTCTCCGAAATATACCCTGAGAGGGCAAAATTGCAGAGGTGCTGGTAAGTACATTTGCTGAAATGGTTTTAGGCATTGCTGAAATTGGGAAAGTAATAATTTGCACATCCAATACAAATTACTCTGTTGTATGAAATCAGATAAGGAAGTTGCTTTTGTAGATAAATTAATATATATGGCTGGCAGATTTCTGGAGAACTTGTTTGAGGAATGTGTTACTTTCAGGTGACAAGTAAAATACAAACATTGAGAAAGTAATCTGTTAAATAAAAGTTATGATTTGCCCTTGGCTATTACTTTGTCGCTTTTCTGTGCTGCTTAAAACTGCAGATATCAGACTTTTCACCCACTTCTTAAGTCGTGGTGAGGGACTATCTCATCTCTCAGCATTTCAGACAAAATCCCATTTATAACTGGGCAGGATTTGGTCCTGTTTGTTACTATGTCTTGGGTACAATGTGATCTGTGATAAAGCACTCTAGCTGCTGTGTTTTGCACTGTTATGTCTTAAAGTAGTGCTATCCATTTGATGTGTAAAGCAAATTATCTTCCCAGGATGAAGGGTTTGTCAGAGGGAAAGGGAAAATAATGAAGCAAGCAAATTTTAAAATAAGACACTGGTGGACTTTTCCCTCTAGTTCCATTAATAGTAGGTAGACTTTCTTCAAAACATTATTGCCAATTAAATATTTTAATCAAATTACTGCCTCTGAATCTTTTTTTTTTTTTTTCCCTGTGAGGGGAAAAATGGCTTTCTAATCCAGAACTGGGATACTGTGTGTATTAGCTCTCCTGTATGTAAGGTGGTCCAGGATGAATACTTGCGCTTAGATGATCAGAATGATCCTTTTCATTGTGTTAAATCTGTGAATAAACTTTGCCTCCAGCTCTTGACAGCCAAAACATTTTAATGAAATGCATAGCTTGATATATTGAGGCTGTTATCAACAAACTCCTGTACTTTGACAAGGGGGTAGAGAATGCCGTTTACAGAGGATATTCTCAGAGCCCGACATTCTGTCAATAACCCAAGCATAGAGGAGGAAATTGAAGGAGGGATTTTTAATGGTTTCTTCAACTAGCTGCCTTGAAAAGCGTGTTTTAGCAGAGATGGCTTTAGCAGAGGAAAATAGTTGGGAAATAAATGTAGGGAAGGAGGATGGAGTTTTGTTGAAATGTTGACAAACCATGTAGAAATCAGACGTGGTCTCAGTGTGCAAATACACAGCAGTGAGTTGGTATCAGGACATATGGAAAATTGAATAAAAGCAGGACAAGAGGAAAATTAAACTGCTACAGCAGTCTGCAAAGCTAGACATGTAAAGAAATGTATTTCTAATGAGTTTCAGAGCAATTTGACACTTCTAATTATACTGAAACTCAGTAAAATGGAGCATAAAATGTAATGAAATTGGAGGCAAAAGATATGGAGTGGAAGGTAGGGCAGAGCAATGAAATAGTGTTCATTCTAAGTGTTAATGCTAAGCATGTCAGATGTTAATGTAAAACAAGTTAAATAGCTTGAAAAGAAGGGAAAATGTGGTGGAACTGTAATGGGAGATGTGAAATCTTGGGATCTATTAATGACTTCTGAACAGATGTTTTCTCGCAGCAAAGGGGACAATGCAGCTGGCTTAGAGCCAATCCTGTCCTCGTAGATGCTGCTGAGACCAGATCTAGATGAGGATAGGAGAGAGAAAATGGTGAACAATGATTAAAACCCACTGATTGGTTCAGCGGCTGGATTTCTTCTGGCCTTTTTAAAGATTTGGGGTTCTTTTTAGTTGAGCATGTGATGTTTCTGTGCTAGACTTTTGGCTCTGCTGGTTGCTGTTGTGAGCGAGTCCTCATGGTAGGGACTGGCAGGGATGTAAGAGCACCCAGCCTCACAGCTGGAGAGTTATGTGGTGACTTTGTGTCAGCTCCTGTGGACTCGAAACCTGCAGGGTCTCAGGTGCCCCTGAGCATTAGTGCTGCAGGTCCCAGGGCTGTGAGGGGCTGTCTGAGGCCAAGGGTTAGGGTTGTGTGCTTGCTTTAGACCATCCGGATTCTTAATGGGGCTTCTCTGTGATCTCTTTGAGGACTTCGTGGCACTTGAGAAGCAAAAGTCAACAGACATGTTTCTCACTGCATCTTTGATTTGTCTTCTGTTTCTGTGAAGAAAGAGACCTCAATCTGGAAAACTTGAGAGTGGATCCTCCCACCCACATTGTGTGGCTTCTGGAGGTAGAAGATGGAGGGAGAGAGTGTAAAGCTCCCTGGCACTTCTGCTTCTGGCTGAGGATCCTGACCCGACCAGTCACTGTGCCCTGTAGGGACTGTCTAGTCTTTAAACTCCAGCCAGAATGCTGGGGTAGGGTGACTATTTATTTATGGGTTATATTGGTAGCCTTTATCTTCCTAATAGACTGAGACATTTGGTTGCTTAAGTTATTTGAGAAACATCCTCTGTAGTCTGTCATCCCATGCATCTTCCTTGAATGCTGTAGTACTGCCAGCCCATAGGAGAACAGGCTCCTAATTTCTCTTCTACCATGAAACAGACCAAAAATCAAAGTTAGGGTCTACAGCAGACTTAAAATAACTCCAAGATCTCTGAATTACTTGAATTGTAAAATTGTTAAAGCAAATAATCTTTGAAGAAAGGTTTGCTTTTAAATATTTTGTCTTGTATCACAAGAGCTTGATGACAGCTTCTTGCAGTGAGTAATCAGAATGTTTTTCCTCTTTGCTCTCACCACCATTCACTATCTTGTCTGTGATACTTCACTTCCTTAATTGAATATTAATATATATGCATTATTTATATTAACATCAGTAATTTAGTTAGGAAATTAAACTTACTGGCTAATTAGGTATCTCTTCAGAATTGGTGATTTAAAAATCAAAGCAAAATCACTGATACAGAAAAAAATTGGTTTTGATAGAATTGAAACTTTTTTCAGTTTTATGCAATTATACTCCTAGCCTTTTCTTCAACTGACTCCTGCCAAAATGTCCCTATCTCAATTCAAACATAGTATACCTTTCTTTTCATTCAGTCTGACACTAACTCTCATCATTAAGAAGTTGCATTTCATCTGTGAAGGTAGAATCCTTTTGAACCTCCACTATTCTCCTATGGGCTAGCAGTACTATACCATTCAAGAAGAGATGAAACACCTGGGGATGGTTTTCAAAAGCCTGTAACTTCTTAATTCTTACAGCTTTAAAAGAGGGCTTTTATGCCTTTAAAACAAAAGCTTGGAAATTGTTGTGTGAAAATGTGGTTCTAGGAAAGACTTTGCAAAACACCTGATTTTTGTGGTATGTGCAATAAATTCAGAATTGCTATCGGTGCATAAAATTATTCAGCATTTGTGTCTTTGCTTATTCTAATTGTAAATATAGATCAATGGGAATTTTACTAAGATGTATTTTAATACATATGTAATACTTAATAGTTAGGACTGAGAGCAAGTTGCATCAATTTACTACTAAAAATAATTGTCTGTTTTAGAAAACAGAGTGGTTGTTAACACAGCTGTTTGAGTTTCATCAGGTTCTGGCAACCTGACCCAGCTGTTGCTCTCTAATGACCCTCATGTGCTCTTGACTTATGCATGATAATGCAGTAAAGGGTGTTCTTCATAATTTATTAATGCATAACTGATCCAGTGGACAAATAGGCTCAGCAGATTTACAGATGAAGGGCAAGCTCACACCTGAGCTGGCTGTTAATGTGCTGTGTAAGCCTGCCAAGCCAGGTCAGGCACACAGGGTGATGGCTGTAGTGCTCTGCAGGGGCTTTCGGGGGTGGGTTTAATGGAGGGGTGTAAGCAAGCCAAAATGCAATAACCCAAGGGCTTGGTTGTGTACATGCTTCTAAACTCCCTTACATCCTTTCCCTGTCCTGTATCAAGCACAAAGGGAATCTTCAGAATAACGTTCTTGACATGCAGTTGACGGGGAGAAAAACATCCACCCGAACTGCTGTGTACAGCCAGCAAGAGACCTGGCTGGTGCCCTTGGTCTTCAACTTCAGTGTGGAGAATTGCCCTTTTAAGTGTTTATCTTATTTATTTTCTGTGTTAGGACTGCTTGTGCACAGGATATTTTAAAAGCTTTTTGTTCATAGAAGTGAGAACAATATTTGCATTGTGTGCGTTAATAAGGAGTTTAAAGGAACTTTAAAACCCAAATGAGTTACCTCTTCCAAGGATTTTCATGGAGTTTAAACAAACAAGTGTCTGTTCATCTGAACTGTGGAGAATTATTACTTCCTGGTTTTAACAACTGTTAACTTTTAACACTTTAACATCTGCTCTTCTCATGTGGCCAATACCAACTGTATCATCTATTAGTTTTATATGGGATTTTTTGGGGCTGTTTTCCACAAATGCAGCTAAGCTGCTATAAAAAAGTAGGCTTACCATTTTAAAACCTGAGTAATATCAGGATGTTGGAATGTGGAACATAACATGTATTATCTTATCACCATGAATATTGTGTCCTCTTTGTTAAGTCCTAAAGGCCATTCAGCTCTTGTGTGGGACTGGATCCTGATTAAAATGAACTTAATTGGGTTTTTTGCTCATGTAGCTTACAGAAAATGTTGAGATAGGACAGTGGTAGGTTCTAAATGGAAAAGGGATTAAGTTTAGAAAACCATAGAAATCTTTAAATCAGCAAATGATAAAACATGCACAGTGAAACTACTTAATCCCTTTTTCATTTAGAACCTACCACTGTCCTATCTCAACATTTTCTGTAAGCTACATGAGGCACAAATGGGAGTGTTTCTAGGGGCGTCACATGCATCTCAAATAGTCAGATTACTTTTTACCCCGCAAGGTTAAACAGTGATGATTAAAGGCATTTCCCAAGCCCCTATTGATTGCTTATGTTCTGCTGGAGTTGAGGTATCTGTGTTCAGCATTCATCTGAAATAGCATGCAGTATTTGACAACGGTGAGCACCACCATGACCTTCTTACAGGAGACATCAGAAAGCCTTCACAGTCTTATCAAACTTCTTTGATCTAGATAATTCTCTCATTCTCTGAAATTCATGACTTTCACTATGGTTCTCTGAGAGAATATTAACACAGTCCTTTCAAATAGCAAAGTGGCTTTAAATCTGACAGAGAGAAATGGCTGGTGTGCGGAAGCCTGGCTTGATAATGCTGTTGAAGTATGGGGAACAGGCCTGGGGCACAACAGTTGAACATAACTCTTTTCCAGTTCGTGTGTCTAGGCGTGATATAATGAATACTCAAATATGGTAAAGTTATAGAAGCCAAACCCCCACTGGCAGAGAAGTGACTACAGAGCAGTGCAAGTGAAGACACCAGTTCTGTTGTTCAGACCCACTAAGTGCCACAAGTGCCCCTTTGCAGCACTAGGCTTTCCAATTGTTTCCTTTTGCCTGGAGGTACTTGGGAGATGTTCCATGGATCAGGGAAAGAAATTACAGAGTGACTTTTTGGAGAGAGTTTGCTGCAGGGAAAAAGAGAAATCTGATTCCCTCTGCTGCCCTGTGGTGTAGAATGCTATTGCTCACACCAATGCTGGCTTAATTAAAAAAAGAAAAAATTAAAAAAACTTTCACTGTTTCCTTCCTTTTGCTGCAGGGAAGGAGATTAGAGACCTGAGCAGATGAATTGTTCTCTGTGAAGACTATGTGAGTGCAAGTTTACAGGAATCATGTGTTTCCCACAGTGCTCTGCTGAGCTCTGTTTACTAATACAAAGTACTTATTGGAAGAAAAACCCCAGTCCTGCCCCTCTCTGCTTCCCTTATGTTCATTCTGAGGTAGCTCAAGGTGCCCATATACTACTGTGAATCTGTAGTTTGAGCTGGAAATGGAGGAATTTCTCTACATATTTTCCCTCCTTCAAGAAATCAAACAAAGTAGCTGTTTGCTGTCAAATGTTAGCATCAGTTTCAGGAAGGAAAAATGCTTTTTAAATATGAAAAGTGAGAATATATCATCCTTCTTAAGACTGGCAAGGACTGCATGCTTATTAGAGTTGCTGAGGTGACAGGCAGCACTGACTGTGGGTAAGGCTGGCTGAGCTGGAAACTGAAATACACAGAGCTGAGGTATCTTAAGTCCCACAGTTGGATTTCTTTGATATTTTTTTTGTGTCCGTGTGGAAAGGCAGGTTGTTTGAAGTTAAAATACAATGTTTACTGTGCCTCAGGGTGTAGAAGCAGGATCAGCTTTCTGATAAGGGTTCTTTTTCAGGTGTGGTACACCAGGGATTAGAAAAGCAGAAGCTATTTAGTAACTAAGGAAAGAGGATTGCAAGCTGGCTGCAGGGTGCTGAAAGGACTCTTTATCCTAAGGATTTCTTTCATTTTTCTTATTTTATTTTTCTTGGTGCGTGGGCTTACATTATAAGAAGGAAGGAGAATTCTGGTAATTGGTAAGCATGTTAAACTTTAAATGAAAACTTCTGAACTGCATTACACCAGCTGCTAACAAGCCACATAAAATAAACTGGGTAATCCTGTGCTAATGAAGAACGACCTCCATTTTGATCATAAAATCTTTAATAACATGTATTCAATTAAATAGAATCAAATTTTGTGTGGAATGTATACTGTCTTCTTCCCCTATCCTTTTTTTCTATATGTGGATGTTATACTATTGAACAATCTACATAATTGTCTAATTAATTATTTGGGGAGCGTGAGTGTGGTCTGTAATTGTAGCATGGTTCCTGTTAGGGTGAGTTGGTTGTTGTTTTTTTTTTTAATTTCATTTTTGGTTGTGGTTTTTAGTCCTGTCACAGAAAACACGATTTAAAAAAAAAAAAAAAAAAAGTTGAATTAAAAGTCTTTTAGCAAATTGGGGGTCAGTTTGAGAGGCTATAGCCTTGAACTTGCAGGTCATTTGAGAGACTTCAATGTTATATAAAATAAAGAGGTCCATATATTGATGATGGTGGTGTTGTTTTCAAAATGTTATATGTAGCTTACCACAGACAGAAACTACTGTAGGGAAAAAAAAAATTAACTTTTTTTTGTTAATTATTATTTATACAAGAAGCATTGGGGCAGTGTTTAACTATTTAGGACATTATGGGAGTCTATATAAACATTACCTAAAAGTTTCTGGAAAATAAGGAACACGTTCAAAAGCTAAAGTAGAAAATAAGGAACTAAAAACTGTGATTATAAAAACATAAAGGGTTCTCCTCTCTGAGGAGAACATCTCTCAGGCTAAGTGTCTGCCAGCTCCCAGCACTCTCACTGCACAGGCTGCTTCAGCCAGCTGAGGGGCTGCACTGTTGTAGCCAGGAGACTGATTTCCCAAAGCATTGGCTTTGTCATGTGCATTGCAGTCTAGCTGGTTCTTCCAAGGTGATTTTATTGGTAATCTAAAAATATTGTCTGTGTGTAAAACATCAGGGAGTGAATCTAATCACCAATGTAATTTGATAGACTGTACTGGACCTAAGCATTAGGACATGGTTGGATATGGGTATAGTTTGGATGTAATGGTAATACCTTCAAGAATTAAACCTTCAGTTTTATAGTGTGTTTTGTTTTGGTTTAATTCTGATATGAAGATTGCATTCCTGCTCTTCATATTAGCAAGTAAAGGTCAGGAGCAATACCTCTTAGCCACAACTGACTTGATTTTATTTTTATTTGGCTCTAACTCACCCAGAGGCTTTCAGTTAATGCTTTTTGTCTTGCATTGGAAATAACCACATCATAACTTTACGGAGTAACAAGGAAGATGGCTACACAAGCTGAGATTATTCTTCAGTGTTTTCTGCTCTCATGAATGTTTAAGGAATGCTGCTTGCCTGCCGTGTTAGCACAGTGGCTATGGCAAGCACCAGGTAGTGGACTGACAGAATCAAGTTGACAATTTTTTATTACTGAGGTTCTCCTGTTCCCATACTCTTCATGAGCTCCTCAGCACAGTGGAGAAAGAAAACAAGCTCTTTTTGTTCTGAAATAGTGACATGAATATTCAAACCACAATAATATAATAATCTCTTCTTCAGAATGGTCATCTCATGTTTTGCTGTTATGTTTCATAGGATGATGAGCTAGAGATCCATCTGGATGTGTTACTTAGCATGATGATAGAGACATCCATCTGGGTACAATAAGAAATGGTCAAAGAATTAACCTCCAAGAATTTAATTTATCAGCAAAGTACTATAGCCTGCTTTCTTTAGATTCTGCTGTTATGGTCCCCACAATGTTTACAGTGTGAAAAAATGAGCTGAAGGTCCTTTTCTCACAGCATAATGGAGTCAGTGAGAAGGTCTTTTTGATGTGACCTTACACTGGTTTGTTTTGTCCTTCAGCTCACTGCTCCCTGTGGTTACTTTTCCTTAGCAAAAACAATGAAAGAAGAGTAAAGTCAACTCTTACTCTTTGCTCCTTCTTAACTTGGAAGGTGTGGGGTTTGTGGGGTGGGGGTTTTGTTTGTTACTTTTAAACATTAATCTGTTCTCTAATTAGGATTTAGCAGACACATTTTAAGAATATAAAGGCAAAATAACTTTCTGAAAAGATGCATAATGCCTGTTTCCTGGGTAGTGAATTGTGGAGAATGTCTGCATGTCCTCTCAGATTAGTTTATTTGATATTGAACAGGAAGCAGGTGTGAGCTTTTTATATTAATTCTAATTCAGGTGTTTGAATTAAAAAAATAAAAGCACACCTGTATTTTCCAGCTCCTTGGAGATTAAAATGAAGGTAACTTTTATAACCTTGTATATATATGAGAAGAATATGAGTTTTGAAAGCAGAATTTTATTCAACTTCAGTTAAGGGAATTTTAATATAAAGTTAATAAGGTAATTTGTAGTTAAGCACCTTTATTCAACTTCAGTATCTTTCAAAACTTTAACCATGTTGGTTTACACACAAAATTTGCCTTGTTGTGTTGATAATGTTAAAATTCAATCTTAGTACATAATAACTGTGAAAACTTAAAATATGCTGCATATTGCTCTTTACTGACAAATATCAATAAAACATTGTAGGACAGATGTCAATAAATCAATATGTAGGCAAGTCTTGACAGATAAATATTTAACTTCCTGTCAGTACACAGATTTAAGTAGGGATCCTGCAAGGCTCAAAACAAGGAGGCAAAGTACAGGTTTGGGGTTTTTATTTGTTTTTGTTTGTTTGTTTGTTTTTGTAATTGAATGTAAACCTTTATTTCCCTCATGGCAGCTCACTCATTTCTCCACCAACTTTTACTAAGAAAAGAATACTAAACTGCCTCTGTGCTGGAACCAGGATGCAAAGGCTGCAGCCGGGTCCATTCCCTCTATGACATGTTTGCCACAGTGGCTGTGGACACACAGCAGTGGGATGGATGGGGAGAGTGAGAGGTCACATCTCGACATTTCCCAGCTCCTGCTGCGGTTCCTTCCTTGGGCAGGAGCTGGTGGGGTGGCTGCCGTGGCAGTGCTGGGCTCGGACAGCAGGGGCTACTGCTGGATCTCCAGCTGCCTGGGGCTCAGCAAAGCTGGTCTGGCTTTTCCTTCTGACTAGCAATTATGGGCCTGGCTACAGACCGTGTTTTGATTTGGCAGTGTCTAGGGGCATAATTTTAAACACTAGAGAAACTCCTTAGAGGTTCTGAGCTATTCATACCCAGGGGAAAAAAAGATGAATTGGTAATGATACTGGTCATATATGAAGTGACTGTGGGAAGGAAGGTGCTCTCTAGTGTGTTACAAGAGGTCAGTATGTCTGTTCTCAAACTCTTTTGCATGCTTTTTGATATATTCTTTTATATGTATCTTCAGATGAAGTTCCTCCCTTCGGCATAGTTTTTAAGAGAATAGCAATCTGACTGACATGGAAGAGAACTGATACACAAGCAGATAGTGGTAGGACAAGGGGGAATGGTTTTAAGCTAAAAGGGGAGGGATTTAGATTAGATGTTGGGAAGAAATTCTTTAGTCAGACCGTGGTGAGGCACTGGCACAGGTTGCCCAGAGAAGTTGTTCTTGAGGCCGGGTTGCATGGGGCTCTGAGCAAGCTGGTCTAGTGTAAGATGTCCCTGCCTGTGCTGGGGTGGGGCTGGCACTAGATGGTATTTTCCAAGTCCCTTCCAACCTAAACCATTCTTTGATTATATGAATGTTCATACATTTTTTCGACTCTCTGAGACTCTTGAGTACTGACTGACAGCCAGTAAACCACATTTAGTTTCTCTAAGGTTTAGTTTAACCATGAATCGTTTCCAAATATGCTGTGCCTGGTAATACTGTGATTCAATAGAAGTGATTTTGCTGAGTAAATTTGCCATGTAATATGAAAGGTGAGGAGATTTCTAACCTATCAGCTGCATATTTATATCTAATCAGATCTGGTTGTTTTATGTTCAAGGTGAAAGAAACATGACCAGGTAGAACATAGGTTTATTTCCTACAGACTTCATTCAAAAGATCTCTCTTTCATAGATTAATCTGTGATTAATCGTAAAATAGTTACATTTAGTCATAGCTCAGTATGATAGTTTCTTATTTCAAAGTCTTATATGAAAACAGGGTGACTTACCTGCATATTTCTTTCTTTGAAAGTGTCTGATTTGGAGCTAGAGATCAATGATGAAAATTTGGAATTGAGGTCAAATTGCCTATAGAAATGGATAAAGAGGATTATTGCTGGTAAAAGACCCTTAACCTATTAATGGTTGGAATTCCTTTTGCTGCACTGTTCTTTTCATATCTGGAGTGTGGTTACTTATGCTGAATAGTGAAACCTTGCTAAAGCTGTTTTGCTTTCTGCTTCTGTGGCAATAGATGCCCTTACAAAAAAAAATAAAATAAAAAAAAGGCAAGTGCAGATGTCCTTCTTTTTTTCCCAGTTCTGTGTAACTTAACACTTCACCTTCAGACAAGAGCTTAGTGAATCCCACCCGGAATCAGTCAGTGACTGCTGATGGTTGGCAAAATTTGTCTCAGCAACTTTCTTTCCTGTCCCTTCTTCTTATGACTGAGCAGCATAATGAGGAATGACATACAGGTATTGGCTGTGTTTTTCTGGACATGTGAAACAGAGGTATTTATCAAGTGTGTTTCCATCTAAATAAGAAAAAATTATGACTGTTTTGCCAAATTGTAGGCTAACCCACTGGATCCTGTACTGTATCATGTCCAAAATGAGTAAAACCCACCTCACTCAAAGTTTTGACTTCAGTGTGCTATTACAATAAGGCCACTTAAATATCATAGTTCATTTATCCCAACTGTATCTCATCACCCACTTCAACTCATTGACTTGACTGGGCAAATCAGTCCTGGTTTTATTAAATTACCCCGTTGAGTGATCAGCAGTAGCCCTGGGTATGGTGATCATGACTCTCCTGATGACATGGAGCAACCTGAGATCGATTGCACCATGGACTGATCATTTCACAAGGCAAATCTGTTTATCTGCAGTTGGAGGTTGTCTGGCTGCTGTTAGATTTCTGGGACTGTAAGTGAGAACTGTGGGGTATTTTTTAAGTGAAGTGGAAACCCAGTATTTTTTGGTCTCATTAAAATAAAAGTCTTTTTCTTTCAGACTTTTTTTAATTGTTGTTAAATTCTTAAAAAAAAAAAACCCAAACCAAAACCCAAAGCAACCTATTGTTGATATCCAAGATTTTAATCAGATGCCGTGTCTGTGTTGCTTATAGAATATTTACATTTTTATTTTATTTTATTTTCAAGCAGCTCTGTATAGCAAGTAATACAGTTTTGGAATGCTCATTTCTTCAAAAGCAGCATGATTTCTTTTGTAATGTTCTCACTTGTATATGTATTTTTCATCTCAGGAGCAAATCATCAGCCTTTAAAGGTTTTGCAAATATTTCCTTTGATAAAATATTTTTGATCTATTTATTGTAGTCTGTTTGATAGGTATAGTTTTACCTCCAGAATTTTATTCTGTGCAAAAGAAATTTTAAAGGATCAGTAGCCATCCCTCTTCTTTCAAAAAGAGGAGGCAGCTGCTATGTTTTGTTTGATTGATATCTCTATCTTCTTGGACAAATAATTATTAAAGCTTCATGTTGCTGTATAAACCACTTGAAAAGAGTATGGTGCATAACAAGTGATATTTCTGTATATTTTTGGGGGCATTTTTACACCACAGACTATTAAATTAGTGAAACCAGAACTACTTACCTGCTTATTGCTTTTGGTCTGCTCTGCTGATACTGAGATTGCTTTAACAGCAGCATGGTGAAGGGACATCCTTCAAAACATCGACCTAGTGTAAAATGAATACAGGATGTTTCAGCTGCAGGACTTTTCCAAAATTGCTTTATATGAGCTTATTACTATACTTGTGAAACTGAAAAGAAACTGCTGAAAGCTGAGATCTTTGTGTCCTGGATCTCCAATGAAAATGACTTCTTCCTTCTGCCAAACAGCTGGACCAAGATGAAGTAAATTTATGACAACTTTGTAAGTATTTTTGGTATGGGTGCCTTGTTTTACAGATAAACTGGCAAGGATCAGGTGTCTGGAAGAGACGTGGCTCTTGGGTATGGATGACAAAAATCTCACTTGCTGCTGATGTCAGCTTAGGCTTTCCTCTGGAAATGATTGGCAATGCTCAGCAGGCATCAGGATTTCTCTGTAGGGAATGGTGAGGTGCAGTCTAACAATGTATTCTTTTGGTAGCCAAATAGTGTGCTTTCCATTTATCCAGACAGACTTTCAATGTTCACTCCAGTATCTGCTTTCTGGAGTATGTTATGCACGCAGAGTCAGGAGAATGGAGATAGTCTAAGCTTGTGTGGGGTCTTGCCATCTTTCTGTGCATCCATAGCTAGAAGGGAATTAGTCTGAGAGGGTGAATGAGAAAGTAGGAGTAAAGCTCTCACTTTAAACACATTTTCATGTATTCATAAAATAACTGAAGAGTGCAGTATTGTGGTGGAAAAAAATGTTCTCCCTCTCTTTTTGGCCTTAAAAGTCACAAAAGGAAGTGAAAGAGGCAGCGAACCCTTCAGAGCATAGGTTGTGCAGCCACCCTGGGTGTCAGCTCTGAGGATATAGCAGGAAGTCAGTGTGGTCTAGCAATAAATACCTTTTGATGTAAGGAGAAAAACTGAATTCATAATTTCTTAGCAAATGCTCTTCAATATCTTCACTGGTAAGTAAATAAATTACTGCGAGTAGACAAAAAATCTTCAGGAAAATAGGGGTAAGGTATGGGTGTCATCATTTTCCTTAGAGCTTTTTTTCTTAAGGCAAATATTTAATGTGGCAAATATTTAATGCAGCAAATATTTAAGTGAAGAAGTAGTCGGGGATTTGTTTACTGAAAAACATTAAAGGGCAAAAAGAAAGGGGGGAAAAAAGAAAAAGAAAAACAGTATTCTATTCAGAATTAAATTCCTGCCTGCAGTTAAGTGGGATGGATTGTCTGTTTGTAAATCATACATAGGGAAAGTAAAAGTATTGCTCAGTGGGGTTAATCAGAGAGTTGTGAGAACAAGTTTGAGGTTTGTTTATTCTACAGCCAGGATTTATGTACAAACATAACAGCTAAATAGCCTGTTTTTCTGAGGGATGGAGTTTGAGCTCTTCTGAAAACCACTTCATTAATTTACAAATCTGATATTGGATTTTTATTTCTAACTTTAGACATGCAAACCAACAGATTCAGGTACATAATTTGGCAGATTAGTTTCAGTAGGTACATTTCTAGGTATTTTGACTATTTTTGGAAATCCAACAGAAGTCCCTATGTATTAAAAAAATTGTTCCTGCCCCTTTTCAGAGTATGAAATTGTCAGTAAAAGCAAAACCTAAGCTGAGCAAGTGGTGTCTATGGACAGCTGAGGTGTGTGCTGCAGTGAAAATGCGAGGTCTAGAATGCAGTAATTAGAGAGGGTAGTCAATACTTGTTAATGAAGGCAGTGCTTGGGATCTGTCTTTGAGGGGGGAGCAAAGCAACGCTGCCCTTCCTGCAGTGCCCTATTGACCTGCTACAGTAGCCACTCTCTGCTTTCATGGCTCATCCTTAGAATAATCGACATGCTTTCTTTAAGAATAAATAACCTATTTTCCAAAAGTGCTGGAAGTAGTTCAAGAAAAATGTAAGTTGTCTAGGACTGCAAAGTGTATAAGTACGTTATGTGCATGTGTGCAATAACAAGGGGTTTTTGGTGGGATTTGCAAGCTCCAATATCTGCCTTTTAAGAACAATTTCCAAATTTTTTTAAAAATGTACCTTTGATTTTTGGTAAATAGATCAGTTTAACAGGTTTATTCATAACGTGAAGGAGGGACATTTAGTTTGTGAATTCCTTGCTGCTGTAAAAGGATAATAAATGGAATTTAGGTGTTTGTCAGACAAGCTTCAGAAAATTTTCCTTCAGTGATTTACTTCTCTGAGAATGACTCTTCCCACATAGTTCCATTAACTATAAGGCATGGCTATGCAGGAGCCAAGCATGTTACTGCCCTTGAATTTCCATTTTGTCCAGTCCTTTATTGGTGCTGTTCCCATGAACTGTTTTCCCGTATCTGTCCTGCGGTGCCAGCTTCCAGGAGGTGATCAGCATAGTTGGCTTGTGGTGGTAAACTCTTCTTTATTGTAGCTGTCAGAGTGAGTTTGCCAGGATCAAAGATGGAGAAAGAGGTTCTGTTAGAAAATGAGTCTTAGCGTGGCATTTCTTTTAAGGCTATTCTAAATCTGGCTTAAGATGAAGAATGTGTCATTGAGGTCTCTGTTATGCTATTTAGTTCCACAATTACAGAAGAAAGTACCAAAGATGGAGAGCTGCTCTTTTTCCCATGAAAGAGGAAAACTACTACTAATTTCCTTTGGGAGCAAGGTAAATGAGAGAGAACTTTTGGGAATTCTTCTATGAAGCATTAGTACATAATTTTGACTGGTTTTATTCAGAGTAGGTATGCTTCAATGAGCAAGGAAAATGGATCCAAATAAACCCCCAATTCTGCTTCTTCAATTTATCATGCCTTTTTATTCTTATTAACATGATTTGGTAGTGATGAAGGCTGTACTCAGAAACTCTTCCAGCACTCTATAAAGCATGCCGGGTAAGGTCATGATATTTCACAGCACTGAGAGCCCCTCCTTGTAAAGTAACATGTTCCTTCCTTCTGCTGACTCCTGGGCTCACAGTGTTCATGACTGCTGAATCTGTCACTTGGAAGCCTGACAGGTATGGATTCACTTCTTTTCTTCTTTAAAAAAGCCTCAGGTATTGAAAATGTTTTATTTCTCAATTAATAATGGTAACAATGATCACTTAATATCTTATCAGTGTTTTAATGGAAAAGTCTTTTTGGAAGTCACTTCTGTCAGGAATGCCCTAACTTAACACTTGCAAGATGGTGCAGAGACAGACTACTGGTGCTGGGATTTAGATTGCCAGCCTAATTTAGCAGACATTTTAAACTCCTTTGCTGTGGTGTTTGCATGACGGCCCCATGAACTTTAGTGGGGTTGACCTGCTGGTGTATTGAAACCAGTTCTAAAGCTCTATTTATTAATGGTTTTCTTGGAAGGTGATTTATGTTCTGGTATTGACAGTCCTTTATGTTTCCTACACTAAACTTAGTGTGGTGGGGTCTGAATGTGGAGTCTACTTCAAATATTGCTTCTGTGTTCATAGACAGAGGGTCAGGATTGCAGCCAGGAGGGGGCTATAGGAAAGGTAGGGGTGTTTTGCACTGGTACATCTGGGGAGAGGAAAAATGGTAGAAAGTCAGGCTTTTGAGTACACTGAACTTCACCAAAGTTGAATGTTGCTATTCAGACTAATTTCCCCTCCTCTTTCTCTATCTGGTAAACCTGTGCACTGTATTTAAGTCGAACTGCAGATGGGACCTTGTTTGGGAAAGCGTAACCTCATGGCCCAAATCTTGTATGACCTGAAGAATGAGATCTACTGGGTCTGTCTGTTGTGTTCAACAAATGAAGAGCCTTATTTAGGTTTAGATACTTCCTCTCGGCTGCCTTGAAGGAGCCATAAAGTTGTTCTCTTTTGATGGAGCTGTGTGTGCTTTGAAGTTAGGAGGGAAAAAAAGGATGCTTTAAACAAGGCATTTGTGTTATTGTAGGAGTTCTGGGAACACAGTATAAAGAACAGATGTTCTGTGTAAAGAAATACCATTTTCAATGGAAAATGTTTGCTTAGCATAAAGTGTATTAAAATTATCTTGCTAATTTCAGTTCTGTAAATTTTACAGAAGCCAGGCCAGGGGAGGAGAGGGAGTTCAGTTTTGGTTTTGTAAGTCCAAAACGCTGTAGATGACTGATGCACTTACAGTTTCTAGATGACGTGTTGTCTGTCACACATTTAAAAAAAAATCTTCCCATTTTTGTGTGTCTAAAGTAACCAGGACAAACCAAGCCATCTGCAGTCAGAAAATCATAGAAAGGTCCATTTGTGCCAATCCTATACTCACTTCTTTTGTAAATTTTATCAAATGGGGATGTCAAAATTCTTATTACTAAGAACCTCCTACTTCTGTATTAACTTTGAGACAGAATCCAGAAATATTAAGTTTCAATATTAGTCAGGTATGTGACCTCAGGCGCCTGCAGTGGTCTTGGGTAAAACTGTAAACACCACACAGTTGTTAAAAGAGATGGAAGGGAAGGGAAAAATGCATGTTCTGCCCAAATACAGAGTGCAGATTTTAAGCAGGCTGTAAATGAAGAGTGCCACATTGCACTGGGGGATGGTACTACCTGCAGTCTGCTCGGGAGGCCAAGTGTGTCCTGGGGGCATCAGGCACAGCATCACCAGCCAGACAGGGGAAGGGATTGTCCTGCTCTGCTCTGCACTGGGGCAGTCTCACCTTGAATGGTGTGTGCAGTTTGGGGCACCACAGTGTAAGAAAGATATTAAGAAAGATGTTCTTCAGGAACATCCAAAGGAGGGCAGCAAAGATGGTGAAGATCCTTGAGGGGAAGCTCTATGAGGAGCGGCTGAGGGCACTTGTGTTCAGCTGGAGAAGAGGAGACTGAGGGGAGACCTCACTGCAGTTACAGCTTCCTTGTGAGGGGAAGAGGAGGGTCAAATACTGATTTCTTCACTCTCATGACCAGTGACAGAACCAGAGGAAAAGGTAGGAAGATGAGTCAAGGAAGGTTTACGTTCAGGAAAAGGTTTTTCACCCTTTCAGAGGATGGCTGGGTGCTGGAACAGGCTCCCCAGAGAAGCAGTCACAGCACCAAGCATGACAGAGCTCAGGGAGTGCTTGGGTGCTCCTCTCAGGCACATGGTGTGACTCTTGGGGTGTCCCACACAAGGCCAGGACTTGGCCCTGATGGTCCTGATGAGTCCCTTCCAACTCAGCATATTCTATGGTTCTGTGACCTAGTTCAGAGCTTGTCAGACATTGCCTTGTTTCCGTCCTCTCCTTGTCTCCTGGGACTCTTGGAAGTACTTTTATCTCAGATGTCTGCCATAGTTCATGAAGTTCTAGCCCTGTATTCCTTTGCCTACTGCCATGATATATGATCTTCCTGTGAATTTTTGTCTTTAGGAACCTGACATTGCCTAGAAATAGCTCATGTTAAATTCTTTTATTTTTTTTTCCTCCCATCAGGCTGCACTTTATTTGTGGAGCATAAAGGCTGTGGTACACAGCACTGTAACTGCAGTGAGAATTAGATCTGATGAAATAAATACAGAATTAGATCTGATGAAAAACAGAACTTCATCAACTTCATATAGTGAAGTTCCCTAGAGATCACCTAGATACATTAGAGAACAGCTCATTTTTTGTGAAACTCGTGTACAGTTTTAAACCAAAAAGAAATTTTTTAAAAAAATAAATATTCCTTGTAATATCTCACTATAATAGTAAAAATGAAACTGGTGAGCCAGTGGCAATGCATGCAATTAGGTTAATTTTTAAAACTTCCGTCTTTGTCCTGAGTGTATTCCAGATATGTATTCCTATCTTCATACCTCCGGAAGATACAGTGAGTGGCTGATTGGTAATTGTAAACTTGATAAACTGGCTTTGAACTTTGACACATCTTGGAACTTGAACTTTTAAATATCATTGTTTTAGGTGTATTAGTACTAGAGGAAAGAAAGAAACTAAGAAACACATCTTTTAAGAAGGCATTTTTTTAACTGACTTGTTCAGTGTGAGTGTTAAATTAATTTTTTCCAATTGCTCTTGAATGTAGTCAAGCCACTGTACTTAATGGCAAACTTCTTCAGTGTCCTATTCTGTCTTCATTTTTTCTCTCTCTGTGTCACTTGATAAGACTCTTGAGGCTGAAGTCAGATTCTGAGGTTCCTGTTTTGTGGGCCAGTTTGTTCCGTAAATAGAAAAGTAAATGGTTGGCTGGCTACTTCTTCAGCAGGAAGTGTATACTGCCTTAGAGATTTGTCTGTCACTGAAAGTAACAGCCCTGCTGATTGCTCTGAAACAGCAGTGAAATACAATAACCATGGCTGAATTGCTTCTGTGGGGATAATGGGGGAGGGGAATGCTACAAAATAATGAACTGTCAGGTAATAGTAGAATTCTGCCCTTTTTTTGGTATAATGTTTGTTTTTTTCCAGTGCCTTCTACATTTTGTCATGCTTGTTACATAGATATTTAAGCTTTTATAACAATACCTGATGATAGTCATCTAGTCTTCTGGCCAATTATCACCTTCAGTGCAGAGTAGCTCTCCACACACATTGGGTCATCCTTATTACTACAGAGGAGCAAAATTGCACCTGCCTTTTCCCTCAAAAAATGGTAAATTTTAGTTGATTCAGTTGCTTCTGATACAAGAGAAAGGGTAGCAGAATTCCTGGCTGACAGTTTGTAGTCTGGAATAAACGTTTCCTGGTTGAGTGGTTAACAGAAGTGTCAGCTGATTCTGGGGGTGTGAAGGGACGTGCCACTGTGCTTATGGATCTGTGTTTCTTCCTGCACCTGTCTTTGCTATGCTTTCTACAGCTAATACTGTAGGTGATATATTTGAAACCTAAGTGCAGATGTTTTATAATGAGTCACTTTTTTTGTTAGTTTGGGCACCTTTACATCCTTCATCATCTGTTTGAGGGGGTTTCTGTGAAACTCTCAGAAATACCAGAACTGTGGTTTGCTCATCCTTCATGTCGCTTGATATCAATGCTACACCATACAGACAGGTTTTTCTATTTAAAAAAAATCTGAAAAAGGTCAGTTGCAAACATACTTTTATATGAGGAAAACCTTGTTCCATTTTTTTCCTGGGTTATTTTTGCTGTTTTTTTAAAAAAGTAGATTTAGCCCTTTTAAGTTCTGAAATACTTGGAACTAAACTTATCACCAATGCTTCTCGAAAATCTCAACAAACAGTATTGCTGAGAGCCCCGTACATGAATAGTCTTAAACTACTGAGAGAAATGTTATATCTGCTGTCTTCCCAGAAGCCCTGTGCATCACCCAGTAAAAATAGATTTGTGATGATACAGTAGTAGCAACACTCTCAGTCTAGAAGTTGCTCCCTTTGGAGTGGGATGTGCAGAACTAAATCCAGACAGGCACATGGGAGGCTGGCAACATTGTGGGTAAGGATGTGAGCAGGAAAAAAGCAACATTGGTTGCATTTTTGGAATAGCTGTTTTGATGCTGAACCTGGGAAATGATGAGATGACTTTTAACAAAATTCCCGGGATCCTGGAAATTTGCTGTCTTCTCAGTGGAATTTTTCCTTACAAGGTCAGTACTTAAACTCCCTAGTGGCGCTTTTTGAATATACTTTTAGAACAGCTAACTCTTTAAACTTGGCAGAGACAAGCAGCTGCAACCCTAAAATGATCCTTGGCACTTGCCTACTGCCTTCCCCAGCTGGCAAGTTCTCCTGTTGTTTTCCTTTTCCCTTTTGTGTCAGGCAGTTGGTGATATTTATTTGTCCTCTAATGGGAAAGCAGTTTCCTCTGTCCCATATTAGAACAAAGTGTGATTTTTATTTTGATTCCTGAGTCACTTTTTTCCCCCTGTCATGTAGCTGCTTAAAAACACCACAGGTGCCACCAAGAACTGCATGTTCATTTTTCTTGCCTTATAAATATCTGCACAGCCTCAAGTAATTAATGATTGTTTCCTCCTTCTATGTCCATGGCCAGTGGGATTATTAATGATAGGATTATCCAAAGAGAAAACTGCACTGAGAATTAAGGACTATGTTGAGGACAAAAATTCATCATAGAGTCAAAGATTTTGAACTTAGATTTCTTGAGGTAATTCAATAGTTTACCATAGGAATTTATAATGTTTTAAATTCTCCATACAGGACATAATACAGCAATGCCATCATTGTTTCCTCTTTGGATTACCGGTTTCCCAGACCTTTCCATTAATAGTTTTCTGGGGTGGGTTTTTGTTTGGTTGGTTTTTTGTTTTTGTTGTCTTTTTTTCAAAGCATATTTATGACAAATGGAGATACCTCTAAACCATTTTTGCACTTGAATGTGAGTATACAGTGGTGTGGGTGAACTTTCTTCTTTGAATTGGAGTAACATGTCCTGTGCTCCACCCTAGTTTTTAATGGAGCTCATTTATCTTGTAGAAGGTGAAACCACCTTTCTGAATTGAAAGGTTTCTTAAACTAACTTTACATATTTTCCATGGTATTGCCTTGATATGATCTCTTGTCTGCACTTAATATCTTTATTGGCCCAGAGTATTCCTGTAAGTTATTTTTCTCTACCCTACATAAACTTTGTAAGGCTTTATAGTCAGCTCTAATTAAAAAATCCAGATGAGTGAAAAAGAGTCCAAATTAGTTTTTTTCTGAGATATGAACTGCATTGTTTTATGGGCTATTTTAGCAGCTGTGAGTACTGTTAGTTTCCAAATTCCCTGGAGCACCCTGTGTCATTGGTTTGCATATGAATTTAGCTCAGGTCCAAGGTGGTGGTGCACTCCATCCATGGAAATTGTCTGCAAACTTATTTTCTGTGATTAATGATAAATTGATATTGCTGTTATTTATGCTTTCCTGCTTTTTCCTAATCCCAGACCTGCTCTGAATAAAAGCTGAAGAAGCCAAACCTGTTAGTTTGACATTTAATATGTCCATTTATTTTTATACAAATAGTTGTGCTATGCCTTCATATAGCAAAACTTCTATAAAAATTCTTTCAGTTCTATGAAGTTACTGAACTCTAAAGCTTTTCAAAGGATCTTTGGGAAAGAAACCCACCAAAACAGTTCTGCAAAGTTCTTCATGTCTCTTTCTTGTTTATGTTTTCTTTCTGTCATGTACACAAACAGTTCAGGGCAGGGAAAAACTTAAACCACTTGAAACTTAGCAGATGGAGAAAGATAATGAATAAGAGTTAGAGATGACGTTCCTGTACTCTGAATTATACTCTAAGGAAAGCAATTTGCCCAGTGGTAAACTGGTGTTTGAGCTTAGAGGAGGAGCCACCTTATGCTGCTCTCCTTACATTTTTGGAATGTTGCCCTTTGGGTATGGATGACATGGTCAGTGACTCTGGAGATGGCTCTGGCTCCCAAAGCACTTTCAGTAGTCCTGGCAGAGAAGGAAGGAAAAGGAATTCCTTTTTCCTGGGTTAACATCAACATTGATACTCTTCCATGTTGCCATTAACTACATCAACAACAGAAAGAAGGGCATCTTCAGCAAGTTTGTCGATGGAATTACATGGAGTGGGTTCAGTTGACATGGATTGGGTAGGGATGCTTTTGAGAAGGACTTTGTCAGACTGAAAAAAAATGATGTGAGAGAAACTTCATGCAGTTCATTATGGTCAAAATAAAGTTCTAGTATCCATGCTGGAAAAATCCCTGGACAATAGCAGAGCTGGTGCTTGGAGAGCAGTGCAGATACGGGAAGCTGATGAGGAAGAGGAGTGTGAGTCAGCAGTGTGACCCTGTGGTGAAACAGGACCAACTGTGTCAGCTCACAGAAAGTGACCTGTTAGTGGTCAAACTACATCTGGAGTATCTCCAGTTCTGGGCTCCCTGGTGCAAGGAAGAAATGGAACAAGTCCAGTTGACTAAGATGGTCAGGGGCTGACACACATGATGTAAGAGCCTGACAGAACTGGTTTTTCTCAGAGGAGGTATCTGTGGAGTAACTTATTACTGCCTAATGGGGTGGCAGAGGCAGACTCTTAGAGATAAGCAGTGTTAGCACAAGAGGCAACAGATGCAACTGCAGCAAATGAAATTCCAGCTGAATATCGGGGGAAGAATAACTTGGTGTTGGGGTGCTCAAACACTGGAAGAGATGCCCAGGTAGCCTGGGGCACCTCCATCCTTGGAGGCACTCAGAGCTCAATTGCTGAGACCTCACACAACTTAACATAAGCTGGCTGTACTCTGAGCAGGGCATTAGACCAGGACAGGCTGAGCAAGCTGGGGTTTTTCAGCCTGGAGAAGAGAAGGCTCTTAGAGCACTTTCCAGCACCTAAAGGGTACCAACAAGAAAGATGGAGAAGGACCTTTTACAAGGGCATGTAGTGATAGGACAAGGGCTGATGGCTTTGAACTGAAAGAGTGTGGGTTTAGATTGGCTGTTAAGAGAAAATTCTTTACTCTGGGGGTGGTGAGTCACTGGAACAGGTTGCTCAAAGTCGTGGCTGTCCCATCCCTGGAAGTGTTCAAGACCAGCTTGGACAGGGACAACCTGACCAAGTGCAAAGTGCCCCTGGCCATCACAGGGGAATTGGAACTATGTGATCTTCAAGGTCCTTTCCAACCCAAAGCGTTCTATGATTCCTTCAAAACTAAACTACTGCATGAGCTGAGGGTAACTGCAGCTTGAATCAGACAGGGTCTGACACTTCTTAGATTGCCTGTTGTGATCTGCAAATATTCCTGCAAGAGTGTAGATGCCTGACTGTTTAACTGGAAATATAAATGGCCCAAAGCATACAGATGGGGGTTTTTACTTCCTTCTTTTTCAATAATATGCAATAACACACACTTATAGCAGTAAGACAGTAAGAATGCGTATTACAAGAGGGGCCACACTGAAGCAAGTCTTTACTGAAATAACCTTTGTTGTTGGTTGCTGTTCTTTGTAAGGCAGATAAAGTTGTTTTGCCTCCTACAGAAGAAGAGGCACAAACTCTTTTTTCTTGGATAGCAAAAGAAACCATGCATAGTGTTTTGGTCTTGGTTAATGCTCCCTCTAGTTCAGCACTATAGCTGCGAGAACTTATTAAACTATATTCTCATTGAATATATAATATGAGATACTACATCTTGAGACATCTTCCTTGGTCTTCTAGTTACTGTTGTCTTTTGTCCTGAAGGAACTGTAGACTTAAGATAAAATTTATTCTTGAAGAGTAATTTTTCATTTTTCCTTCTAAGTGTCTAGGTACATAGTGAAGTGTCAGATAAGATGACAATGAGCTCTAGGATCCAAACCTTGTAAAAAGGGGTTCCTCAGATGGGAGCAACAAATACAAACCTCCTGTAGCTGGGTATTTATTGGCTTGATTTTGGAATGGATTTTCCAGCATCAGGCATCTTCTTTGAGTGTCTTATGAGAATATCATCACACAGATAAATAGTTTCAGTTCTGGAAGAGGTAAAAAGTCATCATTTCCTGCACCCCACACCCCAACTCTCCCTTCTCAATCTCCCAGTCTCTCTCCCAGACTCAAGTCAGTCATGGTAGTTGATAGAAAGGCTTAACAATCTGTTTTGAGAAAGGTCTAGGACATGTTGCAAGAACATAAAGATGTTCAAGCCCTGTACAGAAAAGACCAAAGAAATCCTTGGAGGGGGCAAAGCTGAACTGATTTTTTGTGTGTGTGTGTGTTTTGGGGTTTTTTTGTTTGTTTTGTTTGGTTTGGGGTTTTCTTTTTGTGGTTTGTAAACACTTTTGTTATTTTTAGTTTTTAAAGGTGTAAGTATTTACGACAGTGCTCTTTTGGCTTTCCACGTGTAACTGATTTAAAAGTCATAAAGAGGATGTAATGCCCTAAGCCATGAAAAGATTAGGAAGCAACTAAAGAATAAGTAGCAGTGTTTGTAGTCTAAAATGGTGAGTCAGAGTCATGGGTGTATGTGGCCATGGACTTGGCAAAATGCTGGGTAGCTGCTCAGAGTCTGCAGTAAAGGGAGAAGGACCCAAATTAAAGTGGGTATCTTTTTGTGTGTGTGCGGTTTATAGCGGAGGGTTTTTGTGTGTTTTAGGGTTTTTTTAAAATGTCATTGATTATTTAAACACTTCTGTATTTAAACCAAAATTTAGGAAAAGAAATTCCAGTGTGTATTGTCTGAATAGTGATAGAGATTGCATAAAGATTTTGGCATGAAGTAAACGTAGAGTAAATAGCTTTTGCACTTATTTGGCTCTGGCAGCCATTTCCACTTTACTTGACTCTTGCTGCATGAAAAAGTCTTGTGTGCTGCCACTGCTGATCAATATTTTACCATTTTAATTCAGAAGGACACATACAGAACATACACGTGAAAGGGCAATCAGATGTTGACAACATGATGTGATTTGATCCTGATTAATAATAACTCTGCATGGCCTGGCTTGTTTATAGACTTCAAACCAATCAACCAAACAGCCTCATCACCACAGCCCCCAAAACACTCCTATAAAACCCCCCAAACTTCTGTGCTTTTTTGTATCTCTATCTTTCTCTTTAGCTTTCTTGCTTGCAAATCTGAGCCAAATTGTGGCTTGGACTGGATGAGCTTCAGGTTTTGTTACCAAAGTTTTCTCTTTCAAGGAGTCAGCGCTTTTTTTACCCGTTGGGTACTCTACTGAATCTGGATGTTGAGATGAGTATAAAATTCTGCTAAGCTGTTGTTTCCAGAATATCTGAAGCTTTGTCCCTTAGTTGTGATATAGTGTATGAGCAAGAAAATCTAAACCAGAAATATTCATTTATGTTAGTTGTTTATTAAGTTTATTGAATGTAATCAAACATAGCTATTGTTTTGCTATTTGTCTGGAAATGGGAGAGACCATGGTGTGAACATGGAAACATTCCTCTGAGCACACATAACACTTTTGCTTATTTTGGGTTAGAGGTTGGTAGCCTTCCCAAAAAACAGGTCCTTGGCAGACTTTTGTTTCAATATTCAGTGGAGATACATGCTGTTAAAAAGGAAGGGAAAACAACAAGAATATTTACTATCATGTGCTCTACTTAATACATGAGCTTCCTGTATATCTCTAAAGAACTTCTCAGATCTTCCTTCATCCACATCTAAACAATCCCTCAAATCTACAGAGACATCTCTGAGGAAGACAGTAAGGCTTCTTGTGGCTTACAGTGTCCTCATAGTCTAAATAACTGTGACTAGAGACTCTTTCAGCTATTTCTTCAGTGTTTCCTGAGGTCTTGGTGAAAACAAAATGTTTGAATTTTCTTTTTTAAAATAAAATGTTGAGCAGTCTGTCCCTCCACTGAATAAGCAACATAGGTGTTTCTGGCTGCCAGCTGCCATTTCAGAGGGAGGTGGTAAACGTACAGGATGTTTCTGGTGTTCAGAGGAATGTACTTGAGGTCAGTTTGGCAGGCTTCCACTACTGCTGTGCTGTGTTGAGTCAGCTGAAGTATTTATACCCATTTTTAGTGTCACTTCTGATAAATCATAAATGTACGTGTCTTTGGTGTGACAACTGCATGTCTTAAATTTAAGTGCGATAAATTTCTTCTGAGTTGAGGAGTGGACGCATTTTGGAGATTGGTTATTTTGTGTCATGTTAAGAATCTTTTCTGGAGTCCTCTGTTTCCATTCTGTGGCTTCCAGGTATGAATGTCACAACTTATTAATGTCTCTGCTTGTTATAGAATAGAGGGACTGATTAATAGCTGAATCTGAAGCCAATTAGACTATGGATTTTGGTATATTATGTCCCACAATACTATGGGATTTCCTTAAAATTAGATTACAATTTACTGAAGCAATGGAAATAGACTGTTTCAAGAGACAGAAAAAAAACAGTCTTGTAATGTAGCCTTAATGGTTTGTCATAAAAGACTTAATGCACATTTAAATAAAATAACCTAAGTTTAAATAAAGGGCAATATAATATGATATAATGCAACTGTATTCTAAGTAATTGTGGCCAAGATGAATAAATGCTCCTTGTGGACTGTTGGATGCAGGTGTTTTCTTGTTGATGACAGCAACTGCTAATGGTTATAGTGCTGAAATCAAAAGTAACTCTGCAAAGTGAGAAAGCACAGTTTTTCTTTCATTAATTTCTGTTCGGCTATCACTTCCTCCTATAACCTGAAATTTCATGAAGAAAGAGTGTGAAAATTTAGTGTTTTGGCTGTTAAAGTTGCAGGAGTTTGCTAGAAGCAACATGACCAAAAAGATCATTATAATTTGCATTGAGCTTTCAAATAGTACCTTCAGGGATTGAAGGACAGGGTGAGAAGCTTTCTGGGTGAGACAGTGGATAGCATTAGAGATGATGATGTTTAAACTGGTTTTTATGGGGATGCTGAGGATTATAGCCCTGCTAGTAGTTAGGAGGAAATGAGAGAGTGGTTGACTGCTAATGGTAGCATCAGATGGCTTTCTACCAAAGAACCATTTAAAAATAATGTATAAATTCCTTAGCTGAACCATCTGGCGGTACTGTATTTTTCTTTCTCTTCTAATAAGCTGAGGTAGGTGCAGTCATGCTTTTGATTATATAGTCTTCTCACAGCCATCTTCCCAGGGTGGACTAGGCATGCAAATTATGTTTCAGGGCTGGGCATTGGACTATGTAGTCTCCTAGTATTTCTTCCATTCATGCATTTATAGGACTGGTTTTGATCATTAAATGTCAATTTTCTTAAGTATAAGTTTTCTCTCTTCATGAAGCAATAGTGCAATAGACACATGTTCCCCTTTTTGTTTTAGCTCATAGTGTCTTCTGTTCTTTTTTAAAAAAAAATCAATTTGAGGAATGAACTTCTAAAGAAGCTGCATGGAGTGGGTAGTATGACAGGGAGTATCTGACTGTCTGGAAAGCTGCTGGCATCATCCGTGGCTGATGCTGTGGGATTTTGTCTTAAGAGTTTTTTTAATTGAGGCATGTTGGAAAATGTCAGGTCTTTTTCTTTGCCTGAAAATTCTCTAGTATCATTTCAATAATGTAATAGTCAATGCAGAAAAGAGTCAGGAGGTTGTGGCAGTCACTGCTGTCTTGATTCTATGAATTTTGCATGGCACAAATATGTAGCAGAAGAGTCAGGGGCCTTCTGTTGAAGTTGGGTATAAAGATCACAACGATGAGAAGCAAAAATGAAAGAGCACCAAATGCAAATTATAAGATTGTTTTGTTTGTAAGTTTCCTACTATTGGAAAATAATAACTCACTACTAGACAGTTTATTACTGTGAAAATAACAGTGAGGCTACAAGTGGAAGCAACTTACACAAATTCTGTCTCTGGATTTATTCATGTGTTTCTAGTTCTTCACAAACTAAAATATAAAACTGCTCTTCCATGCTGAGTGACAGCCATTCTGCATTGCCAGAGCTGCTCATTATTTTCTTAAGGAGCGAGGGTTCCTAAAAGTGCTTAAAGATGTGACTAGAATATAGTTTCCATAATGTGGAATAGAAAACAGCAATTCTTGATGGCACTGAGACAAGTCAATCCTGACATGTAAGGAGTTTTTTCTTTTTAAAGAAACATTTAAAAGATATATTTCCTTTGACTTAGGTGCCCACTCATACAATCTGCTGTTGGTATATGTTGAAATATTTTTTGTTGCTTATTTCCTGAGCTATGTCACTAAATTATGAAACTCAGAACTTCCTTTTTTGTAGAATGAGTTGATAATTCTCATTCTATGCCCAGTTTAAGAACGGCCTCTTAGATGAGTAGTTACTTGCACAAAATCATTGGAATGTAAGGATTTCTGCTCGCAGTAATGACATTCCTATATAAGGCATGGGTAGCTGTAAGTAGATGTCTCTTTTTTTTTTGCCTTTTTTTTTTCTTAATAGTTTCCTGGTTTTGAAGTAAATAAATGTCTGCTGGGAGAGTCTCAGAAATATTTAAAAATCATGATATACATAGTTTTTCTCATCCTGACCTGTAGCTCATACTTGTATGGGTGTCTCTTGAAGAATAAGAAATCATTGTGAGGCAAATAATTTCTCTAGTAGCCTATGATCAAACTTTTCTATGCAGGAGTGCATTCTGTAGCCTACATCTAGTTTTTCTAGATATCAATGAGAGCTTGTTTCTAACTTTTGCTGAGGAACAAGCCATCTGCCAGCATCCAAGGGCACTTACACTACACTGAATTCTCCTTGCTGGGATGAGCAGGGCTGGAAGCAGAACAAGAGTGTGTTGATCCAAGGCAGCCATCCCCACAAACTGAAACAGATCTTGTGGCCTCTCTCGCAGCATAAAATCGATTTGTCTTCAGATTTGGACTTAGTTTCTGACCCTCTCCTGACCTTTCCTTCCTATTTTTCTGTCACGTGCTGTCTGAGTAGTGATGATCTTTGACAGTAGGGATGGGAGAGCGGGGGTGTGTGTCACTATGGCCCCCCACGTCATTACCTCACAGTGCATTGCCAAATGTTCTGTTTTCTGAAAATGAAGTTTAGATAATACTTGCATCTACTAGAATGCCTATATTCTGGCTGTTTAAAATACAAGTACAGGCAGACTGGATCGAAAGCATTTTTCTGTAGGGCATATATACACTATATAACATGTTTGCATTATATTGTATTACTCGAGGAATGTAGAAATGCAGTTAAATATTCATCCTTGTTTGTACTGCATTCTTGTGTCTCATTTTGCTCAAAAGTGCAAAGATAATCAAAACTTCAAAAGTGTTTCCAAAATTTTTTTTTAGTGAGCCAGATCAGTTTATTAGTTCTGCTTTGTGTGTGTATGTGTCAGACATTACTCATTTCTCAGTGTGTAGGAGTCTGTCTTTGTATCTATGCCTTGATTTATGCTGTTTATTTTTTCCCTTATTCTTATGTATTGTAAGTGCAATTAAAAACAAATTGTGAAGTGTCTAGACCTTTCAATGTCCTGGAGTGACCCATGTGCTAATATTTTTTCATGGCTCCTCGTAGCAAAATAATAAAATCCTTGCAAGATCCCTCTTTGTTGTATGTTAATAGCAATAATAATATAAGCCTTCACAAGGTACTTACTGCTAGTAATGCTGTACAGTAGTAGGCTATACGAGGCTGATTTTTTTTTTTTATTGAAAATAATCAAATAAAGATAACCTGTGGGTTTGTGCTGTATGCCTCCAATGCCATATATCTGCCACGTGTCCACCTGGAAGCCCCAGCTCTGACCAAGACCCCCAGTAGTATTCATCAGACTTCCCTAAATAATTTCTGACAAAACCTCTTGTTTTTTTGGCAGCTGTCAAACTGGGTGCTTATTCTTGTGGGAGGAGGTAGACTGCAAAGAAATCTCTGCGCCATTGCAATATAATCCAAATACAACCAGGAGTATTTTGGGTGACTCCAGTGGAACACATAGTTACTGTTGGCCTAAGTGGTACTTAAATTAGGGTTGGAAAAGAGCTAACTCTCTTGTGTTAGCTAGCATGGGAGGTGGGTGGAATTTTTAGGTTTTGGTGGTGTTTTCTTGGCAGATACCAGTAAATCTTGTGATGCTGCTTTTCCTTCTGCTTGTCAGTGGGACTGTCAGCATAGAAGAAGCACACTCCATGTTTGCCTCATCAAATACCCCAGCCTGCTTTCTTTAGATGGCTTCCTGCTGGCTGATCTGTTGACCTGCAGAAGGAGCTTCTGGCTAGAGAAAGGCAAGGTGTATTGTAAAATGAATGTGGTGTTGTTCAGAAGACTGTTACAGACTGCTCAGAAATGTGTTAGTTTGTGTTGGATCTAGCACAGATGTTTGTATATTGTAGAAATCTGTGGCAAAGTGGCACCTGATGAGTTTGGAGAGGAATTTTAATCAAATCAATGTGTGCTATATGAGTGGGTCTGCTAAATGCATTTTAAGAATTGTTCTATATTCTTTGCCACTAATAAGTTATCTACCTGCAGTGGGCTAAAGCATAAGGATGCTGATGTAATATTTAGTAGAGGTCAAATACCATCATTCCTGCTGTACCTCAGATTACCTCTACAAAACCTAAATTCAAGTTCTGGAGTTATAACAACTTTTTGTCTTTTTGAGTTTAATTGATGAAGTATGAGAGCTTCATGTATCTGCATGGAGGAGACTAGCACACTGAATACCCACAGCATCGTGAATTATTTCATTATAGTAGCATTAGTTTCTCTACATTTCCTTACTCTCCTACAGTTGGTGGTCTTTGTTGTGGGATACTTTATAGAGGAGAGAATGGTACTGGCTGTTCTTCCAGAGACACGATTTCTACCTTTGGTTTGCAAGTTCTGCCAGGAGTTGTCCAAGCCAGGGTAGAAGAGCAGTCCTGCAGTTGCTATCCAGACTTTTCAGAAACTTTAGTAAAGTCTAAAGAGAAAGGAAAGCCCCGTGGCCACAGTTCCCACCCATGTGCTACTCTGATGTCTGCTCTGCTTTTATTGGGAACTTAACTGGTAAATAAAGGGCACAGAGCAGAGCCCCTGGGGTTAGGCTCTCCCCCAGAGCTGGATTTACTCTTGCATTGCTCAGAACCACGTCCAAAGAGCTGTCTGTGATCTCTCTTTGAGCCTTGTGAGTCTGAGCTTTGGCTGGCTCAGCTGTCAGATGCTGAATGTCAGACCTAGGAGGCTGCTGCTTTTCCATGGAAACACTCTATGAGATTGTAGAAATAATCAGGCATGTCTGGAGATTGCTGTGCCCTATTGTTGGATGCTTCCAGACTGTGAACTTAACTGTCCTACCTTGACAAACTGAGTTTCCAGCTGAAATCTGCTCTGCTTTGTCATCCCTCTTGCCTTTTTTTTTGTTTTGTTTTGATTGAATGCATCAATGTCACAGTTTATTCTGCTGTTGTAATGCAAGCCTCTTGATGTTGGCTTTCCATTTCTCTGTTTGTGCCCATCTTGCAAAACCAGCTCCTGTCTTCCTGCTTCTGGGTAGGTACCACCAGTATGAGCTGTCTCACAGCTGGTATGTGCAAGGCCTGAGCTGCATTATGCTCTTGAGGGAGGCACTGCAATCATATGTTCTCCTTAACAACTTTTCTGTGCATTGCATTTTTCATTGACATAAAAATAAGTCAGTGTTTACAGCAAAAAAATTCTGTTAACTAGTTGTGTCTTTTTATTAGCAATTTCCAAGAGGATTTTCTTTACTATAGAAAAGGATTCAAATCTAGAACCTTTGGATGGATTTTTTTGAAATTACATTTCATATAATTTACTTTCTGTAATACTTGAAAATTAATTTATGTGCCTGGCTAACTAGATATACTTTGATATTGACTTTAGGAAGAAACAATGTCTTTTCTGCAGGCATTGCTAACTTGCAGGCACTACTGCCAGTGGGAGAGATGCCATAAACTATTTGGAAACTAAAGCAATTCTGTTTTATGGAATGTGTTTAAGTGTATTGGGCTGGTGCTGTGCCTGATCTGAAAATAACTATCTTTGGAGACATAACAGTAAAAGTTTTGGGGTTTTTTCTCTTTCTATATGGCACTCAGTTTTATAACATGAAAGTTATTCTGGAGACCTGCCTATGCAGGAAGGATAACTTTAAGGCTTGTACAATAAATAGGTCTCTGAGATGGCCTAGTATGATTCTGTCCATGTTTCTTTGTTGTTCTTTAATGACAGATGCCAAAAATAAATGTCCACAGAAACAGCTGTTGTAATATTGGAAAAGTAATCACAGGGGTGACCTTATCTTTCTCTGGAACTACCTGAAAGAAGGTTATAGCAAGGTGGGGGTCAGTCCTGCTCCCACGCAAAAGGTGACAGGACAAGAGGAAAAGGCCTTGAGTTGCACCAGGGGAGGTTTAGATTCTATATTAGGAAACATTTCTTCACTGAAAGGGTGGTCAGGCACTGGAACTGGCTGCACAGGGAAGTGGTGGAATCACCATCCATGGAAGTGTTCAAAAACTGTGTGGATGTGACATTGGGGACATGGTTTAGAGGTGAATACACCAGTGCTGGGTTAACAGTTGGGCTCAATGATCTTGGAGGTTTTTTCCAACCTAAACAGTTCCATCAGTCTGTGTTTATACTGAAGTAGATTTCGTTTGAGAAACAAAGGTGATGCTATAATAGAGAAGGTCAATGGTCCATTGGTTTGCTTTTATGTCTGATAGTAATGTACAGTTGGTACAGCTGTCAGAAATTACAAGGTTGTTTTAGAAGAACTCTAAAAAATAGTGTGATAAATAGGCAGCAATTCAAAACCATGCATGTGTGAGGCCTTGCACCACTCACTTAAATGCTATGGTTGACTTTATTTATAAAGCTTTCAAATCTTGTGCAGAGAAAGGAGACTAACTGCTTCAGTATGCCTTATTCTAATGTCACTTAACTTGTTTTGGGTGAACAGATTTCTGAGTTGTCATCGCCAAAAATACAAACCTTATCTGATTTGAAAAACACATTTCTAAAGTCTAGTTTGAGTCTTTATCAACCTGAATAAAATGCCAAAGTCTTGATCTACCAGATAGCAGCTGGGGCTGGAAAAAGCTGAAGCACGTGGTGTCATTGTTGTAAAAGACAATCCTTTCAATAGAATCAATTCAGGAGACAGGATGTCGATATGTTGTTTATTTTCCATTCATATCTTCCTGCTAAAACCAATTTATTTCCAAATGTCTATCTGGTTCAGACTGGGCCAAACCAAAAGGCATGATGGCTAAATTTTCTTTTCTGTGTCCACCCCTTCTCAAAATCATTTTGGATGTGCTCTTTTCCTCTCTCATTCAAGCAGCTCAAATAAAACTTGTGTTACATGCACAGAGGATACTTTTCTTTAGCATTGCTCCATATAACCTACCTATTGTTCCTGTAAAAAATTGCAGTGTGTCCTACTGCCCCTTTCTTTGTGTGATGACTGCTCCATGTAGTTTATTCATTTTTTCCCCATTGTATTTGTATAAAAAAGGACTTAATAATTAAAGAAATTCCAAGTAAGAACCTGAAATGGATTCTGACTGCTGTTGCCCTTCATTCTGCTAGCAATCCTCCTGTAATGAGTACAGCCAGTACTTGTTCAAGAACAGATGGTCTAAGGGTTTTTATGGTGTATGGAACAGGTTTTCCAATGCCAAAATTGCTTATAATATTTCAGTAAACAACGTAATTTTTTAAATACAGAGTTAGAATTAACATAAATCTAGAAAATTGCTTTGTAGGAGGTCTCTCATGAGGGAAAAAGGACTGAAACTGAACTTGAATCCCTATAATTTTGAAGCCAGTTTGCCAAGAATTGTAATTGCTCCATTTTTTTCCACAAGAAATGCATAAATACATAAATTCTATTGTATATTAAAACTAATTTCTGAACTATAGTCTTTATTTTTAAGAGGCAAAACAAGAAATGCTCTTGGTGTGTTTCATTATGCTTAAATGCTGAAAAGTTTTTATTATTAAAAATTGGCAAGTTAAATAGGATATTGGCTTCCTTCCTTACTTCATTTTACTCTTGTTGCTGATGGATAATTAGGTTTCGTGTCCATGTTTGCTTAAGAATTTTTTCATGATGTATAGATTGGTTATTTAGAGGAAGAAAATGGATCAAAATGAACAGACTGAGTCACAATGATCTACTAGTTGTGGAGGGCAAGCTGGCAGACCTGGGTTTGGGCCCATGCCTGTCACCAGTACCCAAAGTGCCCTTGTGAATTCTGTGAGTCTCCCCTGAAATCTGGGTCCTCTTCAGCTCTCTGTGGTGGGGACTCTCCTGTGGGTTACAGGCACTCAAGCACTGTCAGCAGTGGTCTGAAAGCTGCCAATGTCAGTGCCCCCAGCAGTGTAATAGTGATGTCTCTTACCAATATAAACTTCACTGAGCTTGCTGTGAAACAAAACTGACATCCCTGTCCAGTGAGGATGAGGGAAACTGAAAATTTGGGGGGAGGGAGAGAGGAAATTTTTGGGCTCCATGCCTGTAGAGAAGAGGTGTTTTTGTGATGGGGGTTCTGGCACAGGAATTTTCAGCCTTTTACAAGAACAAACACTGCTTTGCAGGACCAGCTACAAGATTAAAGGTGTTGTTAAGGGAGAAGGGAAACCATTTTCCTTTCTTCAAAAGCACAATTTTTTAGACATACATTAGCAGGCAGGAACTTAAAGTCCAAATTTGGCTCAGCTTTAAGTAAAATTACCCACAATTTTTTGACACGGCATTAGTCATAAGCACTGAGTGGTTTTGAGAGTCAGGGAGAGAAAGTTTGAGTGAGTCAACAGGCTACTGTGCTGCTTTACATCCCGTGTTTCAAACCTGAAATATTTTGAGACATGGTCCTGTGCAACACATGAGTGTTTAAAAGCCTTAATATGTTCTTTCAAAGCCCTTTCATTTTGCAGACAAGATCATTATCATTTGGACTTGAAAAGCCATTTCCCTTTCCCCTGCAGACAACACGGGTGGGAATTCACTGAGCTGGTGCACACCAGTGCTGTAGGTGTGTAGCTGTGCAGGATGTGCCCCAGCAGGAGCAAAGGTTTCAGGAACACCTTTGATGTGAAAAAACAGAAGGCTTTTCCCGACACGCCTCTCCTGGCAGCCTGGACGTGCAGCAGAGAGACAGGGTGGTTTTGCCTGCTGCTGAATCAGCATTGATCTTGGCAGATGTGGAGCAGATAAGCCTGACAGAAGCTCCAAGACCAAAACAGAGGGTCTGTGCAGTTCTTGTTGAGCAGTAGATTACAGTATTCTTGAGGGGAGCAATTTCAAGGTCCAGGAGATAGAGATCAGGCAGCAAACAATCCCACCGTGCTGAAATCCAACCCATCTAGGGGAAGTAAGCCTGCGTTGAGAAATCATTTTGTCACGGGAAAGAGCAGGTCCCAGCTAATTTCTGTTTTAATAGCAAACAGAACCCTGGCTAGCTTCCCCTCTGTCTTGGGGGGTGTGTTACCCCCATCTCCCCCTGCACAACGCGGGAAGAGGCAGTGTCAAGGTTAAAGCTGGTGGCAAGCTTTTGTTCAGGTGTCGTGCCTGCTTGCGAAGGACGAAGGCAAGGCACCTGCCAGGCATGCCCAGTCAGCCCTAGGAGCCGGCTCTGCCCTCGCTCAGGCTTTGGGAGGCTGGAGCACAAAGAGCGCTTGTTGCCCCAGTCCCCGGGAGTCTCCCAGTGCTACCACTAGCTGGGGAGGACTGGTTACCATGGAGGCTGCCATCTGTTCACTCCCTGCTGGAATGTGATTATCCTCGCTGGGTTGGGAACCAGCAAAAGCAGGGGAGCGTGTGCTGTCGGCAATTATCTGCAATGGAGTGCGTTAATGGAAGGCTGGAATTAGCTAGCTGGAGGAGCACATAAAAGGATTTTACCAAAACTGTTAATGATTTCTAGCCAAGAGCTTTTTGCAAGGTCAGTACCAAATTCATTCTGTATGTAGGCAATTTTTAATTGGTGTGGTGGCTTTATGGTTTCGGGATGGCAGCACCACAGAAATAATGCTTATTGTTACTAGGGTGTGTGGGGGGGTTGTATTTTAAGGATCTTTGTTTGTCTGTTTCAGTTCAAGCAGTTTAATTTGGGGTTGTTAAAGTAGTAAGTCAGAACAATAACTGGCCAAACTGACACAAATGGAGCAATTCGTATCTGTTGTCTTTATGAAATGCTGTTTGCTGCCAAATCTGTTTGATTTACATGTCTTTTCACGCCGATTGCTTTTTGTCTGAGTGATTTCTTTTTGGACGTGGTACGTGTTTGGTTTTCGTACGAGGGGGAAATGTTCAAACAGAGCTGGTGATACAATGGATGTTGAGGGTGTTTCATCCAGTTTGCTCAGAGCAGGCTAAGGGAGGCAGAATGCAGGAGCAGGTTTTCCACTCTTCGTTCCCACCCTCTGCCCCTCGTTCTAACTCACCAACGGACCAAACATTTCGGACTCTTTCTCTTATAGAGCTTAATTGTATGGAGACTTCACATGAGTTTTCAGAATACTCTGCAGATATTGTGACCGTTTTGATGGCAGGGTTTAATTTAAAGGGGAAATTAAAAAGAGAAATATATGCTTGTAAGGTTTTTGTATCCTAGAAAAGACTTTTTTTTGTCATGTTGTAGGAGCTAGGAGTAGTAATTTTTTCATAATAAACGTATAATGGCCATTTTAGTGCAATTCAAATTACCGACTTAAAGGAGGGGCGTTAGAATTTTGGACACCAAATAGACAAAATGTTACTTCAGCAGATGTTTTTAGTCACATATGGCCTTTCCCTTTTCAAATAAAGGTCTTATGCTGCATCCCTGTTGCCAGAACTGCCATTTTTATTTGGTGCAGAGGAAGACACTACTAGAGGCTTTTAATTAAAACTGTGTCAGTCCTAATTCAACCTATTTGCCCTCTGCTTGTATGCACTGGAAATGTCAGTATATTGGAGTCTGGAAGGGAAGTTGCTTGATAGAGTTAATAAGTCTCGATTGCAACATATTTGACTAGGATAAATTTTTAACCTACAAGATGCTTTCCAAGTCTTGGTGCCTAACAAAAGTGTGTGTGGGAGGTTGAGGGGGTTTTTCTTTCTTTGAGTACTTTAACTGTTTGTGGCGTGTGAGCTTTCCTTGTGCTCGTGGGAGGCTGCTATATGTGCACGAAGTCCTTTCAGACTTTTATGTTACACTTGCACGTTGGTGGAACTGGGTGAGCACTCTTAGTGGAAGCTCTATCATCTTATAATTAAAAAATTAAAACAACTTTTTTTTTTTAACCCCTTCCTTCCCCAGAATTTAAGTATTGCATTGCCATTGGAGGGGGTGATTTATGCAAAACTGGCTTGCGGTGGGCTGCAGTGGAGTTGTTCACACGTGCAAGTCCCAGGTCTGTAATTGCGTTGTTAAAAAGAGTGCAGGAGGCAGATTGGCTTTTGTGCTTGGAAAGAGATTGGACTTTCACCCTTCTGATGCTGCACTGGACCTAGCTGGAGGGAAGGGCAACCACCCCAAGGTTATGCTGGTGTGGGATGTGTTTCTGTTCCCTGCTCTGTGTCTAGGAAGGTTGCTGTTGCCCACAGGATTCACTGTCCACATAAAGGTAATGGCTTGTGTACCTTTTCCAGGGATGATTTCTCCTGACTGCTGACTGGTGGTGTGCTGAGGAGCTTGCTTTTCCACTGCCTTTGCTAAACCTGTTTCAAGGATAAATAGGGGACTTTATATTCTGCATTCTCCAGCTCTTACTATATTCTCTGATAAGAACCATGTAAATGTCCTAATAGTCTTCAGAGAAGAATTTCTTTACTTCTGTCTTGATTGGTGTGTATGTGTCTGTAGAATACTTTTTTATTATTGTTAAATTTTACTTTAGGTCACTAGGTCAGTGTTGATTTGTTGATGCCAGATTTAAAGGCTAGACACTCTTAAATCCATTTGAGCATCTGGCCTTTCAGAGTAGACATCCCATTTCCATGTAACAGAGAAGCTGTTAAATGTCTGTTGGAAACTAATGATTTTTTTTAAATACTTTTTTTTAATCTTTGGTAGATTATTACAAGTGGCTCTGATGTTTATGGTTAATGCAAACAAATGATTGTCAGTGTAATCTGCTACATGATCTCTTGAAGGAGATTTATTCTAAAATACAGGCTTTGGGGACCAGCAGAGGTGGAGGGTCATACTGAATAGTGATTTGCTTTGAGGATTTTTAAAAGTGTAAGCTAAATTTAGGTACATAAGCTCACAAAAAAGGGATGTTTTGAATGAACTCCCAAATAAATAGTGTCTGGAAATACAGCCTAGTATATAGTGGGCTCATAATAATCTTGTTTATAATGTCTGTACTTACTAAGCTTTCAGGAAACCTGTCATTAAATGGTAAAATCCTGAGTCAATATATAGGAAGCTGGCTTGTGCATAAACGATCACAATTGTTTTCTTCAAACAGACAAGTCTTTCTGCTTTTCACTTGACACATGACTGTGGAATGCTGTTTGACATGACTTGGATTTATTTATACATTGTGTTTGGGCTGCTGCTTGATGGAGGTTTTAAACATGCTTAATTTTCAAAATGATTTTTACTTCTGCTGTTTACTGGTGTATAGTGAACATTAAAACAAACAAACAAAAAAGCCCAGGCTCCTTACTGTTTCCTTACCAAAGCGTGGCTACTTCAAGGTTAAAGCCTGCAGCTCCCTCTGAAGGGCCAACTGTTTTAGAAAGTCCTGGTGCCTGTTTACAAACTGTTCTCTTTGCAGCTCCCGTGAAATAATGGAGTTCTCTGGACGCTGGATGTGGGAGGATAAACCTGCTGACACAGGCACTGCTGCTGCTGGTCTCTTTGCCTGGCCTTAGTCATGTAAAATTGCTGGTGTCTTTTATGCTTTGTATGGGTGGGGTCAAAATGCAGGCACTAACACTTTTTTCTTGATGCTGGAAAGAGCTTTAGCGTATTTTAAAAAATGTCAAATTTGTTGAATTTGTTGTAAAGCAGATCACCATACTAACCCAGTGCAGTGAGACAACGAGTAACTAAATGGGAGAGACTGGTAATGCCCAGATTTATTTTCTATCTGGGAATTGTAGTATAATAGTCTTTTTGAGAGGGGCTTGCTTTTAGTGCAGAAGTACTTTTGTCCTCCCTTGAAGTCCCACCTTGTTGAGGAGTCTAATTGGAGAACCTGAAGACTCAGAGCTCTCCTGCAAATGATTTCAGAAAATATTTCTCCAGGTAATTGTTATTCAAAGTTGAGAGAAGAACAGGGTGGGGAGAAATGGCTGCATGCCAGCAACAGAGTATCTTGAAGAGCAACTATTTCTGACTTGATCTTTTTTCAGTTCATCCAGTTGCTCTTACTATATAATTGGCTGTTCATTTTAAGTATTAAAATACTACTGATAAAGACATGGGAATTGTTTACTTTTTGATAAATATCTCAGCAAAGTAAGTCCTTGAGTGCACTTGGAAATGTGGAGCTTGGGACTGGAAGGAGCCATTTGGTCACTGATGGGGTTTTGTGTGGGCTTCCCCTTCAGTCACAGGTAGCCATGTAACTTACATGTCTTTTAGATGTTCAGTAGGCTTTTCTTGTGGCACACTGTGACTCACAGTTACTGGCTATGGGAAGCAAACTTAGAACTTTAAACTGTCCTAAATGATGAAAAGTCAATATTACACTCTGCTTCAGAAACTAGCAAGAGAGATTGAAGTCATTGCAGTGCCATGAGATTCCTGTTTTAAGCAGGCACTTGGAGACATTAATTCTACTAACAGGATGATGCTTCCTCGACTCAATAGCCACAGCCAGTCTCCAGTGCTTCAGAAGAATGGGAACCCAAAATAGCCCAGTTTTCAATCAGAGGCTAGAATAGTTGTGACATATGGTAGTAGAAGTGCTTTTTCAAGTACAAGTGCTTTTCCAGCTGCTGATCTTTGGAGGGACCTTTAGTGCAGATTTTTTGTACTTGTTCTTGACTCTCTGTAAACATTTACTGACTTGTGTACTCTTCAGACTGTACTTTTTTGCTGTGGTTTTCCCACCACCACAGCAGCACTTTACCTGCGTGCAGATGGCAGGGATGCAGCTAACCCTGGGAGTTGCAGTGTTGCAACTTGTCTGTTCCACCTCTACTTGCAGTAACACTTACTAAAAACCCAAAAATCCACCTTCAGCTACCCAGTTATGTGGTGTTGTGGTTATAGTTCTGAGTACCTGCTTTAGATTTGATAGCTAATATTGAAACAAAATATCATGAAAGCCTTTTTAGCAAAGGCATGTGAACTGGGGATTGAGACTGCAGAAGACCTGAATTACAGTGTCTTCTACAACCAAGGGTTTGGTTTTGCAGCCCTTGAGGAGTGCCACGGGTGGTGTGGTGTATTCCCTGGAGTGGTGCTGAGCGTAGCTGCTGTTTGAGTGGTAGAACTCAAAAGGGAAAATTAGCGCAAGAGCTTGTAATATTACTTGAAAGAACAAGTTGATTCTGTAATGAGTTATTCCTGCAGGCAAGACCTGAACTTCTCACTTGGAATTTTGCTTCCTGGTGTCTCCTCCTCAGTCCCAGCATCCTTTTTGGCTTCTACACCCCTGTCCTGTTTCCTACAGAAGTTAGTAATTTTTTTTAATTATTATTTTTTTTTATTCTCTTCCCTTTCTTAAGGAGATCACTGAGGCTCAGGAAGATGAGTGAAAGCATGAAGTGTCTTTTTTGTAATTCAAAATATTTTTATGGCTTCCCATACCATATTTACAGCAGCTACATTGAGACTGAGATCTAATACCTAGAATCAATAATCTGGTGCTCATTTTACTTGTGTTCAAGGTGATTGAGTATTGTTCAGCTCCCCAAATTATCAAAAAGGTTCATAGGTTAGATAAGATTACCTGCTGTCTTTCTTTAAAGATCCTATACCACTTTGCTTTTCTTCTGAAATGGTTCTCTGGCAGCTCTGTGTGACAAGGCAGTTTCCAAGACTAATTTTGGTGTGTGTTCCCTTCAGCAGCTCTTGTTCACGCCATTGCTTGGAGCCTTATGTTGCTGTTATGACTTGGCCACCCACTGTAATGTAACTGGCAAGTGTTTTAGTCCCTTGGCTTGTCAAAATTTCTGTGTGTAAGTCAGTTTTAACTGTGGAAGCTGCTACTAACACTCTTAAAGATAGCTGCTATAAGCCAAAATACATTTGAAGGTCTAGTGATGGAATTGGAGCTTTGCCTAAGAACTGAAACACAGCAGTTAAAATCTAACACAATGAAATATTCACAGTTAGCAGTGCCCTTAGTAAAGTCAAGTCAGCAATGCTGCACTCCTCTGTTGTCTGGTAGCATTCAGTTATTTTGGGTAAATGTTCTTTTTAAAATCTTAGTCTGGAACACTGTAGATAAAGCACCTTGCCCACAGATTTCCTCCATATTACCACTTGTTCTGCAAGCTGTGGCCTGTTTTCTGCTATAAGAGGCAGAACATTTTTGTGTGTATGTGTTTATAAAGCTGGTTTTACTGGTTATAAAATACAGTCTTTCTGAACAACCGGGCAAAATGTTCCAGATTTATCTTGTCGCTGGTGTTACTGGTCTTATTCTCGATGTTTCTCTGGTATGCCTGAAAATATTCCAAAATTTTCCTACTGTTGAAAAATTCTGAGAACTGAAGAATGCTTTTTCACTTGCCTTTTTAACACAGGTGTGAAACTTCAGCAGGTAGCTGAGGTGGGTTTTTTTGTGTATATGTGTGTCTTCCATGGAGCATCCACAGCTTGTGTGAAGAGAAGTGTGATATCTCTGCAATCTGATACTAAACATTTAGTGCAAAACAGTGCCCCAGACACAGTAATGATGGGAGGGAAAAGCCTCTCAATCCATTGTGATCTATTTACTGCTCTTTATAATGTCGTCTGTTGATCATATTTTAATAGATTAAGATTTTCTTTGTGCTGAAACTGATTTAATCCAGTTTATCTCAAAATTGGGTGGTGTTTTAAAATCTCTTTCCATAAGAAAGACAACAGTGAAACTTGACTGTGTGTGTTTTATAGCTGGCATCTTCTCTTATTCTGGGTTCTTAGAGTTCAGAGATAGCAGTGCAAGAACCGTGCAGTAAAGCTTATTGATTGCTTTTGTGTTGAAATAAATGATGAAAAGTTATTACTGTCTGGCTGATGAGGTCTGGTGTGTGGATGGCAGTGATTTAAAGGAAATTACAATTTCATTAGGGCTGATGTGGTCTCGAAGGCAACATTTAACTATCAATACAACTTCACGATGTAAAACAGTTGCAGATGTCTCTGATCTTGCACTCTTATTGCTCCCAAAGCTGGAATGCACATCAGTATTCTCTTATTTGTCACCACTGCCTGTATTTTTACCTTTTTTTTTGAAATAAATTGGTTTGTAGAATTCCTTTTGATCACTTTTCTCTGGACACTTGAGATATGCAAGGCTGGATGGACTGGAAAAAAAAGTACTCTATGTATTAATGGCAGGGGAGAAAAGCTCTGCAGAGAAGGTCCCAATTTGCTGACTGGCCTTTAAATACTGAATTAAATTGGCTGTAACAGGACAAAGTCGGGAGACTGAAGCTGTGTATATATTTGAGGCAGAAGGAAATAGTTGTGAACAGATAGTGAAGTTTTTTACCCTGAGATGTAATGGAGTGCATGATGTCCCTGCCCATGCAGGAGGTCTGGACTGCATGGGCTCTAAAGGTCCCTTCCCACCCAAACCATTCTATGGTTCTGTGATTTTTAGGAACTGATGTGTTCTGGTGAAAGTTAATTTGACACTTTCTATAATGTGACAGGAAGGCTGGAGAAATGTGGAAGGGGAAATGCATTGTGCCTTCAAGTTTCTCTTTCTTGGAAAGTATGGAGTCAGAGTTAAGGTGGAATAAATTGAAAATGCCTGTACTGTCACATACTCTGTTTAAGAAATATAAATGGGATTCAGAGAAAGACTAAACAAATTCATGGTTAATAGGGCTTCCAGCATCTGATAGAGTGTGGCTGCACAAATGCATGTGCTGGCATGGGTGGTGCACAAAGTGATTCTGTAAGCTGTGGGGGTTGTGTTTGCTGCTTTCTGGGGGGGGTCACCCAAACGTTTGCTGCTCTTTCTTGTCAGACATGGAGGTTTTGATTGAATTGTGTTTTCCTTTGCTGACCACGGTATGTGTGCTCTTATTTACCCCAGAAATGTAGTGATTATTCCACTCTGCTGTTCATTCTGAATCCACCATGTGGTTTATTATTAACTCAAACCAATAATAATTTGTACTTTATTTTTAGTGTCTAGCCCTGCCCGAATTTGATTTTTACATGGAGATGAAATCATGGCCACTTTAATCTGACCTGCTTCACTTACGAGTCTTTCATGTTTGGATTTCTTAATGTGGCAGGGGTAATTTTTAAATTATGAATTCAGCCCTTCACTGTACTGCAGAATCTTAGGAGTATTCTGTGTGCTGGTCTTCCTGGCTTGGGTTGTGGGGCTTTTTTGTGGGGTACACGTGTGTTTTTTGTGTGTGTGTGTGACCAAAATCTCAGTTAACTGGAAAATGAGTCTGTGTTGTTTTGGAAATATGTTAAATGGTGTTAGATGTGTAAAGGTGAGTGAAGGTGGATGGTGCAAACCTTTAAAGGTACATCACAGCCTTCTTCCTCCTTCTTTTTTTTCCACTCTTCTTTAAGGAAGGGTGTGGGCTTCTGTGGTAGCAGCTACATCCTGACCCCAGGCTGTTGAGGCAGCAGAGCTGCCCTCCTGGTCTAGCAGCACCTGGCTCTCTGGCCTGGCTGTGTGCCCTGGCTGGCAGGGAAATGTCCCCGTCAGAGGTAACACTGACACTGGGGACAAGGCAGCAGCTGGGTGGGAGGCAGGAGCCTGACAAAGCATCCTTCTCAAGGAGGAGGGGATGGGAAGGAGAAAGCAATGAAAATGACCTGAGAAAAAACAGAGTTGCAGGGCCAGAGTGTCTTCTCCTTGTGGGTACTTGCTAACTCTGTGTTAGTGTAATAGAAGGGATAACTCTATAAATAGTAATGGCTTCTTCCCTAAATCATAACATACCACTTTCTCTCAATTTCATAGTATATATATTTGTGTTGTATATATATATGTATATATATAAAGGAAGTTTTAGAGATAAGAACTGTTAAACCATTTCTTTTTAAAGGGAAGAATTGACAAATCAAACCCAGTTGATAGAGGCAAAGCCTTTGACCACTTTTCATGTCTAAAACTGAAAATCCTTTAAAAATTGCTGATCTTTTTTTATTGAAGAAGATTAACTGAAAAATGAACCATAGACTTCTGGATTTTATTTTATTTTTTTTAAAGCATGGAGGATACTGTAAGGTACAGAAAAACAGCTTGTTATGCTTAGTGTAAAACATACAGTTGCCATAGTAAAAACAGTCCTTTTGTGAATGCTAATAGAACAAATGTCAGTGACGTGCCACTCAGTGATCTTTGATACAGTTCTCTGATTTTGTAGAACTTCAACCATTTAATTACTTGTTTGGAGAGTTTTGTAGTTGCTTATAGTACTTCTATGCTTGAACTAAACTGCAGACACAAAGATGCTACAATGATAAATGCTGTGCAAACATAGGACAAAAACTTCTTTTCCTCTAAGAACTTCCATTGTGTGTTCTGTGGGTGCAACTTCAAGCTTTCCCTCTGGGGCACATAATAGAGCTGAGCTGGAAGAAAAGAAAAAAAGGATGGGAAAATACTGCTATATGCATTCTACTTATGGCATGGTAGTTGTTTATCACATCTACCTTGAAATTGCTTTTTACATCTCCTTGCATGTGAACCAGGAAGAGTGATGGAGTTTTTGATTTTTCAGAACTGGGAGGGTAAAATATCCTTTCAACAAACTTGTTTCTGTTTGGGCTGCAGATCCAATGTCCCTTAGAGTTTCTCACCTTGCTGGGGGCTAGTTGCCCATCTTCTTAGGGTGCTGTTGTTACTTTTCATTGTTGCAACAGTCCTGAATACCCATTCCTACATTCCCCCCCTGCCCAGCCCACCTCTGTGTGGACTTTTCCTCTTCCCTCCTTTTCTCAGTGGTCACTAGTTTCTGAAGAGCAATTAATATATATTTTTCCCTCTTCTTTTGTTCATTATATACCTGTAAATCTTGAGCTGTGATATGTGGCTGTTTCTTCCTTTCTTACATGCCTGTGTGGCAAAGCTTGAAGGGTGCAGCTTAACAAGACAGCAGTATTTAACAAATGGTGTGCTTTGGATTTTTGTAAAATATTTTGTTTCAGGTACAGTTTATATCCATCCAGGCTTCTGCACAAAATCTCTTGTTACTGATTTTAGACTATCCTAAGAGTCATGAAAAGGACATCATGTGGAAGGCCTGACAGAAGTCGAGGGTCACTTTGGGACAAGAGTCTGTAGTGTCTCAGTAGCTGATCCCATTGCCCTAAGAATAGCTGGGAGCCCAGTTGAACCCCTCTGCCTGGCTTTTGAGAGAGGCTTTTAATAGCACCTCAGGAACTATTTTGGGATGAGGACAAAGCATGATTTTATTTTTGCCCATGCCCAAACTGCTGTGCTTTTGAAGTATTGGGGTATAAAGGAGAGAGGGGAGGGGTAGATGAGTGTGAGGCAACCACAGCTACTTTATGGGAGCCTTGTGAAAGGGGCTGTTCTCTCTTGGACTTGCTGAGATGTCTAAAGATCTCCCACATGGGGGAAAAAAAACGTTGCGAGGTGTTTTCATACAGAAATTCAGAAGTGCTCATTCTGCATTCTGTGTGATGGAGACACATGGGTTACTGATCCTTTGGATGAGAAGAATCATTTTCCCTCACTGGCTTGCACAAACTGTGTATCATGTCCTGCATCCTCAGCAAACCTCTACAGTCACTCTGTGCCTGAAGTGAGCCTGCAGCAGGGAGGACACAGCCCACGACAGCCACGCTGAATGCTGGCCTGTGATTCACTGTCCCATGGGCTGATTTGGTTTGGGGCATGTGTGTCAGTGTGACATGCTGCCCGTGTAGCTCTGTAATACTTAGTTCAGCTTTCCAGGTTTCCCAATAGTACTCATGTGACTTCCTTCTCAACTTCCTTCATCACATTTAGAATATTGAAATGACATATGTATGTAATTTGAGTCCCCTTATCTGTATAAAAGGGAATATTACTGAGATAAAGCTTGTTGTGCTTAGTTTGAAAAGTGCTTGGAGTACTTGGAAAAGAAAGTAAATGCTGTATATTTATTGTCAGATGTTTGCAAAAACATTTAATTATGGGACTGGTGAAGTGGTACAGATGCCAAGTATTTTGATTTGAGGTAACATAATTTCATAGAACAAGTCTATTGTGCAAGGACTAAAAACAATACTGGGTTTAGTTTGTGTAGTTTTTCTAGTCATACTAAATAACAGCAACTACTCAGTAGTAGTATGGTTTTAATTATACACTGACGCATTTTATTTAATCAGTGTTCTCCATTATTCATCTGCTTTTTAGAGAAAATTAATAAAACTATTATTTTTTTTAAATTAACTTTTATTAAAGTTCACAGACATGTTTTGGTGACAGGTCAGACACAGCTGCAGCTCTTCTTGAGGAGTTTTCAACTAGTATTTGCTGCTATGACTGTGTTGTGCAGTTTGCATGTTTCTGCTCTTAGAGTAAGCAAAGTTGGGTATAGAACACATGTGAAACCATGGGGACAGGTTAATGAGATGTTCCCATTCTAGCAGTTCTCCCAAATCTGCTAGCTAATCAAATAGAGATAAAACAATCTTTCACCTTTTTAAAAAAGGAGGAGTTAAGCATGTGTTTTAAAGATGGGCACTGGTGACTTCCTTACGGCTGTTTTGATGTTGCTGCTTCTGAAAACGAAATAAACCCCCCTGTTTCCTTCATGTGTGTAAAATTCCTTCTCTCTCCTTGAGTAGCAGCAGAACTGTGGTGACTCTCCATGGGCTGTGGCGAGTTGGGGGATTACCTGTGCAGTCCAAGGTGGATCTTTCAGGGCTGGGTGGAGCTCTGACTTCTTGCCTGTTCTCTGCCATGTCCCCGTGGCAAAGGCTGAGGGAGAACAGTGTCTTGGGAGCTCAGATGTCATCCATGCCACATGTGGCGTGTTACAAAGTTTGTAACAGTTACATACCTTTCCCCAAAACGGAGACGATTTCATCTCTGGCCCCCACTTTTCCTTGTGGGAGCCCTTTTCTCTTGTTTGCTTGCAGTGGTCAGTAACCATTTATGTAGCTGCATATCTGAACCAATTTGTAGCCATTTGTTTTAGAGTTTTCCAACCCGCTATGTTGCTTGTGTGAAAATTGAAAACTGTATTGCTGATCCCATCTGAATTTAAAGTCTGCCACATCCTCGTATGACAGGAATTATTAGTGGTTTTCCTAGACTGGGAAGAGTACACCAGGCTGAGGAAAGGCTGACAAAGCCCTCACTGGCAGATGGACCAGTCTCATGGGAAAAATGGTTTGTTCCAAATATGGGAAACTGAGCAGAACATTTATCTGTTCAACAAAGGTTTTCCTGGAGAGATGAGGTATTCTGTAGATGTACTTCATGTGCAAACCCAAGCAATGGGGCGAGCTTTGAACTCCTGGAGGTGAATTTCAGAATAGAAGTCTAACCTATGCATTGGAGTTCTCTTATTCTGGTTATGAAACTCAGCTAATGTTATTTTTTGTTTTAATGATGTGTTGATGGCCTGGATGAACAAAATTTGTATGTGTCTTTAAGAAGCCTGGGATTACTTGCTAGGATTATCAAGGAAGGGGAAATATATCTTTCTAGCCCAACAGTTTAAAAATAAATGCTCAAAACAAAAACAACAGTTGTGAATCTTGGCCAAAGTGCTAAAAATGGGTTCCATTTAGATTTCAAATCCCTGTGCATGGAGCTTGCATCTGCTCATCTCAAGAACAAAAACACACCATAGTGTTGAAATAACCGGAGGAAAGTACTTTTTGGCAATACTCCCTGCTGTTCAACATCTGTAAGAGAAAGGAAATAATTAGCTGCCCTGTTCCAGAGGGCTGTCCCCTCGGTGAAAAACAGATAGTCATGGATTGTTTTGCAAGTGTGTTCTCCACAACCCTTGGCACTTGTCCTTCAAAGCAGCTCTGCAGGGCTGTGCTGCTGCACAGCCTTCGGTGCGAGGACCATGAGTGATGGAAGGGGCTGCAGGGACCTGTGGTTTGGACCAATGCAGAGGTAGATGATGACCTCAGCTGCAGCAAATGGCAAGCTGGCTACTATATTGTGATTCATATTATCCAAATTGACAGGGCTGGATTTAAATCCCAGTTTTTCTCCTGCTGAGATGAAAGTGTGCCAGCCAGGGATCACATGGTGTGAGAGCTCTGAAAAAATAAAAGAAAGTTACTTGCAGTAACTTCCCGTTTGAGTTAATCCTTTTGCTTTTTAAAAATGTGCATTTTCAGAGTTCATAATTCATTCTAATATCTTTATATTGTACCCTGCAGCACAATATTTAGTGAATGCCCTTTAAAAGTTGATTTTGAATTATTGTGGTCAATTTCAATGGGTGCCAAATAAACTAATGCTTTCACAACAGTTTTTTAATGTAGACTCTGTTGGTCACTGCTCTGGTATCCTGTGTGTTATATATTTTTCATTCTAGGCATAAATGTAAATAGAGAGTAGGAAATGTGAAAGATGATTCGAAATGAGCATCATGCAATCAAAGAGAGAACAAGGCACCAACCAGAAAAGTGTTCTAACTTGTCCTTTAACCTTGATAGTGCTTTAATTTCAAACAGCAAAGCAATTAATAGCGACAAAACTTTCATAGTAGCTGAAGTATTAGACAAAACAACTTACAGTAGTCCCTCCTCCTCCTTTCTCCAGCAGTTCATAGGTTACATAAGCTGATTTCTTTGTTTTTCCTCTTTACTCGTGAACAGACTTCACTCTCTTCTCTAAGCAGACTGGTTTGCATGCTTACGTTTTTCCTCTGAAAACAGGCTTGCCTTCAAAGAGGAGGAGCATAATGTAATTGAGAGACCCAGCATGTAAATTGTCAGCATAGGCGGAACATCTGGGGAGAAGTTCTTTCTGGCAACTTACAGGGCTTGTAAATAGGATAAATGTGAGCCTGTCATAGGGTTGTTACCATTACAAAATCAATTCCTCGTGCAGTGGTACTGGATTATATTTACAAACAATGTCTTCTGAACCAGGTAAGACTTAACAGGTTGCTTCTGTTTAATCTCTTCAAGACCCGAGGCGTGTTTGTGTCCAGAGACATCAAGAGTTAAACTTTCTAGTTGGAAGCAAATAAGTCGGTGACCATCAGCTGCTTTATGATGCAATACAGCTGGAATGCTCTGGTGGCTTTTTCCTCCTGTTCTCAGTAAATGAGCTTGAAGTCTCCTGAACCGATTGCCTATACATCTGCCACACCAAGAGCTCTGCTGCTTTTGGCTTGCTTTGCTGCTGCTTTCCCCAGCTCGAGACTTTCCTAAAAGCAGATCAGTTCTGTGGTGTTTTTAAGTGGTTTCAGTTCCTGGCTTATTTGCCAGATTCATTGACCTCTGTTCATAGCTGTGAGATTTCTGTAGGACATTTCTATAAGTAAGCATTGGCTTTAAGATTTGTATCTCACATTGTTTTAGGAAGTAAATGTTAACTTGTGACTTATACTCAGCTTTTCACGTATAGTGTTACAATATTCTGTTTAACTGATGCTTATCCTGCAAAAATGTACAGAATTGGCTTCCAGAACTACAGAATGCTTTCTTTTATTGCACCATCCAGTGAAAGGTTTGGATTTTTTCTCTTACATTCTTGTCACTGAGTTTTAAAGAATACTATTGAAAATATTGCTTTAATTCTAAGTGATTTTATTTTTCAGTTCTGGAAAAATTCAGCTTAGGGTAAATTCAAACAAAAGGCATACCCAACGGTAACAGCTTAATATAAGATAGCAAATAATCTGAATTAAGTTTTCCACAGAGAGATGGATGAAGGTGATCTGTTTTGGGTTTAGAATACCAGTCTCCCTCTCTTGAAAGCCCTCTGAGATTAAAGGGAGGGAAGGGAGTCAGTGGTTGAGTGATATTGAGATTTGCTAGAGAAGCTTGGAGTGTATGCATGCAAATAATTCTACCCCAGCTCCCCTAAATTCAGTACTTGTGGGCATCTGATTTTTCTTGGGATCAAAGAATACTTGTTTTCAAATAATTCTGTTGGCTCCTTATCTGTTTTATGATCAAGTTGGAAACAGCCCTTCTCCCTCCAGCTTTTAATAACCAACCAAAAGGATGGTAATCGTACCTTTCCTCCCACTCTCTACATATCATTTTGCTGTACCAAGAAAAGAATTTACATGTGGATGTAGGAATCTTTTTTTCACTGATCTGTCTCTTAAGAGCTATTTTCTAGGATATGTAATGCATATTCTTTTCCTGTAAATAAGACATTAAGTTCTTATGGACTTTTCAGGAAGTATAATGTGGTGCCATAACTACTATTTTTGGTAGTACAACTCATCTTTCCTCTTGCCCCTTGTCTTACTTTCAGTTTACAGAGGCTTAGGCCTACAGTATGCTTACATCTAACAGTGGCGGTGTAATTGTCAAATATAGAAATGCAGTGATGAAGCTGTGATTTTTTTTTTTTTTAAATTGGTTTTGGATATTAACTAGGTGAAGTACAAGTATATTTGTGTATGCTTTAAGGTGACATAGATTATACTATCACAGTATTTTCCAGACAGCGTCTTTCCAAGTCTCCAGTTAAAAGTTATATGAAAGCAGTTAATGCAGGAGTGGACTATGGTGCAAATACCTGGCTTGAAGGGTAAGAATTCATGAGCTTCTACCAGTCTGTAGAATAACCTCTTAATGTCACCTTCTCAGAAGGGTGTAGGAGACCTATAGATATAGAGCATGCACAGAGAAATGGTGACAGAAGTAGTTCCAGTCTGTGTGAGTTTGAAATGGAGTAGACAAATATCCCTGGACACTCCCAAACAGTATCTGAGAGAAGCAGTGAGTTGCTTGCTGAAGCCCTGGCTGCCTTCAGTCCAAAACTGAAAGAAATCCTCCCAGTGCTGAACGCTGGGACTGGGTTAGAGGGGAATAATAGCATGTCTGGAGTGCCTATAGGAAGGTATAAATTCACATGGTACTTTATTCCTTGTTACCACAATGTGCAGTTGAGTGTGTCCAGGCAGCTGAGCAAAGTGGGTTTTCCAAGTACTGAAGGCCCATAACAGATACGGAAATATGTACAATTTACCTTTTCTGGAGCTTTGACATTTTGAAGACTGGAACTTTGTGGAAATATATATGTATTTTATATTAGTATTCACTATCAGGGAAAGCATTGCTGGAAACCTGATTTCAAGCCATGCCACTTTGAAAGGTTCATTGATACCATGACCCAGAAGTCAACAATGGACCTAAGTGTTTTCATTAGTGCCATCCCTATGCTTTGCTTTGTGACTGCAGCACTGAGTCTTATGTTAGCCTTTTATGTGGTAGATGCTATATAAACAGAGACAGACAGTCTATTAGTTTACATCAATGCCTGTAAACCCAGTGAATTTGTTGAGTCTTTACTAAAAATTCAAAGTATTTATGGAATGTTCTCTTCCCTATCTCTTCTCTTCTCTCCTGGGTTTATAATTGTTATAAAACAAAAGGATTAAATTTCTTTAATGTTAAGAGTTTGGAAATATAGTGCCTGTGTGTTTCTTACAGTTTAACAGTCAATGCTTGACCTTGAAAAGGACAGGTAGTTAGGAAACATAATCTTTCCTTTAGATTGCCATAAAATATTTAACACATTATGAGTGCTCTTGCTTGCTTTTGAAAAAGCCTTTACAGTCATGATCTGTCACTGAAAAAAAAAGAGAGCAAAAAAAGTGGAGGCAACAGCTGGTTTAGGTCATGGTATACTATAAAAAAACATTATATGTTTAACCTTAAACAAATGTTGCTTTTTAAGAGTAGTTTTGTAGATTTTATTTGCTCTGTGTTTTGGAAAACTTTCTTCCCCAACATGGAAGCTGTCCACTTTTTTTTTTTACTGAATGTTTTGATGCTCTTTCTTCTGATGCCAAAAATGAGGCTCTAAGGAAAACAGTAAATATTGCATAGGAGTCAGCAACATTTTGTTGGGCTGGAATTCTGCAAGCAGCTCAAGTGATCCAGTGGGCAGTTGCTGCCAAGAGGCTGCCCAGTCCCTCCCTGGGGCTTTCCCAGACTTTTGGTCTCATGCATGAACCAATTCAGTTCACTCCCACAGCACAAAACTCTGGTGATAAACCCATATCCATTTGTTCTGAGCTGCAGAGGGTTACACTGACCTGGAGGGAAACCCCACGAGCCTTAGAGCTGGTACCAGGTAAGGAGTGGGAGCCATGGGGATGTGGAGGGATGGAGAGGGTGGAACTTTGCACTTTTTGGTGGGGAGCTGTCTCGCTTTGTCTGGGGCAGCTGCCATTTGGATGGGAGTAGCCTTTTTTGGTCTGCCCTGGGGCCTTCACACATTTTCATTTTGAAATGTTTGCAAAGTGAAAGGTTGCACATCCTTGAGATGTGTTGGTCAAAACGAAATGATTTCTCTTCCTGAAGCATAGTTGTGTTTAATGTATTTTTGTATTTTTGCATCGCATGACTGCTTTTCCCTCCACGTGCCCCCCACCAATATATTTCCTATCCATTTGCACACTAAAAGATAAATATTCATGAGTATTAAGCTTTTTGGAACAATATGGTAAATATTTATCCAGTTTTGCATAATAAAATACTTGAATTCTTCATCTTCATAAGTTTTAAGAAATGACATTCAAAATTCATAATACAGTTGTTCTTTTTCTGTTAAAAAAAAAAAAAAAGAAGCCGAAAACCCCCCAAACCAGGACATTTGAAGTGGAAGTCTGGAAAAGAGAGAGGACCAAACAGTAGAACAATTCTGAATTTGTTTCTCTCAACCAGTTTCATAGCATGAAATGTAAAGCTGTTTCAATCTAGATAATATTCAAGAGACAGCTGTATTCATGTGCAGGTCTGTTAATCTGGAGTGAATTCTGTAGTCATCTCTGGCAATCCAGGGCTAAGGGATTTTTCCCCATTTGGATTCCAAGCAGCTAGTATTTGGTTTCCTTACGTAAGGATGATTACGAGTTAGTGTGAAATGCTGATAGGTCTCTTGTTCCTTATGGAAAAGAAACAGCATAAGAGCTGGCATAATTATGGTAGGCTTTAAAGGGACCTGACAATGAAGGTCCTTCTTGAATGATTTCACAGGAAGGCTCTAAATGTACTTAAACGAGGCTTTTTGTGGCTATTCTTCACTTTTTTCCCCTCAACCAGGTCAAAAGCAGGAAGCACTTGAATTCTTGTGAAGTGTCCAGCTTGGGTTCTTTGTATTGCTGGTTTGGTGCAGCGAGCATTCCCAGGGAACTGCTTGTTTTTCTGTGCCGTAGATGATGGTTGTTAATGAGTTGGCAGGGAGCCTGAAGTGGCTGGGGAGCCTGACAGCAGGCTGGCTGCCCTGCCTTGGGGGAGGACAGGCTCTCAGCAGCCGGGGTGCTGCACAGCTGCCCCGCTGGAGCCTCCGAGCGGCTCGGGCTCCTTTTCCACCCGCGCTTTCTTCTCCAGCGCAAAGTTCATGATTTTGCATTTCCTTGTAATCTTTCATGTAACAGGGAGCACTGCCTGGTAGCCTGCTGTAATGCTATTGTGCAGTTAATACCCTGCTGCCTGTTCTATAATTAGGGCATGTTTCAAGCCATCCATTTTTAGATAATGGTTTGCTGATGATTTTTTTTTTCCCTTTCCTTCCCTACTGTTTGCTCCAACCCCTTTGAGATATGATTCAACAAAATCAATATTATCTAGTGGCTACTTGCTTCTGGAAAGGAAGTCTTGTCTTCCTTTCCCTATCAATACTTTTGCATCTTTGCCCAAGCTCCAGTGTATCTAAGGTAAATGAATGTATGAAAGTGGCTGCTTTACTTTTTGGCGGCATTGCACTGCTGATGCCTTAACTTTCCCAGACCGCATCCTGAGGCCAGATGTGTGCCAACAGGGGGGCACAGAAAGTGGTGGGAGCAGGCAGCCAGCAGGAGGGAGGGAAATGGGTGGAACAACTTGTGTCCGTGACAGCTGGCTGCTGGATGAGCTTCAGCTTGTCAGATGCTGGCGGGACACATGAGCTGGTCAGCAGCTGGATGAGGGAAACAGTTTCCATCTCTCAGTGATGATTTTATTGGCTTGTATTGAGTAATTGACTTCTGTTTGTATCTCTGGCTGTTCTGCATTTTGGATATGCTGTATTATGTATTTATATCTTTAAATTACTTGAATGCTCTCAGTGTGCATATTTATACAACTTCTACTCAGATCTGAAATAATAAACCAATTACAGTTTCAACCTTCTGTAATTAGATATATTATTTTTTCCCTCTTGGGTCTTTGGGGGCTTTTTGCTTTGGCTTGTTTTAGCAGCCTTTTTCTAAAAATGCTTTCTGTTAGACCTTTTATCTACAAAAGTAGCTAATTTCATGTCTCGAAGCATATGGATAGTTTCTAAAATAGTTCTGAGTTGAATTGAACTGGACAGATAACTGACAGTGAACAAGAGGAAATGTCAGTGACTGGTTAGAGAAGTTCAGAAGCAACATATACTGAGCAAAATGGTGAAATTTGTAGTTAGATCAAATTTATTTGAACACATTATTTTATAATGGCCTGTGAATTATAGAAGGAAAGATCTTTTTTATTGTCTGAGTAATCACTGCACTTGCCTGGTAAGTATATATTAATATATCCTCTTGAATTATTCCAGTGTTTTTTATGAGATAGCTGCATTCTTTAATTCATGTGACCCCTGTATTGCAGGTGCTCTTGTTAATATGAATTTAGACTGTGCTGCTCAGCATGGTGTCATGCAGTTTATCTGATACATGATAAAAAGGAAGAAGACGGTAAATCATCTTAAAACTTGACAAATAAAGTGGAAGAAACACAAGGTTCAGTGCTACAACCTTTGGCCACACAAGTGATTCTTCTGTGATCAGTAAATCTGCTTACACAAATGGTGTGTCTTGTTTATTAAATAGGAGCTAAGGACATTTGGAAAATGATGATTACCATCTGTGCAAAATAAGCTGGTGACAAAAACTTAGTGAAAAATTTCAGTGTTACATAAAATAATAGTTGAGGGCACATTGCTCACTTCACACAGCTCTACACAGGCAATTAAAATGAAAAAATAATTTGGGGAAAACTCAGTGGAGGTGTATCCTGTTGATATTTTCTTGTGCTAGGGTTCATAATCAAATTGGCTGTTAGTTCAGTTGAAACTCAGGACAGCCATACAAAACATCCTCAGCATCTTCCTTCATCAAACATGTAGGAAGCTGTAAAGTGGGATGGGAAGGGGAGCAAGTGACCCTTAGATACAGGGCTCACCAGTGTTCCCATTATCATGGTGAGAGAAGAAGTGGACATATGTGGTCAGGACACTCTTGTAACTTTGTGAAATACAGTCATGTGAGAAGCAGTTTGTGAGCTGAAAGTTGCTATTGTGTGTTCTGGAACTGGGAAAAGTTGGTGCTGACAAGGAGGGAGGAATTGTCTGAAGTTAGTTGGTGGAGAAATGAGGCAGTAACAGCAGGGTGTGGCTGCCTTGGGCTGCAGGGTCAACTTACCCTACCTAATCCTGGACCAATGAAGCTGCTGCTCCTTATTGTATCCATTTTCGTGTTTGGTGTTTTTTTGTTTTCTGGTTTTGAGCCTTGTGGTTCGAAGCTACATGAAGGTCATGGTACAGGGTTGTAGGGTTAGGAGCTGAAATTGCTTGTAAGTCTTGTAATAAAAGCAAAGAAAAAATATTTTCCAAAATTGCTGAGAGATACTGACATTTTCAGATGCTGAAAAGCAGTGCCACAGAAAGGGACTTGGGGGTCCTGGTTGATGGCAAGTTGAATAAGTCAGCAGTGGCCTGGCAGCCAGGAGGGCCAACCCTGTCCTGGGAGGCATCAGGCACAGCATCACCAGCTGGTCCAGGAAGGGGATTGTCCAGCTCTGCTCTGCACTGGGGCACCCCACCTTGAATATTATGGGCAGTTTTGGTCACTGCAGTATAAGACATTAAGCCATTAGAAGGTGCCCAAAGGAGGGCAGTGAAGAGGGTGAAGGGTCTAGAAAGGAAGCTCTATGAGGAGCGGCTGAGGGCACTTGGTGTGTTCAGCTGGAGAAGAGGAGACTGAGGGGACACCTCACTGCAGTGACAACTTCCTTGTGAGGGGAAGAGGAGGGGCAGGCACTGATCTCTTCACTGTTGTGAGCAGTGGCAGGACCTGAGGGAATGGCCTGAAGTTGTGTCAGGGGAGGTTTAGGTTGGATATTAGAAAGGTTCTTCACCCAGAGGGTGGTTGGGCTCCCCAGGGAAGTGGGGGAAGCACCAAGCCTGACAGAGTTCAAGAAGGACAATGCTCTCAGGCACATGGTGTGATTCTTGGGGTGTCCTGTGCAGGGCTAAGAGTCGGACTTGGTGATCCTTGTGGGTCCCTTCCAACTCAGCATATTCTGTGATCCTGTGATTATTTTATTAAACACAAGCCATGAAAAGTCTCTACAAGTAAAAGAACACTATTGCATATTTTCTATTTAGATTTTGGGCTTGATAACACATGTTCAAAGATGAAAGTGAAAACAAAGGTTTGAGGGAATGTATTGTAATACAGAAACCAAGTATGTGAAAGAGCAGTGCTTTATTCCTGTGAACAGAACTCCTCATACTCAGAGGTCTCTCTTCATTCATTTAAGAAACCTCCATTATTCATTTAATAGTTGATGAACAGCTGCCATCAGCAAAGCCACTGTCCCTGAGTGTAGACGACTCATAACAACCTTAGTGTAAGAAATGCTGTGGTTTTGTTGGAGGACCTCAGTCATAAGCTGCTGCTTTCAAATCACAGTTATTTGAAGTCCTATACAGTGCTTCTTGTTTTATTGGAACAACATCAGCTGTGCATGCTACATTATTGTGCTATTCCAAAATGTAAACAAATATTGAAAGATAATCCCATTAATTGGTGATGTATTTTAATAAGAATTGCAGCAGATGCCCAGGTTTGCCTGCATAGAAATGACTGTTAGATCAGAGCCAAAAGAACAAGATCAGAGCTAGACAGGACAACATTCTAGGGCACACTGAGTCTGGCTGCTGTAGCCAGCATTGGCAGGACATCTGTAGTGACTGTGGAATTCACCATTCAGTCCCTTACTGTGCATCATGCAGAGTATGCTGAGACTGAGATCAGGGGATAATTGAAAAATCTTATTCTCTTAATATTTTAGTGCTTCCTGTCAAGGCTTGGACTTTATAACCTTGAATAAGTTGCCCTAAATAGATATTCTATTTAAATGGAGTGGCATTCATAGCTGGTAACTTGGCAAACTTTATGTGGCAATGACTATAAACCCTGTTTCAGTCTAAAAATGAAATTTGCCCTGGGAAAGATGCATGGTTTATCTTCCAATCAGAACAATTATAAAGCTTGATAAAACACAGGAAAGGCAACACTGAATGCTCGAGTCTTGTGAATACCTACCAAACAAACCACTGCAGTAATATCTCACCTTATACCAAGCCAGTATGGGAATGTTTCTGCTTGGCCTTGGGTTCTATCACTGATGCTCTGCATATCACCCCTTAGTTTATTAGAAATTACATTATTTCAAAAGTGAAGTTGTTTCTTCTTTTAGAATATCTTTTGTGTGTTGTGCACAGTTAAACTTGCTGAATTTTGTTTCGGTTCTCCTTCTGTGTTACTGCTCTGGGTATTGTTGCAAGTGTTTCCCATACTGAGTGTTATGCATACCCAGTTTGGAAACCTCTGCTCTCTGTTACTGTGTAATGTAGCATATCCACCAAGAAGTTAAATATTTTCTAGTTTTTGGCAAGTACTGTGTAATAAGTGTTTGGCCTGCCAGTTTTAAGTTCAGTAATGTTTCCTGTTTCACTTCACCATCAGATGTTTTGAGTGCATTCACATAAAAGAGCAGTATCGATACACTTTTGCAATCTACAGTTTACACCTACCATATTTACTTGGAAGATTTATAAAATCCATGCAGTAAATGCCATGAAACGGAGGGTATAATTTGTTTGGTAGTTCTGTTAATGTTCATATGCAGTTAGAAATAATAGCCTTATATGCTTTGCATCTTTTTTATTCCCAGAAAATGGTCTACCTTCTTCTGTTCAACTTAAATGTTTTTGCCTGTGTCTGGAGAAATACTCTGCAAGAAAAAAAAAAGAAAAGTATTTTTGCATTTTGTCAGCATATGTATCTGAACTAATCCTTTAATAGAACCTGATCTGTCCCCTGCACTTTGCCAAGATTCCATTTTTCAAAGATAATTCTAAACCGTCTGTTATTTGCCATTTATTTTTCTGGCCAGCACCTTTTTGCAGAAAGAAAACTAATTTCTTTGGTGAGACAGCCCTCCTGACTTCAGCAAAAGCTATTTTTTTCTCCTTTTGCAGTGTTGGGTTATCAGCTCTTTGCAGTATTTCAGCAGTGGCTCACCACAGTAAAGGCTGACCTGATGTTTGACCTTTAGAGCTCATGGGCACAGAAGAGAGTACCAGTATGAAGTTTTTGTAATATTCTGCAGCTGCAAAGTGTCCACAACTCCATCAGCACTGCAATGGGAGAGGTGAATATGCATCAAAACACAAGTGTGTCAGTAGCATTTAACAGAAGTGGGAGGAAGTTAGATTTTATTTTGTTTTTCATGAGAGAAACTGGGACTTCCAGACTTCCTACTCTCCTCCTCCATACTCCTAATTTTCAAATAGTTTGAGCTTAGTCTGGTTGTTATTGACACATGTTTGGGTATGCATCAGCAGTGTAAGCATCTCAGTAGCATGGTGGTTCATCTCATGAAAGGGATAAACCAGTGGAGTGTAGGTACCAAGTCAGTAGAAACTTAGTTTTGAGGGCAAATTTGAACACAGCTCTGGGCAAAATCTGTGGTATCGCTGCCTGGGTAAAGAGCTGCTTTCTGCCTTCTTGTCTGTGGGCAGGAAGCTGCTCACTCTTGTTCTGTCCTTGCTACAGGTCCTGTAGTCTTTGGTGAGTAAGGGGATGGTTGAGTTCATCTCTGTTAGTGACAATGCTACTTAACACCCTTCTGAGCTGATCAGGAGATTGTATGGCTTGGTCACTGTCCATGAAGCAGTGCGAAACTGCCACCTGTGTCCAGGGATGAGTAGGAAGTACGAAGCTTTGCACTGATGTTACATGGAAAGATTTAGCAGTAGAGCACCGAGACCACAGCCATTATGGCAGGTGTTGTGTATACACATGAGATATATAACTATAAAATTTTAAGAGAATTTATTTTGATACTTCGGTTTTCTCTTTTCCAGTAGACTTTGTTTACATCCAGAAATACTGCATTTCTTTCATTCAGAATGTATGATAAAGAGTGGGATGGCAGTAAAAATTAGACAGTGCTGGAGCAGTATAGATGCACTAAGTGGGATGCTTATAAGTGGGAATGAAAATAAATATAACAGAAGATTTAAAAGTATTGAGATTGGCTTATGAAACTGCTGATGAAGGACCTACCCAGTACTTAAACATTAATGTAATCTTTGTGAATATAAATAAGCCATTTTTTCATGTTACTGGCATTTCAAGCTGGCTGATTATGTTTGTCTAAATGTTCATGGCTCCAAGTTATTTCTAATTAGAATGCTCTGAAAAAATAGATAATGCATCACCTAGCTTCAAACATACTTGCAGATGCAAGCATGTTTGCAAGCATTTTAGCTTCTCATTTCCTTGCAGATGATAAGCAAAATAATTAAGTTCTTATCAAATTTGCAGTGTTTATTTCTCTTTTCTGTTAGTTATTACCTTTTTCTCTCTTACATTCTTACCTGCCCCCATTTTAAATTCACTTAAATCTTTCCCCACTTTTCTCTCCTCTTCAGTGTATTTAATCATTCCCGATTATAAGAGGGGAGTATGAATCATGTACCAGTCAACACAGGAACTGGCTGGTAGTATTTTACTGTACATTGCAGGTAAAATTTCTCAGTTTTTATAGTGCATAGGAATAGCAGAAATATGCAAATGTTTCTTTAACCAGGTCAGGAATAACCATAATGGGAATCTACTTCTGCCCAGTAAAAGCTGCAGGTTTTTGCAGCATGTCTGCCTTTCTGCATATCAAATGGGATTTTATGTTCTACTTACGGGGCAAACACTGGATTTTGTAAAGGTAGACTGTGTTAGTACTTACTTAAATGGAGAAAATTGAGCCGCCCTACTGAAATGAGTGCTGCTGCTTGTGGAGCAAGTATTTAGTGAATGTGCTGAATATTACATGGTTTGGGCTTTTGTTATAACAAAATGTATTACTGCATTGTAATGCACTTGCATACAGCACACTTGATACAGGAATTTTCACCAGGAGTTTGTATTTCTGCCACAATTTTCTTGCCTACATCACCTGAAAGGTGATACCAGTCACTGGCAAGAAACCAGGGCTCATATTTCTGTGTATATTACAGGATGCTTTTTTGTCCAGAGAATTTGACTGCTCAGTTTTGCATAGAAGTATGCTGTGGCTAAATTTCCATTACCCTTTTCCATTCCAACTTTATATGGCTTGAGGATGTGACACGATTAACAGAATGACTAGTTTGAAATGCAGGTTAAATGTCTGCAGCATGCCCATCTCCAGAAAATATGGATTCCAGAGAGGACGGATAATTTATTTAATTCCTTGTACAACAATAACTAATTTGAAGACATTTTGTTTCCCCACACCCCCATTGGCTGAGTTGTTGGTGTGAAGCCAGAGCACATCCTGGGTCAGAACACCTCTTGAAGCTTTTGTTTTTTGTAATAGTTGCAAAAGATCCCACTACAGAGAAGCACTCTTTTCTTTTGCTTATGTTACAGTTTTGTATTACAGTGCACAAGCTTTGCAAAATGGCTTTTGCCACTGAATGCAACTAATATTGCCCAGTCCAGTGGGGGGCGTGTGATGCTGACAACAAAATTGATTCTTAAGGCCATCTAATGTTTTTGCCTTCAAGGTTTGTTTTCAGCTGTTCCTGCTTTTGCTGGACTTTGTGTTAAGGCTGTGTGTGTGGATGTGTAAACCAAGTGGAATCAAGGTCCAAATACCTAACTGAGGAGCTGGAGTTGCATTTCAATGAGCTCATCACATTTTAAGTAAGGGATGTTGCTGAGAGGAGCTGTCCTGTCCCCTTCCAGCCATATTCCTGGCCGTTCCCTTGTGTGAGCAGCAGTGCCAGGGTGGCTGTGAGCTCAAACTGGCCCAAAATATACTTCAGCTTTCAAGTGCATTGTTTCTGCTGCTCATCTCACTGTGTGGTTGAACAAGTGCTGGTACTGGCATAGGGGAAGGAGTAGCCAGAAGCAGAAGCTGGAGCAGAAGGTGGCGAGGAGGGAGGATGAGTGGCTGACCACAGAGTGCCCTGTTCTCAGAGGCAGCTCTGCAACAGCCTAGGCTAAAAGTGATTGTGGGTGATAACCTTAAACTGGAGTCAGTGCCTTGATAAAGTTGTGTGTGTAAATTAAGTTCCTGTTCTGACCCCAGCCATACGTTGTTTTCTTAAGAAATCCTTTTAATAAATAAGGTATCAGTTTGATGGACATTTTTAGCCCTGGCGTGAACAGTTAATGGCAGCAATGCCCATTACTGAGCTGCATTCTGGGAGCTGGAGATTTTGGAACATATTAGCTGTCAAATCTGCAAGCAAATTCGTTTTCAGAAAGGTCTAAGACTTCACGCTTTCACCCTCATTGCAAAGTTCTAAGAGTGATCTGAATGTAGGTTTATAAATTACATTCAATTGCCTATCCAATTTGTGCATCGTACTGATCCCACAGGAGTTACTCCTTTTAAATTTGTTTCTGAATTTAGAATGCCTCAATTACAGTGTAAACTGCTACAGTATGTATGAGATTCTGTAGGAGAGGGAAGTTCAGCCTGTCAACTCTTTGATGGAGATGAGGAAAACTTGCTGGTACAACTCCTTGTACCATCACCGTGGTCTTTCTAAGAGTTTTCAGTACTCCCACCTCCATAGGAGAGACAGATATGGCACTGAAAGTACCTTTTTAGGAACATTTTGAGGAATGACGTGGGACAGAGCTCCCACTGCTGTAGTACAATATCACTTTTTGTGTATGGGGATGATACCCAAGGAAATAGAGGAATTTCTGCCTTGCTGTTTAATAGGAAAAACCAGTTTCTAAGAAGTAAAGAATAAACACTTGGAAGTATTGTTGGAATCCACAAAATGCTGAAGAATCCCCGAGCAGCACAGAGCAATAGCTGTGGTGTCTTTTTCCACTGCCGTTCAAAGAGCAGGCTTGGCTGTTGCTGGGAATGCCTTGATGTGGGGGATCTTGCCCTGGGAGAGGGAGTTGGATTAGATCAGAGCATCCAAACTCTGCAGAGCAGTTGTTCAGAAAATACTAGAGGATAACCTAATGAAAAAGTTAAATGGAGTTTGGATTTGCATTTTATGGAAGCATGCAAAGAAAGCTCCAGTAAAGGCATGCAAAGGTAAAATGGTGGCAAATAATAACAATAAATCGAGGTGCCCAAAATCTACCCTAACCATATTTTTAAATGAAAATAGTTATGACAACACTGCAATAAATAGGCTTTCTTCCTTTCCCTTGCTCCTCCCACAAAAAAAGTTGTAGATTTTTTTTGATTCAAAGGTGAATGAATATTGACCTTAGTGACATCTCAGAGTTCTTCATATTATTACTTCAAGTTTTTTACTGTGTTTGGAGAAACAATTGCTTTCACACCTTAAAGCAAGAGGCTTCAGTAATCACATTCTAATCAGTTTTTATTACAGTTTCTATTGTTTGAATATGCTTTCCTCTATGATTTCTTCCAAATTTCTTAACAATAGCAGATTTCCTCAGGTCCTACTAATCAGAATAAATTCCATTTTGCTAGGAAACTGTTGGCTGGCTCCGTGCTTTGTTCTATTTTTTTCCTAATACTTACAGTGAGGGTCCTTTCCTACCAAAAAAGGTTGCAATACTTTTGGATCGTACCATCAGTAATAAAATAAACTTTTTGAATGTATAGCATTTTGTGCACACTTTGAATGCAGAAGTAGAATAGCCAAACAAAATGCTGTGTTTTCTACAGTTCTGTTGAACAAGCACATTGACAATCGAGATGAGAGAAGAGTCTGAAGATTGCAATCTTTTGATCGAAGGGCTTAGGCTAGTCATGGTGGACATATTTTTTCTAATATCCAGCTCTTCAAGGTTTAAACAACATAATAAATTTCAGTGAAAGGCAAAGTGTGTTTCTAGAATGAGACACCCTTAAAGGGAAGACAGATACTTTCATTTTCTCTGTAGAGAAGTCTTAGCACTCTAATAAATGTGTTTGTAGTCACTATACCTTATATTTAATCCTGTTTCTTAACCTTGCAGGGTTTTTTATGCATTTATTTTTCAGGCAGCAGCATCTGTCCAAAGCCCTTAATATTGTCTAGAACTTGTGCAGCGGGTGCCACAACCAGGCTAGCTGAGCAGAATGTACACAACGAAGCAGCTCAGGGAATAAATGGAAGTGTGCCAGTCAAACAATCCCCACGTTCAGCTTCAAATCCAAAGCCACAAGGTAAGGAGTCTCAAATATTTTTGTTACGGAAGTTGTTCTTCACCTCAGACTTTTAAGAGAAATGGAGCACCTTGAAAGAACTGTATCTGTCAGAAAGAAAACCGTAGGGAGAAAGCTTGCTATTGAAATACAAATGTTCTGTAAACACCTTATGATTCTGTAATTTCTGACTTATTTTTCAAAAGTATTGCTGCATTGGAGCTGGAAGGGTTTGACACTATTCTTGAACTGGAGAGTTTGATGGGCTGGCTTCAAGGCAGGGGTGATGGGGATGATCTTCAGGGCCTCTGTAGTTCTAGCAGAGCTCCAGAGGAGCCCTCCTGCAGGGGTTTGTGGAAAGATGGAACTTCATGTTTGTGCAGTAAAAGCTGACCAGTAGCGTATATAGAGTAGAAATAGATTTCCCTTCTTGCTGTTTCTGACCATAAATAGCTATTTCTAAAGCTAAATAGCTTAACCCATATAAATATTTATGTATATATAAATACTTTATATATGCATACTTTATATGTGTATATGTGTAAATATCCATATATACTTCATATATATATATAAAGTCAATATATATATTGACTCAAAGCACAAACCATCTTTTTATGTGACCTTCTCAGTAATATTGATGAGTCTGCTGAAGATCATCATAACAAAGAGTCACTACATTCCAAAAATCTTCAATTCAAAGCAAGTCTGGACTGATGGCTTTTAGAAGTGACATGCAATAGGAACCTTGTTCATCTTTAAAGTTAAAGAAAGAGTGAGTTTAAAAGACTTATATCATGATGCTGTTCAGTGAATTGGATTCTGAGGCACAGGGCTGATAATACAGAAACAAGAATTATTTATAGAAAACGAGATGTGGTAGTTTGACCCTGGCTGAATTCCAGGTACCCAGCAAAGCCGCTGTCACTCAGTTCTGTAACTGGACAGGACAGAAAAGATATAACTAAAGGCTCACGAGTTGACATAAGGACTGGGAGAGCATCACAAACCAGTTACCATCATGGGCAAAACAGACTGAACTTGGGGATATTAACTGGATTTATTAGCAATCAAAATCAGAACAGGAAAATGATAAGTAAAACAAGACTTAAAAACACCTTCCCCCCCACCCCTCCTTCATTCTCCAGGCTCTGACTCCTTCCCTCATCACAGGTTCTTTCTGCCACTGCTCAGGGAGAGGGGCCCTTCCCCTGCTCCCCGTGTAGTCCCTCCCACAGGAGACAGTTCTCCATGAACTTCTCCTATGTGACTCCTTGCCATGGGTCCTGCATGAACTGCTCCAACATGGGTTGCTTCTCCATGGGGTGCAGTCCTTCAAGAACAAGCCACTCCAGCTTGGTCCCCAAGAGTCCCGAGTCCAGCCAGCAAACCTGCTCTGGAGAGGGCTCCTCTCCACGGGGCAGCAGGTCCTGCTTCAGTGCAGGGTCCCCATGGGGTCACAGCCTTCCTTTGGACACCCACCTGGCCCAGCGTGGGTCCCCTCCAGGGGCTGCAGGGGGGTCTCTGCACCCCACGGACCTCCCTGGGCTGCAGAGGGACAGCTGCCTCCCCACGGGCTGCACCAGGGGTTCCAGGGGCATCTCAGCTCCCGTGTGTGGAGCACCCCCTCCTGCTCCTTCCAGCTGCCAGGGGCTCTCTTGGACATGGGGGACCTTCTAGCAGCTTCTCACAGAAGCCACCCCGCCCCAACACACTAGAGCACATCTCAGTCACGTACAGAAACAAGAATCACACCGGGTCACCATGTAGTGGGTACAACAATCTGTGTATCACTTAATGGGAAAATGCATCTTGAATTTTACAACTTAGAGTTAAGGGGAGAAGAATTTTTTGGGGTGTCAGGAAAGTTTTGATTATTTCAGGAGAATGAGAGCAAAATATTATTTTTTGTATAGTTTGTTTTTATAGAGCTTTTGCCAGTATTGTTCAGTAAACTAAGATGTTTTTGCCAGTTATATGTAAACATTACTTATCTGAGTAGCCTTTCTGCACCATTTCCTATGTCTCTGAAACAAATTCTCTGCAGCAAAGTTAACAAGAGAACATGTGTTCTTCCTAAGAAAAATATTTTAGAAATCTGCTAATGGATAAATAGAAATGGGTAATCAATAAAAAGATTTTAAGCTTTTCAAAAGAAAACAAAGCCAGCATAGTTATTATAAATGTTAGCTGTTAGATCAATTAGGAATTGCATATTATTGGACCCCATTCATTCAAGTAGCTGTGCAGCTGTTGTTGCTCTTTCCTAGACATGACTTGTGTGTTTGTCAATATTGTTTACTCCAAATTGTACCACAGCCAGTAATAGTGCTGTAGTCTAAGAAATGCAGCTGTGTAGATTATATTTAATCATACTGTTTTAAATAGTATTTTGTGTCTGCTTTGCTCATGAGTCTATGTCTTTCTCCAGTTATTTCTATTAAATATGTGCGTCAGATTGAAATTTTATAGTTGGTTGGTTTTGGTTTGAGTTTTTTTTGTTGGTTTTTTTTTTTCCTTTTCTTTTTTTTCCCTTTTAATTGAATTGAAGCAAATCAAAATAAAATCACTGAGAGAAGCATTTGGGAGTCCAAGTGATTTAAGCAGACTAGATAGCTCTAGTTAATTCGTTTAAAAGTGGTCGCTATACATTTTAAAGAGCTTTTTGTGCACAGGTGCAGAAACGTTTTTGGTTTATAGTAGTAGGAAATGTTCTTCCAAATTGTTGTTCCAGTCATGCAAATACTAAATGTCCTTTCATAGTGAGAGGAAACAAGATGACAGACCTGAATTGTATGCCAGTATATTTGGGTTTGGATGAACTAACTGCAAAATGGCCTTCATCTAACCTACCAAAATGCATATATTTAAAATGAGAGATATAGAAATGACTTGGAGGTTGTTTTGCAAGCAGAGTACAGCTACTTTCAGTAAACTTAGTTTTAAAAGAGGAAATAAAAGTTTAATATGGAGGGAAGAGGTCCAAAATCTTGCACTTGAAGTGAACCCTGTTTTGTCTGTACTTGATCTCTGAGAAGTAGTTTAAATATTTGGAAACAGTTCACTTAGGGTAGCTAGGTCAAGTGAATAAATTTCTGCTCAGAATCCAATATAAAATTCTTTCTTTTAATTTTGATTCTTTTCCCCTGGCATTTCAAAGAGAAAAAAAGCTATCTGTCTGAAAAGCTGGCAGTAAAGAGCAATTTTTGTTCTCCAGTAATTCCTTCCATCAGTTTTTGTTCCTTCCATCAACAATTTAGCGATTCATATGTCAGATTTCTGTCTTGAGTACAGTTTGATAGGTGAAAATCTTTGCAAATTTGGAACAAAGCCTGAAAATGGATGAAGACCAATGAGGGAGTTAAGCAAAGAAATCAGGACTGTGGAGCAAAGGAGCCACAGTCTGTCCCAGCTGTGGAACCCAGTGCTTTGCCTTTGTACCAATGCAGTGTGTTCTCTGACAAAGCAGACTAATCCAGACTGGAGGGGATGAGTGGTGATAGCAAAATATGCTACCAGGCTCCAAGACAAAGATGATGCATGAGAGAGGAAGCAATTTGTTGAATAATTTAAAATTTGCCCTTACCTACAAATATTTTCGGCAGTGATCCAAACCTAGCAATAGCAGAATATGTGTAGAATGACATGTAAAAATTGACCTTTTTTTCCTAGTTTCTTCTATTCCTTTTTTTTTGAACCTCTTGCATGAGTTTTTTTATGATGTCCAGTTACTAAACACTGGGCACTGAAACTGTTGTCTGTACCAGGCAGCTTTATTGTAGGATGCAAAATATATTGAAATGTCAACACTTCTTCAAAGCAATGAAGTGTCTTGTCAGTTCAAGCCTGTGCATCTGTTGCTCATTTAAATTTTTCTAATGAGAGCTTAGCAGTTCTTATAAATCTCCTGCTGAGGCTGAAGGGGCATTTTCGTTTGAGTTGGAGATTAATTTCCACTCCAAAAGACAGTCTGGTTTGTGCAACTGTGAAATGATAAGGACACAAGACATTTAACACGTAGACTTCAGCATCAGTTTTAGCTGACTGTCTGCTGTGTAGCATCAATCCTGTCTTCCTTTCTCAGTTAATTATAGGATATTCTGTGGTCTTGAAAATAGTCAGTAGCCTGAGCCTAAAAAAGCTGAGAAAATTCTTAAAGGTCTGAAATGTAGACTGTGCTTCTCTGGCAAATGAAACTTGTACAGTTAAAGGTGAATTGAACTAAACCTGAGAACTGTTCCTAGGAGGCTTCTTCAGTCTCAGTGGTGTTTTAAGAAACCTGTTACAAAGTCTGTTTTATCAATAAAACTGCCAAATCCCAAATATTATCTCTGGGAAGAAGACAAATGAGAGAACAAAATGCATCTGATTATTATTGGTCTTCTTTCTTGATATAGCATTGGAAGATACTTCTTCTGGTGTGATCTAAAAATATAGAAATGTACATCTGAAAGAGAAGATGGCTTTTTCTCTCTTTCTGCTGAGTCCACATTACTTGTTACTTAATACTGTTCTTAAGAGTGTGACTATTTGACATCTATCCAGTTGTGCTCACTTGATCCTCCTGAAGGTGGTGGTGGATGACTCAGCCAGTGAAGCTCTAGTTGCTTGCCACAGGAACTTTTAAAGGTATTTTCATTGAGTCAGGTCACAGCAGCATTTTTAAGTATCAGGAGTTAAACACGTGGGTGGAGATTGAACACGTTACGCTTTCCAAGGGAAGAGATAAATACCTTTGCTCATGTGCTTTGGAGTCCCCAGAGGTGGTTGTGCTTTCTGAGCCATTTGTAGCGTTACCTCCCATTCCCTTATGTGTGTGTGCAAAGTCAAACACACAACTGGGCACTGCAGCATAAATCTTGCTTATGGCTAGTGGGATACAGTGCAAGCTACCTGAGTATATGGTGGGGTTTTCTTTGAGCAGAATATGCAGTTTGTGTCTCCTAATGAGCTCAAAATTCTACAGTATAGAGACGAGTATTTATAGACTCAAACAGAGCTCTGTATTATGAAGGTTACTACAATGGGCCAGTCTTTTCCTTTTTTTTCTTCCTTAAGATCCTAGCTGTGTGCACATTGAAAAATAATCTGATTAAAACAAAACACTACAGAAGTACATTGAGGGGAGCATTAATGGAATTTATTTTCCATAATCCCTGTTAACAAGGCTGACCTTACAGGAAGGGTTGGGGTTGGTTTTTTTTTTTAACACTACGAATTCTTTTCTTTCCATTGAACTTGTGACTATCTTCTCTCCATTGCTCTATTTCTAAACCATACAGTAGCTACAGCAGCAGCTGATTAGGGGAAATGCTGCCTGTTAGATGCTAGTAGGAAGTAAAGACTAAAATGTCTCGCATAAGTGAATTGGTCTGGCTGTTTGATTTGTGGTTCTCTTCTGAGGACATTACAGGGATTTTCAGTATGGGGGATTGTCCAGTTTGACCAGAGGTTCCTCATGCTTGACCTGCATAAATGTTGCTAAGTTGTGGTTTTTCAGTAATAGCTGCAAAAGTGTGTGACACCTCCACAGAATGCCCTAGAATTTGATTTTTGTCCCAGTGGATCCAATGTAAAAATAACTTCCAACTAATTCCTTCTGCTTTATCAGTAGACATTAATCCCCTATAGTTTAGTAGTTTTAATATATCCTTGTGAGGGTATTAACATTTTATGAGATGTACAAAAGAATTGAAGAGATGTAGGAGTTCATTACATAAGAGATTTCCCAGGAATGGGGTTATACAAAGTCCGTTGCAAGAGCCAGAACTGTTCCTACAAACTCGTGTGGTTCTGGTCAGCAAATCCACTCAGAGCCCCTTCCCTGCCCGTGTCCTCCCCGAGGGAATGGCAGTGCTTACACTCAATTATGTGTCCTGCTTTTCCCCAGCCCGCTTATGTCACCTTTTTCCGCTGTCCCATCGCCTTTGTCAGCGCAGCAAGCTATTCAGAGCTTGGACAATTATCTGATGCTCATTGGCCTAATTCTGCCAGCCCTTCTGCAAACTCCCTGAGAAGAGGGGATGTAGGGAAAGCTGCTGCCCTGCACTGCAGCTGCGGCTGCCAAACTGCGGGCGGCTCCTCAGGAGGGACTTCAGTACTACAGACTCTGACGCAGTTACACACTTTAATAGTCTGCTTCTCTCAGGATTGCAAAGGAACTGTTTCAGAAGTGCTTCTGAGTCATCTTTCTGTACTGCATCCTTTCTCAGGCTTGCTCTTCTTGCTTGTGTTAATAGATATAAAGCTTCTAAGAATGAAGTGTGCACATACGCACAGTAAAAGCATCTGACCTACAGTAATTGCCTTCTCCCTCTGACTATTTAATTTATCAGCATTTGTAGTTGATATCATTGAGGTCTAAAGCTTTTTGTGGTAAATTCATTTCTTTATAGAGTCTCTCATGGTACTTCTCAAACTGTAGCAATCACTACAATCCCACTTAAGTGCAATTAGGTTATTGGAAACAGACAAATATTACCTCCTATAAATGTAATGTAAGGTAGAGATGGAAAGGTGCCCTTAACCTGAAAGAAACACTTGATTTTCAGTCTGTGATTAGTATATTTACAAGAATTTTTTCAATGCCCCTTTCAAATGTCAGTTGGTGGGATTTAAGCTCGTTCCTGTGGTGCAGGGTTTTTCCAGGGTAAGTTAGTAAGCTAGTCTAGAGGCAGCAATGTGAAGAACATGGTTTTTTCACATCCATCTGTTGTGTATCCTGTACTAGTGGGGTTTCTTTTCTACCACGAGAGGGGCATGTGATTCCTAATGCCAGCTCCTGTCCTCCTTCTCCTGGTCTTTGCAGTTGCTGGAGGGCCAGTGCTGATGGCACACTGGAATGGGGTGTCTGTGGAACAGTATCTGAGCCCCTGGGGCCACTGACAGGGCATTGGCTACTCCTGCCAATTTTTACCTGCCTTTTAACAAGTTGTGTTTTTTCAGTTTCATATCAAATGCTTTCATTTACCCCACAATATGTTTTGGGAATACTTGTGGGAATGAACAGTTGGGAATTAAGAACCTTTCCATTAAGTCTCTCTTTTTGATGGAGCTGGTTGTGCATTGCTCAGATAGTAGAACACATTTGGGCCCTGTCTGTGATGTACTTTTGCTGCCCACAAATGCTGCATAGTTGCTTAAATGGATAAAAGTTAATTCAAAGATCTTTAGTGCGTGTGAATTTAGTTGCTTTGTGTGTCACCTTGTCTTTTGTGTTCCAATAACTGCTGTAACAGTGGCTGATCATTAACAATCCAATTAGAAGGACTTATGGCAGGGATGGGGAAAAAATCAAGAAAAGTAAAAAATTATTTTCAGGGAGAAGCTTTCAGCAGTATAATTAGACAAAGGTTCAGTGAGTAAAGGAAGTTTAAAGCTGAAGGCAAATACCTTTTCCATTAATGATTATTATTGAAGTCTCAAGGGATAAGGTAAAGAATGAGAGCACCAGAATTTTGGGGCAGCAATTTAAATCTCTCTCTTGAGCTCTCCAGTACAGCTAGGTCTTTTGTGCTTAATTCTTTTTGACTATAAAGCCTGTGTTTATGGAGGCCACTTATGTATTTACTACAGTACACTATAAAAACAAACAAACAAGACAACTCCCTAGTTTTCTAGCTTGTCAAATTAGCTTATGGTTCTGCTTTCAGTCATGAAATGTAACAAGATCCCCAAGAGTGCATAAAGGACTATATAAAGTCCCTGTATTCATAAAACAACTATAAGGTTAATTAAAGCCATTGGCATCTCTTTTTCATTACTGCAGTAAGTTCTTATGCAAAAGTCTCATATGTGAGAGTAACTTGGTCTAGTGGAAAGTGTCCCTGCCCGTGGCAGGAGGTTTGGAATGAGATGATCTTTAAGGTCCCTTCCAGCACAAACCATTCTATGATTCTGTATTCTGGCAGCTCAAAGAAACATGAGTGATTGATTGTTGTTATTGTTGTTTGCAGTGCCTCCAAAGCCAATTCATCTGCAGAAGGCAACATACCAAACCCCCAGGCATAAAGCTTTAGCAATTCACAAGCCAAGAATGGAGGAAGAGACCCCCGCTGCTGTTTCTAGTGTTGCAAAGGAAAAGTCCAGTAAAGTGTCGGATCTCATCAATCGGTTTGAGGGAGGCAGGTATGTAAGAGAGTTTGAATGGGTTTGTAAATCTGTTTGCTGTATGTGGAATGCTGGGGCTTGAACCTGGGAGGGAAAATGGTAGCACAGTAGTGCTCACACCCATCCCTGCCACAGGGCCTGATGGCAAAACTGCACGTTTTGAAATCATGGAAGCTGATTGTATGGTTGGCCTATACAAGACATGCTCATTCATAAGGTGCTAGTCTTAACTTTTCTTTAAAATGGAAAAAAAAAAAGAAACAAACAAACTTGTAGCATTTTTAAAACATCCAGAAAAATGTTAGGGATTTGAAGTAAGTGCTGGGTTTAAAGTGAAACATTGAAGCTAATATTGAATTCTTCTGTTCCTGCAGAAAAAAACCCCACTTCTATTCGCAAACAGAAAAACCTGAAATCATAATTTTCATTTCACATTCTTTTAATCTTTTAGATCATTCATATGAAGAGGGTGAACTCTGCCTTATTTGTACTGATATGGCATACATTCTCTAAATGGTTTCCTTTGCAATACTTGGTGATTTTGGAATAGCTCAGTGTTCTTGCCTTTTGATACTGTGTTTTACAGGAAACATTTGGACCTTTGGGAAACATGATCCACAGTGAACAATGCTTTCAAAAAGTAGTGTTACTTGCATGTCTTTAATTAGATGTATGTGATGCATCTTTAATAAGATGCATTATAACCTCTGAAACAGAAGGTTTGAATGTATCTGCTCTGTGTAAAGAGGGCAACTTTCCAGAAAGCCCATGACAGAGGAACAGCTCAAGAAAGAAGTCCAGTGACAATTGAGCATTACAAGTTTTAGATGTGGTTTTCTCGTTTTTCCATGGGATACTGGTGTTCTGAAAGGATGCCCCCTGTGGGAATGAGTGTATGATGTACAACAGAGCATGAGCTCCTGAGGAGCCAGACTATTAAAACTTTTATTGAAAGAATTTCCCCTTAAGATGGGTGAAATATAGTCCTTTATGTGGAAGCAGCTGAGCATTGTAAAAATATCTTTGTTCATTGGAATAGAAATAATTTCAGAGCTTCATCTGCAAGAAGCCTCAGTCATTAGGCAGAGATTTAATTGTATTTGGTTGTGGCAGTAGCTCACAGATGGGGAAAAGAGTTTACTGCAGCACTGGAAGTCCTGTGAATTCTTACAGCACAAGTCTTCAGTTCTGTTATCACTTTATTTCCTAGTCTTCCTTCAAAGCATCAATCAAGTCCTTTAAACAGTACAGTATTCTTAGAAAAATCAATTTTATTCTTTCTGTAAGGAAACTCCTCAGGTTCATTGTGTCCTACACCACTGAGCCCTTCATTTCTTCCCCCTGGACTTGCCTGCTGTATTGTAAAGGTACTTTTTCAATATTGCACAATCAAAGGAAACGATAAAGAAAACAAGGATAAGTTTCTTGTTCATAGACCGTTAAAAGTATGGACATTTTGTGGACTTTAGGAAGTTGAGTTGCTTCATCATTCATTAGGTACACCCAGTAATATCTGTCCAATGACTAAAGTCTCCTCAAGTCTATGATCTCTGCTCATGAGAAACTTCCATAATTAGCATCCTGAGTTCTGGAATATCCTGCTCTGGCAGTGGAGGCAATTCCTGGTTTTTGAATGCTCTCAACTAACAAAATGTGTCTTCTGTGAAGCTGGAACTTCATTTCTAATTAGTGGTCTTGAAATGGCTGGGTAGCATATTCATGAACTACAAACTGTAATTGTCAGTTATGATAACTTATTTTCATTAGTTTGTATGGTCCACAAACATGTAGGCATGGCAAAAACTTAATTAAACCTCTTTGCTCTGTGAAGGTGGTTGAAAAATGTAAATTAATTTTATCCTACAGCTAAGTTTAGTGCATAAAAAAGGCATAATCTTGACACAACTGAAGAAAAACTGATTTATTTTTTTGTTGTTGTATGATGGAAGAAGATAAAGGTAGTATAAGGGGTTTTTTGAGCTCTGTGTGTGAAAGTGCAGAATGTGTTTGCAATATTTGTGTAAACTGTCCTATAAATAAGGAGTAAACACACAGTTTGTAAGCAGTTATCATCTTTCCAGAAGATGAAAGTCTGTACTAGGAACAATCTGTTAGAGGACAGTTATGATACTGTATAGCAAGTTGAATGTGGCTTGTTAAATGCACATCAGGTTCCAATGATTTCTTAATTTATTTTTTCCTGAACTGTAATGAAGCTAAACACTTTTACAGAGCAGGGCAGCATTTATATTGGCCTAAAAGTCAAAATCTCAAAAATAAAACAGAGAGTGAAAGTTATGAACAAAGGGTAATATGTTTAAAACAGAGATAAAAAGTGGAGGGAAAAGACCTTCAGAATAGATGCAGCATGATGGAATGGCACTGCTACAGAAGGAAATCGGGGAAGAAATGAAATAAAAGTTTAAAGTTCCTTCTCTAACCTGCTGAACTAGGGAAAGGGATGCTAAATGTTCCTGGGCAGGTTTAATTCATTTATTCTAACTAAAGTGTAGGTAGGGTTAGGGAATAGATACTTGTTACTTTAAGTAGTGGATGGAGACTTGGGAGACACGAGCTTTACTCCATTCCCAGCAATACTTTCTGGGACAGTTTGGGCAAGCTGCTTCATCTGTCAGGTTTTTTTTATTTCCTTGTCTGTTACGTGGAATTAATAACAGAATCATTTAGGTTGCAACAGATCATTGAATCCAACCGTTAACCCAGCACTGCCAAGCCCACCACTAAACCATGTTCTCAGGTGCCACATCTGCACGTCTTTTAAATATCTCCAGGGATGGTGGCTCAAAGTCATCCCTGGGCAGCCTGTCCCAATGCCTGACAATGTTTTCAGTGGAAAGTTTTTCCTAATTTCCAATCTAAATCTCCCCTGCAAATGAGATTCAAGACACATGAGGATGCAATGGATCAATGTGGTTGGTGTTCTGGGCTTCCAGTAAGAGATGCATGGTTGTGTGTGTTTCAGTGTGTTCCATGTCTCAATGGCCTGAACTTCCTAATATTAACACAGGAAAAAAATGGTTTGGGAGGAATTGGTTATATGGTGCAACTCTCCTCCTCCCCATACCAGGATTGTTTTAAGTCCATGTTTAAGTCTCCTCTCATTGATGTTTTGTTTGTTGGTGTTTTTAGCTCATTGAATCCTAGCGATTTGAAGAAAGATTCCTCTGTTCTCCACATTACTAAATCTCAAGGAAGATATGGGTCAACACCATCACCTCAGCCAAAACTCCCCTCCCAGTACTCACTACAAAAACAGGGAAACAACAATACTGACAAAACTCAGGTTGCACAGCTCCACACAGCCAACGGAGTAGTAGCACAAGCCCAGCCGGAGGATGAGGACAGGAGATTAGCAGATCGTGGCTCTGCTGTGTCCACCCCACTTCCAGATGACGCCATTGACAGCAGCTTGATAAATGGGGAAGGAGAAAGTACTTGCAGAGAGTCATTGCAAAATATGACAACCTGTGAAGAGCAGATGCTTAACAGCTGCTGCAGGACTCCAAGCAGTGATACACTGCTCCCATCCGAAAATGAAACTCTAGAAATTAATACTAATGTGAAGGAAGAACCAACCGAGGAAATCAGTAAACAAGATCAACCTGTAGAAACAAAGGTAAAAAGAGAAATTATTCCATTCCTGATATATTACTACTTTGTGCATTTTCTGTTGGGTTTTATTTACAAAAACAGGCTTCCAAGACCAGGTCAGAAAGTTGAAAATCTCTTGGTTATTTTTCCTCTGGAAAAAAAAAAGGGGAAAAAGTTTTACTTACCTCTTTCCACCCCCTGCCCTACACTGCTCTTTCCCTTGTCTCTTTTGCTTTTTCCCCATTAGCTATCTGAGGTTTAAAAAAAGTGAAACTGAAATATGTGGACATGTTTGGCACTATGCTTCAGCTGTGCCAGACTACAAGTGACACATGTTACTGGTGTAAATGAAATAAAATTTCACATGTAGTAAACTGCACTGACAGAGCTTCAGGCAGGACTGTTGTGTGAATCCATATTTTGGATGTAGTTGTCAAGTCAAAGCTGGAAAGGCAGTGGCAGTCTGCTAGCTATCAGCTAGATGCAATGTTCAGAGTATACTAAATATACAGCAAGGACAACTTTTATCTGATGAATCTGAACTTCCTTGTAAGGCAGGCTTTGAATACTTAAGAGAAGTAAGTGGGTGGAAGAAAATCTGGCTTGTGAAATTAATTGCTGAAAAACTGTGCATATTTCCACTTTTAAAAGTTTGCTAATGCAGGTTTCCTTCTTGTACTGAAGCCGTGAACACGATTAACAGCTCTGGTGCAGCCGTGCCCTGTGTGACTCCTGGCAGGGGGAGCTTGGCAGACCCTCTTGCTCTTCCTCTTCAGCACAGAGCCAAGCAGCTGAGTGCTGATACAGCTCCTCCCTGCTGCTCAGGAGTCACCTGCATCCCTTAACTACACACCTCCCAGGGCCCCGAGGCTGGTTAACTAGGGTCCTGTACATACGGGCTTGAGGGTACATTCTCTGAGTGAGGACGGTGGGTCTCTCATGCATTGTAAGAAGTAGTATCCTTGGTAGTGACAAGAAGGTGCTGGGTTCTGTGAGTTTTCTTGTTTGTTTTAGAGGTTGTTTTTTTCCAGTAATGAATGAATGCTATGATTCCCATCTAAACCTAAGCCTGGTCATGGTCCAAGGCACCTTTAGCCTGCCACACCTCTCATTATGTTTCTATCTCCTGTTCGGTAATGCCTGTTTCCCCTCTCTGTGCCTACAAAGTGCTGAATTCTCAGTGGGCAATGCTGTTAAGCTTGAATCCAAGTCATGCAGTAAGGTGCTGGCAGCATTTTCAGGAAAAAGCTGAAATGGGAAGCAGTTCTGTTGCAAAGTTCAGGAAGGAACTGGGCAAATGCTAATGGCAGCAATCTCATTAAAATCTGTCTTTGAGCTGCTGGAACCAACACATGATCTGCCTTACATGGACAAAGTCAGCTTGTGAGGTGTAATGTGACTGGTACTAGAAGTATTGTTCACTGGTGCTTGAAGGGTGAAAAACCAAACCAAACCCATGCAGGACGACTTTTAAGTCCACATTGGTGGAGAACTGAATCTGTAAAACTGCCCTGGGTCACAGCAGCACTTCCTGAAATGCCAGCAATACTTGTGCAACAAGGACATCCCCTTCAGTGTAGTGAGGTGAAGAAGGCAGTCTGACACAGAACGATCTAAGAGCCACCCTTTCCACAATCAGACACTAATTTAGTTTGGATTAATGCAACCTATAGGTGGAATTCAGCCCTCAGGTGGTCTAAGTAGCTGCTGCCATGCTGTCTGGAATAGGGGAAGGGTGATGAGCAACAGAAGACTTCTGGTGGAGCTTTAAGCTGTTTCTGCATTCAAGCAGGCATTGGTAAGAAGTAAGAGCATTAGACAGTCTGTGATTTTGCTAAGCACCCACTTAGTCATTACACAACATTAAAACTGGGATGCAGTCCAGTTGAAGTTGCACTGCACAGGCTAACAGCACTCTTCTGCCTTTTTTAATTAAGAAAGTGTAGGTCCAACTGAGTAAAAGCAAACGTAACAGATGTATGTTAGTCATAGTCAAACTTTATATTATGCATCTGATATATGTATTTTGGTACTGATGCAAAGTATCTTGTCTCTTGAATGCCATATTTCTTAATTCAGGAAAGGGAACAGTGGTGCTCTCTCTTTGTAAATGCACATGTTTACAGCAGAAGGAATCTGAAGTCCACTGCTGGAAGGGATGAATTAAATTGGGGAATGGTGCAAAACCAGAGCAGAAATTGCTTTTCAGACTTGGAAAAGAAGACTTATTTTGAAACAATGTTCTTAAAATTATTTTCCTCCTCTTATCACTGCAGATCTGACTAAAGACAGATTATTTCAGGTTCTGGAAAAGTTGAGCAAAGCTTAGTAAATTTCACAGTGATCTGAAACGTCTTCCCCAAACAACAGAGTAGAGTATGCTTTATTTCCTTTATTTACTGAATTAGTTTGAGAGTAATGAAACAGAAGTATAGCAAGCAAAGAGACAATTAAAAGTGAAAGGTTTCCTGCCTTGCAGCGGAAGCACCACCTGTCACAAAATTCGATTTGTCTAAAACGCAGAGGCTGAACAGTACAAGAACATCCCAAGCAATTCACTTCCTGAATACCAACTTGTGGGCAATCTGCTGCAAGTGCTAACCCAAGACAAGAGGACAAATGTGTCAGTGTTTGTTGGGAGACTGGTAGGAAATAGGAGTATAGACTGCCTGCATGCCACAGATGCAAAAGAATCCACTGTGCATCTTGAATAAAGTCCTTAAGTGATGTCTTCTCTTAATGGCAGTGTTGGGGCCTCTGATGTTTCAGCTGCAAAACCTGGTGGAGATCCTGTATTTCTAAACATAAGGTGAAATTTTCCTATAAGTAGAGTGAATTTTTTTTTTTTGTAAAATTAAGTTTCTGCCAAGAAATGTTTTACTGCTAAAACACTTGAGAGGTTCTAACAACTTCTTGATTCTACAACTTTTTGGTCTTCTTTAGCAGCAGTGACATGAACAAAGCTGTGTATCTCCAGCATCCAATGTAAATGCATTAATCTTCTTGTGAATAGATGTTTCTTAAAGGATACCATGATCTTTACTGCTTTCCTGGTTGCTATGCAAGTAAGAAGCAAGCACAAATGTAAATTAAATTGTGCTTGTTCTTACTCTACATCTCTCACCCTGTGTTGCTTAATATAGTCTGTCAAAGCCCCCGGGGCAAGGTCTGTGCCTGAAGAAGAGTGAATCATATACAGCATCACTGTTGTGTTGGCAGGAATAGTGTTCTTGACAGGAGATGGCTCCTGTTTGGTTTGGATAATAAGAGAAATAATTGGAATTTCAGCTTACACAAAGGCTACATTAGATTAGCCATGGGTTTTTTTCAAGTTTAACACAATTGAAAAACAATATTAGGAAATGTGTACAAAAAATTCATACTTTCAGCAGCATTTTTCATACCTCTTCTTAATTTCAGAGTTAAAATTAACTTATTTTAATTACTTAAGCATCTGTAGTAATGTAATTATTCTAATGATGTGCAGCTTTGTACTAAGGAATATTTAAGTAGACCCAGCTGAAATATTTGCTGTCAGCATCTGTATAGAGATGCAGGTTTGCAGTCCCTCCTGAGGCACCTGTTGCTGTTTTACACTTCTGATATTTTGGTCAGCAGTTGAAATCACGGGCCTGTAATGTAAATATCCTCTGTACAGCATGCTAACCATTTCTGCTTGGTTTCATATGCTGAGTTGCCATGTGTTACAGATTGTCACAGAAGTTTGAAATGTTCCCTGAAATAATAGAGAAGTTGCCTCCCCACCCCCCAAGAACTTCCTAAAAGAAAAGTAGCAGCACAGTTTTGTGTTATTTTTGCACTGATCTAACCCTGTAGGTGGGTGTTCTTATGCTGGAATAAGAACATGCCATTGTGATTAAAAGACAGCTCGTCTGTGGTGTGCATTTTTCCCCACGTAGAGCATCCCTGTGTCAGGTAGTGCAATTGATGCAGAAAGGAGATTGAGGTTCAAGAATTAGGAAGGTGTGTCAAGTTGATACTGAGAGGATTGGAAAGCTGGGGTCAGCTCATTTCATGTGATGTTTTTGTTATGTATGAATTCCCTCTCTGAATTAGTTCAAATAATCTTCTGAAAACTATGGATAGCAGTGCTTAGGGAGAAAGTGGGCTTCTGGGGTGAGAAAAAAATAAAATTAAATTGCTGAGAAACCAGCAGCCTCTGGTTTTGTGCCTCAAGTCCACATGTGAGATCGTTTGTAGAGGGCTGCACTAACCAGCAAGCTGTAGCTGTAATAGCTAATCATCCAGCTCCCTGCAATGTCTCTTGACAGCACTTAAAACACTGTTCTGTAGGTTACTGTGGTTGCTATGCTGATTTAAACAGATTTAATGAGCAGCTTTGAAGTCACTATTGAAAGCCTGTATTTAGGGAGGAGGTTTGCCACGTAGCAGGATGACTGTGAACGCTGCAGACTGGAACTGAATTGTGTTGAAATTTGGAATACTTACTGAATACATACAAGGGTCAAGTAGCCACTGGAGTCCCTGAAATATAGGACTGTACTTTAATATTCTGTATTCTGCAAACCATCTTTGTGAGTGTACTTGTAAATGTTTATCACGCTCTTGTGGAAAACAGTGTGCAGTTTGAAATCAGAAATCGCTCTTTCAAGCTTTCCTTTTTATTTATTTATTTTTTTAAATGAAGGCTTTCTACAGTTTATATAGAACTTACTGCTTTCCCAAAAGCACTGTGATAAGACTGCCACTTAGGCATTAGGAAAGACTTGGGTATCATTAGATATGAACAGACTAGCACTAGATTTGGAGAAAGAATCTTGTAGTGGAAGTGTCATTTTGTTGAATCTGACATTTGCAAGCCTGAGGCATTTTCCTAATGCCTTAATAGTGTAGAAGACTGTGCTTGCATTGTTTGTTTTGAAGTAATTTTGCCTAGAAACTTATAATTATACATTCTAACATATTTAGTTTAATATTGAAATATGAATGAATGTTTTAAGTTTTCATTCAGTGAAGGAATCAGAAATATATTTTGTGGAATAAAAGACTTTAAAATGAAGACTTCCCTTAGGATGCAAAAATGACTTCTGTAAAGACTTAATGAAGGAGTCCTCTAATTGCAGTCAGCAATTACTCAGCAATGAGTGTATTGATGAACATAAAACATTCTGTACAGTATTTTTCAAGAATTTTGTTGTGCAAAGAACATGCAGTTCCAATAACTTTTGAAATGGGGGCGGGGGCGAGCACTGACTACTCCCATCTGTTCCCTCTTAGGCTGCAGATCAGTTCTGCCAGCTCTGAAAGGTCAGTGGTACTCGATTACCAGGATGTGAGCTGCTCTGTTAAGCAGGGAGTTGGTGCTTTGGCAAAGATCCCTATGCAAACTGAGAAATATTAAATGTTTTAGGCTTTGAATTTTGCTCAGCAATTTCATTGGTTTTTATAATTTACTGACTTTTTATTTGTTGATTAAACTGCTGGGAAGTTTGTGTTTTTAAAATTGGTGTCTACTTCACAAGTAAATGTGAAACTTGGATTTCAGTTGCTCTTTGGACTGTAAGGTAATCATAAGTCTTCAAATTTTTTTTAGTATTAAATTATGCTTCCTTCAGTATCCCTAAGAGCTGCTTTTCTTTTCCTCCAGGAGACAGATGAGCAGAAACGTCACAAAATTGCCAGTGAACTTCTGCAAACAGAAAAAGCCTACGTTAGCCGCCTTGACCTCCTAGATGGGGTACATTTTTCTTGAACTTGCTTTTATTGTGTTGCCTTGAATTCACTCAGAGGGCTATGTGTAAGTGTGGGTATAAGTTACGTAAGATGTGGTGTGTTTTTCGCATTTTGCTGATTTTCCAGTCAGTTATTTGCTCTTGCCACATGACTTTGCCTATGCTTCTATTTTAAGAACACTACATTCTTTTCAAGTATTAGAATTTTGTAGATATTAATTCAATATTTTCCCTGTGTGTAGATGGCACTATAAGCAATAATATTGTTTGCTGGTAGTCCTTCCAAAAAGAGGATAGATAACCATGTCTTGGCTTCTGGTGAATTGGAAAAGGGTATCATTTTCTAATGTTGAAATCACCCACTCACAAGAAAATTACTAAATCCTTCTACCCAATCAGAATTTTTCTTTAGTGCCAAAGAACCTGGGAAGTTGACCGTTCCAAATGGTATATCCTCTCTTTTTCCATTATATGTTTAGACTAAGTTGTATTGGATGAACAGAAATTCCTCCTTCTGCAAGGGGTCAGACATGTACACTTTGTAGAATCTGATACCTCTTAAATGTGCAAGTCTGTAGTTCTTGACTGTTTTTCTTTCTAAGTTTTGTTTACTTACTCACATAACACATACACATTCTACCTGGATCCCTCTAGCTTTGCATTGCCTCACTCCATTATATTTTTCTCAGGCACCGCTGTTTAGAATTCTCAGGTCAGGTGTGTAAGTCCTGTACAAACAGTTGATGAAGAGTAAAATGTCTCAACTGGTATAATAATTGTTCAGGCTGTTTGGGCATCTAAGTGATTGTCCTCATGAAAGTGGATTTACATAGCAGGTTCACATTGTGATGGATATATGGTGACTTTTAAAAGCCAAAGTATTGCAGAAAAAAAATTCTTGGGTTTAGAGAAGTCTAAAAGCAAAAAAGGATAATGTTTACTCTGCTCACAGATTTTTCTGATGGGCAATGTACAATTATTTTCCTTGATGCCTTCATAAGTGCATTACTCCTGTGCCTGTTTCCCAAATATTAACTAGACAGAGTTCTGAAAAATGAATTTCGAACACAGCTGCTCAACTGCTGCTAATGAGAGGAAAGTAGAAGACTGAGAAGGGACTGTTACATTTCTGTACTTGGTTAAAAAGTTTTGTAATCTTTGTGATCTTCAAAGTAGCCTGTCAAAATTTAACTACCTATCCTCTCAGAGATGCAGCAAATTGAGCATATTTTAAAGTATATGTGAAAGCGTATGGCTTTTTTCCTTTTATGACACTGCTGCTGTCCTAGTTGGCATGATCAAAGTTCCTGTCTGCAGACTCTTGCAAGTTCTTACCCAAACTTCTGAAGCCCTTTCTAGGGAGGTGCAGTCTGTTCCAGCCTGGGAGAGGGAGACAAGGGACAGTAGATCTCCATAAGTACTTTTTTTATGTGCATATTAACAGATGCACATGTCTCTAGCCTTCTTGTAGCTCATCTAATCAGGCAGAGCCCACTGATGGGGAAACAATAGATGTTTTTTTTTAAAAAGAGACTACAGTAGAGTCCCATCAGAACTGGGCTCCTTCAGTCCTGTAAATGGTATGTGGGGACCACTCATAGTTGGCCACCTACTTTGATTTCAAGAGGATAAAGGGATGCAGCATACAAGGAAAGTGACCAAACATCATGGTCAGACATCAAGCTAATTGAAAAGAAAGGAAGAGTGGAAAATATGACTGGGAGACTGGGAAAGCTGAGATGATCGAGCTGTTGAAACAGACGGGATGTCTGGAGTTGATCCAAAATGGCACTACTTCAGTTTGGCTTCCCTTCTGGCTGCTCTGCCTGCAGTGCTCTCACAGCTTACAAGAAAGAAAGTGGTGTGTAAGGGGAGGAGAAGCTTTTCACTTCTGGTGAGGAAAAGAAATAAATGAGTTCCTCATTACCTGTCTATATTATTGAAATATTAATCTTGCCTCAGTTGTAGCAGGAGGGGTGGATAGGGGATCTTCCATTGATTAAATATAATAGGCTTATAGGTTTGGGGCTCTTTTTGTGTATTGCAGGTATTCTATTCCAGACTCCTTGAGGAAGCCAACAGAGGTTCATTTCCACCTGAAGTGATTAATAAAATATTTTCGAATATTTCATCAATAAATGCCTTCCACAGTAAATTCTTACTTCCAGAACTTGAAAAAAGAATGCAAGAATGGTAAGAGGCAATTCACTGGTTCATATGGTGCTAAACCCATTTCTGTAGTAACTCTGTTACAGGGTTGAGGTAGAGAAAGTACCTTCATAATGAAGTGCTCCAGGCCCAGGAAGTGCTGTGGGTAGGAGAACGTCTGCTCTTCCAGTCCTCATCAGGATCTGACTCAGCAGAGGACTTGCATCATTTGCTCAAAGTAAAGGACATGTATCTCACTGAAGCCAGTGAGATTACTCATGATCAAATGCCTTGCTAAATTAAGGCTTCAGGCTAAAATTGTGTGCTACCTGATGAATTCATTGTAAGTTGAAATAAATAACACATATGTGGTTTATGCTAATGTTGAAGCACTGTAACCTTTGTCATTATTGCTTTCTGTAATAAGATGGGATACATTAAAGAAGAAATTACAAATATTGTTTCATCCAGTTGTTTCACCTCAGCACATGTTTGGGTCTTTTATTCTATCTTACCTAGAATTTATTCTGAGGAATTCAAATGTTTGTCCATATATAATTTCCAGTTACGCTTTCATGTAACTCCTTTATTGTTAAAAAAACCCCACACTAAAAATGAGAAATAATTTATTTTTCTGACATGTATGAAAATCTCAGATCACAGAGTGGTGCTTTAGACAGCAGCTATTTGTCTTCTGACTGTAAGATGATTGCCCTTTAAAATGATGGTTCTTTAAAAATAGAATAGTTACCATGCACAAACACATGGTAGCTCTATATAGTCTATAGTGCAAGAAAGTAAATAAAATAAGTAATCATGAAATATAGGAAAGCTTAGAGCTTAATTTGTGTTCCTTGCAGAGTGACTGTGTAAGGTAAACTCACCCTGTTGTTTTAATCAATTGAAAAAAATCTGAGAGGAAACATGAATTCCTGGATTGCAATAGAGTGCATGCTCAGAAGCAGTGGAGTTCAGATGTTTGAAAAACAGCTTGCACTACCTTATTGCAGTGCTGTACATATTGGAAATTAAATTCATGGTGTAATCCTAAAATTCTTCTCTAGACACTCTACGGAGCACAGAAGATGGGTTGCACTACTTTACATATTTGCAAAATGCTAAATAGCTCACTTAAATTGTGTGTATAGTTATTTAGCTTCAAAGGTTGAAAAGTCCTTTTGCAGATAAGCTTTAACTATTGGTACAAAGCTAATAAATGTCATCACAAGTATATTTTCCATGTTGCTTGAAAACAACCTTTGTGCTAAGATAGCCTGTTTAAATGTCCTTGAAACATTATGCTTTTGGGAGGAGTTAGAAAAAGAGGATGCAGTTGAAGAGAGCTCTTTCTGATCACTGCTGAAAGAAAAATCTGAGGTAACTTTTTCTTCCCATCACCAGTCTCTGAAATTGTCTGGCACAGCAGCTTCTGCCAGCTAGAGAGTCTTTTCTTGGCAGATCCTCTCATTAGACACACAAAATTAAGTATATTCTACGGGTAGGTTTATGTGCTTCTATTATTCTTTGGCTTCCACCAAAAATAGCTGGATAAAAATTTCTGACACTTCTCTTGAGTTGTGGTTTGTTTTGAAAACTTACAATAAAAATATGTAGTATTGCAACTGGGAAAGCAGATCAGAAGGAGGTTCTTTCTTGGAAGAAAAGGCAGTGTGAATCTGAGCTTATTGGGTAAAAATGAAATTGGTAGTTTGAATGAGTTGAGCAACAGCTGGAGCTGAATCTCTCTTTTACAACATATGGCTTGAAAACACTGGAAACAGCCTTGTAGAAATGTATTTCCGATGAAGATAGTATAACAGAGCATAACAGTGATCCCATTTCATAGAACTAATGATCATGTAGTTCCAACCCTGCTGCTGTGGGCAGGAGTACCTTTCACTAGACTATCAAACAAAATAACTAGATAAAATATCTTGAGTCTTTTGTACCCAAGGATGGCCAATAAGAGATACTTGGGAAGAATATAAGAGCACTGCACAATAGCCTCATGGGGTAGAGGTGGTGGTGAAGAAATCATTTCACTGCTTCAACACAAAGTTTTGGAATCTGTGTCAATTAGATGCCACCTACTCATGATTTGTTTTGCTTTTGAAACTGCAACTTTGGGTTTTGTTGGATGCCTGTTAACTTGCATGTTGGAAGGGAAAGCAGTTGTTCTGTAGTCACCTTTGCTGTGGTGTGATTTTACAGACCTTTCCTTAGCTTTTTGCAGCCATGACAGTTTGAAATGAGATGATGCAAACCTTGATTAGTAAGGTCTATGTTTTGGGTTTTTTTCTTTTGACCTTTGGAAATATATTCACAATTCCTTCAGTTCTGTTTGAATTGGCATAATTTGTATTCTATTTTAAGTTAAAAATTAGGTTGCTATATTGCAATAAATTGACAACCCGGGGAAATGATATTCAGTGAATCCCAAGAGCCAGGGTTTGTTTTAAATGGCTACCCTGCCTTTGAAAGTGTATCTGTCTGCTTGCATGTAGAGTGGCTGAACAAATGTGTGAAGCTGCTAATTGCGGGTGGAGAGCCTTGGCAATTTCAGCGACCAGGTTCCCGCCCTGTCTTGTCCCCTAATTTCTAGGTCCAGCCATAGCACAGACCTCTGCCAGGTGTTACACAGGTTCTTTCCGCTCTCTTGGAGGCAGCTGGGACTGGACCAGCTTTTGACAGTCCTGCACTATTCACTATTCAAGTAACTTTTCTCCTCTGCACAGCTTTTCTCTTGGAGAAGGGATGTGTTGGAAGAGACTGTAGAAGTAATTGCAGTAGATTGCTTCACTTCAGACCACTATGACAACATTGATTCCAGACTTTCAGAAATCCAGAGGTACTGAGTTTCTGAGTGTGTCCTTGAAAATGAGACATGAAATGTGCTTCCCTCGTAGCTCTTGGAGATGCATGTGTGCTGCTCCACATTCTTTGTGTGCATTGAGGGTGCAGCTTCTCTTAGCTTCTCCATCAGTTGTGTTCCAATTCTATTTGAAGATGCTATCAGGAGTTGGGAGAAATGTGGGAAAGTTCTCAGAAAAGGCTAGAATCCAAGAGACACTCTCTACTTCATATGTTTCATTAGATAAATAATGATTTTTTAAAATTGTTAATGCAAATGTTTATGTAAGGCAGAGAAGGGAAGCTGTACAGTATGGATTTAGTCCTCAAACAAAACCACAGGTTAGATATTTTAGAGGTTAAAGTATGGCCAGAAAAAGACAATGTAGTATTAAGAAACTGCAAATAAAATAAATTAGGCCATGTTTTATAGACTAAACCTTTCAAGTTTTCATTATAGCTAGTGTTTCTTTCTTTAGTGTTCTACATGACCTATTATGCTTATACATAATCAAAGAGAATACAAACACTCTTCCTATGTTAATTCTGGTCAGTTTTAATGGTTATTTTGGAACCCTGTATGAGGTGATCCCAAACAGGAGGATTCTCTGTTAAATGCTTGAAGCCTCTTATAACCTTGTGTGACTTCTTTTCTTTCCTGTTTGCTCTGAGATTCCACCCTCTTACTTTGCAGGACTTCCACCCCTAGGATTGGAGATATTCTCCAAAAGTTAGCTCCTTTCCTCAAGATGTATGGAGAGTATGTGAAGAATTTTGATAATGCAATGGAATTGGTGAAAACATGGACTGAACGGTCACCTCAATTCAAATTCATTATTCAAGACATTCAGGTAATGGGGAGAATAATGAGAATAATGTAGATCTCTGACTAATACAAGCATATATAAAAATATGTAGGTTTGTGGATGAAAAAAAGGATCAAAGAGAAAATGAAATACCAACTGCCATAGAATTAAGGGGGTTTGTTTCTGTGGGCTTCATGCTGCCTTCTGTTTCTTCTTCTTCCCTCATATGTGCAGTCCACCCACAAAATTCCAGACTTTTCTCCTGAAAAATAGAGGAGCAAAGTATAAAGGTTGAAACACGTGAAGACTAAGAAATGTTGCATTTTGTTGTAGATACCAAACATAGGTCATTTTCTCCTAAAACATTATTTGTCAGTGCAACTATAGATCCTTGCTTTGAATTCCTAAAACTGTGTTGTTGGCTCCCGGTAATGCTGAGCCACGAAAGGTAAAGAAAGCTCGATAGTCGAGCAGTGCAGTGCCCTTGTCAGGGGTTCGTTCCGCACCCTCTGGTGCTCCCTGCGGGTGTCTCTGCGGATTGGCAGCCTTGTGTTCCACGGCACACGGAGCTCTTCGAAAGGATAAAGTACTCCTCCTGAAATTGTACTGCTCTGTGGGCTCTTGTGATTGTAGGCTGGGGAAGAAAGCTGTGTGTATGTTAATGTAATCTTTTCTTTGCCTAATCTAATTATATCTGAGATCATGGAAATGAATATATGGCTTAAAACCCTGCTGAGGGAGTTTGTGTTACCAATGAAACTCAAAGCATGCATTCCCCCCTCAGAAAGGTAAAATATACCTTCGTAGCCCATTTAAGTGATTGTTTCTAGTATGTGGCCATGAACTGTTCTTACTAATTCAGAAGTAATTCTCTTTTTGTGTTATTAGAAACTTCACTGAAAATACATTGGAGTTTAGGAGATTTTTTAGTAAGACTTTAACTTATGGGTCGAATACTTACTGCTGGATACTTAGTGATGCTTTTACAGTTGCTTTTAGGAAAGATGTTCTAATTACTTAGTTTGGTAAAGTAGTTCTGTTTTCTTTCAGAAGGTCTGTCATGCGTATTTCAAAATACATTATTTATGTTTCATCAATCATAACTTTTATTTTACTATATCGTAATAACATTTTGCCTGCTACATTGAAATATGTTTACAATTTTTTAGAAGGAAAAAGTGTGTGGAAATTTGACATTGCAACATCACATGCTAGAACCAGTACAACGCATTCCACGCTACGAGATGCTTCTAAAGGACTACCTAAGGAAATTGCCTCAGGATTCTCTAGACTGGAAAGATGCTGAAAGTAAATATCTTTAGGCCATTAAAAGAGCTGTAATAAGATATTAGTAAGAGAATACTGTAAATTAAAGATATTTTCAGGACAGATAAAGTGAAGAAATACTTGTGAAAAGATTGATAGGATTTCTTCAGGGGAGTCATGGGACTCTTCGAAGAAAGTCTGTGTGACTTGAAGTTAATGGAAAAAAACATAAAGCCTTTTGTATTCTCCTCCTGGAGCACACAAGTTTTGCCTTAGTTTTGGAACAGCACACAGGTTTTGATTTGTTTGCTTTGCAGATGATCAGGGCTTGTGGTGGCTTGTTTGTTTGTTTGTTTTATTTTGTTAACATTTTGATTTGCTTTATGCACACTTAGAATGTATAAATGTTATTTGTAAAAAAGTGAAGTCAGACGCACTGTATTTTTAAGCTTCTGCAGGGAAAAAGAACAGTCCACTTTTAAATTTCTTCTTCTCTGTATTTATACAAGAACTGTTCTAAATATTTCCATGGATTGTTCAAAATCACTTGCCAGATAATTTTTTGGTGATATTTAGTTGTTAGTATTATTACAGTAAACACTTGTAAGATGAGCTGTTTCAACTGAAAAATATAGTTTGACTTTCTGAACTACTTTGAGAAAAGAAGGGAGAGTCACAAAAAATGTGATTCTAAGTGCTGTGAAGGCTAGAGTAATCTGCAGTAATTCTCTTCTGATCTTTCCAGATTATAATTTCTATTTAGTAGCTGACTTTATTATGCTTTGCACTTTACCTTGTTTTCTGTTTATTGCAAACTGAAGAAATATATTGTACGTTGTAATTTACATAAAAACAACAAACATTTTTGTGGAATTACCTTTTTTTTTTTTTTTCCTATATAATACATAAATATGTAAAAATGCAGCTTTTTGGTTTTACTATTTTCTTTTTCTTCTGTCTAGAATCCCTGGAAATTATATCCACTGCAGCAAGTCACTCGAACAGTGCAATTAGAAAGATGGTAAATGATCCTTGTTTTCCTGTTCACGTTTCAACACATTCTATTTGAGTATTTGGTGAAGCTAGGAGTGTGAATTGCAAACCTTCTCTAAAATGGCAAAAATTGGTTTCCTGGGTCAAAGTGATTGCTCTTATTTAATGTATTTATACAGCTCCTGGGAATGATAGGCAAAGTCTGGCATTGTGCTTAATTCCCTCAAGTAGAAAATGGGACAGACATTTCCTCTGAGGTTCAAATCACTGATATGGTGCTTAATTCTTAACCATGTTTCATCTATTTCTGTCCATGCAAGGATAACAGTTATAAAGAGTGGTTACTGTTTCTCTACCCTATTGGACAGGCACAATAGATATTCATTAACATGTGAGAACTTTTGGGCAAGAAATCATGCAGGCCATACATATAACTGCATTTTTTAAATTACTGAGGATATAACTTGTCTAAAAGTATGTCTGACTTTATCAACTAAGTTAGTTGGTCAGGCCGCACATACCAGGTGTATTTTTATTTTTCAAAGCTATCATTCTCCAGACTTCAGCACCCATATTTAATTCAAACATGCCTAAAGATCTGTGCTTTCAATTAATGAGTTTTATAACTGTATTTTCACCGTATAGGAGAATCTAAAGAAGTTGCTAGAGATATACGAGATGCTGGGAGAAGAGGAAGACATTGTGAACCCCTCCAATGAACTGATAAAAGAAGGGCAGATCCTCAAACTCGCTGCTCGCAATACATCTGCTCAAGAACGGTACCTTTTCCTGGTAAGCGTGGTGGCCTGGTTTGCAGCAGGGGCTGGATGCCTTTGGAGACTTGAAGGAAATGCCAAAGGGAGAGGGAGGTCCCCTGGAGCTGCTGTCTCGGGAGGCTGTGCTGCTCTGCAGGGCGTGGGGCCATGGGGGCTCCCGGAGCCGCAGGCAGAGCCAGCCACTGGTGTCACTGTCACCGAGCCCCTGTCACATGAGCTGGGCTGAGGATGCTCCGTGGCTGCAGAGCTGCCTGCCTTGCTCCAGTGCTGGGAGCTTTGTTGTTGCTGCACTGGATCCAGCCTATGAATGTTCACAGAGGGGAAAATGAACCACTTGCCAGACTCCTTTTCCTGTGCTCGCTGCAGTCCCTGAAGTTTCAGAGCTCTTGTTGCCAGTTCACAACCAGATTCAGAAGGTTATTTCAGGGTGAAACAAGGTGCTGAACAGGCTCACGCTCAGTGGGCTTCATTCCCTGGCTCATGCTGTCCTGGCAGATCCACTCTGTTCCCCTGGTATCCCCCAACTCCCTCCAGAAAACTATTTACAGCCGTTTATTATAAATGCTGGTCCTAGAGCATTAGAACTTGGACATTCTCATTAAACTGAAATGTAAAAGCTTAGGATCTTAGTCCTGATAGATAGTGTGTTGAGGTCCCAGTAAGGCTCATGGTCCTGGGGGAGCTTGTTACCAAGGCAGGTCATCCTCTCATTAGGTGCCTGTGTCCTGTCTTGGAACCCACAAACTACAGCCATACTCCTTTACAGTTCCCTTGGAAAAGGTTTGATGTAGTTGCTTTCCATGCATTAGAAGTTTCTAATACATTTTTGCTTATGGGCCTCTGGCATTGCCTGTCTTCTGGTTAATGAAGCCTAGTAATGAGTTGCTGAGGCACAACTCCTGCTTAACTCTACTTCAAACAAAAGGAGAAATCATTGAATAGTAAGACCTCAAATGGGGCTAGACAGCTGATTAAAATGATGTTCTCTTCATATGAGACGTGACATGTTCAAATTTGCTGTATCTGTGATACAGACTAGGCAGTGGACTAGACAGGATTTCTATGAAATAGGATTTAACTGGAGTGAGTTTTTCTTTTTAATACTTAATTTTGAGAAAAATGTAAGGGGAAAAATGTGAGAAAATGAAATACTGTAGATCTGATTTAATAACTGTGTTTCTAGGCTTAGACATTTAAACATTATTTAAAGTTCTAATGTTTAATAAAGGAATATATCTTTGTCCTGCTCATGTACTATTTTTTCCCCTTTGGTAGGAAGGCTTTCAGGGAATAAAAACTCTAAGAAATGTTCTTCTGTCTTGGATAAAAGACACAAAATGTCCTCAAGTAATAATAGTCACAACTTCTGCAAAACCAAATGGTTTTGGTACAGGATAAATATAAATGTATACACTGAAGAAAAGAGTTCTTATGCTGCAGTTTAGAGTAGGTTTTGCAGTATTGAGTCATAAGAATGGGATTTTTGCTTAGAAAAGCTTTACAGTGGCATATAATATCTAGTCTGAGTATAGTTTGATAATAGACGTTATGAAGACTTGCATATACAGAGCAATTATTATATCCACTGAAGCTTGTCCTTTAATCTTACTTCTCAACAAATAAGAAAAGATTTGTTTTATATGAGAACACCAAAGCTCTAATGCATCAACTAATCAGGAAAGAGCTAGCTTTCTCACCCACCAAGTCTAGCTTTGCAATAATCACCAGCTCTCAGTGGATAAACGGTGGCTTTTTCTTAATGAAAACCTGTGTGTTTATTTTTTTCCTCAGTTTAACAATATGTTGCTCTACTGCGTTCCCAAATTCAGCCTGGTAGGATCGAAGTTCTCAGTTCGGACCAGAGTTGGCATAGATGGTATGAAGATTATAGAAACTCATAATGAAGAATATCCACACACTTTTCAAGTGTCTGGAAAAGAGCGAACACTGGAGTTACAGGCCAGGTAAGCAGTATTTTTAGCTAGTTTTTGGAGGATTAAATATATACACACAAAAGACTGGACTAATAGATTTGGAGAAAGATGCAGTGGATGTCATTAAAATAGCGGTGTTTTGAAAATAACCTGCCAAAAATATCATAAATTGTCAGTCCAAGAATCTCTCTGAGGAGAAGATGCATCTACAATGTGTAGCACATTGTCTGACTTCACAGAAATACCTAAGATAGGTGTGAGGCTGTGACTGGGCTGGCTGGAAAACTGCAAGCAGTGTAGCTGTTCAGTGCCAAGGCAGTCTGTGTGACTGAAGTGTTCTTGGACAGGGGAGCTGGGAAGGGGAAGCACTTGTTTAGGACCCTTCTTGCTTGAAAGTCTTGCTGATACTGCAGAACAACACAAGGAGCTGTTTTTCTTGAGATGTTGTAAAACTCTTTTACATCCTTCAGAGCAATCCATAGAAAAATAAAATTTTGTGTGACTAATACTGCATGACTGCAGAAGGATTTTTTCCCATTACAGTATCCAAGGGAGAGGCCACTTTTGAAGAGCCAGATACACTGCACTGTTAATTCTCCTGTTTCTAACTTAAAGTTTGCAGATGAACCCTTTCTTACTAGCACTAGCCAGTAGTTTTGAATAGTGTTATTACTTGTGATATAAGATGCCTTTCCAAGGATTTGAATGTCAAAGTTCTTCTGATATATTTTAAAGGCAAAGCTGTCATACAAGATCAGAGTTGGATATGCTTTGTCTCTCATCTCTGACTTGTCTGTATATCTCATCTGTACTTATTGCTAAGTCATCTGTATCTGGTCTGGTGCATAAAAGGGACATTTCTGCTCTTTGGTTTAAAATATTAAAACATGTTTTTCCTTTAGTTCGATTAGATGCTCTTCTTGTCACTGTTGACAATAGCAACAACAAAGAAGCATTAAGGAAATTGCTTTGGGGAGGCAGTAAGATTTAAGAGGTACACAGGAGAAATGTGTGTTAGTATATGAACTTATAACTCATGAAATGAGAGGAGAAAAACACACCTGAACTTTGCATTGTCTTCTTTTCCTCTCTATTCTGTTAAAAAACAATAATCATTTTAAAAAAAAAAATCTAGCAATGCTTAGTGATTGCAAATTTGTGAAGCCTAAGGTTGTGCCTTCTGGTTTGGTTTGGTTTCTTTGTTTAAGTTGGACAGTTAACAATTAGTATTCTTTTAATTTAAATTCTTGAGAAGTACTTCAGAATCACTTGGCTTTTGCAAGAAGTTGTTGATAGTGAGTTAATGTTTCCTGAATTAGTCTTCGACTAATGTGTCAAATATTTCTTTTAGTTCAGAACAAGATAAAGAAGAATGGATAAAGGTAAATTCATCTACATTCTTTATTTTCTAACCACTTTTTCACTGAAGCAATCAAAAAAGTAATATTCATATTTTCTCTCTGTACCTTCCCTCTGCTGATTGATAACTGGTCAAAATGCAGAGTCTGTTTTAAATTTAAATTTTTATGTTTGAGGAATTTCTCCACTTCCTTTAGGCGCTGCAGAGTACTATTGAAGCTTTTCAGCAGAGGAATGAAACTTTCAGAAACGCTATTGCTAAAGAATATGAAGACATGCCTGTTGAGGTTTCTGTAAGTTGCTGTTATTCCTTTATAACTTTCTTAGTGCCCATTCTGTTCTTCAATAAGTGGAAAAAGTTTGGCAGAAACTTTGTCTTCAAGCTCATCATTCTTATAGCAGAGTCATCTTGTTGGTAATTGTTTTTCTTTATAATGCCAAATCTTACAAACAAGCCTCTTTCTTTCTTGAATCACGTAACAGAGCACCCTTTCAGTGATGCATCATGATTTTTGACTAGGTCCTTTGTTATTTCTTTTATAGATTTCAAAATGCATCTTGAGCTATGTTGTGCCATTTCCTTTCCAGAGGAAGAGAGAAATTATTTTCTCTATTTCAAGTACTGTGCAACTTTTTACTAGCTTTTCTTTTTATTCTCTCCTTCTCCTCCTGCCCCGCCCTTCAGAACGCTGAGCTGGGGAAGAGAGCCCCGAGGTGGATACGGGACAACGAAGTAACCATGTGCATGAAGTGCAAGGAGCCCTTCAATGCCCTGACAAGAAGAAGGCACCACTGCCGAGCCTGTGGACATGTGAGTGCAAAGCCCTGCTCCCTGTAGCTGGTCCCCAGGCTTGGGAATGTCTCCAAGCCAAGCACCTACTTGACTTCCCGTGGCTCCTTACTATCACAGGATCATGGAATGGTTTGGCTTGGGAGGGACCTTAAAGATTATCGAGTGCCAGCCCCGCTGATGTGGGCAGGGACACTTGGTACTAAACCAGGCTGCTCAGAGCCCCATCTGGTCTGGCCTTGAACACTTCCCGGGATGAGGCATCCACAGCTTCTCTGGGCAGCCTGCTCCTTGCTGGGGAGCTTGTTGCTGTGCTTGCAGCTGAAAGAAGCAGCTGTGCATATCACAAAGGACCCTCTGTCTGCTTTAGCTGGCGTGGTAAATTTGGCAGTAATTTGGAGCAGTGGAAGATGCGTGTTTGTGTAAAATGTCCCAAGCCCCCGGACATGCTATATTGTTAGTTTTGAGTGCCTTCCACTAATATGAGCAGTTTGAAGACCCTATTAAGCAGGAATAATCCAGCATTATTTTGGGCAGCACTGGCTGTTTCCTCTTTCCATTCTGCTACATCCTCTCTCCTCTTTGGAAGAAGACCATGAGCCCTGCAGTTTTTCTTTGGGTTCACTTGGAGCTGTTCCCAGCTGGGTTCAGTGTGTAACTGTGTGAACACGCACATCGGTATTGCTGCTGCTTTCAGTGTAGGATGCTACAGTAGCATATCCAGCTTTAAAGCAAACCTCAAATAGTGGCATGACTTAGGAGTTTTCAGGATGTAAAAGAAGACCAAACACTCTGTGCTTCCTTCTCTCACCATCCAGCAGCTCCGCCTTTCTCCACCAGAGGGCAGTACCAGCCCAGGTTTGATCTTTGTATTGCAGGGTCTCTCCTGTGATTTCTTTCTAATGTTTTCATGTGGTATGAAGACTTACTGCGTTCATAGCGCTGCTTGTATGCTTTGCAGGACACTAGAGACTTTTTAAGAAGCTCTGAATTATTGATTGTACAGTTGTCTTTTAGGGTTCTGTCCCCTCCCCCGCCCCCCATCGTTCTGTTTAAAACTCTGTTAATCTTAAAACCACACCCTTCCTTTTTATTTCCCCTTTGTTTAGACTCCTAACTACTTCCCTCTATTCCTGTCCTATCACATGTCCTTGCACTTTAACTCCCATGAAAAAATGTGTTAAAATTAATTTGGTTCAACCATGGCTCTCCAGCAGTGACTGATTTGGAATACTTACCTAATATTCTCTAGAGCTACTAGCTGAAGGGAGTGATGTACATTGGGACTGCAAAGCTCTGGTCCTCAACAAAAGCTTGTTCAGATGTTTGAGTGGTTCAAATCCCTTTGTCTACCTTTCCTCAAAAAGCTACACTCGCATTTTTTTATTCAGAGCTGCCTTTTTCACATGAAAGAACAATTCTGTGGAAAACCATTTCTAATGAAAGAACATCTCTCAGATCTCTCTTGCATTTCAGTTATATACATATATATAGTGAAAAGAACAATCAGGAAAAATCAGTGTGATATTGGTTTATTTATTTTGTGTACTTATTAATAGATTCTAAAACTGTAAATTATATATACATGTATAAATTTTAACCTGCAAATATTTATAAGCAGGTTAAATAACTAGCCATTTCTGATTTTATCAGATTTTTTTAATCATTAAAACGGTATCTCAATTGTAGGTTTCATTCATTCAGCTTGTTTCTGAGGTTACGTAGAAAACCAGATGGTAAATATACCTTTTCAGGTTGGGATCTAAAGAAACTGGAGGATTTTGTTCCTGCAGCGTGGCTTGTGCTATATTCTGATTCTATACTTAACTTCAGCCTAGAGATGTAATTGAAAGCCTAATGTGATTTTATGCAAAGTACAAAATTTTCACCAGGTAAATAGTAAAAAGCACTTCTGGTTAAGAAGTGGTGGCACAAATATGGAAAAATAATTATTTTCAATGAAGTTAAGGTGTTATCTTTTTTCTTCTGAATAAATAAAAATGTGCAAAGTAGAATAATACTAATTTTTAATTAAATTATATTTCCATAATTTTCTATAAGTACTTAAATTTTATTTGAATGTTATCTTTTTTGTTTCTAAGGTGGTTTGCTGGAAATGTTCTGATTACAAGGCACATCTTGAATATGATGGCAATAAATTGAACAAAGTCTGTAAGGACTGCTATCATGTTATAATTGGCTGTACAGACAGTGAAGAAAAGAAGAAGAAAGGCATCTTGGAGGTATGTAATTAAAAAATACTATGTATGTATAGCTCCTATCATTTTGACTCATCAGTAGGTGAAAAATGGTAACATTCTTGCAGGGCCTATTTTTCATTTGAAAAGTAAAAAGCATGTGGATCAAATTCATCTCATTCAATAGATTTGGGTTTTCAGCACTGACCTTTGCAATACTGCTGTGTTTCTTACGACTGTTTTTAAGGGGGAATTATTAGCCTTAGAGGTTGTTTGCTTATTTCAGTTACATCAGCTCCTGTGATAAAACATTGTTTCCTTATAAATCTTCAGTTTTCTTCTTCTGTATTTAAGCTTTCATAGCAACACCCTATGGCTCCTGCAGTGATTCTTGAAAACAAATACCCAGACTGCAAAAAATGGGGATGGGGAAGAATTTTGCTCTTCAGACTTTGAGTAAGACGGTTTTGATGAAGGTATACAATATACCTTTAAGCTGTCTGGTGTGTCTCAGCTTTTGACATCTAAAAGTTCAAGGTCTCAATCAGACAAAAAGAACCATGTTTCCTTTATGATCAGAGGGATAATGAGGCATTTTAGAATTGCAATTACCCTTCACATTCCTTAAATGCCCCTTTATAACCCTTTTTAAAATGCCTGGCATATGTTAGAGAAAGAGCATCCTAACTTTGTCAAGGCATGTATTTATCTTAGGAATTAGTAAAGAATAATTGACCCTTGAGCTAAATACCAACAAGAAAAGAAAGCAAAGTTAAGATACAGATTGTAATTCCATATACAGTTCTTAAGTGTAGTCAAGTCAACATGCATTGACTGTACTCTCTTCAGAAAGACAGAGTAAGGAGCACAGAACTCCACTAGCTTCCCTTGGGGTCAAGATCCTGGCATGGTTCCATGGCATGGTGCCTTTTCTAAGGCAGTTGAAGGAGTTAGTTTCACAGAAATGTTTCTCTGCAAGCTGGGTCTCTTGGCAGTGGAGTGGTTGGTACCATGTGCAGCATTCAGACTGCATTGCTGCTGGGAGGTGAAAAAAGCTAATGCAAGGAGATCTTAACACATCATCATCCTGTGTTCTTTCTGATTGTCTCAGGTTCACTATTTAACCTGAGTAGCATGTTATTCTGTCTTCAGTTTTTAAGCAACTAACCTAATCTTTTCTCTAGGATTAGTTCTTGCATGCTTATATTATTCCTAGAAGCATGTTTCATTCCTATCCTGTGGTAATATTTTGGCTGCCAAAATAGGCTAGTTGTCATGTTGGATAGTTAGTGGCATTAACTATTAGGATGTTATTTTGGAAATCAGACATTGAAGATGCTCTGATACAGAGCAAGGCTAGTTGTGGTGGCCAAATGAAATTTAGAGAGATCTAGAAGTATATAATCCAAAATAACTGATGAAAAAAAGGAACCGATTACACATGTTAAGGGAATACATGTTGTGATTGTATGTATTTATTATATATATTCTCCATAAATCCAGTCCTTCATGATCTTTCTTGGGTATTTCCTGAAGCTCTTTTGTAGATACTATCCAAGATTTTAAATGAATGGTGATAAATTTCTGCTTTTCTGTTTGGTATGTTTTTAGTCTTTATTGAAGGAAAGTTTATTTTCCTTTTTATGCTTTATACTTTCTCTTAGATTGAATCTGCAGAGGTCTCTGGAAACAGTGTCATATGTAGCTTTCTTCAGTACATGGAAAAGTCCAAGCCCTGGCAGAAAGCATGGTGTGTGATACCTAAACAGGAAGCTCTCGTGCTCTACATGTATGGTGCTCCACAGGTATGTGCAGTGAAAATGGAAAAGATTTTAGTCATTATTGTCACTGACAGCTGAGGAAGAGAAGTCAAATAGCTTGGGAATGGAGGAAAGATCCAAGTGTTTTCACCAGCCTGTATAGCCAGTGAGAGGTAGTGGGCAGATTAGTTGTCTGTTCTTAACCAAGAACTTCTTCTTCTTAGGATGTGAAAGCTCTGGCTACAATTCCCCTTCTGGGCTATACAGTGGATGACACTCCAAGAAGTGCTGACCTCCCCCACAGCTTCAAACTGACCCAGTCTAAGTCTGTGCACAGCTTTGCTGCTGACAATGAGGAACTGAAACAGAAATGGCTAAAAGTTATCCATTTAGCTGTCAAAGGTGAGACACCAGAATGTCAAAATGAACTGCAAGTGAATTTAGAAGAGCAGCCTGAATCTTCTAAAAGATCTGAATGCTGAAGTTCAAGAATACATGTCATTTTTAAAAGATTTCAATTGAAATTGTGGTTAACCCTTTGTGTTAACCTTTCTTTGCTCAATCAAGAAAAAGAAAAAAAAAAGAAAAAAAAAAACAAAAAGAAACTTCTTAATACCATACACATCTTGGCACTTTATGTTTGGGAAAAATTCTGGTCTTTTTAGGGATCTTTTTCTTATATTTATGTTCTGTCAATAAAAGAGATGTACAGGTCCATTTCAGAGACTTTTTAAAAAAATGTGAATGCTATTAAATATACTTACTAACTTTACTATACTACTTGTTTGTCATAATGCAACTTTTTTTTTTTTTTTTCTTTGAAAATCCAGTTGCTATTCACTTAACATTTGCTACTTTCATTAAGAATGCAAATATTTTAAGCTTCCTACTTACATGTTAGGACTTGCAACAGGATAAAAGATATACCTCCACATTGCCAAAATAGATCTGTACTTAAATATGCAGGGACAGTTTGGTTTAATGTATGTAGTTTATAGATTGATTTCCACAGATCTGTACATATGTTGTATTCACTTGTCTCTTTAATTAAAGTAATGCAAATTGCTTTCAGAGGTATATTGGCTTCTAAGGTTTCAATTTATCAAGGAAAAAATCTAATGATTTTCAATCTAGAAATAAATGGTAAAATATGAGAAAGCTATATATAATATATGTACAGTATTAAAAATGTACAATACTTGATTTGTGCTTTGATTTCATGATACTGGGTTCTTATTAGTGAATAATTTATTTTAAAAAAGCATGTTTTCTATTTGAAATTAAACACAGTCATAAATTGAAAAATGCTGTTCAGTGATTTGTTTTAATAGCTGGCACTTAATGACCTAGATATTTTTATGCATCAAAAAAATAGCAGTAATGTAAGTGGCATGCAATGGACATATGAGTTCCAGTTGTGTTTAAACGAGTAGTCGCTTTTCTTCAGTGTCCTATCACTGGTAGCTTTTAAGGGTGCAGTAGTTTGTTACTCAAAGGCAATATGTGGTTTGAGAAAAGCAACAGATTCTAATAACCTGTGGGGAATGTGTAATTTTGCTATTAGGGTTACTGAACAAAAGAACATGTTGAACTTAAGTTTTTTAATTTTTGCAGAAGATTAGATCCTGTAATGCTTATTTATGACAACAGTCTTCAAGGGTTATTGTTGTAAAGGGGAGCCTGTTTTATAAAAATTTATTATGAAGTCTGAGCTTGCAAATCTCAAGTTGTATTAACTAACATAATTTGTTTTCTGCTTCTGGGAAGAAGGACTCATTAGCTTTACAATATTAAGTACCTTATGAACTTCCATTTCTTCCATTAGGGTTTTTATACATAGAGGCAAATGACCTTCCTAAAATCTTTGCTGTAATATCCTTGGATGAAATATGATAAACTCAGAGGTGGTGATTGACTGTCAAGTAGACAATTAAAATCATTGTTGTTTTTCCTTTCCTGAACCCTTAAAGGAGGGAAAATATGTAACTTCTACAATCAACTTGTGGTAAGAACATTCAGGAGTCTTCTCAATATATCTGCAATCTGTATTTTGAATCCTGTCAAGCTGAAGAGCTCAGGTTCAAGACCAGTTTTGCTAGAAACATGAGAGCAGATTTAAATTCATGCTTTTTTATAATGACTTTGGCAAACAAAGTATTCACTGAACTCCCACTCCCACTTTACTCTTTCTGTGAAAGTATAGAGGAAAAAAAACCCAGCTCATTTTGCATTTAATAAGGGCTTGTTAAATTTTTAGGGTCAAGTGTACATGAGCATGCAGTGTCTATCATTCCTTCATAAGAAGCATGTCACATAACTGAGGATTTTGCTCTCACCTACACAAATCCAAAATCTATCATAGCCTTTAGATTTCAAAGCTTTACACTAGTGCTAGTAATGATCAGGACATGGTATTGTAGAGTACTAACTCTCCAGCTGACTTTGTGCATGTCAGTTCTGAATTCTTCCTTGGGTGCAGATTATTCTGTGCATAACCCTAGTACTACTTCTATCTGATGTGCAAGCTCTTCTGTAATTCTCTAAGAGATTTTATGTTACTTCTACTGTCAGCTGTGTTTACCTTTATTAATAGGCAGCTCAAGCCTGGTTTGGCTCCTGTTGGTGAGTACCATCAGATCTTTGCTGAGGTCTCCCTAGCTAATACATGTCATCTTACGCAAGATATACCTTGGCAAGGGAAGGGGGAACATTCAGGTAAGCAAGAACTCTTGATGGCTATCTTTCTTTCGTGGTCATCACCCAAAAGTGGGTATCTTCTACAAGAGCCTCAAGTGCAATTGTGGGATATGGAGAGCTGTCCTACCAAATCCCAATGTATAAAAACTGTTTCCCATGGTCAAGATGTAGAGTGTAAAGGAAGAAGTTGCCCTAGAAAAGTTCCCAGACAAGAGCTATACCAAAAATAATACAATGGTATAACTGTACCTATAGAATCATAGAATCAGTTAGGTTGGGAAAAGACCTCTAAGATCATTAAGTCCAGCCATTACTCAGCACTGCCAAATCCACCACTAAACCATGTCCTTAAGTGCCACATATCTTTTAAATACCTACTGGGATGGTGACTTAACCCCTTCTCTGGGCAGCCTGTTCCGATGCTTGACCACCTGTTTGGTGAAGAAGTATTTCCTAATATCCAGTATAACCTCCCCTGGTGCAACTTGCCATTTCCTCTTGCTCTATTGCTTGTTGTGTGGGAGACAGTCCCCCACATGGCTGTATTCTCCTTTTAGGTAGTTGTAGAGAGCACTGTGGGTCCCCAGGAGCCTCCTTTCCTCCAGACTACGCAACCTCCCTTTTCTCAGTCACTCCTCATCAGATTTGTGCTCCAGACCCTTCACCACCTCCATTGCCCTGTTTTGGACTTGCTCCAGCACCTCAATGTCTTTCTTGTCATCAGGGGCCCAAAACTGGACAGAGGATTTGAGGTGTGGGCTCACCAGTGCCGAGTACAGGGGGACAATCACTGCCCTGGTCCTGCTGTCCACATTATTTCTGACACAGGCCAGGATGCCATTGGCCTTCCTGGCCATCTGGGCACATTCTGGCTCATGTTCAGCAGCTGTTGACCAGCACAGCAGGTCCTTTTCTGCAAGGCAGCTTTCCAGCCACTCTGCCCCCAGCCTGTAACTCTACATGGGGTTGTTGTGACCCAAGTGTAGGACCTAGCACTTTGCCTTGTTGAATCTCATAGAAATGGCTTGACCTATTGATCCAGCCTGTCCAGGTCCCACTGAAGAGCCTTCCTATCCTCCAGCAGACCAACATCCCACCCAACTTGGTGCTGTGTAATGCATTCTGTCTTCTAAGCTCCTGCAAACTGAATTCTAAGCCAAACAGGAAGCCCTATTCCAAATAAATGATTAGGAAACTGTTTAATTTAACAGCAATTCCTCTGCTGCCTTGTTATAGCAGTATTGAGTAGCTGAAGCTGCTTAAATGGTTGCAGCATCTCCCAGATGAAGCCCTGCATTTGAGCATAAACAATTTGAAATGAAGTTTGCATTGGGAGTTATTTGTTTGGATTTTAGCCTCATGTTTGCTCTCAGCCATTAAAATTTATATAGCACAGAATATTTTATTTACCCTCATGAAATCTCATGTTCTCATAATCAGTAGCTTGATCAGAATTGTTCTTTTCCAAGTCAGAATGCCATGGCACTCAAATATATAGTTCTGAGTGTATTTTGTAGAAAAAAGTATGTACTACTGATAATAGAAGGCATCAGAAGATGGAGAAATTGCTTCTAAATTTAACCACCCTGCTTTCTTCATTTTCCTCAGACAAGCCCTCCTACAGTATCCAAAACTTTAAATTGTAAATTATGACTACAGAGGAACAAATTCAAAGTCGTAACTGTTGTGGCTTAAGTATTATGACCAAAGCAGTAAAATTAAAACCATCATTCTAACAAGGTGGAAACTGTTCCCACTTCAGCTGTTCAATTCTTAAAGGAAAAGAAAAAAGGCATTAAATTTATTAGCATAGAGTTGTGTGTGTAAGGAATAAACTGTAACTGAGCATTCATTCATAATACATGAATGTATGTGAATGGCTCTGCTAAATTATTTAAGGTTTGCAATTCTTGTGTTCAAGAAATACTTGTTTCTCACTTTAAAAGTGATCAGTCTTTTGTGCGATTTAAAGCAGATCAAAAGTTATTTGTGTGGTTTTATCTGTGTGCAACCAGAACAATGGTTTCATTTTATCATTAATATTTTTTGGAGCATAGTAATATATTTTTTGAAATTACTTATTTTTCCCCCATCCTGGGAAAAGAGTGTATTGTGACATTGTGCCATTCCTCCAAACCCTCTAAACATTCATTTTTGGTATCAGGTATTCCTGCTTGGTTGAAGAGCTGCTATAAAACCTAGATTATCTAGTACTTTCAAATCCCCTTACACTGAGTAGTTTTGTTTATTCCAAAATGTATATATAACTTATATGTGCAAAATAGATACTGAGAATACGAAACATTCTCTTCTATTTGGAATAGAATATTAAACCACTTTAAATTGCATATAGTGGCATCTTTTTTATGCAAAACTGTCTCAAAGTGCTTTATAAATCTCCTCAAAGATTCTAACTCCCTTTTATTGAAAAGAGGATTTTTATTCTTCATGTTTTCAAATTATGGGTGAAGACAAGGCACTGATTAAATGCAGAAGAAATACACTACCACCTAAGTAAAATTTAGGTGAGATTATAGAAGTATGTTCTAAATTAGAGAGTTCCCAGTGGAGTCAGAAGGAAAAAAATATATAAAACAAACAATAACAACAACAAAACAAAACCCAACCAAACAACAACAAAACCAACAAAAAAAGCAACCAAGTGTGAAAGATGTGGAAAAACTCGACAGGTTGTTTTGGCTCATCATCACATAGCTAGTATAAAAAATGGTCAACTTTTCCTTTCAAGGCAAGATTAAATAAAATTAACAGAGGGTACTGGTTCCTTATACTGAAGGAAAGACTTTCAGGAAAGAAATACACATTCCACATGGAAATAATTCTAAGCAATAACAAAGGGGCTTTCTCCATAAATCTATTTAGAGATCTTTAGCTGGTATAAACTAGCATAGACCTGCTGGAGCTATTATACCTTCAGTGATTTCAATTCTTGTAGAATCTGCCTTACATACCCTTGTGGAAGATGAGACTTTCACCAGTTTGGTAGCTGCTGATTTACTGTGTCTCATCTGGAGTCACAGTGCTCAGGTGAAATTCAGGTGGGTTTCAGTTGGAGGTAATTGATGTAAGGGTGAATGGAAACAGCTGGAAATCTATACCCAAAAGTAAATGATTGGAGAAAAATAATTTGGTGGCGAAGTTGACTATCCTTAAGAGAAATCCATATGTGAAATAGGCATCATTCTTATTCTGTGGTGTACTGTTATTTGAAATCTGAAATGAAATATATGGAGTTAATGCTTTTTTTCTCTAGTCTGTGGCCCTATTGGTGTGAGGAATTTACCTAGCTGGTTCTGACCCATGGGACTGTAGTGAAGTATGTTCCTTGGATAGGAGTTTTAATCTGCTAGTCAGATTGTTTCCTAAATCCTTTTCCTTTGATAGAACATAACATTAACTTAAAGATTACATATGTGTGTGTATATACACATATGTATGTGTGTATATGTATATATGTGTATTTATATATTTGAGACTATTATTCAGATGACTTGTTTTCAAGCAGTATTTTACAATCAGAAATTACACTGTGCTGCATTCAAAAGAGAATGTATATTGACTGTGTTGAGTATGCTTTTCAGAAGAAAAAATCAACAGAAGTAGATCTGCTGCTGTGGCATGTTTACTATTTCAACCTCAAAAAAGCAAACAAAACCCCTCTCACACACATGCAAATTCCAGTAAGGCTTTCAATCAACTTCCTTTGAAACCTTGGAATTAAATTTCTTCCCAGACTCAGCTATGGGATTTTGTTTCTCTCCTTCCTCTTCCTAGCACAAATGAATGTAAACCGTGGTTTTTTCTCTTTTAAAATCCCCAAGCAGATTTCTCTGAATAAAACATGTTTTCAGCCACTGCACAACACCAACCTACTTCTGTTTATAGTTCATCATGGTAGATTCATTAACTATTTATGGTAGAAACATTCAGAAAAACGGGAACTATATCAAAGCATTTTTGGATGTATGTGCCCTCATATTTTTAAAAAGCCAGATTTGTTGCATATAGGGAACAGTTTGCAATAGAAGTGTTGTTTTTTCGATCAGTAAATTTTCTATTCTGCAGCCCTCAACAGCATGTTAGTACATTAATTTTAGTGGGAACTGGATCAGCTGTAATGTTTGACATCAGAATTACAGGCTACACATGTTAATTACTCTTCATTATAGAAACATTTCTGGTTTTAGTTGCAAACCCACTTTTTTTTAAAAAAACAGAACTACTAATATTTGGAAGAGGTGTAAATTTGTTTTGGTTTTGTCAGAAAGTGAATAATATTAAAAAGGTGAAATATAAATGCCACTGTAAGTTGTGCAAATTTAAGTTGTCGTTTTTATGGTCAATAAATATATGAATGTAAAAAATGGAAGATATTGTACATATTTTCTGTAATATATGTATATTTGGTCCTAAAAGGGGTGGAGAATTGTAAAAATTAAGCACTTTAATTCATGTTGAGTACTTAAAAGAAATTTGTATCCTGTAAAATAAAAGCACCATTAAATAAGTATTGCTGGTTGACTTGTTTGCTTGGGGTTTTTTGTCCACCTACTGTTCACTTTGCTGATTAAATCTTTAAGCTGCATATCCAGATGTGTGTGTGTGATTGTAAGGACCTGTCTCTGTTGGAACACTGATACCTGATTTGCTGAAGTGCTAGTTACTCACAAGTACTGCTAAGTCAGTGAAAGATGTAATTCTGAGTTTATAAAGGGTGTATATAATGCTATGGCATCTTCGGTAGGAAAGATACAAGATAGGGACTCTGCAATCCCTCAGAGTTTAGGTCCAGATTTCTGTAATGGGAATATGACTGGGAAATTTTGTGAGCTGCTTGGCATGATCTCTTGTTCACTGGATTAAAGTGAGTGATGTGAAGCAAAAAAAAAGATGAGGTAATTAGCTGGATGGTCATCCTAAGCGTAGACAGTTTTGATTCTTAAATTCATTCACTGGCTTAGCACATATTTAGTTTAAGGAAGTGCCACTTAAACTGCAGCTACTGCTTTTCCAAGTGTCATTTAACAGACCAGATCCATTTGCAGTTGCCTCCAATTTCCATCATCTGTACACAATACACACCTGTTTTGATTTTATCTGATTTATTATTGGTGCTCTTCTGCATATGGGGACAATGTTGCAGCAAAGACTTCTCCCAAAATACACAGAGGCAAAGTTACTGTAGTACATGTTTGTTCCTGTCTGGAAGAAGTTGCATAAATAATTTTGTTAAGCTTCTACTTTTTCTTCTCGTTGCAAACACAGTCAACAAATTAGTATTTGAAATAAACACTGATGAACCACAGCAAGTAATGCTTCCCTCTTCATTTATGTAACTTTTCTCACTAATTTTTCTGATTTTTTTTCCCCTACTATGGTTAACTCTGTTCCAAACCCATTATTTTCTTCATTAAACACAATTCAGTGCTTTTGGCATGGAAACAAAAATAACAGAATTTACCCTACAATGTGCTTTAATAAGAAAACACAATTATAAAATTCAAGCTGCAGGAAATCCATAATTGCAGGTCCTACTTAATTCCTCTAAATCAGCAGGTTTAATAAGCACTGATATTTCTCTGTGGTAGCAAATTGTCCAGGAGCCCATCAGGTACAGTGTTGGTAAGGAAGTGGTAGGCGTTGTCTGCTCTGGCTCTCCCGAAGAGCCTGACTAATTCTGCCTCATTACCAGGGAATTGTTCTTGGCATTGTCTGAGCTTCCTGACTTGAGAGAAATGGCATATCAGCCTTGGGCAAACACAGTGTTTGGAGCTTGCTTTATTTAAAGAAATTGCTGTGGAGGGTCCATGGTGTCTCTAACAGACCAGCAGAGGGGTCTTTCTGGTTGTGACCATTTCTGTGCAGGAGCTGCTTACCCTCTGCCTCCTTGGCCCTGTGCACTGACAGCCAGGACCATATTTAGCCTCACCAGAGACAGTTCATGTGCCAGTCAGGATACACACTGTGAAGTTTGGTTGCTTTAGGTCTACACCGTGTCTGTGTTGGTGGTTTCTCTTTCAAAAGCATGAGACTCTGGTGTCATGAGTAGCATGTGCTGCCTGCCCGCTGTTTCAAACTGTGACATTTCTTTCTATTACAGCATATCCTTCACATTACTCTCCCTGATTTAAAGACTTAAATTATGAAGAATGCATCACAGACTCAGGTCTGTGATGTAGTTGTTAGCTACAGTCTCTGTAGTTGTCTTTTCAGGGGTTCTTATGAGGTTTATTTTAATGACTCTTATCCCCATTCAGAACTTACATAGCCTCCAACAATCAGGATCTTATCAAGAAAATTCATTAATAATTTCAACTGCAAAACTTGAATACTTTTTTTTTTTTTTTGCTAAATGAAGGATATTTCTGCACAAAAAACATCTCCTTACACAATAGAGCTTTAGCTAGGAATCTAGGGCAAGACTTGGTGGGCTGCACTTGAGTTTCTACATCCCAAAACTACTTCATATTAGTTACACTGAATCCACCCTATCTAAAGTGAAGATTGCAGAGGTTTCTGGATTTGGTTTATGCACTTGTAATATTAAAATAGCACATGGTTGAACAAACAGAAATGGTCTTGGGATCAGAATCTGGGATTACCCTCTCTTTGGCCTCTGGTAGCCTCATGTTCTTTAATGCCCCTTCCCACAGAGCCAGGCAGTTGCAGCACTCCTGCGTGGAGAACTTGTGGAAATGAACTCTCTTGGGTCCACTGGACACTGAACTTGTATCTCTCTTTGTGAGTTTGTGTTTTGAAGCAAGGCTGGATATTTGTGCTCTCTTTTGAACATGTTTTGATGTTGTATGGACAACTCACTTTTCCAAACTCTAGGTAAAAGGCCCAGCCTCAGGAAAATGGGTTTTAGACTCCAATGGCCACTGAATAGTTGAGCCTTCTCAGAGTGTGAAATTAAATTAATGACTCTGCAATGGAAGAAGATAAGATTTCAACTGTAGTTGTGTTTAGATATACTGCCTAGTATGTAGAACTACCTGCCTTGCCTGTTCTGCCTTACTTGAATGTTTCTTGATGTGCAAAGGGAATCCAAATCTTTTAGCTCAAGGCTCAGGGACACAGCATTTAGAAAAGACCTACCTTACCTATGTTGTATTTTGGAATTCTATTTCAGACTAGCACTAAAATGGTCCTATTAACTGAATGCTCTATAGTTGCTGAAGTGCATCTTACAGTTCTGTTTCACATGAAAAGACTGGTATTCATCTACTCCAAGACAACTCTGTGATGCAAAGCAAAGCATGGCAGGTGAGACATCAACTGTCCACTCCAGAACTGCAACCCTGACCTGAACTAAAAAGCTTTAGATAGATAAACTTGACATATCCATTAGACTTATAAGCAGGGTGTGATGTTGTAAATCACTTATGCTCAATTGCTACATTTCCAATTTAAAAATGAAATTGTGCCCATCATAAGCAGGCACATAAGCAAACATGTATTATAAAATTTAAAAATGCTCCTTTTGCAATACTGTTTTATCTTAGAAAGACCACATGAGGCAGCCTTACCTAAACTCCTCGATCCAGAAGTAGAAGATACAAGCTCATTTATTACTGAATACTAGCAAGTTTTGGTTGAGGTAGGGTTTGGTTGAGGTAAGTTTTGTTCTTTTATTTTCTATTTATATTGCCTCAACTGAATGCTAAGTGTTCATTTTGTTTATCAATAAAGGTTACTTTCTTGATAGCAGACAGGAGGCTGTTGCCTTTTTTCCCCAAATCTTGGTATTTTAACAGAAGAAGTCTTCACATGAAACTCAGACTGCAAACCACTGGAGTGTGGAAAATCATTTACTTGAAGCAACTGTTAATTATTATGTTTATTATTTCAAGAAGTCTGACCACACCCATTGCAGGGGGCAGGGAGCACTTTTAGACAGCAGTTAAGAACGATACAGAGATTACTTTAAACTCCAACCAAAGTTTTTACCTCTATTGGCCTTGTGAGAAATGCTAAGGTCTTACAAAGACCGGAGTGCTCGGGCTTTGTTACTGATTTATGAGGTTTGACTGCTGCATTTGCCCTATGCCTCTTAAACTTTGTGCCCCCCCCCTTCCTTAACTTGAAACTGCTTTCAGTTCCTCAAGCACATTTTACCAGAAGTCGTGTGACACCCCAAATATCAAATGAGTTTAGATAAATAACTTCCCAGTGGACAGAATAAGAGTTTATAAGGAAATCTCAGGTGTTTAGTTTGTCATATTGTCCAGCAAAGTTGCATCTCTGCCCCAGGATAATTTTGTTTTGTCAGAGACAGGTAACATGTTCCTCATACCTCAGGAATTCCTATCAGCACTATGACCTTCTTATAGCACGTAGGAGAGCTTGCTTTGCCAACTCAGCAGAATCCCTGGACTATGGATTTCAAACCTCTGATTTCTGTTTCTCCTGGAGAAAAAAGAGAGAGAGTTTTAGAATCCATCAGCTTGGGAAATCTGTGTAGAACATCCAAACAGAGAGTCATTCTGTCAAGGGATTTCAGGAATGTATTTATCCCAGCTTCTAATGGTGTTCACTGTGCAGATGTCTGGTATAAGAAACTGTTACATCTGTGATGAGGTTGAATATAGAAACAACATTCAATTTGGCATCACATAAAAACTGGGCTCTGCCAGACCCATATAAATGCTGTATTGCACGGTTACCAAAAGGTGACCTTACTATGGAATAATTTACAGCAGTATTTTGCTAATAGTACTTGTGCAGTATAAAGCAGTATGACTGTATATGGCACAAATGCTATGTTACACACTTGATATGTTTCAGTATGGTAATAATTCTCTAGACAAGTAGGATGCCAGGGAAATATGATTTACTGAGGATCTAGTTTGTGGTGTCTTTGGCATAAATTAGTTAAATGGGAAATAACTTGTCCATTACTATCAGTATGCTAATAGAAACAGACTCAGCTGTCTAAGCAAAAATGGAAGCAGATGATGATGCAAAACTAAAAAGAAGTTCATGTCATGGAGAAGAAAGACTGGAATTGTTGTTCTCCTGACTTCAAACATAAAAACAAGGAGGCTTATAACGAAATTAGAAGATGACAAATATAAAACTCATACCAAATTGATTTTTGCACTGTGTGTAATTAAATAATGAAATTTACTGTCAGAGGTTATCATGAGAGCCAAGAATTTAACATGATAGGACAAAAACACTCTTATATGATAAACAAACCAATCTAATTTCCAGGAATGTAGAATAGAAGAATTATTGAACTGTCTACTTCAGATCTTACAGCAATATCAAAATTATTTAATATACAGTTTTGGAATCAGAAGGTCTTATTTTTGCATTTTTATGTTTTTCCCAGAGTGCCAATACTGGAGAGTTTTAAAGAGAATGTCCTGAGGCAGATTGATAACAGGTTAGATTCAGAGTGGCAGTTCCTGTGTCCTCATGGCAATTACCTTTTAGTAAATAACCAGTCTGACTACTACTGCCTTTTGTCAGATCATAGAGTTTCTTGCTCTGTGCTATGTAAGTCAGCCATGGAAAGTTAGAGCTAAATCTACAGCTAACCATTGCATGTTAAAATATTTATTGCTTTGGCACAGTCCTCAGCTGGGCTGAAGTAACTCTTGGATTTTGTAAGTTGGTGCAGGACATGACACTTCATCACAGAGGTATTCCAGCTCTCACTTTTTAGCCAGAAATGTAAAACATGTTAAACTTTGCCTTCTGGTGTTTCTTAACTTCATATCTTCTTTGGTACCTTCTTCTTTCATTTTGTCATTAATTTACTTCCTCCATCTGCATTGTCCATTTGTATGTTCAGCCCCTGATAAGCCTTTTGACATTTCTGCTTGGGCAGAATAGGTTATCTCAACTCGGTTCTGCAAGTGATATTTCCTCTGTGTGCTTCTTGAAATATTGTACTGATAAAATTCTAAGAATAGTCATACTGGGACAGACTAACGGGTGAGCACACAGAGTGGTTCTGCAGGCTACTCTCCCTGCTTCCAGCCACTGTCAGCTCAGAAACATCCAGAGCTAGATTTGATTCCTGCATAGCTATTTATATACATGCACTACATTGCTGTTTCTTAAACTTGTCCATACATCATTTGAGTCAATTTAAACTTTTGCTGTCTACAACATCCTTTGGCAAGGACCTCAACAGGTCACCAACCCACCTTCAAGGGGCTCCTGTCTTTGTTTTGTTCTGAGCTGACTCCTACTTATGTTAGATATTCCCAAAATGACTGTACTGGAAGGAAAAGTAAAGAAATCTGATGCTTTTCCACCCACACCAGGTTGCTAATGATTGCACAGACATCTGATCCTTGCTACCCCATGCCATTTCTTTTGCAGAGTGAAGGCTCCTGACTACTTAGTTGATCTTGATATAGAAGATGTTCCACACCTTTCATCATCCTTGTTGTTCCTCTCTGACCCTTTTCCAGTTTTACATTCTTTCTGAGATGTCCCACTTCTGGCCTAAATTAATATATAAACCAGGATGCACTTCTCCATTTCACAGTGGTATCCATGAGGTCATGTCAAAATAAAAGCAGTAGGAGAAGAGAGATTCACACAGAGAAATAACCTGGTATTACCTGTCTACTTTGAATGGCAGCATCTTCTGGTCCTGTGCAACTGGGACGCTTTTTTACTTTTCTTTCTTTTTTCTTTTCTTTTCCTTCCAGTGACTCAAGGAGGGAGAGGAGATGAGGCTAGACAGGAAACAGCAAACCCTTTAGAAAGATTATTTGCTCTGTCAGATGTATAATACAGGAAAGATTTGCTGTTGTCCTGGAAGCTGAAGAGGGAGATGCCAAATGGCCTTCTGGTATTAATGATCTCTGAGAGCAACTGGCTGCGACGTGCTGAAAGCTAATGGGCACACCCACTGGATAATCATGTTTGTATAGTGATGACAAGAACCCCTCACCAACAGATCATTCAGGACCCTCTTCATAAATTTTTACACACATTGACTCTTTCTCTCTCTGCTGAATACACTAACTTTTAAGTGTTTCAATTTGCTCATCCATCTTTATGCTTTTATCACAAAATACTAGCTCTCTGACAAGCAGTGTGAAATTGCTTGTGTAAGAATGAGAAACTTTGTTGTGAAAATGTACATATAAGAACACATTTTCTTTGTTCTTTCCTTTGACATTTGAGTGTTTTCAAGATATGAAGACTATAAAAGGTTAATTTGTATGGAAGAAGACTACAAATTCTATAGCCATCCAAAACTTGAAACTTTCAGAAGCGTTTTTACTCTGCTGGCTTACAAGAAAGTACAAAGTCAGAATTAGACTCAGTGCTAGTGTATTCATAATTTATCTTTGAGAAAATGCACTCAAGGGAAAGAGATTTGAAGATGTGACAGCCTATTAGTTGTGATCTTGTATCACAAGTCACCCTGTGGTTTCATTCTATCTTTTTTTTTTTTTTTTTTTAATAACACAGCAGGGTATTAGATCTCACAGTTTCCCACTTCCCAAGATGTGCCAGACACCTCAGCCAAGCCTACATCTTAGTTACAAATATTATACATCTTAGTTACAAAATTTCAGATGATTATCTGAGTCTTGCAAAATCACAAATATCCACGAGAAAGGGAACAGAATAAGTACAGCTGTTTTAAATGTGTCCATTGTGATTCTCAATGTGTGAAGAGAAATGGAAGAGTATTCTTTTCACTGCACAGTTTGTAGGAGCAGGTCTTCTCCAGCCCCGTTCTTCCCACTACGAGACCTCCATAATGCTGTTCCCCCACTTCTTGCCCCACTGGAGCGTGTTCGGGGGAGAAGGGCAAGGAGGCTGGTGAAGGGACTGCAGTGCAAGAGGAGCAGCTGGGGGAGCTGGGGATGTTTAGCCTGGAGGATGCTCAGGGGTGTTTGACCCAGGGGATGCTCAGGGGTGTTGGACCCAGAGGATGCTCAGGGATGACCTTACCATGCCCGGCCACCCCTGACAGGCGCTGCAGCCAGGAGGGGTCGGGCTGCTCTCCCAGGTAACCAGGGACAGGAGAAGAGGACACGGACAGGGGAGGTTCATGTTGGCCATCATCAGGCAGAACTGCCTCGCAGAGAGGGTGATAAGACATTGGAACGGGCTGCCCAGGGTGGTGGTGGAGTCACGGCCCCCGGAGGCGCTTAAGGACAGACTGGACGTGGCAGTCAGTGCCAGTGGCGGACGTGGTGGTGCTGGCTCACAGGTTGGACTCCATGACCTCAGAGACCTTTCCAATCTGACTGATCCCGTGCAATAAGGCCTGGGCGCGGCCCGTTCCGCGCCACCGCAGCGGCCCCGCCCCGCGCCCCGCGCCTACATGTCCCATGGTGCCCCGCGGCGCGCTGGGGCTGCCGGGGCGGGGCCGTGCGGTGCGCGGGGCCCGGCGCCGATGGCGGCAGGCGCAGGGGGCGGCTGAGGGAGCCGCGGGCCCGTCGCGTCCGTCCCCGCCCGCCCCGCCGGCCCCGCCGCCATGGAGGCGCTCATCCCCGTCATCAACAAGCTGCAGGACGT
>JAWWEE010000040.1:61218457-61259975 GCA_035221455.1 Xenops minutus | reverse complement strand
GACATCATCCAGCTGCCGCAGATCGTGGTGGTGGGCACGCAGGTGAGCCGGGCCGGGCCGGGCGCGGCGCGGGGCGAGGTCGGGGTGTCCGTGGCGGCCCCGCCAAGGGCAGGCAGAGGGCGGGCTCGGCCGGGCCGGGGGTGCCGGGGGGGACCCGTCGCCGCTCGGTCTCGGCCGGTGTTCCCCGCCCCGGCTCCTCGAGCGGCGGGGGCAGAGGCGCGGCGGGCCCGGCTGGTGCGGCCGCAGCACCCGCGTGTTCTCAGCCCCGCGGGGCTGGGCCGGGCTCGGGGACAGCTCGGGGACAGCTCGGGGACAGCTCGGGCCCTCTCGGTCTCTGCACATGCTGCTCTTCAGAGAAACTCTTGGCAGCTGAGCGTGCGAGACCGGGACTTCAGCGGTCATACGGGGATGGGCAATGAAACGTTAAACAGAACTAAAGCTTGGAGCTAAAGGACCTCTCGTTACTGCGGAACTAACGGTGTCTGCCGAGCGTGCTGTGCTGTGCACAATAGCTCGCCTACCAAAGGCTGCTCTGCAGTCAGGGCTTTCATTATATGGCTTAAAACGTGAGTTGTTTTAAAGCTTGCACGTTGGAGAAGCCTGGAATAGCTTTGCTCAAAGCCAGCTACCATGTCAGACTGGTTGTGGGGTAACCAGCAGTCATTCTCTTTTCCCAGTACGTATCAGATAGGTCCATTGGCTTTATATCAGCCACTTATAAAGTACGGCTAAAATACTTGAATTGGGTGAGAGACACACTGCATTGGTAAGCAGTGGTACATACTGGCTGTTTTTGTGACTGATAGGAGCCGATCGCTTTATGAAGACATTTAATTTTGATTACGTTAAAAATCATACAAGCAAAATATTTTTTTTTCATTTGTTTTCGTGTTTCAATTCAGATCTGCAACAGAAAGTGCAATGCAAGGGTGTGGCATTTTCTGCATAAGATTAGTAAAGTATTTTTTCCAGTATCACTTTATGAAGTATATTGAAGTGGTGTTTTTAAAAAATGCTTTTGAACAATCTGTTTCTAGTTACCTTTTCCTAAGTGTCAATACTTTTCATAAGTAACTACTGAGAGTTAAGACAGTATTGACATTTTTCACTTCAGTAGTTTACCCATTAATATCAACATCTATTCGCTGCTCTTTTCAGTGTATTCATAACCCCCCTTGAATTAGTAGGAAGTTTCTTATCCTGCCAAAACCAAGTCCTTTATAAACTCCAGAGGAATTTATACCAAACTCTCTAGCAAGCTCTATCTTGGTTATTGGTTTTTTTTCCTAATCAGTCTTGTTGGAAGAAGTAAGTCTGTCCTGACATGGTAATTCTGTAGATGGTTATTTTATGTAATTAGTTTTAATTTAAATAAAATTTTATTAATGTATTCATTTGAAGTTAGTTTAATGTTGACCAGATTTCTGAAGATCTCTCAAATATGGCCCTAGAGCTGGTATTTTGCTGTAAGAAGCTTGCTTCCTTGTTTTTTTCAAATATGCTTTGAGACAGTCTTGTTTCTTGAGATATTTTTGGTTAAGTGCTATGTGGCCTTTAAGTTTGTTCACACAGTTGATTTGTTTGTAGCCTACTGGCATATGCTGTCTTTACTTTTTCTTTGAATAATATTCACAATAAACCATTCTGAATTTTGCACCTTCATTTTTCTTTTTAGGGAACAAATGCTGCCAATTAGGATTTCTGTAACTGTAAATTGAGTTATTTTTTTTCTTCCAATTTGCCAGTTGCTTTTCTTAAATGACCTTTTTACATATTCAGCAGGGAGAAGGAAATGCTTTTTAAGTAGTGTTTGCTGCTTATTTTTCTCACCTGTTTTCTCTCTCTCTTCTCAAACCTTGTATTTTGTGCTTGTGCCTTTCTTCAGTTCTCGTTTACTTCTGTGCATCAGGCTAATTGTTTTTTTTTTTCTAGGGTGTAGAATTAGAAACTGCTTGTAAGTCTTAATTTAGCTTCAAATATTTTCTGCTTCCCATATTCCCTTTGCCTCCTCTGTTTTGGGATTCATTTCCTACTGCACTTGTGTTCTGAGCAATTGAAATGTCTTAATTTTTCCTCTTTTTAGATAGTTTTTGGTACTAATTACAAGATATTTCTCAGTAAATTTTACACATTCAAACGGCCTCTTGCATTTCTGGTGATTTTCCTGTGACTGCCGTATGAGAATTTCTTCTCATTCTCCACATAAATATTGTGTAAGTTATTTCTGTGTCCTAATACATGGTCTGTTGAGGAAATTGAGGGCTCTGCTGGTGATAGAACTCAGAGGGCACCTTCAGACTTCCAGTTTTTCTTCACTGTTTCAGGGTCTTTCTGCCATTCCCAGATAGGTGTTCTATTTTTTCCCCAATTCAGTATTTCAGTTCTATTTTTAGAACTGTATTACTAAAGTGCCAAAAAAGCCCTGTCCAGGCTGGGAGTATTATATAAACAATATTTGTTCAATAGTGCTGTAATTCTCAGTGTTCTGATGTGTTTTATACAAATGCTTTTTGATCTGTATTTGTGAGGGATAGCAAGGTGGTATTGCAGTGCCTCAACCAAACACATTAAAACTATAGTAAAAGGAGGCAAAAGAAAAAGAAATAGCTTGGTTAGTTAACACCTTTTGTATGTTAAGGGTACATAGGTGGTATCACAAAAAGTAAATGTCTACACTACAAAAGTGACCATGAGATTTAGAATAAATTTTAGAATACCAACCAGACAACAAAATATATGCCTAGAGGTATGTAAAATGAATTGTTGGGTTTTTTTGGGTCATTCTTAGAATCCATTTTGGGTTTTTAGGAGTCTACCAACCTAGTTATATCCAAACTTTAGTGGCAGCTTTGTAGCAAAATTCTTCCAATACTGACATTATAAAAACACGATCTGCACTTTATTTGTGCTTCACAGTGTTGAAGTTGGGACATTGTGGGGAAATTGATCTAACAACTAATGAAATTCACAATGAGATTTTTAAGTGAACTTATAGGTGTACATTTATAGAGTACTTTTGCTCAGTCTTTGGTTAGTGCAATTTTAGGAGTTTAAATGGGGAGGTGTAGTTTACAATATTTAACATAGACTGGTCTGTTGCATGGTTCCCTGTGATTGGCTCACAGATGAACATTACATTTATTTCTTCTTTTACTGTTTGGAATAAATCTCATGTTTGATATTTCAATACTAGACCATTTTTTGTTGCTAAGGAGGAAGGTTTCTTGATCTAACAGCCTGAGATTGAATATGTATAAGTGTATATTCTGTTAAACTAAACAGTTAGGATGGTGATTTGTCTGTTAAGAAGCTGAGAGCAGTGGAAGCTACTGTACAGTCCTGGCTCCTGGCAAAAGGAGAAGAATCCAGTGGATGCAAAGCATCCGATCTGAGACTGGGCTCTTGGTCTTTAATTGCAGGTGCTGTCCAGAGCTTCTTTGACCTTTTCCTGTCAGGGGAACAGAAATTTAAGCTACTTCAGCTCATTTGATGTAGCCTACATTGCATTGGCAAAAAGCCACTTTTAGGTGAAGGAAACTCAAGCTTGTACAGAGCAAAGAGGAAAACTCCATGCTAAGTTCAACTTGGAAATTTCTTTCTCTTCCCGTCTCCTTCCTGGGATTTCAAGGAGATGCAAAAAGACATTTGTATCTGCATTTATAAAAGAGGATGTAACTAAAGCATGACTTCAGCACTGACTGGGGAGAGCTTGTTTTTATGTTTTGCAACTTCTGGGTTTGGTTATTTTTTTTTTGTTTGCTTTGATATCTGACATTTACTGGATCTGGTTTTGGGTGTAACTGTTTTCCTTTTTGCCATCCTTTGCTCCCGTCAAATCATGCCCGGACTGTTCTGGTGTCTGTTTCAGACAAGCAGCAAAGTGAGGCTGACATTAATTAGCTGTTTAGCATTTAACAGGCATAATATGAATTTTGCTGGTAATATACAGTGCAAACAACTTTTAGTGTTGTGATGTTTCTTTTCTATGATGGACTCTTTGTGGTTCGCAAGAGCTGTACTTTTTAGGTCCTGAAGGCTTCTGTGATATGAAAGATGGCATTTTCACTCTGTGTGCAGGCTTCATATGAATTAAAATAAAATTACTGGTCTAATAACTCTGATCCTACATTTTAGCTCTACAGGTTTTTAATATGGAAGAAATAATAAATGCAATTTAAATGAAGATACTAATTTTATTGTTTGCAATGAGGAGAGCACACAGAATACACAGTTGTAAAAGGATGTGAATGAAGTTGTTCGTGATTCCATTTTTTTAGTTTCTTTGTTTTTCTTCCTTCTCTCCCCACAGTTTTTTCTTTTAACTAGTTTTGTTTTTCCCCACCGGTTTTGATGCTTAGTGCCAGGGTCCTGTTCATCTTCTGATTGGCAATTGTCTTTCTTAGAAAACCTGTATTTAATTAAACCATATAGATTTTTGTATGTTGTCCAGGAGGGACAGCGCAAAAGTAACAATGTTTGCAGGAAAATGAAGGGCAAGAGCATAAAGCAGACAGCCTAGGGAAATGTTTTTCAGAATCTGGAGAGAAAATGGCTGTGGAGTTCTAGAAAAGTCCCCAGATCTCTGTTTAGAACTTTTTAAATGTGGAGATACAAATTGGCTTTATTTTGGTTCACTTTACTGCAAGTCATGGATATAGTAGCGTAAGCAGTACTGTGTAGGTCAGTTTATCTGGCTCTGAAATGTGAATCTTCAGATACCACAGTCCTGTGATCTAACTTAAGAGTCAGTACTTGTTTTTTAGTTCTTAAATGAATTACTGGGGGGCTTTGGGAATCGACATATTGAGAAAGAATACATCTGCTAAGCATTTATCTGTTTGGTGTTCTTTGGCACATGTCTACAGTTAGATGTGGTGTAAATACGAGATTTCTGAAGGATTTTAACTGAGATGTGCCAATTTTGGCATTCCTTACTACTAGTACATAAGCTGTTTTATGTGGAGGTAGTTCCTGTGACTTCCAGTTTCTTCCTGACTGATTCAGGAGAGCTTTTTATTTGAGTCAGTGTGGAGTAGCCTGCGGGAACAACAGTCTTGTAATTCAGACAAGATCTTTCATACAGAAATGTATTTTGCAACAATGAGTGGTGCATTATGCTGGTTTTACAGCTTTCTCAAGTTGGGATCAGCCTGTTAACTCTTCTGCATCTTTTACAAGTGTAATTTTGTTTCAAACAATGCCTTAAAATAATTCATCAGGCCTGCTTATAGCTTCAACATTCTCTTCTGATAAGTAAATAAATTTTTAAATTGGTTAGCTGTTTAGAACCAGCCTAGCTTGCGGTGCTCCTAGTTTGAATAGGAAAATTTTGTTATAATAGCTGTTCCAAGCCAAGCAGTTCCCTAGTAGAACTGCTCTGAAATTGCATGTGTGCTGACCTTTTATTTCAGCATAATTCATGTTTGCAAATAAGGAAGGAAAAAAATATTGTTGCTCCTTAGTTACAACATGCTGAACTCTTCCAGGATAACTGCAAATAACTTCTTTTCAAAGCACCTATCTGGGTAATACTGCTGTGGATGAAGTCCCAGCAAAAATGCACTAGCTTATATTTCCCAATAATGGAATGAAAGTTGTTTATGTATGTATTCCTAAAAGCATGATTTAACCAGGAGGACTTTTATAGTTCTTGTATGACAGAAACTGCAAAATTGCCACCATTTCACCTTGGGTGTTAAAGCAGATGCACTGTTTTTCTTAGTAGAATTTTTCAGTAATTATTAGGTTTCACTGAGAAATCTCTCCTACTCCACAGTTCCTTACTGTCCTTCTCAAATGTTTGTAGTTCTGCCACTGAAAAAGTCATAGAGAATACTGGTACTCTATTTTCTTGTGCTGTCCTGCAGTAAGTCTGTGTTGTGTTGCTGGAGTTCTTTGCAGTTGTTTCCTATTTGATGAAATAATAAAAAGAGTTAGGAGTTTATCCTATCAAAAGCAATGATCTAAGTTTTTCGCCCCTTTCAACTACTTTTCGATTTGGAAGTTTCCCAGTACTTTACTGGACATGTTTCCTTACAAAGTGTTTTTTCCCCACAGATGATGTATTGTCCATTGGCTCCACAAAGAGATTTTGAAGGCTAAAGGTAGATAGAGGGAGGCAGGACATTCTTGTGAGATGGCTTGAAATTTGTTACAGCTGATACAAGTCTATTATAATTTTAATAATACTTTAAATGTACAACAGTCAACAATCTGACGAAATGACTATAAAAAAATGTCATGGTTCTTGTGCATTAATGAGACTCCTGATGAGTCTTGGTTTAATTGCCTTCTTGTTGTATGGACTTTGTAAGAATAAGGGTAGACTTGGCTTATTTACCTGAGCAAATTGGTGGGATCCAATGAGTTACAGGACAGAGAAGCTCAAGAGATCTGGCCTAGTGCTAAGGACAATCTAATTGGAGCACAGAACAGTAGTTCATAAGCTTGCTTGGGAAAATGAGTAGAGATGTAAGGAGAGCAGTGTGGGGGGAACTCATGACTGAGCCTCAATGTAGAAGGCTCATGCAGGAGGTAGAAGTGAAGACAAGCTCCCTCAAGGATATAAAAATACTGCCTGCATATGTGGAAATGGTATTAAGAAAGCCAGCATGACTGGTAAAGGACATCAAAGGCAACAGGAACTTCCAGCACTGTATCAGCAGTAAAAGAAGGAAAAAGAGAAATGAGGGAAATACAAGCTTGCTCTGACTGTGACAGGTTATTTAGTGACAGCAAATATGGGCAAGGCTGAGGTGCTTGATCCTTTCTTTGCCCTGGTCTTCACCATCAAGGTCTTCTAGGCCTTTTTACATGTAGATGGGGTTCAAAGTGCAGGGTAATCATCAACAGTGCAAGAGGATTTGTCCAGGGTTCTCTTTTCCATATGGAGAAAACAGCTTTGCATGCTGTTGGGTATAGGGCACAAGTCTCCTAAAATAGGAACGCTAACGAGGACATGGAAATAGAGTAAGGAAGCCAGTGGAGTAAATGTTTGAGATGAGTGTGAATGGCTGCTGATGTTTTTACTTCAAAATTTTCAGTACAGCCTCTTCCATTTGGCTTATCAACAACCCTAAAGTGTTTTTGAAAGTGACATCTCATGCTGTTAATGAAGCTGGACAATTATAAAGTCATACGCTGCTGTCTGCTGCTTCTGACTTCCTGAAAAATGTGGTTAGTAATACAGCAGATTGCAACCCACATTTTCTCATAAGAATTAGTGTAATGGATGGGAGCAAATGCCTTTTGATACTAAATGCACAGGATTGAAATATACAGGGCAAAGTAAAGAAGAAATAAAGGATAGGGAGGCAAAAGCAAGCTCGTGAGGAGTGTTAAAAGTACAGATGTTGGCTTTTTGGAGTGCATCACAGTTCTTACAGTTTTCAGCTTCTTAATTTGTGACAGCAAGTGCACAGTTGTTTCCCAGTGATTCTGTCCTTCATCCTTAATTGCTTTAGATTAACCTGAAGATGATGTTGACAAAAATGAAGATACAGGTGTTAAGGAGGCAGTGAGAAAGCTGATAAGATTTCAACACACTGACAGTATATGTGATGTAAATGAAATACTTAAGTCCTGTGTGCATCATCTCTTCTTATCTTAGTACTTCTGAGGAAAATGGTTTTACCATCCATCAAACTCTGGTGCTTATCTGTGAGACTGATGATGCAGAGTGTTAAACACTCAGCAATGGAAGTTTGACACAAGGGTTAAAGAAGGGACACAAGATATTCCTGTATTTTCCTATTTGTTTTCTGAGCAATCTGTATAAAGTTTCTCTAAATATCACAGTAATAGATATTTCAAATTAGGATCAGATAGTAAAGTCCAGAGGAAACACTGGCTGATCTGCTACAAAAGGTTAGTTTGTTAATGCTTTTCTGGACCTATCATGAAATGAATTTATGAATTTCTGTCCATACTTAAAATTGTGATGAGCATTCCAATGAGGCGCCAAAAAAAGCATGATGCTTTTGTAGACTCATACCTAAAAATTCTGTGGTGGCCTTGGTCGTCTTCACTAATCTCTCTCTTCATCTGTTGTATGAAGGACTTGCTGAACTGAGTTTGTATTGTTAACAGACCCACATCCTTGGCAGAAAAAGATCAGCTTCATGTTTACTGCTTTCCTCACCATGATCCCAGACAATTCTTGGTAATGGATGTGCATGGAACCCAGATTAAAGGGTGCGTCATCAGATGATTGTATTCCATCAACAAATTGCTTTAGTTGGGAAAGTAATGCAATTTGTGGTAAATTTCCAGGTGTGTGGAGGACTGTAATGTCTCATTTAGTGTATGACTTCACATTTGCAGAGGATCCTGATTGTTCCTTCTCCATCTGGAGATGGCTGTGGAGTGGTGTACAACACAGTGTTCCAGTTCTATACGTGGTTTGATATGTGCCCATTTTAGCCAATGAGCAGTAGTGTGTGGCAGCTTCTCCCATGGATTTTGGTTTCCTGTCTTTATGAGGTTCTTGATAAGGACTCCAGCTATTTATTACTATCCCTTATGTGCTTGAATTACATGTTCAGGAGAAGCCATTTCCTCTAAGTCTCACCTCCAGCCCTTTGAGACTGAGTGATCATTTTACCCCTGTGTGAGAAATCTTGCTGAAGAGATCACAGAATCACAGAGACTGGTAAACACCTTCAAGATCCTCTAGTCCAACCATCAACCCAGCACCCCAGTAATCACCCTTATTCCCAAGGGCCATGTCCATCTTGATATTCAAACTATTTTTAATAAATGTAACCCTGGTGTTTTTTTTTTTTTTTTTTTTTTTTTTTCCCCCCCAATGCAACTGATGAACCTTTATAATCTCTCATATTTTTGAGCAGGCATTTCACTTGTTTTAAAGAAGTTTGTTAAGAAGTGGTTTTTAATTTGTCACTGTGAAGTTTGCTTTTTCACTGCCTATAATATCAGTAATTCTTCAAAAGTGTGCTAGAATGGGAGCTCTCTCAAGGGAGGGTTCCAGGGCAAGTTCATGCTATGGTCAGGTTGTTCTTAAGTTACTTTTTTTGGTAAGAGTTTAGTGTCCAATAAGCTCCTCGCAAGAAAAGTGTCTAAAGTTGATTTGGAGAAGGTCAGTTGTAGAAGAAAATTATTAGTTATTTCAAGGGAAATCTTTTAAAGGAAAAAGCCGAGTCATATAAGGCTATGTTTCTGTTTCATCTGACCTTGCCATTCTCCTTGGTCTTTCTAAACAATTGACCTCACTGCTGTCAAATTTGAAAAACTCAAAAGTACATATAATCCACATTGGTTTGTTATTTGTCTGTTGAATCAAATATTTTTCATAAAATGGCTTTTTTTTCTGTTCCATAAAGCATTTGCAATTAAGTAATAGACTAAAAGAAGGCTTTCATTTGTTGTTATTCAAATTTTCTAGGGGTTTGGCCTTGTACTTAGTATTTATTTTGTGCTTCTGCATACAAGTCCTATTTCAGTAGGTTATAGAGCTCTCATATATGTTCCTGTCTTGTCTTACTGCACTAGTATAAATGTCCTGTCTGATAGTGATGTGTTGCTTGATGTCTGATCTATTTTTCATTTTTAGAAAAGTCACCTACTGTCACTAAATGTGTGAGATTTAAAGATACTCACAACTGCTTTATATCATGTTATGCTAGATTATATACTCATGACTTACTTGAAGTCTCAAGTCTGTTATTTTAGAACTGGTAGGCTGAGTGAAGGTTGGATAGCAATGTAATTCATATTCCAGCTGTCAGAAGCATCTGTTTGTGGGATGGTTTTCTTTGTTTTTGTTCTGTTTATTTTTGTTGCTTAACAAGAGGTTTGCTTGGTAGTAGCGTTAATATAGAAACATTTTGTAGCTGGTGGCAGTGGCTGTCCCAGCAAGTTTTCTTGTGGCATGCCCATGTTGACTTTTCAGCTGCAGAAAACTGGAAGAGTTTAATACAGTTCTATTAAAAAGACAAAATCTTCCCACTCAGACTTTCAAAGTATTACGTCAATATAGCTGGGTCTGTTGTTTATTGTTACTTTTAACATGGTGCTGGTCTTGAATCACTTTTTAAATCCATGTGTTCACAGCTGCTTTTTGGACCAATTCTGCATTTTATACAAAAGTACTAAAGGAGAACACTTTAAATATAGACCGCCAAAACCTATTTGTAATTTCACTGCCTTTAAGTATTTCACAACTTTTTACAGTTTGTTGTTATATAGACAGATATTTGCAGTCAATTAAGTTGTAAATACTTAAATATATATACAGACAGAGTGTAGGAAGACACGAAACAGTGTTTGTTTCTATGTTTAGAGTATAAAACAATGTCTGCCCTTGTGAAGCTGATACAATATATTATACAAAAAACCCCAGCCAAACAAACCCAAACCTCAAACTGAAAGGGATATTAGACTAACAGCTTAATATACTCAAGAATAGTTAATATCTGTCTAATGCTGCTGTTGGTGTTAACAGGGCCAGCCCATGTTAATTCTAACAAATATTAACAGAGCGTTAAATTCCTTAGTTTACAGAGTAAAGTTTTGCTGCAGGATATTAGAAAATTACATCGTACAAGACAGAATTTCCTTCTGAGTGTTATAAAGACAGCAAAGTGTATCTGGAGAGTTTATTATTTGTGGTAGAAAATGCTAAATAGTGTATCAATTTTTCTGAAACCTATTACATTTTAATTTAGCCTTAAGAAATAGAAAAATACATCTATCTAGATGTTTTTTAAGTATCCCAAGCAGGTTTAGACAGTTACTGGTTTGTAGCAGGCTTGTATCCTTCAGTGCCAGCGCAGTGTGACCCTGCTGTGTTAGATGCAATGAGTCTCAGATACTCCTTCACACACTGTATGGCAGAGGACAGAACAGAACACTGTTTGCAGCTTAGTTGAAAGCAAACTAAAGCTAAAATATTACAGCATTTTTATGTTTAAGAATGTAATATAGTTGTATTCCAATTTTCAGAGCAGTGGAAAGAGTTCTGTGTTGGAAAGTCTTGTGGGAAGGGATCTGCTCCCACGAGGTACTGGAGTTGTCACACGGAGACCCCTTATTCTGCAGCTGGTGCACGTTTCCCCAGAGGATGGTCGGAAGGGAGCTGGAGATGAAAATGGTGAGTGTGATCCAACCGTGTGTTTTGCCTTGTTGGAAAGAAACTTCAAATCTTTCTTGTTCCTTTAACTGAAAAATCAGTTGTTGTAATCTTAAAACTCAAGTGTATTTCTTAAAATTTGCTTGGAAGAAAACACAGCTGTTGTCACATCTGTTTTGTCCATTTAGCAAATGTCATGAGGTCAAAATCTTAGGACATTCAAAGTATCTTTAATGTTTTAACCTTTCCTGTTTTTAGGAAAGCTTTGGAGAAAAATAGGCCAAAGAAAGGATTTCAGTGATTAAGGCAGCTGTCTAGAGTGTAGAGAACATGATTTCTTGTATGTGTTTTTCTTCCCTTTCTCTTTTGCTGTCTAAATAAGGTATTTCATTGAGGGGATGAGTAACTTTATAGAAGGAGGTTACAAAATAAATTCTGAATGGAGCAAGAGTCCAACTCCCTGCTCCTCGGAGGACTAGCTAAAACTAAACCATATTACTAAAGGCAAGGAGAAATGAAAGCAAACTTGTAGTAGATGCAAGCAGGATTTAATGGGCATGTTCTGTAGCTTACAGATGCCTCCTTACTAGACTGCACTGAGACTCCAAGTGCATCAAGAACAGCACTTTCACGTTCTGAGGATGTCTAGTTTGAAGTTCACCTTCTGTAGTGTTTCTGTATTACCCTTCGGTAGATCAAGAAAGTGGTCTCAGTTGTCCCTTGGGAGTTTCAATGCCCACTTGATACCAACTAATACTCTTGATCTTGGGAAAGAACAGTAGGGGCATATTGGCCTTCTGATTGGAAGATAAATCTTAGCTTTTTGATGTAGACAGTAAAAAGAGCACAGGCTTTTGTTGGCATGATGAACCTGGGGCTATAATTATTAATTCTTATTGTGTTCAAATTTTTCTGAATTTATTTTTAGCGACAATAAGTCAAGGTATCAGACGTTCTTTATGGTTTTTGCTTTCCTGTAATACTTATAGCCTTTGGTTTCTGAAGGACAGCTACTAATTCTATGCCATTTAAATGGTTTAAGCTCCAGTCCTCATTATTGTCACAAGCAGAGAACACAATTAGGGTTCATAACAATTAAGAACTTTTAGTGTGCAATCCATGTGACAGACAGTAGGACAGTTCAGGTTGAAAATGATCTCAGAAGGTCTCTAGTCTAGTCTCTTCCACAAAAAGGGGCCAACTCTGAATTAACACTGGGTTGCGTGGATCTTTATCCATTTGGGTCTTGAAAACCTCCAAGGGTGGAGAATTCAGTGTCTCAGTGCAACCTTTTGAAATGGCACATTTACTCTCTTTAAATATAGTTTTCCGTTGCTTGCATTGTGCAGTGTGTAGTTTCTGATACTTTTCAGAATGCTTTGATTATGAGTTGTAGGGTAAAATACTACTTCATTCTGTTTTGCAACTTTACAGGTGTAAAAGATGGTTTTGTAATGAGAGTATTCTGAGTCAAGGCCAGAGCCTTTCTGTTGTGGGTTGCATTTGATCTGGGGATTTGGATTTTAAGTAGGATAATGATTACTGCATAAGGATGTTGGGTTAAATTATTATTTATGAGGTCCATTTAGGGTTCTTTTTGGAAAAAAATCAATATGCAAGATGTACCTGTTATAATCTCATCTTGTTGTTCCTGTGAGAGAGATGTAGGGTTGTTTGGTATGAACAGAGAAATCTTTATGATTTACCAGTTGAGCTTGAAATACCTCCTCTCTCCAAATTTCAAGCAAATCATGGTCTAAATTGTTTTGTCACTGGTCTGGTTTAGTGTATGTTCAGATTGGCATGTTAGATCTGAGAAGGTGGGATCAAGTAGCTTGGAAAGAAAAAGATGACAAACTCTTATCCTGGCTTTGCTGCCTGACATTGTAATAAGTCCCTATGCAATTAGAGGTCATAATTTTCTTTGCTATGAGGTGGATGTTGAGGTCAGGTTGAACATGTGTTTGGGATTTCCCAGAGGGAAATAGTCTTGCAGAAAAATATTTTGTCCACGTGAGAGGTTTCTTCTTTACAAATTGAATATTGGATGAGAGAGTATCAGTCTTGGCATGCTGCTTTCTGAATGCTGGTGTTGAACTCTCTGGATGCACAGATATTTTTATAACAACTGTCTCTTCCTTTTGTGACTTTTGCTTTGTGATTGTCACCTTTATCCATCCTAATGCTTGCTCTGCATATCTACTAATATATTATATTAACACAGCCATTTAAAAATAGGTACTAGTCTGTAGTTCTTACAAGCTTACTGTCAGTGTTTGTATCCAGAAAGCTTCCCTGGTTTTAACACAAAGCACTTTTGACTGCTCTACTATTTGTTTAAGCATGGACAATTGCCTTGTCTTTATGACTATGAAGGAAAAAATTGTGTCTCTCCAGTAGCTTAATTTTGACATGTGAGCTGTCAAAGATCATAAGTTCGTGTCAGTTTAGGGATTTTGTTGGGTTTGTTTTGAAGTTTTTTGGTTTTGTTTTTGGATTTTTTAAAAATTTATTTTTTATTTGATTCTTGGGAGCACATTGGGAAGGATTGTTGAGAATAATTGCAGCGAGACATTTGGACTACCTTTGACTTTCTAACATGCAGCATTAAAGATCATCCTTGCTTTTTCCTCAAGGCACGGATGAGCTGTGAAAGACCTTTGTACTGTGGTCACTGCAGTAAATTAAGACAGTCAGAAAATAGCAGAGATGATTTTTCAATTAAATACAAATGTCTGTGTGTTCATAACATGATATTTCAGACTGATATATATATATATTCTAGGGATGTGAGTGATCTGGCATGAAGGAAACGTTCTCGTAATGCTTTTGCTGGTTATTGTTAGCCTGTAGCGATTCAGCACATACGGTGTGTTTGATGTGCTGATACCACACTGAGGTGTTCTCTGATCAAATTTCAAGAGAAACACGGCTTAATCAGAGAACTAGGCCTGGTCTTGTGAATTAATAAATTGGTCATGTAGTGAAGACCTACTCTGGTAGTGTACCCTTTTGTTCAGAAATAGAAAAGAAGACGGAATGTATCATTAGACAATTAGGAAATGTTTGTAGGTTTGGAGTTTTTTGCCCTAAGATAAGAAACTGAACACTGCTCAAATTCTGAACTGATAGAGTTGATATGGAACACAGGATTAATTAATGCAGATCTGTTGCTTGATAAATGCACTGATTTGTCAGCTTTTTGCTCTGTGCTTCAAATAGGAATCTTTTACCCCTAGCTCCTGAACAGCGTGAGCTGTTTCGCCGTACTTGACTTTGCAGAAGCACAGGAGAAAAAGAACTTGCAATCTAGTTGGCATCAGGGATGGAAAAAATGTACAGTGTGCAGAAGGGACTGGAAGATATGAGCATGTTTTTTTCAGAAGTTGGCTTTTTATTTTCAATTTAGAGGAAGAGAGCTAGAAAAGTTTGGGTTTTAAAAGTTTTTCCTTAATGGATCAAGTCCATCAAAATCAGCGTATTTCCAGGGATGACACACACACCTTTGACTTACTCATCTGAGCAAGACACTAAAAGAACTCTCCAGATGTACTAAGCTTTCCAAACAGATGAGCTGACTCTTGTGCTGCTTGCATTTTGTGCCTATGCAAACAGGCACAAACCAGAAATGTCTTGACCAGTTTGTTTTGTTTCTTGTGCTTTCATGGTGTTGTACAGAGATCACATAAAAATAGAGTTGTAAATTCATCAACTGTTAAATAAATTCTTTTTGTAATGTAATTTCCATAAATACTTTGAGAAAATTAAAGGTTGAGAAGGCTGATATCTCTGTCTCTTCTTAAATCTGTCTCAGAACTGATGTAATTGTTTAACTGAGTCTTAGAAATATTGATGCAAAACTTCAGATTTCTTTCTCATACAGTAATCTTATTTCCAGGGACTTTAAAAATATTTTCTTACTCTTTCTGGTTCTTGCCACGAGTAAGTGATGAGAGACATTTCACCAAAGAAGCTCAGCTTTGTGAGGCCTAATGGTACTGTTTTCTGTGCACTGATAAAAAAATACTGTGAGCTGGTGGAATTAGGTGAATGGCAGTAATAGTCATCATCAAGTAAACTAGTTGTACAGAATACCTGATATGCATCATTTATCTGTGTTTAGTTAAGATCTTATTTATGTGCATAGTGTTAATATGTTACATGCTCTCATCAATACTAGAATAGCATGTGCATCTGTCTGCATGCATTTGTGATCTTTGTAATAGAATCTGGTACTAAAAGTTAATAAAATGCTATATTAATATGATGTAAAAAATATTAAACACCATTCAATGCTGTTTCTCTTTAACTGCAGACCCTGCTACATGGAAAAATCCAAGACACCTTTCTAAAGGTTGCCTTTATCCACTTGCTTTTCTCTCTACACATAAAGTGCATGCTTATATACACTAACCACGTGCATTTCATGCCGCATTATTGTTGATTACACGTTGCCTTTTACACTTTGGCACCTTTGTTGATTGATTATTTTGCTGTCTTGTGATCTGGTTAATTTTTAGTTTTCTGACCCTCTTGCATTAGAATGAGATAATTTTTGCTTTTCTTCTATGCTGTTGCTGCTTCATAGAGCTTCCTGCACTTCTAATTCCCAAATCCTCTTAAAAAATCTTTGTTGATCAGTATCTTAAATTTCAACTTAAGTGAAAGAAATGTTTTGAAAGATGACTCGGTTGTAGGTAAATTGTGTGTTTGCCAAATGGCCAGATTTCTAGTAGACAATTCTTCTAGAGCAGATTGTTGAGGAGAGAGGAAATGACCACAAAGTGAAAATTGGAAATGGAACTTACCACTAGTACTTGGAAACCTCATTGTGAAAGTGTGAATATCTCAGTGTGACTCAAACTGCTGCCTGCACTACCAAGCAGGAATTCACAAAACCTCCGTTGCTGTTTCTGGGACTGCTCTTGCACAGCCCCCAAATAATTCTGGACTTAAGTGATGACTGCCAAGAGTGAAGATGCTTAGTCCCTGACAGATTTGGGAAGAGACATTTTCTCCTGAGGCTTCTTTGTTATGCAGAATTCTTACGTATTTTCTGTTTGCTTGGTTTTGGTCCTACAGGTTTTTCTAACTTTTTCTTTCAGCTGAAATTTGATCTCATTTGCATGGTAAAAGAAAAGAAACTAAAAGCTAGCATTTTTTTCAGGTTTTTTAAGCTATGGCTAATAATTATTTTGTTTTCTGTTACACACTGCTATTTACCGAAATAGACCATTTCTGAAATTTTGTAGGATAGCTGATTGGCTCAGTCACAGTTAGGAAGGTGGACCTTGTATAAGAGGAACAAATTAAACAAGTAATGAGATACAATGTTTCAGTGGGCAGAATCTTAAATGTATGGGTACTGAGCTATTTAACATCTCACTGTAGAAAGCTAAGTAATTTTTCCTTTACTGCTTGAAAAAAAATAAAATCACACTGTAGCTTTCAACAAACAGGCTTTTGGAAAAATGTGATTAAAACATCTACTTCCTCATGTATCTATTTTTGTTTTCAGAGGTAGATGCTGCAGAATGGGGTAAATTTCTTCATACCAAAAACAAGGTATGTCTACTATGATGATGGAGTAGCAATGTCATAAATAAGTTAACATATATATACTTAATTCTATTATCTCTTCCCTTGACTTTCCCCAAAAGGAGATTTTTCTATTATACTAGATGATGGAGTATTGAGGATTTTGTAGTTTGCCTTTTATGAGTAGAAAAACCCTGAAAATACAAAATATCTATTGTGTCGGTCATTGACTCTGCTGAGTTATTTACCTTAGTTATTTTTGTGTTATTTTGTTGATTACAAACAGAACAGTTTTGACAAGAGTGGAAAAATGTGAAAATGAAATTTTGCCCTTATTCTTTGCTCTTTTTGAGATGAGAAGGGGTTCAGGCTGCATGTTTAATAACCTCAAGGGATTGCAACTAGATTCAAAATGGAATTAAGTGTTTGCATTCTCTTCAGGTGAACACTAGTTAATAACGTGTCTGACATGGATGTGTCATGAGTGCTAACAACTACCATCTCACAGTATTAGTCAACAGATTAAATACTAAGGTTCCAATTTCTGTAATTTTTAGCACTGATGATTCCTCTTAGCATCAGCTTAAGGGCTAATAGTCATTCTTATTTTTTCTCATATTTTGTGTACCTAGGGAGTTTTACACTGTCTCTTGGAGAAGAGAGCATTATTTTGCAACTAGGTGAGTGGATGCTGTCTTTGATTTTTTTAATTTTTTGTTTCTTCCTTCAGATCTATACAGATTTTGATGAAATTCGTCAGGAAATAGAAAATGAAACAGAGAGGATTTCAGGAAATAATAAGGTAAATGTATTGTTTGTCTTACTATAAATTCTCTTGCTACTTAAACCTTTTTTAAACAGTTTGGGCAACTGGAAGTGAAAAACTTTTAACTGTTCCAATGAGGAGCACAGCAGTGCTGCTTGCTGTTCTGAGATTTTTTTTACTGTGTTCATGAGATAAATTACTTCATGTGAAAGACAGAGAATTGTTGATTTACTTAAAACTTGTGTAATAATAGTGCAAAAAATAAATTTAGTTAAACTTATTTTCATTTTTCCACATGTGTAATTATAAAATTGAATATTCTATTCTTACATATCTATATAGTCCCTTGCATATCAAAGCTTTTATGCATTTTATGAGGGACAAAATGGGGCTGCTGCCAAAGACAAAGAAATTGGTTGACAAATGTGTCTGGCTTCTTTTCCTTGCCATGTAGGTGTAAGGTGTATGATGAAAAAGTTTTTCTAGTATGAAAGTACAGCTTGGATTTCTAACTAATGCATTAAAATAACCTAGTACAGTAATGATTTTTTTATTATTAATATATTTCTAGGGTATCAGTCCTGAACCTATTCATCTTAAGATTTTTTCGGCTAATGTTGTAAATCTGACTCTTGTGGATTTACCTGGAATGACAAAGGTAAGATGGAGAATCCTTCTCTTCTGACTGTGAATGGTATTTTTGAACAAGATGTGCATGTTCACTCTTTGCCATTATTCTGTATTGTTCAGTAAACAGCTTTCCTCAGGTTAAGTAGTGTTATATGAATTTGGCATGCCACTGTCTTCTGGTGTAAGGTTTAGGTTTCTGATGCTCTTTGCTGATATAAGAGGTAGAGTTGCTTAAGTTCTTCTCTTTCTATATACAACTCATTGGAAGCATCGTGTGGGCTGCATGTTCCTTTTCACAGAAGAGGTGCACTCCAAGTCTCAGAACTGTAGCTGGAGGTATTTGCCAAGTTGGAAAGTTTTCCACATTGTTTCTCCAGAAGTTGCTGTGTGTATTTGTGTAAGAAGTTGTGTAAAGTGAGGACACATTAGAAGAAATACTGAGGTCCTGTTTGTTCAGGTTTTATATGGAATAATTTTCTGTGACATGAAAATGACAAGATGACTTCTTGCCCTGCCCATGCACACATACACACCCCACCCTGCCAGTTGTGTAGGTCGTTCTTGGACACCAGGTCTCATGCAGGCATAAATACACAATTTTGAACAGTTCCATTTGTTTTTCTCTAGGTTCCTGTTGGTGATCAGCCTAAGGACATTGAACTTCAAATAAGAGAGCTAATCCTTCAGTTCATCAGCAACCCCAATTCGATTATTCTGGCAGTCACAGCAGCTAACACAGATATGGCCACTTCAGAGGCACTTAAAATAGCACGTGAGGTAGATCCAGATGGTAAGCAGCAAATAAAACTGGATGCTGTAATTCAGTTTGTTTTTTAAATTAGGTCCTAAAATAAAACCGAGATTGTTTGGGCAAAATGTAGTAAGAAAAGCAAATGTCACCAGATTTCCTAGAAAATGCCATTTTTATATTTTCTTAAAGAATTCTTACTGCAGTCTCTGCAACTCAGAAAATACTGGGACGAATTAGTATCTGATAGATTTCTGGCTTAGGCAGTCATAGGAGCTACTTCTGTTTTCACAGCAGCAAATGGTATTACAGAATATTGGGGGTTTTCAGAGTTTTAGTAGTTTACAGAGGTCTGTTAGGGCAACTTCATGCTTTACTGCCAATGTTGTTTATTTTACTAGGGAAAATATGCCATCCTGCAGCTAGTAATTGACTATCTAGCTGTTAGTCTAGTGATTTTTAGTAAGATTAATACATACTGTCAATATGCATTTTGGTGCCCTGCATTTATGTGGCAGAACTGACTGATTTGATTTAATTTTATAAAAAGAGAAGTATCATTTTATACTTACCTAATGACTTTGAAATAGATCTGAAGCTACTAGTTGCCTGCTTCTTGCTTTTGGAAAGTGCTGTCAGTACCATTGACTAGCAAATGGCACTGTGATTTGAAAGAATATGAAATAGTACTCTTGGAAAATAGTTACACAGAAATTAGGCTAAAATTCAGTCTTATGCTTTACCCTCAAATTTTTCTTCCCTTAAAGTGTAACAGTTTTTGTTTGTTTTCAAATTCCAAATCTTCTTTGGCTTGTCTGCCACATAACCTTGAGGGGAAAACCTCTTGTGACATTCAGCTCAGTCAAATTGTCCTGGTTCAAGGTAGTAGACCCCTTTTAATTTACCCCTGTAGAAATTATCAACTGTGACTTTTGGATCACTTCCCAGAATTCTGAAACTTAAAGATCTGGAGTGGCAGATCATGTTGCAGGTTCTCTAAGAGTAATGATATGTAAGGAGAACTTGAAGTACTAAAGTAGGTAGGCTGACATCAAAGTTTCAAGACTCAAGAACCTGTTGATTTTGCTGAGGTGCTTGTTTATTTTTTTTTAGACTCAAAAAGTTTTATATTTTAAATAAAAAGTTCTTGGTACTTTTTTTCAGACCCAAGAGCTCAGGAAATACTAAGGTTCCAGACAGATCCTGTGCATATTAGCCTACTGGTTTAGATGTGCAGTATTTATGTATTTAATGAGTTGAGGTCACTTTTTTCTTTACTTTGCTGTATTATGTGTTTTAGTTACTCTGATCAAAACAAAGCATCCCCTGTGAGTGTGTTTTCCTTTTGGTAGGTCGAAGAACGCTTGCTGTTATTACAAAGCTGGATCTCATGGATGCTGGCACTGATGCTATGGATGTGCTCATGGGAAGAGTGATTCCAGTCAAACTTGGCATCATTGGAGTAGTGAATAGGTCTGCCTGAGGACATTGATGCTGTTTTTAAAACTGTGTTAATATGAACTAATACTTTCGGCTTTTTTAACCATGAATATAGTTTTAAGAAGATGACAATGTTGAAATAAATTTGTGAATAAGGAAGTGAGGAGCTTGTTGCTCACTTCTCAAAAGGCTTTTTTCTTCACTTGACCAACTGCTAATTTAGAAAGGAGTAGAGACACTTCCACTAAAAGAACTGTATTGTCACCAGTTCTTTGCACTGTTGTTCTTCAGTTTGAGGAGTGGTTCTGCTCAGCTGTTCACATTAGCACTGATCTAGTACAGATCCTGTGTATATTAGTGCTACCTGCATATGGCTACTGTACTGTTTGCTTCATTTTTTTGCTTTAACTGGGTCAAATCTCATGTAGTTCTGATAAAAGCATTGCTTAGTCTATACAGATGCTGCCTCTACTGATCTGCTGACTATGCTGCATGGAACAAAAACCAAAACCTTTTAAAGTCTAAAGATGGTTAGTTATGCGTATAAAGCAAAAAGCAGTTATTAGGTGTCCTGTCCAGAAAAGCAAAGGTGTAAATTGTTTTTACTTTTCATCTGTTAACTAGCGTGCAACTCTGCCTTTTAACTTCAGGAGTCAGTTGGACATTAACAACAAGAAGAGCGTAGCTGATTCCATTCGTGATGAGTATGGTTTTCTTCAGAAGAAGTACCCGTCCCTGGCCAACCGAAACGGAACCAAATATCTCGCTAGGACACTGAACAGGTATTGCTCTAACATAAACTGATGTGTTAGGAATATGTGCAGACCTTTCTTTTTACCTTTATTTTCTCTTTTGGCCTCATAGAGTGATAAATTGAGGAAAACTCTGATTCCAAAGTCTGATTCTCTGTTTCTGAATTTACTGAAATTTTTCTGAGTAAATATTTTCCTTTGGTGATTATTTTTGTCTCCTGTCTGTTTTGATGAAGATAATAAAACTGAAATTTTTCCTTTCTGCTAACGAGGGAATATTTTGTGTTTTTAGACTACTGATGCATCATATCAGGGATTGCTTGCCAGAGCTGAAAACCAGAATTAATGTTTTAGCTGCTCAGTACCAGTCTCTACTGAACAGCTATGGGGAACCTGTGGAAGACAAAAGTGCTACTTTATTGCAGCTTATTACCAAATTTGCCACAGAATATTGTAACACTATTGAAGGAACAGCAAAATACATAGAGACTTCAGAGCTGTAAGTACGAAATGTTTTTCTAGAATATTGACTGAGTAGTTAGATTGATCCAGTGGTTCCTACTGGCTTTCACTGGCAGCAGTACTACACTGGAGCATAACATACTCAAATGTTTGAATCCAAGCAACTGTAAAAAATGCTTGCAATGAGAGCTTTTTTCTTGTTTGCTACTTCAGTTGTTATTTTGTTCTTTCAGATGTGGTGGAGCCAGAATCTGTTATATTTTTCATGAGACCTTTGGAAGAACTTTGGAATCTGTTGACCCGCTGGGTGGCCTTAACACAATTGATATTCTGACTGCCATTAGAAATGCTACCGTAAGTGTTCTTCTGTAAATCTTAAACGTTGTGGCTGTATGTTGGATAGGAAGGTAAGGTTTCAACAAATTTGTGCTCTCAGGCCTGTGAATTACTGATCTCTGCTCAGTGAGTTAATAAGAAGAGGCTGAATCCTGATTTTTAGTACTTTGAGTGGAAAAATTACATTATCCAAATTTGCAGTCATTATTCTGTATGGAATGAGTTTAAAGTGAGTGTTTACATCGCATTGCTGCTACTTACAGGCTCACATAAAGCGTAAGCCATGCTTTGGCAACAATATGCTGAAACTGTTATATATTGCAGAAATGGTGATGGAAGACTGCCTCTGCATTTATTTTTCATTAAGCACTTCTGTTAGTTATGAAGACTCAGTCTGAGATGTATGGGCTAGGACACAGTCAGATATTTTAAGTCTGTGTAAGGGCCACAACTTTGCAATGATTCAGTGTTTTCATGATAGAGTTGGTTTCTTGAGAATATGGGAGTTGGTATTGCTAAGAATTGACAGAGTAAGTTCACTTCTAAATTTTGCATTATATAGAATGTTCACTCCTTAGAGCTTGACTTTGTATGTCAGACATTTCAGTCTGCTTTTGTACTGTGTCCTGTTGGGTGTGGACAGCCAGGTTTCTCCATGGTCTTGGAGCTTGTGAGGTACTCTGCAGCAGTCATCTGTGTGCATGTTCTTACCCTTCTGTAAATGTAAATTTAAAAAATAGTGTTTAGTAAGAGGAAAGAAGACATGTTTTATGTGACATATAATGGCTTGATTTTTTAAAGCTCATTTAATTAAAAAAGAAAGGAAATTTCAGGTAAAAAATGTTTTATCTGTAGCGAAGCATTGATCTATATGGTCATAAATGAAATTATCCCAAACACTATAAATCACTGACACTGAAACCCACGCATCTTGTCGGTGGAATATTGTATTCCCAGGACTGTCAAATCAATAATGGCAATTTTTCTCTCCAGAATTAGTAAGAAAATGTCTTTGCCTTTATAATAAATTTGAGTTAAACTTGGATGCACAAATGTGAAAAGAATTTTCAGAGCTGTAAGCCTAGGATGAAGGATGACAGGCATAGGTAGAAATCTCCAGGATTCTGTAAGGGTGCTGGCTCATTGTTTGAGACAGAGTTTATCTTAGGGATAAAAACTTTATAGCTTTTTTTTTTTTTAATTATTCTTGAGCCAGGTCTTGAGACCTTTTCTGAGTGTTGAGTGCGAGCGCTGTAACCTGATTTATTCTGGGCTTCATCAGGTACTACTTAGAAAAACATCTTGTTTTAATACACAGTTTAGCAGCTTTTTCCCTCCTTTTAAACTAGGGTCCCCGTCCTGCCTTGTTTGTTCCTGAAGTTTCATTTGAGTTGTTGGTAAAGAGGCAAATCAAACGTTTAGAAGAGCCTAGTCTGCGCTGTGTGGAGCTGGTTCATGAAGAAATGCAGAGGATTATCCAGCATTGTAGTAATTACAGTACACAGGTAAAAATACATGTTTTAGAATTAGGTTTGTAATCATTGTGGGGGGGCGGGGGGTGTCCCTACTTGCTTCAAAACTTGGAGAAGTCTCATCAGGAAATCTCTGGTTTGTTTTTAGGAACTACTGAGGTTTCCTAAATTGCACGATGCCATAGTTGAAGTAGTAACCTGTCTTTTGCGTAGAAGACTTCCTGTCACAAATGAAATGGTAATTTCCCATCTACTGTAATTTTGCTGCTGAGAGTGCATGTTTTTTGGAGTCTTGATGCTTTTGTTTGTAATGTTAGGAACCTAAGTTATTAAAGGAATCTTATACTTGTTAAATAGATAGTTATTTAATATCTTCACAGTTTGAAACTTCTGTATTAGAATATCAATTCATAAAAAACAAAGTGGTGGGGGATTCTTCTTCAGCTTATTGTCCCCTGTGTTTCAATTTTCCAAGAAGAATTTTGCTAGTCTTTCTGATACAGGTAAATTTCCCTCCCTTCTAACAGAAGCTGTGCATTTACTGAGGTGTGTGGGATGCAGTGATCAAATTTAAATTATAGTCCTTATTCTTTGTGTTTTGGGGACATGTACTGCCCTTTCGCTAGCAAGAACTAAAAATTCAACTTCTGGCTTTGAGTAAATATGTTTTAATATAAAGGTCTGATTTGGGCTGCCCGTTGGGGAGGAAACAGAGTGTTTCAGTTATTGACTCTGCATTTAATGTGAAAAGCAAAACTTGTTCTGTACGCTCGCTGTCCCCCATAGTGAGCCATCTCCCTCTGGTTGACATGTTGTGTGAACATGTTTCACATGGTTTGTGGCCCAAGAGTCACTGTAACAGGTCACTTTGTTACTGTACAGCTTGCACTCGTTAGATTGCTGAGTTTTGGTTTTTTATTGCTGGAGAGGGGTTAACTTGGTGAAGGTAACTGATGTAACATCCCAAGTGACTGAAAGTATTGTGATGAATAAATGGATTCTCTTCTTGCCTTCTGGATCAGAACTTTAATGTCCAGTGAGATTGGTCTTTTGCCATGGACAGTTCCACTCTGCTTCCCAGCACTGTAGGTCATTGCTCCTCACTAGCATTAGATTTGCTAACTGAATCTTTGAACTGTGAATGCCATTGCATTGCAGGTTCATAATCTTGTGGCCATTGAGTTAGCTTATATCAATACCAAACATCCTGACTTTGCTGATGCCTGTGGTTTAATGAATAACAACATAGAGGTAAGAAAATATGTTCTCTTAAAAATTTTTTTGACTCCTTTAAATGAAAGTAAAGTTGATAAAATAACAAATGTTTCAATGTCTTTCATAGGAGCACATTTCTACATTTTGAATTATAAAAATGTGATGTTTTACAAATATGGTGTATACTCTTGTGATCTTGGATTTGTTAGATTTCTGTTGCATATCACATTCAGGAACAGTGATTGGTATTTCACTGAAAGAATTCTGCCTGTTTTTCATTAAGAAAAATAAGACTGGCACCTAATTGAGTATTGACTATTAAATGAAATTTTTGTAAGAAAAAAATTTAAATATGTAGTTGTGAAATACTGTTTAATGTTGAAGTAACTGTATTTTGTCTCTGACACAATGTATCAATAACTATATGTTCATCTCATTTGTGAAAGGATGTACTATTCAGGAAACAAGTACTGTTTCCTCTGTTCACATTCTAATTTCTGCTTCCTTTTGGCATTGTTCTTGAATCTCTGTGTTACCGTGCTTGTCTCCCTAAGACATTTTCTCCATCAGCCTCCCATCAGTTGTTTTTTGAGCCTGGCTTTGTTTGATGATATTTGTTGCTGTCATCGTCCTATAGCACAGTTCTACAACCACTCTGTTAGACTGATTCTTCCAGTCTGATTTTGTTGCAATATTTCATCCACCTGGCTAAGAGCTTCCTGATACTCTTTGTGTTTATCCAACACATTGTTTTCATATCACAGAATTACAGAATGGTTTGGGTTGGAAGGGAACTTAAAGACCATGAAATTCCAAACCCCCTGCCATGTGCAAGGACACCATTCCCTAGATCAGGTTGTTCAGAGCCCTGTCCAACCTGGCTTTGAACACTGCCAGGGATGGGGCATTCACAGCTTCTCTGGGCAACCTGTGTCAGTGCCTCACTACCCTCACAATAAAGAATTTCATATTAATATCCAATTTAAACTTAATTTCTTTCAGTTTGAAGCCATTCCCCCTTGTCCTGTCACTACATGCTCTTGTAGTGTTCTTTTTTTAAATTTTTGTTACAATTTCTACTCTTTATTTCTAATATTTTAGTTTTTTCTCTACATAAATTTTGTATTGACTTAGTATGTGATTGAATTTGCTCTTTAATCTAGTTCTAAAACAATGTGTATGGAAACTGCTGAGAGTACAAAAATCAAGACTTTGTGAAGTTGAACGTAGAAAATTATTGTATTATTGTGTGTTATTTAAATTAGTTCTTTCCTGAGATTTTTCTGAACAGGACATGGGAATTTTTGAAGAACCAAACCATGTAAAACACCCTATCCTTATTTACTGAACAATTAATTCTTAATTTCAAGAAAAATGAGATCTTTCTTTGTCCTGATTGCTTCAAATACTGTTGTGCTATGAAGCGAATTTTAACTTCTTCCATTGGGCTAATCATGTGCTGACCACAGGATCAAATTCTTTAGATCACTTTGAATATTTAAAGCTTGATGAGAACTGAAGGGATATCTATGCTGAGCCAAATTGTGGAGCATTGATGTTTTTTAAAAGGCTCAGATTTTGATTATAGAGTATGTTGCAAAAATGTTTGCAAAAATTTTTAAAATGAGAATTCAGTTTTGACCAGGTAATTAAAGTAGTTTTATCTGAATAATCAAGGGCTTCATAGGACATAGTATTAATGCATGGCACTAGATGAGATGAAATTACTAATGTTTGTCTCTAAAATGTAAGTCTGTAAAATATGAATCTTGCCTATGTGTTGATACAGAGTAATACATAATTGAGGTCTTGCTGGATTGTTTTTAAAGGAACAAAGGCGTAACAGGTTAGCCCGGGAATTGCCTTCTGCTGTGCCACGAGACAAGGTAAGTTAATGTTGGATTTTATTTATTTGTTTAAAGTTTAATGCATTCTCCTTGATCGAGTCTAAGTATTGGAAACTTTGATATGCTACCGTAGTAACAGTCTTGGGGGAACTTCCAAGCATTGACTTGTTTCCTTCAATTTCATAGGATAGTAGCGGAATGTCATTTTCTTATAAAGATGCAATTTTTGGGAGGTTTTAAATCTGGTATTTCTGAAGACTTGTCTATTAATTTATTATTACACTTACTGAATGAAAGACATCTGAGGTAAGTTGTGAAATGTCTGCACATGTTAGAGATGGAGTCAGAACTTGAATGCTTAAATTTATCACTCAGATGCTGATTTCTGAACATTAACAAATGATTTAAAGTATCCAGTGTGCAAACACAGAGACTTTGTGGTTTGTTTTTGTTTTTTTAAGTCACCCTTAAAACTGCAATTTATTGCAGTCTTGCTTTCTTTGGAAGAAAATGTGGAGGTGACATTTTCAGTTGATCATCATAATCCAGTCATGTCTTCTGTCTTTGGAGCTTGCTTAGTTTTACCAGGCTTTGGGATTAGTGCAATGACAACTACATACATGGGTGGAAGAACAAAGCAAGTGTCATGGAAAATGTTGCCTGGCTGTAGAAAAGAATGGTCTGACAACAAGCTGGAATTTTAGGCAGTTATTTAACATTATATGACATATTTAGAATTCAGAGAAACAGAGTGTAGTTTAAGCTCCTCACAAGGTTGTAACAGTTTTTACAGCTGATAGAAATCAGTTCATTAGTTTGTTAACTTTAAAAGTGAGACCAAGTTGCAGAATGGATCTAATACTACTGCCTTTAATCGCTATAAGACAACTGATGGATGAACTGGGAATTCAGGGTAGCTATCTTGCTTTCAGTGCTCTTTGATCTTTCTTTTTATTGACTTTATATCATCAGTGTAGGAGCTGAAATGAGATTGATAATCCAGAAGTCTCTTAACTGTCTTGAAGATGCCTTTTTTTTTTCTGTTTGTATTACAGTTATTCTTGAAAATTCAAAATATTTCTTTTCTGGATTTTGAAAGATGCTAGTAGGTAAAAGTGTATGAAATTTGCTAGGTAGATTTGGTGGTCTTCAAGTTGAATTTTTTTTCCCCCCTCCCTGCATTTTTTACCTTCCTTAGTCTACTAAGGCTCCAGGTGCATTGCCACCTGCTTCCCAGGAGACTGTTACTGCTGCTTCTGCTGAGGCTGATGGCAAGGTCTGTCTTGATTTCTCCTTTAAGCACTGCATGCATGTTTCTGTTGTGGTGCACCACAGACAGGAAGGAAAGCAGTTTGGATTTAGTGCTTTGTCACTGACACAGTTACCCTACCCACTATGGGCCACTTGGCACTGCTGTACATGCAGTGGCAGGTAAAGATGTGACATTAGGTGGCAAAGTCACTGCTTTCTATTTGAACTCTTGGTTGCAATATATTGTGGTGCAAGTATGCAGCATAATTTGCCTCAAACTGTCAATAGATTGTTTGGTGCAACAGTATTGTAATCAAAAGTGTTCAGCATGGTTGTTAAACTGCATGTTTTTAATGTGTTGACAGTTAAAGAAGGAGGACAGAAGATAAGCTAAAATGTGGGTTTCCTGCTTGCTGCAGGGAATCCTTACAGGCTTTGTTCAAACTGAACCTCCTTTGTGGTGTTTCTCATAATTGTTGAATCCCTGGTTTACTTATATTTGTGAAATGTGTTCTGCAGTGTTTTTGTACACTTTAGGTGTGATGTCTCTTGCATTAAAATAACAGCTCATTATTACTGTAAAGGCTTCTTTGCTAATTGCTTTTGCTTTGAGTCAGAAAAGATGGGTAGTCACAAGTTTGTTTATTAGGAATACTAAGAGGACTCAGACTTTCTGCTTCATTGCATATGCACATTCAGCTTTCAATGCAAAGCTGCCATTTCTGTCTTGAACAAAGTGGTTAAAGGCAAAATCTAGTCAATGGTAGAGTTTTAACTATTATCTTCAATTATGTTTTAGAGGTTCTGATATGCTGCAAACATTAAAAAGAAATCAAGAGCTACTGTGAGGATACTGTTGTGACTTAAGGAGTTGCAGATTTGGTTTGCATTTCCCATAAAACCCATCCTATATTAGCTGGTACATTTCATGCTTTCTCTTCTGTAGTTTTGTTTCTAAACTACTTTGGAGACAGACCAGGCTCCACAGTAATACAGAATGAGAGTGGCATAGGGATTTTTGTCATGTTGAGTAGCTGTCTTCCAATCAGAAATAATGCAGTGGAGCTTTCCTTATCAGTGTTTTTTTCTCATTAGCAGAGTTTGGTTTGAATTCTTATAGTGTATTCTACAATACCTCTGAAAAGTTCTGCAATTTGAATTGTGATGGGCACAGTTTAGCTGGGCTTCCTCCTAGCATGCTGCTGTTGGTATTCTATTTGCTATTCTTTGTTTCTCATCTTTTTTTTAAAGATCAGCCTGTGGTTTTTAATTGTAAAAACAATAGATAAATTTAGCTTTTTTCCTCCTATATCTGAAGCAAGATATAAATAGTAGTTCAGAGCCTTGAATGACCTTGAATGGTTTTCAAACAGCAATAGATTTTAAAGCACAGTAGTAAATAGAACAGATATTAGGCTTGTGGAAAGGTACAAAATTAATATTGCCCCTGTTCCGTATCAAAATAAACTGTTGGGTTTTTTAATTAACATATGGTGGATACCATCCACTAATATTTCTTTTGCCCAGTGATTCCTAATATTTAAGAAATGGGTGTTATGTCCTTTTCTTAGGAAATCAGTGAGCTTCTGGAACTTCCCAGAAACTCTGATCTTTCCTTCCAGAGGATGGAGATTTCTGTTTTGTTTTGATTTGGTACAAAAAAAGCCTTCTGTAAATTGAGGTCTGGCAGCACAAATGTGTTTATAGCTGTGTTACCTGGAAATAAAAATGTGCATATTTTTTAGCTGTTATGTAAGAAACTTTTGTTTGTAGTTAAATAAAATACCAAAGAATTTAAATTCAAGTATTGCAAGAGCTGTGGTAATCTTCAAACCATACTTTCAGGACGATCCTCATAGTAAAGGTTGTATTGCTCCAAGGTTGTATGGTCAAAGTGGTAAAAGGCAACTGATTTTTAGGAAGACCACTCCATATTTCAGAAGTGATTTGTAGACCCTTACAATGCTGGGGAGCTTCTTTATGTGAGACGTTTTCATACCATTATTTGAGAGAATGTGAGTTTTAAAAGCTTCCATTTTACTGGTACCTTGTGGCAGCTGTAAGCAGCAAAGGGAGAACAAAGGTGGGTTATGTGAAGAACAGAATGGAGGGAATATACACACGAAAATCTCATTTTTAGTGAGTCATCTCTAGTGATTTGATCAGACACTGCTTTACAGTGCCCAAGTTCTAATTCTCCAATGTTTTTTTAATGTGCTGTTTGTGCAGGCTGCTCCTGCAGCAGGAGATATATCTCAGGAGCCTGGGACAGGCAACTGGAGAGGAATGCTGAAACCCTCAAAAGCAGAAGAGGTATCTGCAGAGGAAAAATCCAAGCCAGCTGCAGCCCTACCTGCTAGTCCTCAAAAAGGACATGCTGTAAACCTATTAGATGTGGTGAGTCATGAAAGACAAATACCTCTTTGTAGTTCAGGCTCAGGAAAGAAAACGTCTGAATTACAGATCTTTGTAACTTTGCTACTGGGTGATATCTATATAACATATTCACATTTTAGCAACAGGGATCTCTAGCCAGTCTCTTCTGCTTTCCTCCTTGCTCAGTCCTTCATCTCTTCCCTGCCCATCCCGGTTTCAGCCTATGATTGAGATAATTGGCTTCCTTTCACAAATTCCTGTGCAAGTGAACTCCTTGTCTAGATTGTTCTTCTACAGAAACAAATTTCAGCTCATTTGAACTCAAATTCCTGCTTTGTCTTTTCTGAAGTTCAATTTTTATATTAAGAGGAAAAGAATCATTAAAGATAAAAGCCACTTAAATTAAAAATAGATGGAGATACCTGTGTTTGGAGCTTAGTTCCTTTAGTGAGCTTTAAAAAAAATGTAGTAGTGGTGCCCTCTGACCTTTGTTTCACAGATCTGGATTTGGATAAGTCTCTAATTTTATTTCTGAAGAATTAGAGGTTTGTTGCAAGATGTCTATCAAACTATCAGACTAAAACAGCAATAGTTTGGTTTGGATTCCACAGTTTGAGTTTTATTGATATAATGCAAATGAGCAGAATTGGTAAACTGAGGATTTTATTTTTTTACATAGCCTGTACCTGTTGCACGCAAACTTTCTGCCCGTGAGCAACGAGATTGTGAAGTGATTGAACGACTTATTAAATCTTACTTCCTTATTGTCAGGAAGAACATTCAGGACAGGTAAACCAGAACTTCTTAGAAATATTTAAGCCATGCAAATATTGTGGTATCTCAAGAGTCATATATGTAACCCTGTTGTTTTTATCATGTTCTTGTGTTTTTAAGAGATAAATACATTTTTTAGAAGGGACAGCAGCAGTAAAGCTGCAAAATTAAGAAGTTTGAGGAAGCCCTTGTTTTCTCTAATGGTTTCTGTTCTGTATAATATTAAGTAAAATGCTTAATTATTTAGGACATGCCAGCTTTTCTGGAGGATGCATCAATTCAGATGGATCATTTGCAGCAGATGACTGGAAAAAAGTCTAGGTGCTGTCTAGCCCTGAGAGAACTTTGCTTTGCTTATATCTTTGTGTGAAGACCTAGCTTTATATATATATCTTTATGTATATGGGGAATTTTGAGGGAAATACAGGAATCTGGAACCAGAGTTTAGAGCAGATTAGAGAGGTCATAGAAGTTTTGGTCTGTTCAATAAACTCATATCCTCAATATAATTTTTAGTATTTCATGACAGGGAAGTGCTTTGTTTACCTTAACTTTTGTGCAGTGTTATTACATTCTTCAGTCTAGAGCAGGCCTAGTTTTGAATAATTATTTTAAAGGTGGTTTCTCCATGTGCTTGCAGTGTGCCAAAGGCAGTGATGCATTTTCTAGTGAACCACGTGAAAGACACTCTTCAGAGTGAGCTGGTAGGCCAGCTGTATAAATCCTTGTTGTTGGATGACCTTCTGACAGAATCAGAGGACATGGCACAGCGCAGAAAAGAGGCAGCTGACATGCTAAAGGTAAGAAAAGGATCAGCACTTCATGGCAGTAGTGAACCATATAAATGTGAGATTTTTTTGAAGGCTTTTGCCTTCCTTTTTTCTTTGCTGCTATTTAAGAGTATGCCATTGTATCACTTTTCTCTGCTGGAGGAATTATTAAATGAATATGTGACCAGAAAGTGTTATGTAGATTGAGTACTTAGGAAGAACTGACTTAAACTGTATTTTGGGCATAAAGCAGAAGATCTAATCTGATGTTATTTTCAATTATACATTTGGGTTTACTAAGGTGCTTTTATTTAATTTTGTAGTGTTCAGCAGTGCTCTTTTGGAGGATTAAGCTTACAGTGTTTGAAGTGCTGTTCATGTGCATCACACAGAGCCTGATGGCCAATGGCTGGTGTCTCTAGACAGTGCCCCATCATATGAACAGTGGGAATGTTTGCACTCACCTGTGATGACCCCGTATGCATCTGTGTGACAGTCTTTGGGACGTCTGTGTTAGTGAACTCTCCTTCATTGTTCAGTGGTGTGTCAGTGTCCACATCAGCTGCCCAGAAATCTGTTGCTTTGCATCCAGCTGCATAGAAAAGGACCCCTCTGCCAGTTCAGCTCACTGAAGAAGTACCAAGAGGTGCTTCTCTTTCATGTGCAGTGTGGTCAGACAGTGACTGCTTGAGACTGGATACCCTGCGGTACCACTTGTCCAGGACTGCCTGCACAAACTCACAGCTCAGATTTCTCCAAATTTGAGTGATACTATAAATAATGTCAGTCTTAGATGGTATTGTGACATTAAATCTGTAGTTTATCAGACTACACTGTAATGAATGCTACAGAACATTAAAAATGATAAGAAGTAGGTGCAGATTCTCTTTTATTTTGAAGAAGGTTTAAAACATTAAAATTGTGTGTGGTGGAAAAGCCTGCCTTTCTTGAGAATTTAATGGGTTGCCACTCATTTCATAATGAACCTGATTAACTTAAAATTAGACTTTTAACTTCACATTTTCTAGACTGCTGCTGTTACCTCCCTGAGACTCTCTACAGAAAAACTAACTAGCTCTGGCTTTTGTGTGTTTGTGTATGCAGGCCCTGCAGCGTGCCAGCCAGATCATTGCAGAGATTCGTGAGACACATCTTTGGTGAAGACTGTATCAGCCACACTATTTATATGCATTGGAGGTTACATTGGCTTGAAAATTGCTAGGCATGGTATACGGAGTAGAATTTTTATTTATGAACTCTTCTTATCTGTGTACTGCAACTGTGTAAATCTGCTCATGTAAAGACAGTTGGTTTGATTTGCAAACAGGAAAATATGCTGTATTTTGCAAAAGAAGTCATATTTAATCCACATAATAAATGGCTCTAAATGTTTCCATACCAGCTTTCTGGTGCAAATTAAAGCAGACCAAGTCTTCTGTCTCAGCGACAGTCTCATTTGAACTTGGGGAAAAAACACTGAAGTTCCAGTGCCTGACTTGCTAAACAGGCTGCCTGTGGTTAAGATGGCCGGTGTAGTCTTGTGGCATAGTTTTAAGCTGCTTTTACAATAGAAGTTTAAATACTGTGAAGAGAAGAAAGCACCGAGTATTTTCTTTCATGAATATATTGCATGCACTGTGACAGATGGAGGTATCAATTTTATAGCACAGTAGAGATGTTGACTGTATTACTATGTATGTGTGTCCACATTTCTCTTCCCCCAAATGTTTAAACTGCAGACAAAACTTTGAACTTGATTTAATGGAGTATCATGTAGGAAGAATTAGCCTGGAGCTTGCGAACAATAGCAGCCTGCCAAAAAGTGGGTGCAGAGGTATTCATGTGCACTGGAGCTTGTGTTATGAATGTTGGGGATTATAATCAGGTACAAGGACATCTTCCCCTTCCTCCCCCCTGGGACCAAGCCCCTGGACATCCAATAGCAAATTTGTTCTGGCAGAACTAAAAAATAAAAATGGATTTCAAACCTGTAATGGGATAATCAGTGTTTCTTTTAAAAACAGATTAAGTTGGCCAGGGAGAAGGGGATCCCCACAACTTCTCTGAATTTTGGAGCGTATGACAGTATGAAAGAAAGTCTATGGAATTGGAATATTTATACCAGAGATTGGAGGTGCTTTTGAGGAAATTTTATTGTGTGCTGTAAGTAGCTGCCTTTTTTTTTTTTTTTGAGGACAATCGTAAAATTATGACATTTTAGGTTGGAAATTAAGGTGATTTTTTTTTTCTTCTCATTATAATTCTTACCGATAACTATTGATAACACTAGCCTTTAAAAAGTAAATGTTTTAATTTTTATGAAAAATTTAAACTCCAGCCAGCACACTTGCATGTACTTTTCAAGCAGATTCACTCCTTTTGTATAAAGTGAAAATGTTTACTATACTGCTGCTGACATTTTATCTTTGACACAAGTTGCATGAAAAATAGGACACTGCCTTTAACCTCCATGGCTTTCTTTTAGGTATTGGGCCAGTATAATGTTTTTATTACCATATGCACTTCCTTCCCCCTTTAATCAGTTAGCAGAAATGGAATTCCTTTTGTAAGCTGCTAAAGATGAAAATTAAAAAATTCAGTTTACAAGAAGTTCTGTTTAAAAATGCATTTTTCTCATGGTGATTTTCAGATTGGCATCTATATATGCACAAGGAGTAACATCTGACAGGTGGAACTTTTGGATACTTCATGTATGATCTGAGATAATTCATGCAGAACACATAAATATTTAATGTATTTTTAAACACCCTAAAAAGTCATGGTGTCTTACATGTAATGACTATAAAGGAAGTAATTTTAACTTTTTGCATTGTGTCCAGGGATGGTATTTCTGATTTAAGAAATGTGACTGAAGTGCAAACCACTTTTGTAATCAACTTCGGTGATCAGACCAAGTTTTTAATAGTTTTGTCAGAAGCATTACATTTCTGTTTGGAATTCACCTGACACCTCTTTTACCTTTTGCTTTCACCATATGAGAAGTATGTTTTTAACAAGGTAGTGCCGTCCATAAGTGAACTGCTACCTGAGCTCTAACTCTCAAAGTTCAGTCAACAGTCTCTTGTGAAGAAATAATCAGACTTGTAAAGTTGCGAAATGCTGCACAAAGCAAATGAATTTCATTTATTTAGGAAATTCTTGCAAGTGATACCTGGCTCTGTAATGTCATGTGAAATTTCCACAGTGTTAATTTGGTTTCTGAAATGTTACGACTTTTTTTTAAGTTTCACACCAAGTTTCAATTTGGTAATGTTTGAGTGCCAAAAAATGAACTTGATTTGTAATCCTTAATGCAAGTCTTTGAAAGTCCATGCTGTAACAATCCTGTTATTTAATAAACAGATAATACACAAAAAGAATTATCCCAGAAACAGTTTTGAACTGACTTGTAGTTCAAGTGTCAGGACTTAGTTAATAGTTTAACTGCTTATGTTTGTACAGCCTTATGTATGTTTCCACTTGTTCTCACTAAATTCTACATTCTTAGTTCTCGTATAGTTGCATAACTAACAGTGTAGACAGGCTGCTTGTGGCTGTTGATTGGTTTGAAACAAGCTGTTTCCTGGACTTGAACTAAAATACTTAAAATATGCCATTCTTACTGCCAGCATTAAAAGAAATAATGGGTAAACTGTGGAAAAAAGCCTAATGAGCTCAGCACCTGAAAAATTCCCAGATTAGTCTGATGGTTTGCAACTGCCTTCTAGCCCACCTTGATTAAGGTTGAAATAATTTTGTCATTAATGCACAAATTTTAGCTAACTTAAAAAACCTTGCTCTCCACTGGGGAGAGAATCATGGAGGGGAAAGCCCACTGTAGCCAAATTCAGGTAAATAGTGTCTGACATTACTGCCTGAGCTATGTGTGGTACTCCTGTAACTAAAACATAGTACCCTGATGGGAAGTTTGTCAATATTTAGTAGGCAGGTTCAAGTGTCACTTAGAGAAAGATACTGGAAGGGGGGAGTGTCTTGTTTGCTTCAAACCTTATTCTGAAATTAACAGAGCAGACCTTGTGTAAAACCTGCCAAGATATACCTTTGACAAAGATGCCAGATAGCATGGATGCATCCAGGGAATTCACAGGATCGAGAAGGAGTGTCCCTCACCTTGTAAGTCGTACTGTGCACACTGAAGGCTTACAAGGGATTCATGAGGTTGATTTAAGCTTTGAAAGGCTCTATACTTCCACCTTTCAAAAAAGGATTTTACTGTATATTCCCACACAAAGGATGGAAAGTGCTCCCATACGTGATTAAGAAGCTTATTAGTGCTTAATCATTCTATTCCTTTATTGTGAATTTTCTGCAGCTTCCTTCAAAGCCAACCTATTCAGAAAAACATGTTGACTGTAGGTTGGTTGTCCTTGCCCAGTGTCGCAGGTTTCTCTGACAGGTGAGCACACTCTGGCTGTAAGAAGTCCTGGGTTTGAGTGTGATTTTGCTCGTCTTGCTGTGGGTTATGCTGTGGAGTACCAGGCCACAGTTCTCCTCCAGCACAAGGTTGTTAAAGGAGAGGAAGCACATCTTCATCTTTGGACTTTGAAATGAATGTTTTCATTTTCTTCTTGTGCACATCCTCTTTGGAATGGTGCTTTGAATAAGGCAGAGTATCTCAAATCTCTTCCAGTGGTACAACTCAGCTGCTTTATTTGAACTCTGTTGGTGCATTTCAAAAACTATGATGTTGGGCAGTTTGTGAGCTGCGTAGTAATGCACAGGCCAGAAACACTGAAGTATGTCTTCGAGCAACAGAGCTGAAATGACCTGTCCTTTCGGGGAGATACTCTGTTGTCACAACTGCAGCCATTTTATAACATAGTAATTTTTCTTTCCAACCCTAAGTAATGACACTCCATTCTTTAGAATGTGCTGTCCGAGAATAAGAACAGCCTCAGGATTAGTTACACGAGTCCCATTTATTGACACTCCTCCATCTGTAATTTTCTGGTACCTTAAAAAAAAAACAAAAACAACTGGTAATTGCAAGAGGAAGCTACTTACTGCTAGTAAGTATTGAAAGTTCACTTAATGGTTTTTTTGTTAGATCCATAACTGAATAAATTTTGATTCTCTTGCACTTCATTGTCAGTCCAGGTCAAGAGTGACTGAAACTAACTTTAGTCTATACTACTTCAATTTGATCTGAGAGGTGAAAGGTTGTTGCTTAGTCTGTCCCTTCATCAGGTGTAGATTTTACAGCTGACATACATAAGACTGCGTTAACGTACACTTTTAGTTCAAAACCAAATGAGGTCATGTGCTCCCTTCTTTAATGTGGCAACGTAAATCACAGCCTGTTTCTGCTTGATTTGGCTTTCCTGATTGTTTCACCTCTGATCCCATACCATTAAACTGTTTAAATGTGTATTACTGAAGGCAACAGGTGAGGACTTACCCACTAGGTCCATCTGGAATAGCATTTGCTTTGCGACACAAGTCAAGAACACTCATTCCAGGTTCAAGCATCAATTCAGCAGAAGGAGCTTGTCTAAAAAGTTCCTGTAGCTCTAGGTCAGACATCTCTTCCAGTGCCTCCACACTGCTGTAATAAAGGGCTTTAGTACACCTGTGAGAACAAAGATCATTCAAAATACAGAGCCAGTCTCACCTTCAAACAAGACTAACAGACAGGTATGTAAAATACACCCCAATTTTTTTCATTGTACCCCACTGCCCTGCAAATTCTTTTTTATATTGTTAACGTATTTTTAAATTACAGAATTATTACATCTTTCTCTTTTAAGACCTAAGCAACAAATAAATACATGAAAATAGTCCCTGAAAAGCTATGGATAATTACTGTTGAAAAAATCTCAAGCAAAACTGCTTGACAAATCAAACCTCACCTCTTAGCAGATTCTAGCCCCTCCCTACCATGGACAAGCTTGGTTACTTCTGCAGCCAGTCGTTTCTGAGGGCCCCATTTTTCAGGTTCTTTAGCATGCATTTCCATGATGTGGGCAATCTCCTCAAGAGGAAGGAAAGTAAATAGTTTCAAGTATCTATGAGCAGAATAAAAATATTTTGTTTGTATAGCCATCATTACAGATTTCCTGCCTTTGTCATTCAAACTTTACTAACTCACTAAAATCTTAGTCCTTTAAGAAATCCATATTATAGACATCTGTCTTTTCAAACAACTCTTTGTTTTTGCCCACAAGCTTCAGCTTACCAGGATAACTCACCCTTTATTTAATATTCTGCCTAGGGTCATGACTTCATACATTAACATAGTGTCAGATGCTTTTGTGAAGCTTGTATTGCAATCAACAACTTGGTTTTCTTCTGAAACTTTTACAGCATTTATTGCAATTGCGTGTCAGTTAAGAAGGTTAACGAACACTGCCAGTCTGTGGTAATCATGGGACAGAAGGATGCTAAGTATTGGCAAGTATCTTAGCAGGAAGATTATTTAGGATAATCAAGACTTTAAACGTGCATTCTCTTTACAGAAGTCCCTTTAATGAGCTTGCAATCCTATGAAATGCAGTGTATTAAAGGTACCTTTACTGTTACGAAGTCTGACCATGTGAAATATTTTAACATTAAGGACCCACATACCCTTTTTTTTAATCTGAAAGGTGTTGTAGATGCAGAACCTAAATCTGAGTTATCAAGGAACAAACTTTTGAGAGAGGTAACCAAGTTATGAGACAGGTCAGCATATGAAAGGGATGTACCTGTCTGAGGTTTATCAAGTCTCAGATTGGACAGTGATACTGAAGTTTAAAAGTAAAATGGATTTAGAAGAGAACATATAACAACTTATTAAAATCAACGTTAATGCCCTGAAAAGGTTTATGGAAGTAGTAATTTAACCAGGTGTAGGAATTTTGTTCATTCTGTTTTTCTCCTCTGCTTTGGTTTTTACTTTCAATAGTGACTTAAACCTGATGTCTGAAAACCTCTATCTTGTAAATTTCTTCTATACTGTCAGCTATGAGTTTTAAAATGGTGTAACTTTCTCCCCTTTTTAATTGCACTACTGCCCCCATATAAATGCCTCATAGGCATGTTTTCCTCTAGACCAGTGGTCTCCCAGGTGGGATGGCAGCACCGCAGGAGGTAGGCAAGACAATCCATTGAGGCGCAGGAAGAAAGTATTAGAAATTCAGTACTACTACACTTCTGTAAATGAACAAATACACATGTATTGCAAGTAAATGCTTAAAATTTCTTTTACTGATAGGAGCCTGTGATCAAAAAGGTTTGGAGACTGCTGATATAGAGTTAATACAATCATAAATATGAACAACTTGGCTTTTTCTTAAAAAGGTAATATTCAAATCTGTTTAAGGTTCTAAAAGCTGAACTTTGTGGGTTTATAAGTAGTTAAGTAGTTTCTTGCAATTAGAATGTGGTCCTTCTGGATACATCATACTAAGCCAAAACTTGTAGTAATTAATACATATTTAACTGCAGTTGCTTATTAATCAGGAGAAACTACGTTCAATACTGTGATGCTACAGTAATGAAACTAACATACCTTGTAAGACAGAGTCACCCCACCTGCAGAGCAAAATGCACTGTGCTTCATTTGTTTGTTCATCAGCCTAATTTTCTAATGCATATACTGGCATATGGAAACGGCTTCCACTATCCTGTATACTTAGGAACCAGTCACGCCTGTTTCTTTAATGATGTACAATTATAATTAACATATACCTCCACATGGAGCTTGTGTTGTACATGCTCAAATGAAACAGTTACACAGAACAGGATCAGATTTTATAAACAATAATAAAAAGCAAGATGAAGAACAACTTACTTTTCAACTATGTTATCTTGTTGTCTGACAAAAAACTGATACAGCTCAAATGGCGAGGTCTTATCTCTGTTTAGCCAAACTGCATTTCCAGCAGTCTTTCCCAGTTTATCTCCAGTAGTACTGGTAATTAGAGGTACAGTAATTCCAAACACATCTGTTCCTGTCATCCTGAGAAAAAAAGAGGCACTGCATGTCAAAAAAAATTACATCTTGGTAAATTTTACTAAAATACAAACATTATACAAGGTCCTATCCTTGATATAAACAGGACAGATAAACAGGACAGGGAGAGAGGAGCAACAGATGCCTGAACAAATGTTCTGAGAAGACCACTTTAGGAAAAAAACCCAGCTTAAGTTTTTAAGTTCTTTTGTGTGAATCAAAGACATTTTCATATTTTAAGTAGTTTCATGAGCAACGGCATTTGCAAATTCATTGTCCTGGACCTCTTGTCTTCTGCCCTGAGCACATATCGAAGCTGCTTGTGTGGCTGGGACATGTGTAAGGCTTTTCCTCTGCGCCCAGTCTCTCTCTGGTAATAAGCACAGTACGTACTGAGGCAGAGGCATTACCACATCCTCACTGATTTACACTTCTGCAAACTTTCTAAGACTTGCTCTAAATGTGGTGGATAAGCAAAGAGTGCATCGTTGTCACATTTCACTGTATTTCTGAGAAGGAATGGAGCAGTATTGAGCAATACAGCCCAACTGCCTCTCCTTCAGTGGGATCACACCAGCATGCACATGCCAGCAGAGGCCTTGTCTTCATTCTGTCCCATGCTCCAGGCTATTTGATTTTGACTCTTGGATCTACTAATACAAGAACCCATCCTTTTTGCTAAAAAGTCATAAACAACTCATAGAAAACGCTTAAACCCTGGCCAAAATGTACGTATGTGCCAGGCTTATGTTCGGGCCATTTAATTATTCCTCTCATATCACAGAGTTTTGTGTAAGGCCAAATGTCTTGAAGGGTGACTTCTGCACCTGGTGCTTTAGGGACTGTCACCACCAAGTCGTGTTCAGTCACAGAATCCATTAAGTTGGAAGAGCCCGCTGAGACCCTCGAGTGCAGCATGACCGAAGTGCACCATGTCACCCGGGCCGTGGCACTCAGTGCCATGTCCAGTCTGTCCTTAAACACCTCCAGGGACGGTGACTCCACCGCTTCCCCGGAAAGCCTGTTCCAATGTCTGATCATCCTTTCTGTAAAGAACTCCTTCTTAATATCCAACCTAAACCTCCCCTGGCGCAGAGTAAGGCTGTGTCCTCTCATCCTGTCACCTGCTGCTTGTCACAAGAGGCCGACTCCTCCCTGACCACCCTCTCCTTCCAGGGGGCTGTACAGAGCGATCAGGTCACTCACCCCGAGCCTCCCCTTCCCCAGGCTGACCTGCTGCCCCCGGGCCGTGCCCTGCCGAGCCCACCGCCCCCGGGCCGTGCCCTGCCGAGCCCACCGCCCCCGCTGCCCCTCTCCGGACCCCGCACACCGCCCCCCTCGAGGTGCCGCCCCCTCCCCGGCCCCGCCGTACTTGGTGACGAGCTCGTAGCCGGACATGATGTTGCCCATCTGGTCGTGCCCGCCGAGCTGGATGCGGCAGCCGTGGTGGCGGTGCAGGTGCAGGAAGTCGTAGGCCTGGAGCGCGGGGTACAGGAACTCGGCCAGGCTCATGCCGTCGGCGGAGCGGAGCCGCGCCTGGCAGCTCTGCCGGCTCAGCAGCGCGCCCATGCGGAGCCGCCCTCCGGCGCCGCCGAGGAAGCGCAGGAGCGGGACGCGGCCGAGCCAGCGGGAGTTGTCGAGCAGCGTGGCGGAGCCGAGCCGGGCCGGGCCGTGCGGCCAGAACAGCTCCCGGTGGTGCCGGAACAGCCGCTCCAGCCCCGCGCGCACCGACCGCGCCTGCGCGCGCACCGCGCCCGCCGACTGCGCCTCGCGCGCGCGCTCCCGCCCGCTGGGGTCGCCGAGGCGCGCGGTGGCCCCGCCCACGAGGGCGATGACGTCATGTCCCGCGCGCTGGAAGTGCAGCAGCGCCATGACGGGCAGCAGGTGCCCCACGTGCAGCGAGTCCGCCGTGGGGTCGAACCCGCAGTAGGCCGCGACCCGCGCCCCGCCCGGGCCCGGGCCCAGCAGCGCCGGCAGCGCCTCCTGCGCGCCCCGCGCCGGGAACACCTCCTGGAACAGCCCGCGCTCCACCTGCGCCGCCACCAGCCCGCCCGCCGCCCGCGCCTGCTCGTGCGCCCCCCGGCGGGCCGGCAGCGGG
>JAWWEE010000040.1:61081719-61217799 GCA_035221455.1 Xenops minutus | reverse complement strand
AGGGGAGAGGGACGGGGCGGGATAACGGGGAGGGTGGGACGGTAACCCGGGCTGGGAGAGCAGCGGGGGGGTGATAACCCCGACGGGATAATAACCGGGGTGGGATATCAGGAATGGCATAGTCGGGGTGGGGTGATAACCCAGACGGGATAATAACCGGGGTGGGATAACAGGAATGGGGTAACTGCGATGGGATAGCCAGGCTGGGGTGACCGGGATGGGATAACCAGGGTGGGATAACCAGGATGGAGTAACCAGGGTGGGATAACCATGGTGACCAGTCGGGAAAAGCCAGAGGGAGGCTTGGATGGTTGCGAGTGGCTTGAAGGACCGGTGGTTCTCCTTCACGGTATTAAAGAGGATTCATGCAGGCACAGGTAGTGTTTTTTGGCTCCTTCTCTGCTTTTTTTAAATTTCTTTCCCCCAACCCGAAATACCGGGATTTCTGACACGTTCAGCGTGGGAAATGAGGCCCTCAGCTGGTGCTGGGGCTCCTGGCAGGATGGATACCAGGTGCTTCCATTAGTAACGCTGGGGCTCTAGGACTTGCTCTAAGGACTCCAGTCTGCAGGACTTGATGAGATGCATCCTCGGAACCTGAGGGAACTGGCAGAGGAAGTGTCTAAACCACTGTGCATCGTATTTGAGAAGCCATGGCAGTCCAGGGAAGTTCCCACTGACTGGAAAAGAGTCCCCCTTTTTTAAAACAGAAAAAAGGAAGTCCGGGGGAACTACAGACCAGTCAGTCTGTGCCCAGCAAGATCATGGAGCAGATTCTATGGATACTATCCTGGATACTGTGCTAAGGCACATGAAAAGTGAATGGTGACACCCAGCATGGCTTCACCTCACAAATTTGGTGGCTTTCTACAACCAGGTTACAAGGGAAGAGCAACTGACATCATCTGTCTGGACTTGTGCAAAGCATCAACTCAGATCCCACTCACCATCCGTGTCTCTAAATTTGAGAAACATGGATTTGGTGGATAAGGAACTGGTTAGTTGCAATCATGGAATTGCAGTCAGCACATCCAGATCCAAGTGGAAACCATATGTATTGATTATGTAAAGGTTACTGACAACGAGGACAATGAGCTATTTTTATTTTGAAAGAGTCAGGGAGAGGTTTCAATTGGTAAGAATTGGTCAAAAAGAAGCACAGATTAAATTTCTTAAGAGTTTATGGATGTTATTAAAAAACTTGTCTAAAAAGTAATTTTTTTAAAATGTTGTATTTATCAAAATAAAGTCATTTTACTAATTTAACAGTGGGTATATGTTTGCATCTGCACCATTTGGTAATAGGGAAAAAAAGGCATTAAAGAGGTCAGACATAAAACATGACTTTCTCTGCTCCTGGGGGTTTACTTTCTGCAAGCAGAAAGAAACTGTCAAATCTGTTCTCGTCTTCCTCTCGTGGCAAATGTGGATGTGTACTGGTTCATTTTGTTCTCAGGTGTGTGTTTCTGATTTGCTCTAGTGCTTCTGTCATTTAAGGAACAAGGCTGGTGTATGAGGTGGATGAATTTAACGTTCCTTTCTCTTCAGCCTTTTCCTCCATATGGTTTTTCGGAAGGCAACGTTAACAAGCAACAGAAACTGGTCCTAAGAGCTGAGACAATGTATAGAGTGCTTCTCTTAAGGCAAAAATTACTCAGCTGCTTTATGTAACAGAGATTAGGATAGAGATGTCTCATTATCAGGCAGGTAAGTGGGATCTGGAAAATGAAATTAATGCAAATAACTTCAAGTGCTTAGTTACTGAAAGTACTACTGTACATCAGTTTGGTAGTCTGAAGACATTGTAATGTAGAAGCAGCAAGCCCCTTTAATTTATTGCTGTTATAATGTTGAGTGACACTGCAAACAAAACCAACATCAAGCTGATTAAATAAAAAGAAAGATAAACAAAAAAACCCCACCTGAAAAAGTAACAAACTCCCCACCCAACTGTGGAATAGCTGGATTCTTGAGTCTTGTTACCATTTCTTAGAATTCCCCATTCTTCTCGTAGGCTGGGTGGCTTTAAACCACCCTGACTTACTCTGACAACAGAAGAGATGTTGCTCAGTTACCACATCCAGGAGCTCAGCTTAAGGCCTCTGCCCTTGTGGCTGCTGTGACTGCAAAGCTGTCTTGTCTAGGAGATTCCTGGGCCAGGAAATGATTCTCTGTGGCCTAACCCAGTTAAGTCACAGGATCGAAAAGCAGAAGGAGTGTCCCTCACCTTGTAAGTTGTACTGTGCACACTGAAGGCTTACAAAGGACTCATGAGGTTGATTTAAGCTTTGAAAGGCTCTATACTTCCACCTTTCAAAAAAGGATTTTGCTGTATATTCCCACACAAAGGATGGAAAGTGCCCCCATACGTGATTAAGAAGCTTATTAGTGCTTAATCATTCTACTCCTTTATTGTAAATTTTCTGCAGCTTCCTTCAAAGCCAACCTGTTCAGAAAAACACGTTGACTGTAGGTTGGTCATTACTGTACCAGTAATGTAACCAGGGAAAGTAGGAAGTGTTTGGGACTAAATCCTATTAGAAGACAGGCTAAGCTCCAAGTAGAAGAAATGTGGATGCAGTTAGATAGACATGATTAAGGCACTTAGCCTTTTCATTATAAATCATCAAGCCTTATATGTGATTGTGTTCCTATAAATTATAAAGCAATTTATCTTAGCCTTGCAAGCAAATGATTTTTAAAAGCGCTTTGAAAGCATTTGCATACAAAACCCCCATAGCTGGCAGTAAAGGCTTCGTCTTCATTGTGCTAAATAGAGTAGTCATGAAAGGATAATTATTTTCATGGCAATGTACTCGGATAAATAACATAGATTAGAACAAGAACTAACAAGAGCTAATAACGAGAATAAGAATGTGGGGTTTTTTCCTAATTCATTTGTGGCGGATGAGTCCTTTATCCTGACTGTCTGATTTAGGATCCTGGGTGCTGCTGACTCTGATGAGAAGGAGAAAACCATTCTGCTTTCAGACTATAAGAGTAAATGTGAAAGCTGAAACTCCCTCTGCTTGCCAGTGCAGGTATACAAACTCCTCGGTGGGTTGAAGGAAATTACTTGGAGAGTTCAGGGAACTGCTGTGCAAAATTAAATATAAACCTCTGGTGCTGAAGTCCTCTGTGGACCCTGGTGAGCACCTGCACAGTTCTCTAGTCAGTAGCTGATATTGCTTCCAGTGGTAGGCACCTCCACCTATGTTTTCTGCCTTGTTCTTCCCTGGGGCCATGGTTCCTTTGCCCTTCCTTATTCTCAAGTATATGTGGACATAATCAAATTCAACTCCTACAGTACTGTGGCATCTAATTCCCAATAAAGGTAACATTTCCTATAAACCACAATTGTCTCTATGTGAATTGGATATCAAATCATCCAGAGGCCTTGGAAATTATTACAAGACTTTCCCGAAAAGATTACTTAATTGAAATAATTTTGAAGTCACTTCTGGGTGGCACCTTTGTTTTGTGTCCCAGAGTGCCAGGGCTGAGGGACAACTGCACAACTGACACACCACAGCTGGGGTTGGCTGCTTAAGTTTCCACTTCATGCTTGAATTTTCACCTAATATTTGATTCATATTCTTTCTTCAGAGAAGACTCATTCCGTTGTAAAGTATCATTATTAATTGTAATCTGCCCTCTTCCCAACACAGCGGAGTTATACATGCGTTAGCCACGAGGTGGCAATACAAGTTAAATTTTGTTGGTATTTGGAGCATTCGTGCCCGGTAAGCTTTGAGGTATTAGCTAAATAAATGTATTTGCAGTGTTTGTGCAGAGTTTGACTTTCTCTGCCAGTGTGTAATATGTGCTCCACATCTGCATAATTGACCTGATGCAAAAGCCAAGGAAGACAAAGCTGATTTTCTGGATCAATGATTTATGCCTTTTAGGTCGCTAATAATTGATATCTGTATTTAAGTGGCTTGGTAGTGGATGAGAAATGTTATGCTAGGAACTCAGCTGCTGTTAAAAGCAAAATCTCCTAGGAAAGGGGATGCACTGGCAACATACACGTGTCCCAGTGTGAGCCTTCTCCTGACTAACTCCTGACCTTCCAGAGGTCCAAAGAAACCTGAACACCTCCTTCCTGTGGAATTCCCAGGCAGTGATTGCTTCACACCATTAAAGTCTGCCTCTTTCATCCAAAGTTTTGATTCACTTTTCAACAGGGCTGATGCTTGTTTTTCTACATTATAAGAGCATTCAACAGGGAACTATAAGTGGTATCAGGTTGAAATAGTTCTTTTCCAGTCTTCTTCATCCTGTCTTGCAATTAAAATTGTGTCATTTTGAGGGATTGGGGGAAACAGCTACTATCTCTGTTTTCTACATGTACTTTCAAAGACTAGTTTTCTGCTCCCTGTAATGAAAAAAGTATTTGATGACATCTTCTATTTTGAGATTAGCTCTTTCAGTAGAAATTGATGCTACAGCTCTTCAGAAGGTGAGGTTTTGCATTTGTTTTCTCATTCAAATAAGATAGTTTAAAACTCTTCTAGCATAAGAAATGGATTGCAGATTTGGCATGTGTCTCGTGTCACTATATTCACCACAGTATTTATTTTAACGTGGAAGAGTTATGGATGTGCATTTTGTTATTTCACATGAAAGTGCTAACAGGCTGCTACTCCCTTCTCTTGACATGGAAACAGTTTTTCTCTGAGCACCTTATGGGAAATCTTATTTTCAATCAGATGATACAATGTGAAGTCTGTCTGTTAGCAAATGTGTCTTTCAAGTATGTGCCATTTTGTGGCTTAGGAAATAAATAACAAGGTAAAGGAGAGGAACACATGAGGGAGCCTTGAAAAAGTGAATAACTTTTGAGATATGAATTTCTTTAAGAAAGATTTAAGATATAATTCTGCCTGTGAGTTGGGTGTTCAGGCAGTCAGATGTGCTGTGGGCAAGCGTGCTGGGATTTCAAATAGCATTTAACTTGTATTTCAAATAGCATATAACTTGTATTTCAAATAGCATATAACTCTTCTGCAAGGGCTTTGATGTCCCTTCTTGATTCAAACACCTTGCTGGACCAGAAGCGCTGGCACTGCTACCATAGAATTCCACAGTTAAGACAAATGGGGACCTGCATTTGGCAGGAGCTGATACTTCTGTGAGGCACCTGGACTGTGGTGTATCTCTAACACTATCTCTTAACATCAAGCAGCCTCTTAGACAGTTCATAAACAAACTTTGTCTTCAAAGCTGATAACAGTGGATTTCTCCTGAGAAAACATGCATGATCCCTCAAGCCTTTTCTGTTTCTGGAGATTGCATGGACATCTCAGTTTTCTTGCTTCAATACTGCACATCCTGCAGCCACACAAACCTCAAGCCCTGATCCTGACAGGTTACAGAAAAAAAAGCTTTTAAAAGCTGGCTGGTGTTTGAAGAAAATAAAGTGAGCTTTGGAACATGATGTTTGAGGAACTGAGTGGCTACTGCTTTTCTCTTACAGCCTTCTCTGGTTATATTCACCAGCTTGTGGGTGAGGTGCTGGATATAGATCCCAATGGGAGCCATTTCTCAGAGATTACATGTAACTGGTTGTACCAGCAGAAGGATAACTCAATTTAGTGTTGAGTTAATAAGACAGTATTTCTTTCCACCTATATTATTCTGTAGTGTCAAATGTCAAAGATAATTTCACACTTCTATTAATCCATGTTTTTTGGACATTCCCATGACAACTGTGACTGTACAGAATAGTGTGCCCCTCTGGGAAGGGAGGATTTGAGAAGGGAAGAGGGGAGCAGAATGTGACCGCTAGCCTGAAAGTACAGTGCTAATGAGAGAGACTGCACACCATATACTTGTCTTCCAGAGAAAAAAGAGCTGTTCTTGAAAGTGCCCAGTGCTCTGTATTGTGAATTCTCCTCTGTGAATGAGTGTTTTCAGTGTGCTGCTTTCTGTGGCAGCCACTGTTTTCTTCCCCAGTTTGGTGCAAAATGGGTAGGATATGAACAAGGTAGAGAAGATGAAAGGATCTAAGCATTCAGAGGCAGCCACAGAAAGTTTTGCTGAACCAGTTCTGCTTATCTTGCCAGAAGCAACCCAGAAAATCTTGGAATCTCTAAAATCTTCCTGGATTGTAAGAAGTTGTTTTGGTGAGGCTTGGGATGGGGCTTGGGGCAATGGGAGCAAAATGCTTTCCAGGCTTTATTTAGAGCAGCAAATTTAATCCTATCTGTGTTCCTCTAGTCTCTTGTCTATCTGCTATGCGTTTGTTGAGTTGGGAATCAGCTTTCAATAATTTGTACATATGTTTTAATTGACTTTAAACAGCAACCTCCAAACAAATCCTGCTGAGAATTATCTTGTGTTTATGTGGTGTCAGAAGAGGCCATGCTGCTTTGACTTGACACATTGAAACATTCAGTGAGATGGGGTGAGAATATCTTCAAAATATAGTATAGATGATAATATATTATTTAGTCCCCCCAACTCCCCTTTCCTTTCCTCGTTTTTGTACCCCAAAATGTGGTTTTCAAACTATAAGCAAACTAGAGTTTGTTTTCAAACTGAGTAAACTTTAACTATCAACAGCATGTCTTCATATTTCTGTGAGGCACCAGGAACTTCTTGCAAGAGTTGGCATTTGTATGTAAGATGGCAGTGCTGTGTCTTCTCTTCTAATGTAGTTTGCTTTTTTCCTCTGTATCTTGACATGGAAACTCAGCATTTGTTGTAGTGCTCGTTTCTGTTTCTGATTCAAGGTGTTCAGTGTATATTTTAATCAAAAAGAAGAAACCACTTAAACAAGCCATGAAATGATGTTGCCTGACACAGACAACAGTGTCAGTTTTCATTTCAGGTTGGTGGTTATTTTCCATATATATATATATGTCATTGATGTTCACAGATGATTAATTTGATGGCTTTGTGGTTTGAAAGCTAATAATTTATATTTCTGCTTGGTTCCTGGAAGGGAAATGCTTGCTCTTTCTTGCCAGGAATCTCCAGTCAATGCACTTGGTTCAGGCTGTTCATACCTTGTGTTTTGTTATGATAAGGGGGAATTATAGAGTGGGATTCTGCCTGAAATCTTTTTGGCCCATGGGAGCTTCCCCAACATGTCACAGACTTCTTTAAATACATGATAAAGAAAGATGCAAATACTGATAAAAGACAGAGAAAAATGTTAGTTTTTCACAATAGAGAGGAATTACAACTGGAATCCCTTACAGATCAACATTAAGCTCAGTGCTGTTTGAAATACCTATAAACAATGTAGGAAAGTAGTTGGTTAGTGAATCATTGTTGATGAGAAGGAGACAATATCAGCTCCCAAAGGCATTTCATGGTACTCTAACCTAATCATGCTCAGAGATTTGCTGTGTATCAAGATGCTGTTGTATCTAGTCTGGCTTCTCAAACATCATGGACTTATCCAAATAAGGGCTGCATGGAATTCAGGAGGAGGAGAAACCTCAAAATTAATGTTTCTGCTAGGTTTGTAAGAAAAAAATCTTTGTTTCTAAAGCAGGATTCAGTAAGAGAAAAGCAACTTGTTCCTTCTGTTACCAGAAAGGCTTTGTTACAAGGTCCAGTTGCAAACAGGGAAAATAACACTGGTCTGTGCCCAAATGCGTTTCTATTTTAAATACAAAGTGAAGCAGTAGCTGGTACAGACACATGAAAAAACATGAAGAAATAATGGAAAATGAGGGACAGCCATATTCTAAATTGCAGTGTGACAGAAAATATATTTAAACTAGTGAATGAAAGTGTATCTTTGCAGTTTCCTTTTATTTGGGGCTACATGTCAGTGTTTTTGCAAAAATAGCTCAGGAAGCAGATGAGGGTTTTGTACAATGCAGAAGTTGTTTTTGGGTACAGATGCAATGTCTAACTGCTTTTATCAAGTGAGGCTTAAGAAATACTTTAAATTCCTTTTGCACATCTGTGTGTTTGTGCCAGACAGCTCAAGCATGGGAAAACTGATACCAGTGAAAATTTTTTGTCTAGCCTCTTGGTAAAACAAAGTCCTGTGTAATGAATAGGCTTGTGGTAGTGCATAAGCCTCCACCAGAAAATAAACCAAAGGCAAGAGTTATGAACCAGGGACATTTCAAAGCCCACCCTGAGGGACTGAGGCATCATGTGGGAGGAAGGTGCATCTATCAGCAAATGGAATGGATAGATCTGCTCTCCTTGGAGACTGGTCCCTGCACTGGGTCTTTCTCCTGAAACAGAAGCATTGGAATCATCATCCATCTTCCTTTTACCTAAAAGTCAATTAACTACAGTTCTCACCTAGGATGTGGACAGAAGGCTCACATTGCTCAGGGAAGGGTTCAAACAGATATTTGGAGCATTTGGTAACCTTGGGTTTGTGGCTGAACCCAGGGACTGTGTGAACAGTGTGTTGTACTGCACTTGTCTAACACAAGGTCTGGAGTCATCTCGTATCACAGGTGGAGAGATGCCAGGCCTTTCTCTCATGGGTTGGGTTCTGTGACTTTTAGTGTTGTCATGGTTTTTGATGTTTCTAGATCCGTCAGACAAGCTTTTTTGTGTTGGGGAGCCTCACTGGTGAAGCTCATTGTGCAGCCAGAGGACTTTGGTATGTCCAGCTGCATTGTAGCTGGGGTTACCAACACTTCAAGGACATGTCAGCACTTCTATATGATACTGGTGAAAATGTATAGCCCAGGACCTTGAAATTTTAAAGAAGCAGTGGGGTTTGTGGGCTGTGAGCTGCAGGGGGTGGCTGATGTTGGCCAGATCAAACCAACAGAGACTGAAGAGCAGCTAGAAATACCAGCTTCTCCACGGTGATTCAATCCAAGCCATAATGCCTCCCAACAATGTGAGGAGCGAACTCCTGGATACAGTGGCTGCTAAAGAGTCTTAGATCAGCCTAAAGCTCATTCTAATTATCAGCTGAAAGTGTGACTGTTGTCTCACATGTCCCCAGAGATGTTAAGTTGTAGGGTTTGCCCCATTATTTGCCCTCCCTTTGTGAATCTAGCACTGTGGAGTAGCTGTAGGCTGAGAGATGTCCATGGAAATTGAATCTGCTCATTCATGATTTGGGTAAGGGAGACTTAAGGTATTTCCTCAACCTGTTGAAATGGAGCTGGCAATGGACCACCTTTCTTATTTCTGTGGGGTTCCAGTGACCTGAAAACCAGGCAAACAATGGCCCTGTATATCCCTGTCTGCAATTGCTTAATTATCCTTGCAAATAATGAGAGCAAGGGCTCCTCAGTACGAGGTGTACCTTAGCATTATGGCTTACTGTAGGGTATTGTTAGCTGTTTGCATTGCTTAACTTTAATGCTAAACACGACAAGCTGCTTCAGAGCCCAGAATAACTGCTGGCTGCCAAAGAGAAGGGAAGAAGTCCAGGTGCAGCTGTGTAAGCATTTTAATTTTTTTTTTGTGTGTGTGAACCTCAAATAACCCTGAGGAATTCATTACTCAATCTTTATCATGAGCACACAAACAAACATGTTTTCTATAAATAGCAATTTCATTAACAGTGGTAGGTAAAGGAGCCTCTTGCATATATGGCCTTGATATTGTGTTTATGCACAACCAGTGGATCATTTTTAACATTTATTAGTGATAACCATGATTACTATATAACTTATACTATATATTACTATATACCCTATTATTATACAACAGGTTATACCTGTACACAGATACATAGGATTTTTTTTAAGTATATATAAAAATAATATATATATATACATAAATACAACCCTGTAGTCCTTTTAAAATATGCAGAAGCTCATGCAAGGAAGGAAGAACAAAGCACAGGGAAGTCAGCCTCACTGTTGGAGACTTTCCCAGCTGGCTAAAACCAAGGCAGCTGGCTCCTGCTATCTGTCTTCCAAAGAATTACATTATGGCCTGCTGACAGTTGTTTGGTCAAACACATTTGGGTAAAGAGGAAGGGCAGAGGTAAATTCAGAAGCCAACTTTTTAAAATAAACCAAACCAAAGCAAATCAAAAGACCCAGAAGCATGGTGTCTGCATTCAGCAGAGGTAGTTTTGGCAGCTTCTGTGATGGTACTTCAAGTGCTATAGAAAGCTGGGTAATCCAGAGCAACTACTATTTACCTCCAAAATACACTGAGATATTTATTAGGGACTGACAAATGTTTTAACTACTCCTTTTCACTTTCTGTGACTAATTGCATTTCATTCTTTGGAGGTTTCCACCCCATATCTCCTGTCAGAAAAACCTCAGAAAAGCTCTCTCTTCTCAAGTACAAGAAATGAAGATGTTCAGAGCCTTGTGCTCTCCACAAGGCATTGTTTTAGTTTAAACTGTTGACAAGTCCTGTGAACAAACAAGTTCAGAGCTGGAGAATGGGAACAGTACAGAGAGTCAGTCAAATGGGGAAAAACAGCTGGAGCAAAAATACTGCAGGGGAACTTTCTTTACCTGCAAAATTTAAGAAAAGTGGTTCTTTGACTGACTAGAATCACTTCAGCCTTTTGTCACAATTTTATTTTCTTGATGGGGCTACTGTCCTGTGTTGAAAAACAAACCCAGAAACAAACAAACAAACAAAAAATCCAACAACATTTAAGCCCAAAGGAAAATATTTCCGTTCACCGTAGTCCCTTGACTAAATGACTCAGTAAAACTGCATTTGTTTCTCAGGCTAAATAAAGGTACTTCCTGCTTTCTTCTTGAAGCTAAATTTCATTGTTGATTTGAATGACAGCAAAGCAGATTCACAGAATACATTGAGAAATGATCAGGATAAAAAAGATTTAAATGCAGCCATTCAAAGGTAAGTGGTAAATCCATTAAATGCAATCAGAATTATTGGACTATAAATCAGTTACAAAGGCTTCAGTCACACACCAGCTCAAGATAATGTGCAGCAGCTACCAGGACAAAGTACATCCTTAGAAAGGTAGGCAGTCATTAGCTGTGAGCTGTGCCTGTTCCCCATGTGCTACATGATATAGATGTTTTATCATGGTGACATTTCTACTTCATTTATTTTATTTGAAGCAAATAAGTCACTGTATTTCACAGGCAGCAATCTTTTTCATAAGACTGCAATTTAACAGTTGAAAGCCTTTTGGCTTTTTGCTCATTTGTCCTCCACTCTTTCCAGTTTATACAGAGGTTTCCATGTGAGCATTTTCTCTTCAGATTATTTATTATTTTTGTTTGCTGCCTGATGCACCGTAGCATGATCCTTGTATCTTTTAGTGTTTACCTAAAGGATCATGACAACTATGTGCAAATACTGGGAGGGGGGAAAGAATTAGGGTATGGAGGGTTTTGCCAGAGAAATGAAGACTTTGTGTCCCATGGGCAGGCAGTACATGTAAAAGCAGCAGCAGCAGCAGCACAGGTCCAGCAGCCCTGCAGAGCCTCACACATCATTCAGGGGGTGACTGTGGACCAAGCAGTCAGCACTGGTTCAGCTGAGAGCCCTCAGCACTCGCTGGAGGTTTCTGCAGCTGGGCAGCTGCCTGGCGGGGCAGGGATGTGTCCCCCCTGCTCCCTCCCACCCTTGGGTGCTCCTGCAGGTGTGGGTGGAGGGTCCAGCCTGCACTCACTCTCCATGTTCCTCTGGACATCCCAGAGGCACAGGGGAGGATCAGGGGGGCTGCTGCTCCAGGGCTGTGTCCTGACAGGCTGGATGGCCATCTCGGACCGAGGCAGAGTTTCAGCCTAGCTTTGGAACTGCCACATGCTGCAGAAACAGAGGCCCACGTCTTTTTTATGGTTTTTGGGTTTGTTTTTTTTCCTTATTTTTTCTTTCCCTAATAGTGGAGTTATACCAGGAATTAATTTAACTTTGGCACATATAATTTCCACTGTGTTTATAATGGGTTTCCTTTATGCTCAGCAGTTTGATTTTTGTTTGGTTGTTTAATATTACCTGATCTTTTGCACTGTGATGGATGATTAATCTTTACCAGTCATGTGATTAAGCAGTTCCTACACAGTATGAATTCAAAAGTCTGCATTTCCCATTCTTCCTCGATAACCTGGGCACATATTGCATTTCATTTCTAATTACATGTGTTAGGGTGAATTATGGGCTATTACTCAAAATAAATTGTTCTTTGATGTATGAATGACCAGTTGTAATTATACAAAGTTGAAACAGAACTTAGTACTATTGTGCCTAGTCCAAAATAATTCTGTGTCTTTCTTAAATACAATCAAATCAGCAATTTTCCATTGTTTCTCAGCTCAATGTGGCCATTATGAAAGAATTTTTTCCTTTGTAGATTTGAGCTAGAAATGCAAGTGGCATGTGAATGGTATTGACAGAGGCAGAGGAAAGGTGATCCTTTCTAATTTGCTGTCTCTGATTTCCATATCCTTTCAAAGGGAGCAGCCACTGGGTGAGTCACGGCACTTCTGCTTCAGTTCATTTCATTTTTATGAATGTGCTGAGTTCCCAATATATTGGCCTATTTATCATAGGAAGGCACCACTCCAGTGTCTCAGCTGTCCTGTGGAGTAATATAACACAGACCTGTATAAAAGTTGGGGTAGGGGGAGAAAGGGAAGATGCACACTCTGTTTTCAGTCATTTAAAGACCCCATGGATGTTCCTGGAGTTGATTTGGTGATAAATACTGATCCTGTACCGTGCTGGAATGCACAGACATGTTCTGCTGGAGCAAATCAAGCATCTGCGTTTAATGCAAACATGGGATTTTTAAATGAGAGGACTAAACACATTCCTGGTGTCAGACCTCAATTGCAGGGGGCTAGGTTATTTAATCTGTAACTAGCACGCATATTGTGCTGGCTGGAATGTGTTATCAGCTGTGTTTACAGGCTGCTCCAAGGCTTTATGGAGCTATGAGGCTCTTCAGCATTTGTGGCCCTGCTGTTGGGCTGCCTATTTTACAAGACTATGTGTGCATTTGCTCCACTTTGGTTTTAATTATTGGTGGTAAATACACTTCAGGAGTGAAATATGTTTTGTCAGGAGTAATCTGGAAGTGCCTTCTCAGGAGAAAAATAATTAGAAAGGTTAATGCAATCCACTTTGTAAAAGACTTCAAACTCATTTGCTTGGAGATGTGAAGCAGATGTTTTGTTCACAAAGCTATATTAACTTAGCCCTGAGGGGATCCCATTACCATTTCTCAAGTACAGCAAAAAATGGCAAATTATATATATATATCAATTTTAAATATTGACGATAAAGTTGGCTTTCAAGTGTGTACTGTGCCCTGTACAAACCATTGTCATTTTGTTGTGTGCTTTGTTTCACACAGACCTTAAGAGAGTCAAAGTTGGAATTGTAATTTTCTTGTACTAAAACAATAGATTTACTTGGATGGGCTGCATAGGAATGTGGTTTTAACAAGGTGGCAGAGTCAATACTGAAAGCCCTGACCTGCAAACCACTCCCTTCCTTCCAGCTTTGAGAACAATGTCTTTCTGAGGTAAACTGGGAGCCGATGGGCTGCCCTGGCTGAGAAGGGCTTGCTCATTTTTTGTGGAAAGGTTTGCAGCACGGGTTGTATGTGCATACAGGATTGTAAAAGGCCTCATCCTGCTCTTTTTGGGCTTCTGTACTCCTTGTGCTAGCCATGAGAAGCTAAAGAGTGCTGGGAGGCTGCCTGAGGAGCAGTTCAGTGCCAGGGCAGCACAGCAGCTCCTGTCAGCTCAGCTCTGGCGTAGCGACAGTAACACTCGCCCGACACAAACCATGTTCATGACTCTCACTCAGGCTCTGACTGTGCCTGTCTGGTTACAATTTTGGCTGTGGTTCCAATGTGCGGTCTTCCTTGCAGGATATTTTAACTGAGATATTTCAACCAGAAATATCTTTTTTCCCTTGGTGGAAAAAATCTTTTTGAGTAATTTTTTCAAAGCTGGATAAATCTGTTGCTGGGCTGAGCATAAAAAGCCCTCATCTCTCTTCAGTTTTAGAAGCATCGGTTATACAGAACATGTTTCCTCCTGTTATCCAGATAGGAAATAGATTTTACAGCACCAAAAACCGTGTTCAGGTAAGAGTGGGAGTGTGCCTTGAACCTGTTGTGACCCCACTGTCGCTGCTAAAGTGGGCTGAATTGCTGAAGAGATGCATAAAAATTATTAAAATGAGAAATTTAAGTTCTGTGAATTTCCTCCCTTTGAGGTTAGCCATTCCATCAGTTATTTCAATTACAATAGGTTTGTTATCTCTGCAAATAATTTTTCACTGCTGAAAGCATGGCCATCCTTCTGCTGGGGTTAAGGCAGAAATTTGCAAGGAACGGAGGTAACTTTGGGGCTAAGATAAGAGAAGTTGTTTCTCCAGAAATCACTGGGGAGGAATTAATGCTGCTTAATGTGTTTCTTGATCATTGCTTAAGCCAAGATCTCATATATTTTCTCAGGCTGATGGGACAGCAATATAAAACTTCTGCGTTTTATTATCTTTTTCTATATGCTCAAATTTATTGCTTCCCCTTTGTCTGGCTAAACCCAAAGATATATGATATAGGTAAAGCTACTTGGCATAAATACAGAAATGCATTTCAGTCTGAGGCACAGAGGAAACAACTGCAAAGGCAGATTTCTTAATGGAACGTGAGGTTTTCATTTTAGCACTTCACTGCTTCCCAGGTCTTCTGTCGGGGTGATCCCCATGAATATTATCCTTTAAGCACCACAAATGTATTCCCCTCAGGTGTGCTGGTGAAGGGCCCAGCCTCAAGCTGTCACAATTGTGGAGTGCTAATAAGGCAGCTCCCCATTTAGCCTTCCATTGTTTCCTGCCTGACTTTTTTTTTTTTCCTTTTCACCCCCCTTTACATAATTTCTGGCATCTGAAATGTGATTTATTTACCTTCTGTCTCTGAAGACATTACTACACATGTTCTGGTAGTGATGCCCTTCCCAGTAACTCTTGTTTGGCTACCCCTTTCAACAGTTTGAGCCCAAGCAAGCTTCTCTCAGCCTGGCAAAGACAAAAGTGCACCTTTCCAACCTCCAACTCCTTCTCTCCCCTCTTCACCAAGCTCCCCCCTAGGGAAAATGAGGATCCTCCTCTAAAAAATCAGTATGGAATTCCTGGGCATGGTCTGCATTGCTGAGGAGTCTTCTGCAGAAGTCATGCTCAGTGTAGTTATTTCCTTTGACTGGCACTTTGCTCTCCTCAGAATCAAAGTTTACATACCACATATTAATCAAAATATCCCTAAAATTCTGTGTAAATGAAAGGAAAGGTGACCTGTGGTATTAATTTTTTATGACCTAACTCAGCAATACTTCCTGAGGAAGCGAGTCTTTAACTAAAGAGTTGCTATCTTTTTAGAGTTCATGAAAAAGTTTCAGAAGGCAGTTTCTTGCCTTCGAGAATGTTTGGCAGCTGGCTAGGTACCAGCAGCCTGGGTTTACATTGGGAAATGTAATGAAGTCCAGGTCAGCCTATTCACAAAAATATGTGAAAATGGAGGTGCCAACGGGCTTGAACTGGTTTACTGAATGTGAAATTACAATTTAAAGATATTTCCAGGCACCTTGCATAACAGAATATTCAACAACCCTCCACCAAAAAAAAACCAACAAAAATCAAAAAGAAAATCATAAGAAAGAGAAGATGCTAATAGGGCTCCCACCAGTGAAGTTCTCTGGCTGGGGCAGTGCCATAGGCTGCAATGTGGCCATAAGTTGCTGTTCATTTGAGGAGACACAGAGAAGTTCAGGACTGCCAGATCAGTGTCTTCTGGATCTTCAGGCTCCAGCAATGCAGTCAGGTTATCTTCACTTGAGCTAAAAGGTACCCTCCAGCAGCGAGGCCCACTGGCTTCAGCTAACTCATCTATGGTATATGAGGTTAGAATTGCCATCTTCCTGATCCTCTATAGCTCCTCATCATCCTACTTTTATTTTCTGAACTCTGATATCCCACTCTTTTTCACCCTACATTCATTTCCCAACATAACATGACTGCAAAATGACTCCTACAGAACTACACAAGGCACTAAAATGATGCCTTTAAAATCCAAGTTGCTGGTATGCATGAGGGAGTTTGTAGTTAAACTGCTTTTATTTCCTCAGCAGTAATATTGCAAGTTTAATAGAGTGATAGGGTCAAAAGTGTCTTTTTCTGGTTTAATTCCTTCCTCTCGTTGTTTGCACATGCTTGTTTTGTAGGAAACAAGAGCATGTTCCAACAGCAGCATCTCTGGCCCCAACAACTTCTCATTCCCCACAGAGTCTCCAGTGCTCAACACCATCTGATAGGACTATCATAGAGGAATTTCACCTAGCAAAGGTATTGTAGAATGGAAAGGAATAAGAGTATTTGATCAAAAGTGCATTTACCCCATTAGGCATTTTCTACTTTTAATGATTGTTTTCACATCTGTAATAGGGGTACATGCACATAAAACTGCAGACAATAGTTCTAAACTTTTGGTGGGTAAACATTGATTTTATTCTCCTAATTCCTCTTGTTTTACTTGGATGCCTTCTTACTGGAATCAGAGGCCCTATGAGATCCCAAAACAATTCTCTTACTTTGTTATGTGGTGGCCTGTCAGGTTTGATTTCCTAAATATGTTTCAAGTTACATCCACACCCTAAATGCTTTTAATAGTTTAATTCTGTTATATCAAGGCTACTAACCTTGATGTCAAAATGCTCTCAGGTCCTGCTTATATAAACTAAATCTGCTTTATGTTGCTACATGTGCCCTTGCAAAATTCCTGGAAAAGTGATTAATATGGTGGTGATTAGGAAAGCACAGGAGTCCACCCTTCTGAAGAAAGGGTGGTGTTAAACAAAGGATTTAATGAGAATCACAGAATAATTTGGGTTGGAAGGGACCTTTTAAAGGTCATTTAGTCCAGTCCCCCTGCAATAAGCAGGGACACCTTCAACTAGGTCAGATTGCTCAGAGCCCTATCCAATCTGGCCTCGAATGTTTCCTGGCATGAGGCATGAGAAGGAAGCTTTTACTTCTGCAAATCTGCTGTTCAGCAGCACAGGAATTCTGATGAATTGCTCCTGGAAGTTGCTCCTGGCAAATTGCTCCTGGAAATGCTACACCTTCCTGAAACCGGGACAGGACCTGGACTGCCTGATCCCCCCATCAGTTCTGTGGAAGCCTGCAGTCCTGTTGTGTTACCTTTGTTACCTAAATATTTATAACACCATCTGTGAAAGAGAGATTGGCTGGTTCTATCACACTGCACCATGGAGGGACATGCTGGTATGTGCTCTGTGAGCTCCTAGGGCAGGTGAAGGACACAGGTTCAACTGGGCATCTCCCACTCCTGGGGTGTGTTATCTCTGAGATCAGTGAGGACATTTGTGCATCTCGGGTGCATTTTATTTATTTGTGTTCTCCACTTCCCTTTGCTTTTCATAATAGAAAAAGAAAAAGCTAGAAGTAGGAAATACTATATTCAGTCCAAAATACAATTCTTGTTTTGCCTTAAAATGAGATGATTTCTCTTGCTTTGTAAATCTTATTTGGGACCTTTTTCAGAGTTTCTGAAATGGTGGTTTCTTGCATGATATTATTGAGATGGTTTGTTAGAGAAATCATCATGCTTCTGCTTCCAGGGAAAATGGGTTAATATTACTGGGGCTCTGCTCTGCAGTGGCAGAGTGGGAGTGCATGCCCAGCAAGTAGGGAAAATAATGCAGGGTTGAGTGGAGTCAAGGATACAGAAATGCTTGTGCTCCAACCAGCAGATGGGAACAGAGGCACTTTTCCCACTCCATCTGGCATGCTGGGCTGGAGGTTCTGCAGCCTGGGCTTGCAGGGCTGGCTGGGGGTGCCTCCTCTGTGTCCCTCCCCTCCAGTACCTGCCCCATGCAGTGCTGGTTTTCAGGCAAGTGTCTCAGGAGCGCAGAGCAGCCCTTGGAGCTTTGCTGCCTCTGCAGCCTGACTGCTGGGGAGCCCTTGGTGTGGTCCATTGCACTCTCCTCCACCTTCAGTCTGTGCACCTGGCTCTGCCACAGCCATGCTGCCTTGAGGGCTGAGGCAGCACCAGGTGCAAGGTCCCAGCAGCGAGGCTGGATCCTACTGTAAATAATTTCCTGTGTGGCAGCGGGGACAGTGCCAGGTCAGTCCCCATGGACACTGTCAGCACGTCCCAGGCAGAGGCCAACGCCTTGCCCTTGTTGCTGCCCTGGGCTGGCTTCCAGCAAGCACGGCAGGTCAGTCCCAGCAGGAGTGAAGGGCTGTGCCAGCTGTGGGGTGGGGCTGGCAGGACTGGAGCAACGTGGGCTACAGCTATGAATTCACAGGGGTGCACTGCTTTCCCCTGTGTAAGCTGTGGCAATGCACAGGAGAGACTTTCAGTGGAAATAACCAGTGGAAAAAACCCCAGAGTAATCCCTAAACCAAAACTGACAAGTATGTCTTTCTAGTCTAGAGCTCAGCTGGTCAGCTGTGGTTCTCAGTGCTAAATCACAGATATAGACAAAGGACCCAGGGAGGGCAATTGCATCAGTCGGTTGCTGGCTGGGTGCATGTGGCACAAACCAAAAGTGTCAATATGACCCCATCAGGAGCTTTTAACTGCTCTCCATTGAGGCAGTCATGGAGCAAAGAGAGCACCTTCCTGAGCAGTGCCACTTGGAGACCTGCAGCCCTACTCCCATCCCACAGCTGGAGTGGCCGCTGGGGCAAACTCCCACTTGGGTGCTTTTGCTGGTTTCTTCCTCTAAGGCTTGTGCAGGAAGACTGAGAGGGCACCAGGGAAGTGACATAGCTCTACTTATTGTTTTTTTGAGTACCTGAATTGCAGATTTGCTGCTGACTGGCAGGTAGAGGTGATGGGGAAACAGCCTGATACAGAACCCTTTCTTTTATTAAAGACCCAAAGATTGGTCCCTGTTTCTTCACAGAAATTATCCTAGTGAATCCTGTCAGTCACTAAGGAGGTCCCTCCTTGACAAGGACAGCTTTTAACTTGGGCACTTCCATTTTGCTCAAGCCTCATTATAATCAGTTAGCACCTTCCCTAGATCCTCTTGGCTCTTGTGGGCTGACTGTTCTGACTTTGGACTACCACTGCATAGTCCACTGGTGGCTGAGATGTTTTATCCTCTTGGAGGTCTGAGGCTGCAACTTTCATCATGCAAGTCTTCAGCTAATCCAGAGGAGGGGCTTGCTTTGTCCAGCATTTCAGAAACAGGGTTTTAAGTTATCAGGTAGTATCCAAACATCTTGGGTTTGTGACTCACAGGTAAGACATGCTACTACAGCTCTTCCAAGATTAATGAAATAATGGGCTATGATATATATCTTTATGACTTGTTTAGTGGTTTTGTTCTGACTCAGTGGGCAGTCTAAGAGAATGCTTCCTAAAAATAATTGCTTTTGAGGCAATTAACATCATCCATGATCATGAAACAATGCAAGCAACAAAGCTTCTGGTTTTTCTCATCTCCCTGGGGAGGAGGTACAGGTCTGGGACCTGAGTCAAATAGCTTCAAGCAAGAGAAGACTTGAAAAGGGTAACTCCTCTTGTCCTCTGACGGAAAGTGGAAGGCAGAAGCTCCAGACTCTTAACATCTGACCCACTTTCCTGGCTCACTGCATGGAGCATGATGGCCTGGTATGACAGGCATGCATACAAACACATACTTTTTTCTGAAGTGCTTCTCCTCTTATTTGCTGACACCAGGTTTCGTGGGATCTGGCCCAGTCTATTGTTCCTTGAAAGCCTTGACCTGCAGGTGTGGCACCACAATCTGGTCAGTGATGAGACTGGCTGGAGACCTGTGATGGGACTCAGGGACCTCACTGAAAGGTACATACAAATAAATTTCATTAAATAATAGCAAGAAAGAGGATAGCTAAGAGATCCAGTTACTGTCATTGTGGTCTTGATTTCTCCTGAGGATGGTAGCAGAAGTCTCTGCCCTCTGATGAGTAAGGTGCTGTCAGGTCATGCATATCAGAGTCATAGCCAAGGTTGGTGACATGCCAGATCAAAATGTGCAGGGGTGACTGCAGGCAGAGCCTCAGCCTGTCCCGGCTGTGTGTGCCTGCCCTGGCCTAATGCCACATGCCTGACACCCAGACAAGCTGTCTGGAAAGCTACCCAGGCTCAAAGGAGCCACAGAAATGAAGGTGAAAAACAGAGAAAGAGGAGTCAAATAAATGCCAGAATTGTTGCAAAGGAAGGCAGAGGGAAACTATAGTCATGAGGGAGGAAAGCAACCATTTCAGTTAAACTATTACAAAACCACACTGAGCCAGCAATGACATCCAGATTGAAACCCAAGATTTCCCTGTCCTGTATGATGCTGTGATGGCTGCCTGCCTTGACTTTGCACAGTTAATGTCCTTCAAGGCAAGATTTGGGTTTCTAAGTGCTCCACAAACCTGCTGAATGATCATGTGTTGATTAACCTGACTAAGGAAGCATTCCAAGCACTTACCATTAGCAATCTAGTTGAAAACTAGTCATCAAGGGGATCAGACAGGAAAGGGGTCCTTTCTAAAGACATTTGAAGTACAATTAACTGATGGTTCATGATACCTTGAGGTTATCACTCTTGAATTTAATCCATTTTTTTTTTCTCTTTCAGTTCAATTCAAAGTCAATTAAATTTCACCTTCACAGGACACCTTTTTTACTTGATGCCAGTCTTCTTTTGCTTAGTTTGTGTGAAGATGCAGTGCTCATGGTAACCCAGGGAATCTACTCATCTACCATTGCTCCTGCTGAATTTTGATTGGAGAAGCATTTTACAAATCTGGGTGACTCAAGCCCTTGTGAGTTCCCCTAGTAAATCCTTAGTAGGGAATGTATTAGATGTTTTCAGACTCTATCCTTACTTATTATCGGAATGTAGCTCAATATATCATATCAAGTTGGTTTGACTCATCTCTAAATCACTGATCTGCCCTCTAACAATATGTCTTGTACTTACCACCCTGTGGCCCAATTGGCTGTCTCCAGAGGTTATGGCAGTTTACACATTCTAGTGTATGTTTTACTAAACATTGACAACTGTAATAAATATATTATTAGATCAGTGGTTGGCTTATTTTCCACCTAATCTGTCTTGTTTCATTTAGCTCTTTTATCTTAGCAAGATTTTTACTGTAGTTCAGAGATCCTGTAGAGCTCTGTCTGACCTATGGGAAAAGTTGAAAATGGGTCAAATGGGTGTTTGACCTGGCCATTTCTGATGCTGTATTGAGACTAACAAGAAAGAAGCTAGGCCACTGAAATTAACACAGTTTAAACTTCTTAGATGGCTTCTTAGCTGGATGTGCTACACACCTTGCTGGAATAATTTTTTTGTTGATCTTTTTAGATTAGAGATGGGAGAGAATATACAGCACAGGTGAAATAAAAGTAATGAGGAATATTTTTATTAGCATAAACATGGAGGTGAGCATTCCTTGTGAAAGGAAGCATGTTATCTTAAGAAGAAATCTGTGCAGATCTCATCTTCTGCAAAATAATTTCTGCAGAGCTATAAAACTACAGAGCCGAAATAGCAAACAGTACGCTCTGTCTGAAAATCTGGTTGTTTTAATTAGGCTGTCTTCTTCCACTCTGGCCAAGCCAGAAATGTAGTTTTCTTGAGTGCTTAGATGTTTTAGTATCGTTATTAAAGGAACTTTGTTTGAACAAAGCCTTAATAAATCTGGAGCAGGAACTGGGAGCAGTCTGCAGCCAGGATCTCTAGACACTTTGTAAAAAAAGCTGTGGGGTCCCGTCCCCCTGGCTGGCAGACCTGCCAGGCCTTGTATTCCCAGGGGAGAGCAGTGTGTGGCACCACTGGTGAGCTCTCAGCTGTGTGTGCAGACAGTGAAGTGCCACACTGACATACCACTGGCACCCCTGGGCACAGATTTCTGGACTGAGGCTGCCTGTGAAGATGGTGTTGCTTTGGGGCAACCTCCTCACCAAACACACATCCACAGACACACGTGCTCTCACACACGTACACACACATGCTTCGTGGGAAAGCTGCTCTTGGCTGCCTGGAGAGGCAGAGGGTTCCTCTGACATCCTGATACACCCCCGGGGCTGCCAAAGGAAAGTTTTTCCCCCTCTGGAAGTGTTCAAAACTGGCCTAGGTGAGCAGTAGTTTCTTCAACATTTCACATACTAAAAGAATCCATTTTCTTGTATGATTTTTGTTCTGATTCTGGCAGAAATATGTTTTGGAAGACGGTGCTTTCATGTATGATTGGTATTATCATTATGAGAAAAGCATTCTGAAACACAAAGGGATTGTTTCTGACAAGGGGTTCCTTGTCTAAACTGGGCTAGAAAAACCAGCTGTTCTGGTTTACCTGAGCTGTTTGCCCTTCTAGTTCTCCTTTGCAATGTGAGGGAGAAACAGGGTCTTGTTGTTTTTCTCTATTTGTATTCTTTTAGGTATAAGGTGAAATTGCAGAGCTAGTTGGTAGATAAATCACTGCTGTTCTTGTCCAAGCAGAGTGCACTTAAAACTAATATTGTAAATATGCCATGTTCTCACTTTTCTACAATCAACTTTTGGCATGGAGGTTCACTTTGTGGTCCTAAATGCACTACAAACACACTTTAATGGCAGCATTGAAAGCACAGCAGAAACTTCTATCTAAACTTGGCACCTAAACGCCTCCTTCCAGGATTGTGGGGGGGAGTTGCCAAAGAAAGTTTTCAGTGTTATCCGTGCATCTGGCCCTCTCTTGGCATGGGATGGGGCTGTGCAGTGTGAAATGAAGTTACAACTTCAGCATAATGTCGAAATGTAATAAATTAAAGCCGCCAGCCAAGTGAAACTTGTAATTGGAGTGTCACTTTCAAGTGAGAGAATGGCTCATGCATGTTCAGCATTCTGCCTGGGTTGCAGAACTGTTGTAATTACCCTCTGTGGTTTTTAATACTTATGAGTTAAAAAAAAAAGGTACACTAGTTTTCAGAACCACAGTCTGTTGCCGACATGCAGCTGGCATCTAAGGGCATCTAAGTGTGTCAACCAGGTGAAGTGTTCGTGAGCAGTAAGGCAGGGTCAAAAACTGCTGTTGCCAACACAGGGTGAGTAACTTGTAAAGTACTGTGAATTCTTGTGGACATAGCCATTAGGCTGTCATTGAGATTGTAATGTATTTTCAAGATTAATCTCTTTCTCTCTGTTCCAAAGAAGACCATATACTGGAAACTTGAGATGACATACTAAAAAATGTAAATTTACTGCTGTCCTTCCTAATGGCTTTTTTCCTCCTCATTCCTGAGAATATACTTCTTATAACCCTTGTACATAAATTTAGATAAATACACTCAAACACACATGTGTATTGAAAGAGACATTGGAATTTGCTGTATTTGGATAAATTTCACACCTTTCTAGAAAGAACCTAGATGATATGAGAGCCCTCTTGGCAAAAGGATGCCCTTGAGCTAGCATATTTGCATGAGGAATCTCCTAAAATAAATATGTGTGGGAGTTGCTGAACAGATTTAATCTACATTTGTCTGTCAGAAATAATAAATCAAAGAAGAGAAAGAAGTTGATAGGTGTTTAAACTTGAGGGTGGGGTAACACCTGACCAATTTCTGAACCTGCTGTACATTTAGCAGTTCAACTGATCATGGCTGCTGGTAGTTCTCTTCAGAGCATTGATGGTCCTTAATATTGTTTGTTTAGTAGCTATCAAAATTAACATAGTGGGAAATAACAAAATAAAGCACTTTATCTGAAGTAAGTACTTTTAATTCATGTCAATATATATATATAGTATCAATGTTTCCAAAACCCAAACTGGACTAGTGCACCTAGTGGACTAGGTGGTGGTTGCCACCTTTGAAAGGCAGCACAGCATTTCTAAGCTTCACCTTCTTACAGGTGTCTCAAAGCTCTGAGTGTCAAAAGTCAGATCAGGGAGATAGAAATCACTGATATTGCTGTCCAGTCAAACTGTAAAAAGTGATGTTAAAAGACAAATTTATCCACATCCTTGTGGGTTTTCTGATCTCTTGGATTATTTCTTCAGGTTTCTGGCCTCATGGTTGAGATGGATTATGTAATTTTCCTAATCTTAATCTGAGACTGAGTCTGGGCTGCAGAACTGTCTGCATCAAACTTGTTTATACTGCTGAGTTCAGGCACGTTGAGCTGTAGCATGGATGAATTACTTATAGATTGTGAAAGTCTATAAGAGCAAACTATATGTTATGGAAAAAACACTAAACCAATACATTTCCATCCTAGTTAACACTTGCTCATTCTATAACTGTAAGTTATTTAACCTTCACTTTCTTATCTCTTTCTGCAAGGATGGGAGGGTGATGTATGGCCTCACATCCACATGTGCTTTATGCTCAGGGGGTGCTTTGTGGTGTCCATGGCTGCCACAGGACACTGGTAAAGAGCAGCTCCCTTCCAGACTGATCTGTCTGCTGGAACCAGAAAGCAGTATTAGAAAAACCAAACCAAACCAAACAACCTCTTCCAAAACACAAGACAGGAGGTTCCAGGTAAGTATATGGGATATATAGGGATATATACATATATAGGGATAAGTGAGCATTGCTAGGAACATTGATTGTTTTGTTTCTAAACTGTTACACTGCTCTGAAACACTAAGTTGTTCTGGAAATTCCCACTGCCCTAAAGAACAGCTTTGGAAATATCTTTGACCCTCTTCTTTTTTTCTTTTTCCTTTTTTTTTTTTTTTCCAACTTGTGGCATACAGGCCTGTATATTCATTTCACATACATGTGGGCTCCTAGCAGACACTGAGACAATTCCACTTGGTCCAACAATAGTCCTTTCAACAAGCTTTTTTCAAAGTATTAAAAAGCAACATCAACAAACTACCACATCAATACTTTGATGAGGAAGTGGCATGGATTGTCCCTGGAAAATCTGAGGTGGTATTTTAAGGAGCTATGCCCCCATGTAAATGAAATGCCAAAGGAGAGGTTAATTCACCCACTTCTCTTCTAGATAACGCCAGAGATGACTGGTTGTTTTGAAGGGCATCAAGTTCGTAACAGATTTACCTGAAGCCTGGAGGCTTTCATTGATCTGACAGGTGAGCAACAATAAACAGACTATCTCTAGGTGCAGGAATCCAGTAAACTCTTCAAGAACAGGTAAAACTTGTTGGTCTTTTCCAGTACATTCTGAACCATAACATTTATACAGAAGGATGAAGTTTGAGCACAGTGTTCAGGTTGTTTTTCCCTCCTTTATACCTTGGTTCCAGGTGAACTGGCTTCTCTAACTCAGTCTGTTGAAAAAAAAAAGCAGCAGAATAAAACTGATCTCTAAGTTATCATATTAATTACAAAATAAGCTCCAAAATTTCAAACTAAGACTTCTACAGTACATTGTTATCATTATCCTCTTTCCCCTTGATTTTTGTCAATCTTTAGGAAAAGAAAAAAAGAAAAGAAAAATGAAGACCTATAAAGCAAAATGAATCTATAACTGAAGAGCTAGCACTTTAGCTAATGATAACTTCTAATATTTTACCTACTGAACATGCTCGCTGACACTAACATGGTAACTTTAATGAGAAAAACAAGTTCCACATTATGCAAATATTTGCACTGAAAGACCTAGATTTGAATTCATCTGGATTATAGCTGGTGGAAACAGCTAATGAACAAGGTCATGTTTCCTCCTTATCTGAGATGTTTTTCTCAGTTGACTGGGTTGCTCATTCATCAGCTCGGCAAGACTCAAAGTCCTTTAAAAGACTGAACTGCTTCTTGATGTGGGGCTCACATATAAGCTCCTGATCAGTGAGCTGATTAAAGGAATTTCCAGAGTTGGCCCAGTCTGACTGATGGTGACGATTACAGCTGTAATGTGAGAGCTCTACTGAAAGGATAGAACAAAAGGATAAATGTATGGTACAGGAAGCTGTCAGCATGATGAAAAATCAGAGCTCAAGCAAGAGTACAGTAGATTCTGGAAATAGATATGGGGAAGCTCTTTTCTCCTGGTGATTTTAAGACCCACTTCAGGAAAGTCTGGTTTTTTTTTCTCAAAGTGTATTTTCCCCTTCAAGTTAAGGGTTATATGAAAGTGTTTGGAGGCAGAACTGTTGATTTCATTAGAACAACAACAACACAGAAGTACAGAAGCATTCAAAACTTGTGAAAATCTATCTGCTTTGCTGTGAAACTAAACTTTGTGCTGGGGAATTAGAAAAGGATCAAATAAACACCTTGTTCTAGTGTCATTGGCCAAGCCTTGTTAATGGTAATGTTAGTTGGAACGAATGTTACTTTGTTTGCTCCTTGTAGCCAGGCAGGGCCACATGAAGTTTGCATTCCCAACTGGTGGATGAGTTTGCCTTCAAATGGAAAATATTTCCCAGGCTCCAACAAAACTTCCCTTGAAAGGTTTCTCTATCTACATGAGTCTAAACTGGTTTGTTATGCTTTCTCTTTATGGCAAGATGGTTTTAAAATCCTGTAGAAATTGTCTTGTACTAAAGGGGAGCAAACACAGCAGCACCACTGAGGTGTCATCTGCTGTCAGCAACTGCCCTGACTGCACTGGAGACGTCACCATTGGCACTGTGCACAGAATAGGAAATACTGAGTTACCAGGCTCTTTTTTCTAGCCAAGTCTTCAAAAGTGATGAGGATGTGATCAAAAGTGATCTCTTACCTCTCTGGGCAGTCATTTCTGGCAGAACATCCCAGATGGGGTAAGAACCTTTTTCCTAGTGCCTGACCTGAACCCACCACAGTTCAGCATGATACTGTTGCCTGTTGCCCCTTGCTTTATCACCTGTCACTACTGTAACAGGTTTGGTTCTGCGATTTCTGGGGCTTAGTTTCAAGCATTTGTAGGTTGCCTTACATCCCTGATAAACATTTAAAAGATACAAGTCAATGAATATGAAGGATTTTTATACAGTCTGAATCATGTGCTGCTTTATTGCTGGGGCAAAAAACCCCAAGTCAGTTACAGAAAGCCTTTAACAGACCTTGAAAATCCAAGGTGCAGTCATTTAATATTTTTTTTACAACCTGAAGTTTTACAACATCATTGTTTATACCAAACTAGAAGCTCAGCTTCCACAGAACTATCTTGTCTGCATTACCAAAAACCATTAGAGTAGAAAACTGTTTATGGGGACAGGTGACTCATATAAGCAGACTCTAAAAAAGTACTCCAAACAGGTTCTATGTCTGTAGTGGATGCAGTAACCAGACAAGTGCAAAGAACTAGGTACCGCAGAGCACAGGTGTGAGAAAGCTGATATCCTTCCTTAACTGCAAGTTACAAGGGTCAGAGATATACAGGGAAGGGTTCACAGGTTTGGAAACATCATAGCAGGAAGAAGATGGCAAGTGATGTAGTAGGGGGATGATCTGCTAAATTTAGACATGGGTGAAAGCCAGTGACAGGTAAGTGACTTGCTATGAAGAGAAAATATGAGTACAAAAGGCTTTTAAATGCCACTTTACTCACAAATGTTGTAGCTGTGGTGTTTCCACAAACTATTCTGGTACTGTTTCTGAGAGGTATATTTGGACAATTAGAGGATTCCTATGACTAGAACATTACTGAAGATGCTTCCCATTAAAGCTCTTTAGGCAATAATAAATAAGCATAAGACATTTGCCATAAATCTCTTGCCCTTTTAGAAATTATCTTGCATGTGAACAAAGTTTCAGTGAGCAAGATTGCATCTCCTGCCTTTTCTAGTGAAATGGCAAGGTGAAGAGCAATCCCAAGAGCCTCTGAAACCTCTTACAGCTGAGAACAAGCTCTCTTATTTTAGAGGTGTGTTCTTAAATTCCCTCTCACCCCACCTCGAGGATTTAGTTCTTTGTACTTAGAGGTCCTCAAAACACCAGTGTATCTTTGTGTGTGCACATGGAGCTCCCCTGCATTGCTATAGCCTTAACCCTCCCCACCTGTGCAGGGCTTGTAGAGCTGTGAGCAACCATTGTACCAACACAGCTACTCTTGTGATTGAAAAGGACCCAAACAGATGTGTCTCACTTCATTTTGGCTCGAAAATCCTCAGGCCACACTTGACACATCCTTTGTTTTGAGATCTTCCCTTCCTTCAACCCTGTGCTGACTTCTCTGTTTCTGGGGATGGGTTTTGGGGTTTATGGAGTTAAGAGTATGCTACCCTGACTTCACTGCTAAATTTACAGGAGATGGAACTGACTTTGATGTGGGAGCAGAGATGGGACTGCTGGATTATTTCTGGTCTCAGCTTTGTCAGAGAGATGTCACCTTCAGAGTTTGTCTCCTAAACCAGAGCAAACCCAGTTTGTACTTCATAGCATGTGTGCAGTTTTCAGCCTGCCTGTTGCAAACAGGCCTTGCCAAAAAAACATTAAGTGATTTATATTGGAAACGAGTGGGGAAAGAATTGTGCTTTGCTTCATTTAGGAGGAGAGTTATTGTTATGGCCCAGAAAGGGAAAAAATGTTGGCAAGATCTTCATAGAAACCCTCCATTTTTTTCCTCCTTGCCTTCCTCTTCTTACCCTGAAAAAGGTATTTTTAAATGACATGCATGCAAAAATCAAACTGTTCCCCTCTGACAAAGATGCCTTGCTTAAAGGACAATAACACAAGTCAGTGTAAAAACTATGGGCTATTTGCTGTCCTTTCTGTGAAGACAGCAGGTCATGCTGGGGCTTCACTTGCAGCCAGAGCTAAACATCCTGGGGACTGCCTGGGGTGAAGGAAAGAAGCCTTGCCAATGAGGCTGCTAGCACTCAGGAGGGCGTCTTCTTGCCCAAACCATGGGGTCATGAGCATTTAACAAGAATTTAATGTTTAACAAGAATTGTGGTAAAATATTTCTCTGGTCTGGGATGTTACACTGATTTTTAATTTTATTTTTTACTTTGTGTCTACCAAGAAAAAAATTCTAGCCAAGGTCCTACTACCAGACTGTAGGTGTGGAAACAGAGACAGAGCAAAATATGCATCTATTGCAGGTGGTTGGTACATCAACGATCATTGTCCAGGGCTACACCTTACTTATCTCTGTTTTCTTTCCTGGCTGGAATCAGCTAACTACTGTTTGCTGACTTTAATGGAGAACCTGAGAGCAGACATGCACTTTCCAAGGCTTTTGCCAACTGCAGTGGACACGATGTTTGATTGATGCTGCTAAGTGCAGTTTTTTTCCATAGAATGAGTGCTCACAGGATGGGTATAAGACAGCTATTTGTGCTGTTCAGAGCTGTGTTGTGCCCACCCCAAATTTACTCAAATTTACTCCTTGCCAAGGTATCTGTGCCAGTGCTCCACAGCAGAGGGGTAGAGACTCACATGGCTCAGGAATGGGACAGGGCTGCTTGCCACGAGTAGAGAAGCTCCCTGGCTGTGCAGGAAAAGTGGCCATACACAGTGACAGAGCATCCACCATGTGCCTGCCGTTTTGTCACTGAAATCAGACAGAGAAAGTTGCCTATAAAAGAGTAAATGTTCCTCCAAAGCTGCTCCAGTGCTGTGCTGTGTTGGATCAGGCTGGGGGTCCTAGACTGTATTTTTTGTAATGTTGAGTCAGGACAGTAGGATTTGAAGGCACTTTTCCATTGAAAAATACCCAAAGTGGGGTCAAACTTTTAAATCTACATAAAAACACCTTCTTAGATCAGGCCACTATAGATTCTTACATTCCTTCTCTCTTTTTTTTATTCTAAATGCCTTTTTAACAAATATACATCTGTAGCCACTGAAGTAGATGTGAAGAACATGAGGTTGCCTGTAAAATACAGACCCATGCCTTTCAGTTGCACCTCCTTTTTTGTAGGTGTGCATATTATAGACTATAGAATTCATTGTGGCAAATTTATTATCCATAATTACCCTCACAATAATTTAATTACAACCCTAAAGTAATGGTGAATTTGTCCACCTCTCTTCATAACCATAGAAAATAAGTGATGTAATCAGGAAACATCCTTGGTGGGTGGGTAATCCATGTTGTGCATTTAGAAGGCACAGCACTGCTCAGGCTGCTGGCTCACAGATGTGGCTGTGCAAGAGACGGGACCCGACAAGCCTGCAAAACAAATGCCCTCAGCAATGCCCAGTCCCCACACCATGGCAATGCCCAGTCCCCACACCATGGCAATGTCCAGTCCCCACACCATGGCAATGTCCAGTCCCTACACCATGGCAATGTCCAGTCCCCACACCATGGCAATGTCCAGTCCAGCTTCTCATTTGCTCCACGTACAGGTTGGAAAGAGAGTTGTGTGTGACCCTGTCAGGGTTTGAAGTGAAGGTCTCCTGAGACAAGTCTTCCTTGCTGGATGTACTGGAAGTGCCTCTGACCTGGCATTCAGATGGTCTCGCTTTCTGTTAAGTGAATTTCAGAGGTTCTGATAGTTCTCCTTTCTTTTCCATACCACTTGCTTGGTCTTTCTCACTTTCACAGTTTACCCACTTGTCTTTTTTTGCCAAGGCAGTATTTGCTGCCTGATCCTGTGCAGTAACACCTCTCACTAGTGAGAATCCAGCTGCCTTCCCTCCTCCTCATGCTCCAGCTTTCCTCACCACTCCTCAATGAATCACTTCGGCACTCAAACTTCTTTCAAACACCTCTGCTCTAACCATTCACAATATTTCCTCCATCTCTTTGTGTCATTTAAACTGTGCCAAAACTTTTGCAATACCACTTGCAAGAACTTTGCTGCTATCCAAAGCACCAGTTTTTGACTTTCAGGTTTTAAGTAATTTCAGGTCAAGTAGAAGTACCATTAAAAACCCCAAGAAACCAAACAACCAAATAAAAAAAAACCCTACAACAATGCTGCTTGAAAATACTGCTTTGCACATTATCCTTTCCATCAGCATGTATATCATTAGACCCAAATTTTTCATCCTAGACTCCCTTTATTTTAAAAACTCTAATTTTTTTCCCATATACTTTTAAAATAACAAATACTATCCTATCAATAAAATAGTATTTCAAGGTTATATGTCTCATATGATTTGAGTAGCTTTTTTCCTAGCATCGGGAAAGGAAAAACTTCTTCAAAATTCCTATTTTAATTTTCAAAAAGACATAATAAAATTCTTGTAATCCTAGCTTTCATTTTAAGCACGAGGCAGGAGTTGGATGACACACCTAATCCAACACGCAGACAGGGAGCAGACAGCACAGGGCTGTGCTGCTCCTCCTCAAGCAGAAGGGTTGCCTTTGAAAGCCTCCATTGTTCTCGCTGCAGCACCCTACGTGTTGCCAGTTCTGTAAGTGCAGTGCAATGCAGAGGTAACCACAGCACAAACACACCACACAGCCTGCCCCAACTATGCTGCCAAGCAGCATTTTTATTACAAAGGGGAAGTTTGATGATGAGAAAGGCTGATTCCTCTTTACACTATTTCCTCAGTTAACAGCTTTTTTACCCTATGAAGTCTGTTTTAATCTCAGTTATAGATTGCTCATCTTGCCTTCCAAACCTGAAGTTCTTGAGCCTTAAAAAAGTTGTGTGGGGTTTCAATACATCCAATGACCAAAGTTTTGAGTTAAAACTCAAGTGTGCTCATATATCCTGAGGCACAGTGTGCTTTCCAGGCAGAGTTCAACATTACTGATTAATTTTGTTGCTATTCCAAGCCAAACATAGCTATTCTGGTGGGGGCCTATTATCTTACGACCTTCATGGGCTTTAGAAAGTTTCTGAACTTTCTGAAAGATTTTACCCTCCTTGGCACCAGCTAAAAATGCCCCTTTCACTCTTCATTATTTTTCTGTGTTTGCCCAGTGGCTCAGACTTGCCTATTTCAATTTCTGGTGACAACAGAGACATATTTTTGAGGGTCAAACAATTAAATTTCTCCAGAACTGAGCAAGACCTTAAATCTCTTAAGTTACAGGAGGTTCCGGATTTCTAAGTATAATCAAGGCAGTAGTGGTGTCCCTCTGAACCCCAGACAGCAAGAGCAGTCTGGGGACTTTTGAGACCAGCATCTTTGAAGGTGTGAGCAGTGGCAGTTTGACTCACAGTCCTACACCTAATAACAGCTTTGAGACTGCAAAAAGCAGGCATGGGTAAGAGAGGGCCTTGAGCAATTTCAGAGGGAGTATGTGGTGAGCATGGGAAAAAGGGCTTGGTGATGAGCACTGTATTTGCAGCTGGTGTTGTCCCTGTTCCCTTTCATGGTTGTGGTGCTGCCTACACTGTGACCAAGGGCATGGGTATGTTCAGAAGCCCCTGATGCCTTGGGGGTGTTTGAAGTATTGGCTCTGAACTGTGGCTGCTAAGGACATGCCTGCTTCCTCTTCTTTGTATCTGTGGATATTTAGGCTGGTGTGATGACTAAGAATAATAAGATACAAATAAGGGAATGGAAGCTTAGATTGAATAATTGAAAAAAATTTAATCAAATATTAAGTTCCTAAACTTAAATTATTCACAGTTACACTGGACACAGCAATGGAAGATACAGCTGAAAAAAAGGATGCAAACAAACTCTAATTTCTGATGCTGAGCTTACAATACCTCTAATGTGTGTATTAAAATGTTTTTAGCATGGAACATATGAAATAAAATTTAGTTTATTTCCCCTTCATATGCAAACCTATTAAAATATTCAAAGCATGACTGCAGAGAATGGCAAAACCCTGATCTGTGTACACTGTCTGCACTAAAACTCTTTTTGTCTTTGGCACATCTGAGCAAATCTCCCTGCTGATTTCTCAATGGGCAAATGCTGGGCAACATCTAAAACAGTATGCCAGGCGTAACTCATGTGGTTGGACTAACATCTGATTCTTCAGGGCTTGTCCTTCACACACGGTGATGTTGAGCTCAAACATGCATTTCCTCCAGTCTGATTTCTGGTGCTGTTTCCAGATCTTTCTATCATACCAGATAATGCCTGAAAGTCATGTCATCTTCCCTATGGGATGGGTCTAGAGTATGAGTCAGGAGTGTAAACTGAGGGTTTAATCAGTAGAAATTGAAGTAAAAGAACGGAAGAGCAGCTGCTGGAGTTGAAATAACTTGGGAAACATCAGTTTCAACACTTTACATAACTTGTGCATGATTCAGTGTGTGACTGGGCTCATCAGGCTATCTCATGAACCGCCCCTCAAGAGAGCTGTGAATCCACAGGGTTGGGCTTTTTGGTCCTGAAATCTAAAGAAGGGAAAAGAGTAGTGCTTCTGACAAGCTGGAACCTAAGGGCTAAACATGGCAATAAACAAACAGGCAGATTGACTACCATCAGCTTTAGGGGTTTGCCTTCTGAGGATGAATTGCCAGGCTAAGCAGTGGCCAGTGAAAGGATTGGGGTTCTTGTATCATGACTTATGACGGTTCCAGTTCACCTCACCTGCAGTCTTCTATGGGCCCAGAAGAGAAGACTGAACCCTTCTTACTAGATAGCATGTTCCTACTCAAAAGGAAAAATGTACAAAAAAGCCAAGTAACTTAAACCCCATGTCCATGCACAACACAATGCAGTATTTTACATAGTTTAATTCTATTTAGGAAGTGAAGGAGAAGAAAAAGCACTAATACTTAGGAGCAGTGACAGCATATCTCTGGCAATGAATTAATGTCTATATTCTCTGGTATCTACTACAAAATTATCCACACTGTTTAAGAGTTTCTACTAAAACAATTCACTGAAAAGATGGTTGTACTGGGTTGTGGTTAGGACACGAGTCAAGAGGACCTGGGGTCAGTTCCTTGTTCAGCCAAACTCTGGGTACTTCTCAGTATGGTTAAATTCAAGGTTTCATGTCTCTTCTCCAGAAAAGAGCAAGTGTGAATCTTCCATTTCCCAAGTCCAAGACTATGGTGAGGATGAATCTAACTAGTTTTGAGATCTTTGGTGGCCCACAGAGAAGTTTCCTGGCAAATACTAATTAAAGGGAGGTGAAAACAGAGGGTGCTGGGTGGTTTGACAGGTCAGTAACACTGGACAAAGAAAGCTGCAAAATATCTTGTAAGTAAAACCAAATTATTTGCAGGTGCACTCTGATGCCAACACAGCTTGCCTTCAGTAAGTGTCCTGTTATAGAAAAGTCCAAGTCTCTGTACCTAGATTTAATTTAAAAATTCATTTGCCCTTTTAAAGGGAGAGCCAAGGCTTGAAAATACATTTGCTGCATCCTAGCAAGTAGGTTCACGAATAAAAATAAAAATAAAAAAAACCAAAGACAGATTTTTTGCATTAGAGAGAGCACTTTATTATTTCTCTAACATGCTCTGTTTTCTTTGGAGTCCTGCTGAAATGTTTTTGATTGCATATAAGTAGGAGATCAGTTGTAATAAGGCGTGTCTCTGTTTCTCATGTTGTTGCCAGGTCTGAGATGCTTTGTGACTTTGGAGTACTGCTTTGATTTTAAAGGGACACTATCATAGAATCAGCGAATCATTTTGGTTGAAAAAGACATTTAAAATCACTGAATCAACAGAAAGAACCCAAAAAGTTTGCAACCCCTTAATAAGACCATCTTATTTGGAGATACTCATACTAAATAGGGCATTTAAAAGAACCTGGCATTGTTTTGTTTTTTAAATACCATGTGAGTTTCACAGAACTAAATCAGTGCTTGAATATTTCTAAAAGCACCCTTCCTGATTTTAACACTGCAATTCTTCATTCCCATGCTATTCTGTATTCAGGATTATTCTTTGCATATTAATTTCACCAACCACTTCTTTTTGGGCAGTAAAAGCAGACTTGTCCGGGTTTCCTGGTATTTATTCAATTGTGGCACATGCAGTGTTACTGGAGTTAACGAGGTAGAAGAAAAAGTTAGATTTTAATTGTCTGTTTTCTATCATATTTTAAAAAGTTATAAAAACAATTTCCTCAGCATGAGGTGCTGTAAGTTCCCTTCACTTGTGTTGTTTTTGGACCTGTAGTATTTTGAATATGACCTCTTAAAAAAAAAATAGTATTTTTAAAACCTCCTACTGGAATGCATTTGATTTGAGTTATTCAAAGCAAATGTGGAGGACTAACAGACCCATGAAAATGAGCAGTGATGGCGAAGCAGGGTTGTTTGCTTACCTCCCCAGGGCACATTCTGTTCTGTGTGCACATGTGGGGCTTTCTGGGAATCCTCGCAGAACTATGTGCCTCTACCAGCAGAATTAGCTCCCCGATCTCCCGAAATGTTTGGACACGGTGTAATGTCACAATCTGCTGGTTCTAAGTTTCTGGTAGGAGCTGGACCTTTAGCCAGGAATGTGGAAATGAAGAGGCCTGATGACCTCCTTTGCATCAAAGGATTATACATCTCCTTCTGGATAAGAACAGCTGCAACAGTTCCTGTGCCAGCAGTTCGGAATGAGGGTGCAGGACGGGCTCTGTTCAAGCAGCAAAGCTTGTAAATACCTATGACAAAACCTTCATTGCCATAAAGGTAATTCACCTCCCTTGATCTCAGAAGAGTAAGGCCAGATCACATCAGCTGATAACCCAATCCATATGCTATTGTGTATTTATATGTGAATTTTCTATTGGTTTAATGGACAGTTTAACTCCTGGATTTATTTATTTTTTTTGAGATAAATATGACTTACTGAAAGTGCAGATGAGGTTTTTTAGTGCTTCTTTAGCCTCTCTGAGCATCATATCATGGTAAGAGCCTTTAGGTGCTTAAGGAACTTTTTTTCCTCCTGTTACCTATTGCCACATGTGCAGACATAGTCCTAAAGTTATCACATTGCACATAATTGCTGTAGGGAGGATGATCATTTCATGTAAGAGAATATGAAGCAGGATCAGCATTCTTTAAGCAACACAGAGCTAACCTCCCGTGTGTGTGTCTTTTACTTCAAAAACAAAGGCAAGATTCCACTCCCTTTACTGTATATAATCAACAGAATTATTTTGAAATTGCAGTTTTCTTAAAACAATCACTGAATCATCGGGAAATAACTTGTCCATCAACTAGTAAAGAATGACAGGTCTAAATTCAGCCTAAAGTGTCTGAAACATAGTGTCTTAAATCTAGTGCTTGTAGTTAAAATGCTTTCCAGACCTAGTTACAAATTGCAACAGCCACACGAGGGAGGATGAGAAGAGCAAGGGATGATAAAACCGATGTAAAATCAGTTTTGCTGCTGTTGCTGATGAAATCTCAAAGGACAGGCTTAAGAACCAGTCAGCCCATGAGTACAAGAAATACAAAAATAGTAATTTTAACTTAATTCGTGCTTTTATAATGCAGGTAATGAAACAGCTTCTTGTGCATACTTGTGGAGTCTGGAGATTCTTATTTAGCTTGTGGGGAAAAATAAGGGTGAAAGACTACTAAGTCCTGAGCAGTGCACTTGATGCTTATCCACTGTAGAAAACTATTCATATAAAACAGTCTGAAAAGAATTTGCTGCCAATCAGCATTGCAAACTTCTCTGTATAGATGAAAGGCAGTCATCTGGAGCTCTGACTAGTGGTAAACCTGGATGAAACTTCACCTCAGACATCCTGAAGCATCCATCTTTGGTTATTCTTATATTGATATATACAGTGACAACAAGGTGATTAGGATTAAAACCTCAGAAAAGCTACTCTCTGGTCACTCAAGTCTTTATATAAAATCATAGTATCTTTCTTTCTGAGATACCTCCTGGTTCACAACGGCAACACCAATGGTGTGCAGATAGATACATTAACTGATCTGTGATTTCTCTTCAGTGGTGTTATGTTCTGATTCAATCTTTTAGTGAGTTATAGGCTTTTGTGGTCCGGGAGTTGATGAAATCCGTCTTCTTAAAGTCAGCCTTTGGAATGAAAGAGACAGAATAATTCGTTATCTTCAATGCTGATTCTGCAAGGCAAGGGTGAGTTCAGCTGTCTCAAAGCTAGATACAGGGCCAAGGTAGGGGGTAGGCAGAGTCTTCTACAGTCACAGAGACAGAACAGGCATCTCCTAAGGAGTGCTCCACTTAGTTTAAGGCAGGTGAGATGAATAATTGGAGTTGCTTAACTCTCTCCCCTGACTGTACTGGAAGTCTGTTCTTCCAGCTCAGCTCTACAAGCTCCTAGGTCTTAAGTGAATAATGTCAGCTGAGATTAACCCTATCAGAATAAACAGTACAGGGCAATGCCAAAATGACTCAGGACTTTATCCATTTCATTTCATCAAGTAATTTCTGTTACTTATCAGACTGATTTTCCAAAAATGTCTAGGCATTAGGTGGTCTGCAGTTTTCAGTGCCATACCCAGGGTCTCCAGGGGATCTGATTTGCACAGGAACAGCAAGTAATTAGATTTTTTTGAAACTCAGATCTGATAAATGTTTCTTACAGGCATACCTAAACTGCCAGTGACTTCAGAAAATTCATGCCATATTGCTCTACAGTAAAGTCAGGAATGTAGTTGCAAAAAATCAGAGATGACAAAATCTAGTTAGGAATTTACATAGGTACAGTAACCTTATTCTTGAACAGAGACTTCTGGTTTGTCAGGAAGTACACTACTGAGTGTGATACAAAACCCTTAAAGAATACTATGCTAAATAACTTTTTTGGAGGAAATTTCAAGGAAAAAAAAACCTCCAAAAAGAAACAGCTGACTAATAAATGCTAGACACTAACTTGAGAACATGGAATAGTTTTAGGTTATAGAGAATTTTAGGTGACAAATGCTGAACAACAAACAAACAAAGACTGAAAACAGTTTGAAATGCAGGGTGAAGGTAGATAGGTTGAAGTTAACTCAGCTGCGTGTTGAAAAAACAGTCACAGAGCTTAAAAAAAAAGAAACCGGTTTATTGTCTGACTCATGCTGGCCATTTGACTACAGCAGTAAATATTTGCCAACACCTTTCCCAGGCCGTAGCTTTTTTTTACACTTGGGCTACCAGACCATGCAAACAAAGAGAACAAAACTGCTCTGGTTTTAAAGCAGGAAGCTGCCTCGCCCTGCCTTTGCTTTTGCTGGCACTGTAGATCCTCTGTGCCAGGCTGGTTCAGTCCGTGGTGGATGGTCACCCACTGTGCATCACTTCCCACAGTCTGACACTTCTGGCAGGCAGCAGCTACACTCTTAAACTTTGCCATTGGATATAAAACCACAGAGGGAGGGAACATGAACACAGATGAGCAAAAATTAGGGTTCTGCATTACTTAGGCAGTGTAAGTCATAGGAAAACCAAATTCAGAGACCACTTGAAATCCTATCATTAGCTGATTCTTAAATGTGTAGAAATTCCAAGGACCCCAGAGGACAAATGAGAGTTCTAGGTCTGAAAGGACAGATTATATGTCTTTGTTCTAACCCAGATCTTACCTTTTTGTAAGCATTGTGGAGATCTGTATGTGACCACAAGGAGTAGAGGAGGACTGAAGCAGCCCTGCTAGCTTTGCTGAACATGTTACTGCAATTTTGCAAAAAGAATCATAAAACATATTTAAATTCCCATGTCATCACAGACTTCATCAAATCACAGACTGCAGCAAACACAACCTCTTAGCATTTGTACTCTCTTTACTCCTAAATGCTGCTTTACTGTTTTTTAGGTACTTCAGCATGTTTCATGCTGTCATGATTACTGAAAGAAATGAAATATGCCTCCCTCCTTCACTCATTCTTCAAAGTTAGGGAGAAATCAAGTACTTGGTAGCCTACATCTTAGAGCAGCTACCATACTATTAATTTTCAGTTGAAGAAAATACACTCAGCATAACAAGCATCCAAAATAATCTTTACAGTAGGTAAAATCTCTGATTAGTTAGACAGGTTTAAAACTCAGGGCCTCATGAGGCTCTCTTTACTGGGATGAATTTCCTCTTTTGTTTTGCAAAAAAGGGATGAAGGCAAACAGAATAGTCACTCATATTCATAAAGCATTAATTATCTTTTGAGTAAATATTGATTTGATGCGATTACGTATTAAAGACTGATTAAATTTTGCATCTATTCTCTAAAATGCTACTTTATAAATAATTTTTAAGTACAGTTCTATAAGTTTTGTAAAATGTATCCCTGCACTTCACTGCTAAAGACTATCAGGACCGTGTTACAATGAACAAGAAAGACAGAAACCTTTTGGGTACAGATAAGATCTGACGATCAGTCACTCTATGTATCAGGATACAGATAACGTGCAGTTATCTTCTGATGAGTTATTTAAAAGGCTGGAACATGATGAACTTAGCTGTAGATGGATGGAACAGTTGCTGTAAGAGATTTTTCTGTATTTCCCAGTATGTGCAATTCTATTCACATCACTTTTATAAACTGTCCTGAACACAGAGATCAAGTGGTGTTTTCTCCCCAGGTGGCAGAGGTTGCAGTTTCTTTTTTGCCCAGGAAAAGAAGGGAGAGGATAAGACTTCTTGAGCATCTTACCTGTCATTCATGCTGATGGCAATAATCTTTGGCAGGCCATCAGCACTCAGGAGAAGCCGTGCATTGTGCGAGCTGCTCTGTGTCAGATTGTACAGGGTGTAGCAGATGGACACTGTGGTTTCACAGGCAATATCAGACCCTGGGACAGACTCGGGAAGTACGGAGACCAAATCAGGCAAAACTTCTCTAGCTACAAGTTGGAAGACAGAAAAGAAATTCCATTACTAACAGGAGTAGATTTAGGTAGGGGTCCTACCTTGTTCCTCCCATTCTCACCTGTCAGGGTGCTGTGTGCTCCCACGACAGAGTCATGGTTTCATACCTGCTTTACATCCCTGCAATTTAGACTAAGCTGCATCCCCACTAAATCAGACTATGTACTTTGCCTCATACACAATACATTAATGCCTGGTGTGCTGCACTGAGGTCACTAGGTATGTGCCAGAAGCAGGCTGCCATGTTCCAGGGAACCTGCTGTGTCCTGTAGGTAATTGTGGGATATACAGCAAACTGACAAAGGGTGCCTGCAGCAGTATTTTCTAAACCAGTGTGTATTTAAGACTAACATATTCTGAAGTTCAACCCTACTCAAGAAACACCTCGTCACTTTGACCAGGCTGTTCATTGCTCTAGATGGGTGTGTGACAAGGTTCATGTATCAGTCAGAGAAATTATGTCAGACATGATAGTCCATTTTTTTCTCCATTAGTAAATCAAAGAAGGCAATTTTCAGAAAGCACATTTGGAGTATCTTGAAAATGTCAGGTCAGAACAAATGTTATTTTTTTCAACTAAAATGGGAAGTTTTCTGCTACTTTTCAATCATTTTAGTTTTTGAGACATTTTATATTAAATTTATCTCAACTTGATACCAAGGGTTCATTTTGCTTGATAAATTTAGACACATATCTAGAAAACAGTATGCCTTTTCAAATGTTTTTCTTTGGCCAAAGGTTTTTTTAGGAATTTGACCTGAATTCATACATGCTTTCAGTAAATCATAAAGAATACCTTTTCATGGAGAAAAGGTGTGCCTGAAATTCCCCTAGTTTTTTCTGCCATGGATAAAGTGAGAAAATTACTGTGAATGATTAAATGAAAATGACTGTGCAAGATGAAGCTTCTTCCTCCAAAGCTTTGTGCTATTCTGTCTTTTCTACACTCTTTCATGAATTATTTTTTCTGATGAAATCCCAACCTCTCATCTGTTTAATTTCTATTCTTTCCGAGGGATTCACCACTTGTAATTTCTAACACCATGTGGATTATCCCTTTGAAATCAGCCAAAGAACACATTATAATATATTCATTAATAGGGAATGTTTGCTAAGAATTAAACAATGGCCAGGAGACCATTCTGCAGAATTCTGGAGGTTAATCTGCCCCATGAACCCTCTGTATGCCTGTAATTTCCCCTTTTCCCTTTGGTGGAAACACAGAAAAGAACAACAAATTTGTGAATTCATTTTATCCTATCAGTAGGAAACAATTTCAAATACACATTAAATTGAAATGAGAATACTCAGAATAAAAATGGCTTCTATTTAGAAATAAGATCCTTTAAAAAGACTGCACTATTTTTCTATAGCATCCTCTAGCTTCCATTCTCAAAAACTTTTTGCAGAAAAACTGTGTGAGCTGCAAGCTTCCAAAGCTTTGTGTCTAATAGAAGAAAATATCATCTTTGCTAGAATTAGAGATGTTCTGTGATTTCTAGCAAAGCATTATGCAGCTGTGGCAATAGAACTTGGCACTCACCTTCCTTTACCCTATTTTAAGCAGAAGAAAAACTCCCTCTCCAAAACTGCATAGATTTTACTTCCATTATATATTTTTGAAAATAAAACAAATGGAAGTATCTGCTGTAGAATACATAATCTAGAGAAAAATAGAGGTTGAAGTCCTCCTTAGGCAAAACTCTTTATTTTAAACCCTGTAAAATGACTGCAAGTATCTGGTGTAAAAATCTACTAAACTCATGGACTGGGTTTTTTTGCACATTCTTTTGGGTTTTTTTTTAAGATGAAAACTTCAAGGTAAAGAGAGCAGACAGTGCCCAAGAGACAGTGGGTCTTTGCTCACCTATATCATTTTGCAGAGAGGTGTTGCGAGACAAGTTCCTGAGCAGTGACACTGCTGTCTTCTTTACTGCAGGGTGACTTACATGCAGCATAGTCCGAATGCTCGGGATGCCATTTGCCTTTTGCACAACGGTCCGCGCCACCGAAAACGGCATCTGTGAAAGGGCATGGGCAATGCTGTGTCATTGCCATCAGTGTATGGCCTTGTAAAGAAACACGCACAGCAGGTTCTCTACATCAGTTTAACCAGTTTAAATTCAGAGCTACCTATAAGCTGTGACAGAAAAGCAAGGTGATACAAAAGAAGTTTTGAGCCCTCTTTCTCCCATGTGTCCTTTGGCCAGTTAATTAGACAAGGTCATTAGCTTCTTCACCACAAAAGTGATCTGCTGTTGTTAGAGCCTTCCTCTGCCCATGGGACTATGTTCCATAAAATTACTGTTTTGGTGCTTTTAACATCTGGTCATCCCTCATTGCATAATGAATGAACAAATTCCACACATGGAGATGTGCACAGAGTGAGAAAAGACCAAGCAAGAAAACATTTCACTGCTTACTGGCTGTGACTTTCACTTCAATGTTCTTCAAGTCCTTGATCCTGTCAGTGAGCCAGTGCCTTGTCAGTGGTTATCTGAGCTCAGTGCAGCGGGCATGTTGCACTGCAGCCCTGAACTCCATGCATTCACATTAAGAACTAAATGACAAGAAAAAGAACAATGCTGACTTACTGGTCCAGTGCCAGCTGTGAGGTTCTGAAGAGCTCCCAGGGATGCTTCCTGGGTGTAGTTTCTGGTGCTCTTTGCTATTAAGGAGAGATATATCCTAATCAGTGTAGAATGCCAGAGCGATTCAACACCTTTGGGATTGCTCTTCTCCTCAGGTAGTGGGGTGTCCTGGTGCTTCTAAACATGTAAACAGATCACACCTTTAGAAATATGACTTAATGCATCACAAGTTAAACTAGCCATTTTTTTAACTCTCTATAACCAGATTATTTGCAGGTTGCCAAGCTGTGAGCTCACACAACGATGTGCAAAATTTCAATATTTAATGATACTGGCCACTCCATCCAAAAAAGAAGGAGATAGGTATGGGGAAAGCTGCTTCTCCTCTCTCAGCAAGTGATGTTACAGACTGAGAGCAAGGAGAAATACAAATGGACAGCTAGTTGTACTGTAGATGGAGCAGGAGAGGGTAGAACACACTACAGCAAAACCTATAGATGGGGAAGGGTTATCAATCTTTTTATTTTGCTTTTGCCACTCCCTAGTACTGTGTCCCCCCAACAATTCCCAGTTGTCAGAATATTAGCCATCTCTATCACATGACAGTGAAAAGAAGAGGTCCTGAGATTGTCCAAAACACAGTAAGTCATGGACATGGCAAGTCATTTTGTGCTGGTTTCACTGGTGAAAAAACCATCATAACACCACTCGTTGGCAGGGTACTTGGACAATTGCTGTACATGGTACAGATACCACTTAGACCCATCAGAGGGGATGAAACTGAGTGGCAATATTCCCCAGCTAATGAAACAGTCAGTTGCTATGGCAGTGTCAGCAGCAGCAGCTGAAAGAGGTAACTGGGGTCAAGAAGGACTATCAATAAATTTGCATTTTTGGGACAAGTGAGTGTTGCACTACCAGATGCATCAATAACAGACTATTAAGCAGATTACAGTCTTATTCTCCAGAGGTTGCTACAACCAAATTAGATGTAACTAAACACACACTTTACCTCTTTTACTTTTCTGCTCCGTGTTCCAAAACAGCCTGGTGTTTTATCATTGCTAGAAATATTTCTTCTTTGCACATATATCGTCTGGGCATAGCTCTCAGGGAGCTCTGTCTCTAGCTGGTAGGAAAGATTGTGAAGAATGCACACACAGTTTTCTGTGGCCTAAAATAACAAAAGAATAGAAATTTAAAGATTTGGCATGCATTGAAGGGTCATGTATAGACACGGGAAGAGCTTTCATTTTTGGATTTTCAACAACTAACTGCAAAGCTTCTAATGCCTCATGGAAGAGCTAGGCTTCATGCCAGTGATCCACAAGACTGCATTTACACTGATAAATTAAACATGCCCTGGGATGTTCCTGAGCACTGAGGCCAGCTGGCACACAGGGCTTGCATTCTGAGTGGGGTGCATGCCTGTTGGAAATGGTCCTGGGATGTTCTAATTCCTGAACTGTGCCTGGGAATTGTTTGGGCGAGTGCTATTTGACACAGACCAGAAGTGTGCCAAGAAGCGTTTAAGAGCTTAAGAGCAAAGATGATCACGTACAAACCTTGCTGTAGCATCAGCAAAAGGAAAGTTTGTATCTTTCCTAAGGAGGAAGCTTTTTTTTTGCGGTAGAATGCTTTTAAAAATAAGACGTTCCTTTCTAAACATGGTTAAGGTTAGCTCTACAATTTTTGAGTGATGAGTCTATGGCAAATAACTTTATTACCAGCTCCTCCTTTTTTTGAAAGTAAAATAAGGAATGAATAGTTTTAAGACAGGATGCAGCTATTGGCACAATAAAGTGCTGGATTCTCCCTGAAGCTAATGGCAGTGAATACAAGTAACTAATCCTAGAATAGAGCTATAAATGTGCAGTAATTACCACTACATGGCACAAGTTATAGCAGGCATGCTAGAAGTGCCTTGCAGGCTGCAGATAACTTTGTCATAAGTGGTGGTTGATCTTCTCACCCAAGTTCACTCAGCTAAAAGACAAGCATCTAGTCTAAGTTATGCACAGGGTTCATCTGCAGTCAGTGGTGGGAGGAAGAGAATGAGATAAACTGGAGTCTGGAGGTGGCAATGTCCTTGTAGTTACTGGCTTAGGCAGATAGAATAACTTCTAAAAAAAACTTAGGAAAATTAATTCTATTCTAAATGATGCAAGCTCCTTAATTACACTGCTACCCAAAGGGATTTAGGTTCTTCATTTCCTAAGGAGTATACAGCATTAAATATACAGGTGAGTAACCAGATTAATTTTTCATGCTTCTAGCTAGCTGGCTCCCTGAGGCAACTAAAAAAGGTAACACCTGACTCTTTTGTGTTTTAGTATCCCTGAAAGCTGTGAGTTTACCTCACTTTTTTAAAAAAGACAGAAGTTACTACCTTTCTCTCTGGTGATTCTGAAAATGTTTTCCCAGGGCTAAGGGACTATTCTTTTAGATTGCAGGATAAAAATACTTCAAAAAGCTTCTTACTGGACTTTCAGCTTTGGTGGCAGTTTTAAAAGCCCTGGAAACAAATTCAGCAGTTACATCACAACTGTTTCTGAACACTGGTTTCTAAACTACAAGAAAAATGTTCACTTAGCAATTTCCCCTCGGAAAACACTTTTCATCTCAAAGAGTACCTTGTCATTGGGCTCGTGGTCTGCAATAGCTCCTTGAATATAATACACAAGAGAATCAATCAAGCCATCGCATTCTCTCATCTTTTTCCTTCCTTCTGGGCCGGCAGAGCTCATGTTTCTGTGCAGGAAGGAATATGTTGGTGAGAAGAGATTTAGTTCAAAGATACTTTCGTGTGCTCCTCTGACAAACTTTTCCAGTTAAATCTTAGATATACTGATGTTAAGGTTGACTGCTTCCTTTCTTCAGAGCTGTAAGACAATCTGAGCCTCTTCTAAGGAAAACTTTCACTTCTGCACATTCCCAGGCAAAAATAAATACTCCAGGAAAACAAACCATTGTGTGTGGATGAATAAGGTAAGACCTGACTCAAATTTTCATCTCAAAGTTGAATTAGTCCTTTTTAAACAAACCTGGACAAAAAAACCTGGACTTCTTTTTCATTATTCCATTTTTAGTTATATTTTTAATATTTAGGATGGTATCTATGTTAAAATAGCAGATGAAAGATACCTGTAAAAACTTCCATGCACACAAATGTCCATTAGCATTTACCTACACCAAACCAGTTCTTGACCCAAAATAACCCATTAACAGGCATACCTTCTGAGAGTTTTAGCAACATCTCTACATTAACATGCAAAAATAACCGGTATCAGTTACAGGGCCACATTCACAGGGCAATTCAGGTGCCTGTGGAATCGTTCCAAGGGGAAATGCTATTGGGCAGGAGGGGATGTGAGTGCAGCCAGACTGGTAGGCTGGAGCAGCAGCCTGGCCCCACTGCTGGGCAAGAGGGTGTGGGGATGAAAGGTGAGGCAGCTGCCACTGCCATCGCTGCAAGGGCAGCAGTGTGAGACAGGGAAGAGGACAAAAATACCCTGTGCTAGCTGATTCCTGGCTTCCCAGAGAAGCTGCTGGCATCTAAGCAGATGGAAGCTGTTCAGTCCAAGGGGGAAATGCCAGATGCCTTTTGCAGATGCCTTGTGCTGTTCTACCCCAGCAGCCCAGACACTGCTCTGCAGCTTTTCTGCTTCCTCCTCCAGACCCAAAGGAAGGCACTGCTTGCCTGACTTTCAAGCAACATTTTCTGTGCTTTGCAGTAACCCAAGTACAACTTGAAAATGAATTATAAAAGAGATTTAAAAACTTTTGAAAAACCAAACACACACTTACTGCGTGAAGCTTGGCTCTAAATAAGACACTGATTTCCAGGGAAGTAACAACACTTACAATTTTGGGGTATAATTACTATTACAATTCAACAAGGTCTAAATTATGGAATGCTGAAATTATAAACCTAGGCCTCATTATTTTGGACCCCTCCAGCTCTGCTGGCCCAAAGACGGCACATTCCAGCTTCTTTGTTTGAAACAGCATTAAATATAACCCAATCTTAGCATCCATCAAAACCGGAGAGGGACATGTTCCTTAAGATATTTTCAGGTTCCTTATTTTGAATGCTTACTTTACCCTCTAGAAATTACAGTATTTATTATTTTATTAGTGACAAAGCCATTAAGGTGCAGCTTTAAACTTTACAGTAGCTTATGACTGTAAAACGAATGTAGCATTTTATACATTGTCATTTCATATCTACTGGTTTTTTCCCCCTGGAAAATACAAGTTCTGATTAAATACTAATGCACTGCAATGACAATTTTACTTTGGGCTATGATGTTAACAATGTCTCTATTTATGAGTTGATTTATTCTTCATGAAATTATGTATCACAGAATCAATGTTCGGGTTCGTCAATATGGCCTACCATAGACATCACTTTGGAATTTAATTTGACCAATATATATCACATTCAAGGCATGCCATCCTTTCATATGTTTATGGTTATGCTGACAGAAATGTCCATGTTACAGCCCTTCTAGCACATAACAAAAATAGTTTCTAAGGCACACAGACTAAAAATACTATTAAAGGTAAGTGTGGAATTTCTCTCACCAAAGACACAGCTGGTTCGGTATTTCATTTTGTCCCAGTACATAATTTTAAAACCCCCTCAACTTTTTACAATCAAACATGTTGAATTCTTGTGCAAAGAGAGGCCAAACCGTGGCCTTACTGTCTTAGCATGAATATAGTGGGGCATACAGCTTTTATAGCTCAGGAGGCAGAGAAGAGCCTGAACTGGGAGCATTTTCCTGTTCTGCAAAGGAAATTCATTACCAGACTGTTTCATTAAGAAGGTGATGCTCAGCTGTTCATTCAGTGTGTGTCTGTGTGCATGTCTGTATGTATGTGGCCACTCCATCCTCCACCTCTCCCTGTTTCCTTATCACCACAAAGTGGACTGGGAAGGGAAGAGTTCCTGCTTGCCCACTCACCCAAACACAGCTGTAACCACCTTAGAGTGGTCAGAGAAGAGCATTTCAGGCAAAACCTCATTTGACAGCTTCAGTTTGTTTGCCAACTGAAGCTTGAGAAATTCCAGGAAATAAAAATATTATTAGATTGGGGAAAAGAATATAAACATTTCTGAGAAGTGTGACAGATCTAAATTAAAAAAAAAAATATAAACAATGGTCACATTTTACTCAGAAAATTTCAAAACTGACTTCGTCTTTGCTTCCCAAGATATGAGGTTCCTGACAACTGGAACCACTCCTTCTGAGCTCAAGAGCTGGACTTCATTGTAGTGGAGTTCCTGGAGGCCTTGAAATACTCAGTGCTTGGGTGACTGCCATGGTTGGGCTGGCCCAGCATTGTGACTCACAGCAACTGCTGCGGGGACACTTCAGGACTACCTAGAAATCTTCATGTCTGCTGCGTATCAGAGGTACTTTGATATGAATAGATCCATGTAAAAAGGATCAGCTGGAGCAGAAATCAAGAGTCTTCTAATAGAAAAGCTCTTCTGCTATGCAATTTCTGATGTTTCAACCCTGTGTTAGTACTGAAGGATTGGGAGAGTGCAGCATGAGGAGAATGCAGCCTTAGGGAGATTGCTGCTTGCAGGGATGCTCTGCTTTAAATGACTCAGAACTTATATTTTGGCATTACTTAAATACTAAAAATCTCTGACTTCCGACATGCTTAAATGTGGTAACCCTGGTGACGTGCTCAAACTATACCACATGCTAATGTGGATGCACTTTATCTATCTACATGCCTTATTTATCTTATCTTGCATTTGCTGCTTCTATTCTCTCTTGCACACATGCATGGTGCAACTCTCTCTGTAATCAAAATAGCTGTTTGCTCATGTTCCTGTAGCATTTGGGGAGGATGAGGGTTTCCCTGTTGGGAAATATTATTTGGATCCAGTGATGTGAAGTAAATACAAAGAAATGTGACACAGTAAAATCGAGTGTGACTTTGAAAGAAAGAGAATGATGATTATATACATTCAATGAGTTTGCAAATGGCACCAAATGAAAGGGATACTCCCTTTAAGCCAACAGTGAGTCATACAGCGACTGCTGGAAAAGGTTTTGGAACTGCTGTGAATGATCCACATAACTGATAAGAAGTGGGATTTTGCTCCTGGGACTCATTCAATTACCAGACAACAATTTCCTGAAGTAGCTTAGGAAATTCTATTCTTTGCATGCCTTACACAGTTCAAAAATTCATCAAGGAGAGAAAGGTATCCGGGATCTACTTAGTAACTGGAGGCGCCAAGCTGCAAGAGGCTTGTTGGAAATAACAAAATTCCTTTCAGGAATTGGGGGAGGCAAGAGAAGATAAGAATGGATGGAAATAAACCTCAAGGAATGGCAATGCTATGCAAGAGGCCTTGGTTCAAAGACTTGTTATCATCAGTCATTTGGTTTTCGTTCTCTCTCAGAAGCTTCCATTACAAGCTTGAGCTGCCATTATGCTTTTCAGCACTCAGTGAGAGCTTTGGCTTCACTTCCCTATGGAGCAAATGAAAGAAGATGTTTATGCAGCCTCCTGGTCTGAAGTGCAATGATACTGCTTTCTCCAAATACAGATTTACACTGTCCTTGTGGGTCACTGTATAATTCACAAAAAGCTGAAATGAGAGCTGAGACAGACAAAGTGTGAAAAATAATAATGAAAAAGGAAGCATTACTTTTATTTTACTGGTTGGGGAACCAGTAACAGAGAAGTTAGTGGGCTTTTATGGAGATAATTGTCTTAGAAGGTTTTGAAAAACCAGAATACATAAGGGCACTGGATGCTTCAGTTCCAGATCAATTAAAAAGGAGCGTTCTGCAATGAAGTACAGCAGTTGTGATCCTGAACCCCAACACTTAAAAGAAATGTTTTGCGGGAGGAAATGTGACAACTAAACATAAATTCAGCACTGCAGAACTTTTGGGAACAGGTATTTCAAGACAAAAATGGAACAATATCATTTATCAAGGTGTAATACAAACAGCCTTCTACTAAACCTTCCTTTTAATCCGAGGAAGTCATGCCAGAGATTCACTTATGTATATAAATAATGTTCAAAACCATATATTCTGCATGCTGTTGGCATATTTCTTTTCAGACTCAGAGACTGAATGTGGGGAAGAATATTGAAAATTTTTACCTATTTGAATTGGAACTAGAGACAGAATATTTTGTGTAGGACTTTCAGGCTGAGAAAAAGTGGCTTTACCTTTGAAATCCAACAGGACTTGTCTGCAAATGTCTGCAATGCTCCTGTAGATAGTGTATGACACCAATTTTAGTTGTTCAGCTTATTGTCAGGCAACCAGTGAAGTCTGTTCATTTGGCTTACTCTGCCTGTTCAGGGCACAGTGGTTTTTATCATACTTCAGGGCTGAACAATATTATTACTTATTCTAACTGCTAATGCCAAATTCTGTGGCATACACAGCTTTTTATTACATTAAGTTTTGTGACCTGTGATTTCTGTAAAGCTTTAGCTTTTGACATGATTTAAAGACAAAATACAGACCTAGAGAATGGGATTAACAAATCCTTCTAATGTCAAACTTATCAGTGACTGCAAACACCAACACAGGCACCCGAGGTTCATAACTCCAAAATACTTCTGGCAATAACTGGTTGGCAGAACAGGGACTGATCTCCTCATTCACTCACTCCAGCATTTAAAAGTATCTGCAATATTATCTGCTAGAGTGGATTCACTTCTCCTGAACTTTTGCCAAGGAGGATGAAAAGAGCTTTGATTTATTAGTTGGTAACTGTGTGGCACAGTGCATATGCCCACACCAGATGCCAGTGTTAGATGTGGACTCTGGGTGTCCCTTTCAGCCAATAGGTGGATGCAAAGTTTTTAAAATAAGTTCTGGCATTCTCCTGTAGCTCAGAACTGTATTATGCATAATGTATTGCACTTCAAAGTTCTATTTTTACCCTGTAATAGAAGCTGCAGGCCACAAACTTTATCAACATGCACAACAAACATGTTAGTACTACAAAAGAGAAGACTAATTACAGATTTATACTCTGGCAAATATATATACTCTTTAAACATCTTCATTACTAACATCATTCCCTCAGTGCAAGGTTTATTACTTTGTGGTATGCTCTTTTTTTAGATTTCAGCATTTATTAATGCAGAGATTAATTTTTAATTCATACATAAGGAAGGAATACTTCTAGTGACCTAATCTGGAAGGCGTGTCCATTTTCAATGAAGAGACACAAACTGATTAATCATGAAAATCTCAGCTATTTGGTCTGTAAAAATATGATAAGCCTCATTAAAAACTATTCTGTGAAAGGAAACATGTGGCAATCCTGCAGATCACCTTTACCTGGTAATCTTTGAGCCCTTCTTGTTTTAATTATAATTTTCAGTTTTGAAGCTCTTAAAAATGAGGACTAGAACATGGACATCATATTTAGAAAATGGGTAATGTATCCTTGAGCACCCAGATAAGGGCGATTTAAGAGACTTTTCATTAAGGCCGCAGAGCTCACTGCAGCTCTGCAGCAGCCCCAAGCACTGACTTTCTGTACACAGTAAGGTAAATCCAGAACCTACTTTCATTTGAAAGAACTCAGCTACTGTTATGCCTTATTTGTCACATAACAACTTGTATCAAGCTGCTGAAACAATCTCATATAAAGCAGTACCAAGCTAAGAATGATCCTTTGCCTGCATTGGTTGGCTCATAGGGAAGAGACAGTTCCAGAGTCGAAATGCCAAGAGAGGAGCAGCCAGACTAATTTCTGCATAAATGCATCCTGGGCTAAGTAATATGAAAAAAAGACAACCTCTCCATTTCCTGAACTCCACTAGCATTGGCTAGAGAGATTTTATTATGGGTGGTTAACATTCCTTTGTATTTGCTTTTGAGTTATGAGAGTAAATAAAAGTTAATTATTACTTAGAGATGAATTTAATTAGTAGTTAGTGGCCTGAGAGGAGTTCCTGCAGAAAAGAGTGCCTTATTGGTGAACCTTTTGTATAGCTAACAATTCATTTGTCTTCCAAAACCACGAGTCAGATACAGAGCTGTTTACACAGTAAAAATTGATGCCATATGTGTACAACTACTACGTTATAGAACATGTCAGCAGAGCAGGTATGTGTGAGGCAAAACTGTGCAGCTTCCCAGCCTCTAAATTTCAAATTTAATTCCTTGTACTCTACTAGAAGGCATGTAAAACTCAGGCCATGCCTTTGCACTTGTACTTCACTTAATCAGCTTAAACTCTCCTTTTTGAATGTGTAAACAAAAGACAGGCATCTCTGATGCCACTAGTGTATTTACTTAACATGTAATGACTTTGAACTCACAAACACAAAGGGCCCCAGTTCTATAGACTGTTATTTTTAAAGGCGTTTTTATTGAAGATGTGATTTTTATCCTTCAGCCATTTAAGGGTGTGTTCACTGAGGCCTTTGGTGTTTCTCTCTAGTAACTGCTATTGTGTTCATAAGCCTATTAGCTGACTGCAGTACTACATACACAGCTGTAAATCTACTCATCCACTCTGTGGCTGCAACTTGCTTGAACTCATGCAAAAGGTTGGACAGAACTTATTCTGGTTTAACAAATGGCTCTTCCTTAATTTCAGTTAAATAATTTTCTAGTCATTTTAGGTACAGATTATGAGATGTCAAAGTAAGCATCTTTGGCAGCAGTGGAAAACTGAAGACTTCCATGTGCTTGTAGGTACCATGACCCCTTTCCAAGTCATCTGTTTAGACGAGAAGTGATTAGGGCTTGAGATTAATGCTGTGCATTAATCTCAAAGGGTCCCTGGAGATGTTACTGAATGTAACTATTAGTTATGGTTTATGTGCAGAGTAGAAAAAAAGAATGACTTGGCCACTGCTGAGCATGTTCTGCTCACTACTCAGATGACTGCTCCCAGGCCTGGTAAAGCTGGTAGTATTTAGCAGATATTGAAGCAGGTGAGCAGAACATACTCAGCAGAAACATCAAATAACACTGTGGTCCTATTAATACCTAATACTGCTGTAGATGAGGATGACTTGCTCAGTCTCTTGGAAGAAAATTTCAGATACACAGGCACTTCAGTTGTCCCACCGATGATCTATGACACCAGAACTAATCATTCAAGTATGTTAGTCTTTCGGTAGTCCCAGGGGGCTGTACAACAGTAAAGGGCCTCAAAATTCAAAACAAGAAAGAAAACAAGTTTGCAGGCCTGCTTTATCATCACTATTGCTTTGGGTAGTAGTAGACTGAGTGCTCACCTCAAGCATCCCGTGGCATTGTAGAAGATATCAGGGTCAGGTAAAACACTTGACTTTGGGTAATCTCGATCGGGCCAGCCAGAGTAAGGGATGAGAACAGCTTCAGTCAGCGTCTGCAGGGCTTCTCTAATCAACAGGTGCTTCAGCTGGTCATTGGAGGACAAATTCCACAACAAACCTGTAATAGCCAAAATAAAATGAGAGTGGCAAAAAGAGTCCCCTACAGTTTGAAAGACTGAACCTCAAAGTCCTTGAAGTTAAAGAGTGAAGGAGCCTGTCTGACACTCGATATCCTGAAGAAGAGCAGAAAGGGTTGATAAGTGTTCCCCAGCCCTGACCTCAGGACAGGGAAATGGAGCAAAAAAGGCAAAAAATTATCCATGTGATTAAAGTAAAAATCTCTGCATAGTCAGTCTAATGCCTAACCAAGAAGTGCAGATTTCCATGGCTCTGCATTGCTCATCTGCAGGAAACATCTTCCCCCATTATCGAAGTAGCAAAGCTAAACAGTGCTAGCAACACCACCGTCAGTGATCATCCTCCACAGTTCCAGGGAGGAATTTGTCCATTCTGGATGCCCGACAAGACTAGCTGGACTTACAAGTACCAAGTAAAGGCCAATGAGTGGGAGAATAAACTCGCATACAAAGGGGATTGATGGGAAGTACAGAGAGTGAGTTTACAGGAAATCTACTGGAAGACAGGAGATGTCCATTATCAAGTTTCTCTAATGCCTGATAGCAAAATTTCTCATAGGAGTGGAAACTTTTAAACACTTGTTGGCTGCTACTGTCCAGACATTAGTCACTAAATAAATCATTAAGTAATGCTACAAACTTTTGTATTCACAATCTCTGAAACAAATCTTGAATGTAGTCTTCTGTAACTTACTGGGTTTGCTTATGTTCTATTCCAACAGGTGACAATTATTTTTAAAGTACTCTTACCCTAGAGAACAACACGTATTTCTGCTTTTCACTACAAAGACATTCATTGTTTCCCCAGCTTGCTGCTCTAAGTTTCACAGACCTCCTCCTCCACACACTGGCAGAGTATTAGTGAACATTCCTTTCATCAATTCACAACAAAACCTGCTTCTTGTATATCTCCTTACACTTTGAATTTAATTTCAAGTACTGTGAGAAATAATAAAATCAAAACAAAAGCCAGCCAAAAGCAGCCCATTCCTTCTTTCGGGATCAGCTCTTCAACCTCTGAATTACAGCATAAAAGGAAGAATATACTTTCCTGAAAGAAAATAAGGCTTATAGGAAATCAGACAAGCAGTCCAAAGTCCATTGATAAGGGAAGCAGGTTAAGACAGAATGGCAGAATACAAGGAAGGGTATAAGAATAGAATATGATTCTAAAAAGAACAAATGCATTTTTAATTAGAGATGGATACCTAGAACAGAATTTTAGGAACAGAATTTGAGATGCTCCTTACACTGTAAATTTTGCAACAAAAATCCTACCTTTACCCACAGGCACTGTCTCACTGGGATGAGAAGGATTCTCTCAGTGGCATTCTGGGTGTGGATGAATTTGTTCACCTTAGAAAATTTCTTCAGGAGTGGACTCTTTCCTTGCACCTATGCTATATGGTACTTATAGGAGCATAGTTTTCTCATAGATGTTTTTTTTTGAAAAATGGGTGGGGTCTGCTTTTAAATACATATTTCTTTTAATGACAGTTCTGCTTGTGCTGTAATCTTCCCTGCAGGAAAAACTTTCTTTCATTTCTTGTATTTATGCTGCACAATATCAAGATCAAGAGGTTAGCTACTCCCTGGAGGTTCATCTGGCTTACATTCAAAAGCTAGTGCTTTTATTTTTTTTTCATGCCACAGCCATTTTACTTTCTGTTCCTCAGTACGCTCTCCAAATACTATAAAATTCCATTCCTGTCTTGGCTCTTGTGTTGTTTCCAAGTGACATCTTCTCCTACTGCTTAGGAGTAACCCCATTCCTTTCCTAATAGATTTCTAAGTAGATCATATGTCAAAGAAAGGACAAAGCCTATGTTTCCTTTACTTGACTTGTGTTCTCCTGGGGTGCACGGACTGTGAGGCAGGACACAGCACTTGCTGGGATCAACATTTATCTCCACACACCTTGATTGCTTTCAGTCTCTTCAGAGGACCTTACAAGGCAAACTGCATGACTGTGCTCAGTCTGTATTCCTCAGCTAGGTCTTGAAAAAATAGAGGCCATCAAAGTATTCTTTGAGAACATATGATATAATATGGTTTAATCTTAGGCAAGCCCTTGTCTGTATTAACACAGCCACTCCCAGTAAGCCAGTAACCTTTAAGATAAGCTTCTAAGGCTGAGATTTACTGATCCCATGTGCACAAGTACTATATTTCTGTCAGGTGATGAAGTATTGTATTAGAAAACTTCTGTGTCTCAGAGTTTCAACTTTCTTTTCTTTAACGACTTCCTTACCTTCATATACTTTGGTCAGGTGCAGTGCTTTGGTACCATTCTTCCTACACAGCAGCAGAAACAGAAGGTTTCCCTCTGCTGAACTTAGACATCTTTATTAATGAGTACTGCATGCTTTCGATCCTTGGCCAGGGGTCTTTCAGCACAGTTCAGTGTGGTATTATCAGGCACCAAGCTGATTTTACTAACATCTTATGGGGGAAAGACATTCAGCTAAAGATCATATCCCTAATTTACAGTCAGAGTAGGCAAGTAACACGTATGATGTGGAAAGATGAATGGACTTCTCATGCTGGCTGGGTGGAAGGTCAAATCTTTAACTTTCAAATCATTAACCTTCTCCTGGAAGTGTTAAAACACTGCAGAGATGTTGCATGCATAGCTATGCTATTCCACTAGTCCTATAGGAAGCCAAAGTCAATGGAAGAGGAAAAACAAAACTTGTTGGTGAGCTGTCAGACAAGAAAATGGTTGTTCAGCAGAATTTAATCATTTTGGTAGAAAGACAGTCAAAGGTTGGCATTATCCTTGGAAAGGCCTGTGTTGCAGCCCTTCTCAGGCTATGCAGTGAATCTGATAGGACAGTAATTCCAGTGATTCCTAGGTATCATTGTACATGCCAAGATCATCTAGAAGCACTGACCTAAGCCAGCGTACATATAACAGTGACTGTCTATCTCCTCTCTGTAGCCCACTCCTTGCCTATCCAGGAAAGAAAGTGGTCAGAAGCAAAGTTAATATTCTCATTGAAATTCATTCATCTGGACTGCCCTTTGCCTTGTAGGCTCCTGGCAGCTTATTAGGGAGCTGAAAGAATTGTTCAAGTGATGGCAAAAAGTATGCCCTAGAGCCATTTTCAGGAAGGAACCCAGTGTTCTTTTAAGAACCCAGTTTCATTTAAGGAACCCAGTGTACTTCCTACTGACTGCACATTTGGTCTTGAACAAAGCAAGAAATACTTCTCACTTGGTGTATTTTTAAAGCCATCCTTGGCAACAGATAGTCATGAAAGCATATCATAATATTTTGCTTTACACAAGCTACATCATCCTGCTTGATACTGCTTAAATATTTTGTTGTCGTCTTCTTTGTTTTGTAAGCAAATATTCATGTTCAATGACAGGAGCAATTGCAGAACAAAGATGCCCTTCATCCATTTCCACACTGGTGAAAGGGAAGACAGTAACATTCACAATATCGATGTGAGCTATCCTGCACAGCCAACAGTTTTGTCAGATAGGAAGACATTGCTAGCATGGAAGGAGCATTGTCCTTCTGGTCGCTGTACCACCATTTTCACTGCTGGTCTGTAATAGCACAGAGAGATAACGCATTGTACAATAAGTTACTAAGTGACTCAATTCTGCAACCAATGAACGCGAAAAACTTTAAAACATTTTAATGTTGCAGAGCTGTAGAACTGAGCCAAAACCCCCAACAATATCAAGCTTTGTTCTCCAGCTTAGGGAGCAGAGTATTTCAAATACTTGAAAGAATGCAGAATTACAGAAGGTCTCAACATGTTCCTGCTTCAAGGCAGGACTGCTTGACACCTTCTGTAATTTTTCAAGCACTGTTTTCTTAATAGTTTTTGTTCTTGGTATCTCTAAAGATCAGTTGAACTAAATCCCCATTCATTTATTCATAATGTTTTCCATTCAAAAAATATAAGCCTGCTCTTCCTTTGCATGCTAACTAGAATGAATATGGGTCACAAGCAGTCGAATTCCGAGAGACACACTGTGGTCACACAGGACTGCAGGGATGAGGTGGTGCACACTTCTCAACTGGCTACTGCAAAGCCAACAAGGCAGCAGACAGAGGTGTCTTTGAGAGTAATGCTGGACTTTTCCTCCAACTATCCCTTCTGATACAATGAAGTAAAATAAGAGGTGTAATATGGGGTTTCTGACCCAAAGGGCTCTTTCTTCAAATTTGCGATGGACCCTAATAATTCACAGCTCTTCCTCAAGGTCATTGGAAACAAAAGCATGAGAACATGAGCCCTGCAAAGACAGAATCCAGAATGTCAGTCACTCTACTGACGGTGCTGTGTGATCTTTGCAGTCAAATGGCTGCCTGGGAGGAATTCTCTCCCCTGTACACAAAGAAGAAACATGCTGTTGCTCTGGCAGAGCTTTGTTTTTCACAGATCCAGGAAGACAGACTCTAGTGTAAACAGCTAGGAATGAGAGAGTTCAGAGCAGAAATTTGGGGCAGTAGATTTGTTGGGGAATACAACAACCACTTTCTACCCAAGCCACCTGACAGTTCTGGGTGACTGTCTTCAACAAGAAACCCCCAGTAGGTGCTGTCAGCATAGAGTCAAACAATGAAGGCTGAGCTGCTGTGCAAGTAGCAGGCATTAGTTACAGTTCCAGGGAGCCTCACTTTATTTTCTGGAATACCTAGGACTTTAAGCTTCCTGCAAACAGACTCATATAATTTCTGAAGAAGCTTTAAGAGGGGAAGTTGCAGTTCCTAATCTCTTATGGACTGAAAGACTGGTCTTGAGTAAGGACCTTGGAATTTTACTCTAAGGTAATCACTTAGAATAGGTGACAATGTTCTTGTATTTAGTCACTAAACATGGGCCTAAGTAAACAAACATGTACCTCTCCCGGAAAGTTTGTGCATTACTTCAAGCACTTCATGCTTGACAGAAAACACTACCTGTGATTTGCTTCTTAGTCTCTACATCCCTGGTGTGTCGGAGTAGGCGGAGCAAGAGTGGGATCCCTTTCTGCTCTGACACTTCCAGTTTGTTGTCATTGTCCTCAAACACCAAGTTTCTCAGAGCACCACACGCTGCCCGCTGAATGTCCTCATGCTGAACCTCAAGAAGCTGTACAAGTTTGGGAATACCACCAAGTGAGAAAACCTGTGAGGAAAACAAAACATAGGAGAGAACAATTAGATTCTGTAAACAACAAACTCCACTCTCCCCCTGGCTCCTGTCCCAGCAAATGTTTAAAGAGTCCTAGGGACTTCTTTCATTTGCTCCTGTTTGAAAGACTTGAAGAAGAAATCATTAATCATTTGCACATGACTGCTAACTCTTGGGCTTTCATATGACTAATAGTTCAAATTAACTAAGGGAAGCATCATATTTTCATAATTGTTGTAAGAGAATGAAACTGAATCTCTTCCATCTTTGCTGTAGATTTCTACTCGCTGACAAGACATTTAATCTCTCTGTATTTTAGCTTCCATGTTGGTGAAATGGATATTTGAGATTTAATTCTGAACAAACTGTAAAATGTTCCTGAAGTGCCAAATTCAGGTTTTATTTTCTCAGCAGACAGCCTGAAGGAAAGACAGCAATTTTTCTCTATTAACTTTTGTGCAAATAAAAATATCAAATAAGTGACAGTGTATCAAATAAGAGCACATTATACTTAGCACTTCTTATCTGTGACATACTGACAAAAAATAGCAAACTAGTAAACTTTAAAATGTAGACTATTAAACATTGTAAGCCAGCTATCTACTGAACCACCCACATTTAACAAGGAATACTTTTCAGAGTCTAATTCTTTAGAAAATAAGGTTTGGATCTCAAATCAAGACTTTGGAAGATGTTACTTTAGAGTAGTTGTATGAGAACAATAGTTTTTGAGTTCTATATGTTGGGTCAAATGAGGAATCCCATATGAGCTATGTGACATAAGTAAGCCTTGTCTCTTTTAGGAATGAGAATGAAAATAATTTTTACTATGGAAAGTACCTTACATTCATGTACAAATGAGAATGGCTTCCTCCAGCATCTCAAAATGCCATATGGTTTTGTGGACAAACTCATCCTTGTGTAGAATCAACAGCATGTGAAAGACTTGGAAATCTGATACAACTCCTTTGAGCAGTCCAGAGTTTAATGATAAAAAGAATTCATTACAACTGGCAGGTGTTGGCAATACGAATAAATGGATTGTAACAAAGCCTTTTGCCCTTCATGTAGCAAACTATACAGACTGTCAGCCTTTCTTCTGATTCAGCTGTGCAAAGGGCACAGTTTCTTTCTACTGAACTACTGACCTGGTTCTCTTTGCAATCATTCAGCAATCATCTCAATGCTAGCAGAATGATATACATAAATATATATCTTGAGGGAAATGGAGCATAGAGCATGCTGAAGGCACATCAACCTATTTTATTACAGTAGATCAGCCCTTTTGACACTGATATTGCAGTTGGTTGTTTTTTCTAAAACATTTACACAGATTTTCTGTTGTTCATTTTAATTAATTTATAGCTCTTCTAAAAGAAGTGGTGCCATTTTGACCTAATTTGCAAAACAGAATTTACAAAAGCTATTGATTGGTCCTCCCAAATTTTCATTGGTAGAGAGAATTCACCAAAATACTGTAGGATCACAAGTTCACAAGAAAAAAAAAGCCACTAGACCCACAAACTATCAAGTATCAGACAACAAAGCATCATAAGACAAGGCTGAAAGGCTAAAAAGGGGACACGAAACAATGCCAATGTGAACAAGTCTGAAAGGCACCAAACAGAAAAGCTCTGCTGGACATGTGGGATAGGCAGGAAAACAGAAAAAAGCTTCGGGCTGACTGTTCCAACTAGAACACTTCTACTTATCCACTTGTTTTTCTGGGAAGCTGCCTGAGAGATGTCTCTATAATAATCTGCCTTCAAACATCCAGTTCTGAAGTTCTGGCCTCAGTCTGAAGTTAAGGACACTACTCACACTGGTGTTTTCTTCCAAAACAGACTTTGACATAGCATAAAGCAAGTTAAAAGGACTGAGTGATGCTTGGCTGCCGCTGAACTGAACTGCAAGTACATAAATATGGAGTTAAGGCTGAGATTACCTGTGAATGATACTGAGCACACTGCAAGCCAAAGCAGGTGTAATACTGTTTTTCAATGACTGAAATAAATAATTACCTTACATATTAATGTACAGACCTGTTCAGCAAGAGAAACACACTTGTGTTCAATAGTGAAATTTAAAGAAAAGTAAGAAGAGAATATTTTTAATATGCACTTTCAAAAAAGTTATAAGAAACTTAACAAGTGTCTTGTAAGGGACTTAAAAAATTTGGTTAATCTAAACAATGTATTAATGCATTTGTGCAGTCTCAGCGAACCCTTAACAATTTGGCTGATCCATACTCTGTATTAACACATTCATGCACTCCCTGAAAAACCTGAAGATTGGATAAGTTCTTAGACTATGAACTTAGAGTTTTCTTTTCTGGGATATTTCTGTACCAACAGTGTAAGCATGTCAGTCAAAAATGACAGATAGGAGCAGTTACATTGACAAAAAGTTCAGACACTACCATTTATAAAGGCTGAAAGGAGTATGTTTTTTGGTCTGAAAAAGAGCAAACTAAGTGGCTATACATTTTACAGCCTTAACACTTAAGAAAACCCACTCAGGCCAGAAATTAATCAAATCAGTTGGCAAAAGGGAGAGTTGAGTTATGCTTTTGAAGTTAGACCAGGAGTAACTGGTAAAGGTAGTAAAGTGCCTTGACTGCCTACAGCAGCTTGTGGAACTTTAATCCATATGATCATTTAGAGGTTGTTCATAAACATCTGTAACTACAGATAGTTTGGGTGAATTTTTACCCTACATTTCTGTTTTGTATCACAAAATACCAAAGCCCAAGTTTTTGCTAGCATAGATCAGTCTCATCACATGGATTTCAAAGAATCTGCAGCAAAAAAGCAACAATGTATTTTAGGGAAAATATCCAACATCAGTATCCTAGAAGGTTTCTTGGAATGCCTTTTTTCTCTTCATGTTGCCATGGTGCCATACAGTAGAGAAGGTTATTTTCTCTACCTGATTGTAACTAGCATAGAAACACTTACTTTTCTTCTGGCATCTGCTTTCTGGAAGCACTCATGCTGTATGAAAGTCACTGCAGCAAGAATCCGGGGTGTGGACTGTGCGTTTTCACTCTTCAGTATGTTCACTGCACGCTCCAGTGTCATCTCCACTTCTGGACTCCTTAAGAGTACAGACAGAAGAAATAGAGTGAACCAAGACTGCAGAAAAGTTATCATTGTTGCAATACCAGGATTTTTGTATTTTTCAAGTAACTTTAGATTTTCTTAGATTTTTTTTTTTTCTTTCCAGCAGGAGGAAATATTATAAAAGCTTTATTTTATACTTATTTTATACTGAAATTCTGGGGAACAGAAAATCATAAATGGAAGTGTGGCAACAATGAGAAGTTCTGGACCAAGCAAACCAAGCTTCAAATTATAAAAAGAAAACAGAAACATCAGTGGATGTCTTTATCAGTTTCCATTCTTTTATCACTTGATGAAGGACAGCATGTGGAAGGAAAGATGAAGTAAGTGGATGAAGGTCCAAAGAAGGCTATGACCAAAGTAGAGTGGCTATTACTCATCATGAAGACACCTTGATGTTTTCCTCAGTAATGTGATAATTGCTTTTTTACATTTGTTTTCATGCCTTTCATCAATTTCTTAGTTCAGAGACTATATAGATGCAGGTCTGCATATTTCAAACTGTAGAAGTTATTCTAGTTTGAAATAAATGGACAAAGTCTTTTTTTCATGTGGGACAGAATAAAAATAGCACTCATTAAGCTGAGTATTTATACTGACTGTGGTAGGATTAAAAATAAACATGGCTATTTTCCACCTGACTTCCAGCATGTTTGCTTAAATGATGATTGTGTTAGACAACCATATAAAAAATGGAAAAGGAGGTCACCAGACACATTTTTCCCCCAGTAACTGGAACCTAAAACAATTCATGGCACATTGAGGTGCATTAGCTCTGGGACAGGTGGTTATGCTCCCCAGACTTTTTATTTATTTTTTGTTTCAAAAAATGTTCCACCTAGACTAAAAAAAAAAAAAAAAAAAGAAAGGTGTGTGGAGGGAAGTGAACAAGAACATGAGCATTCTGGTTTTTTATTTTTTTTAAACCAGATAGTTTTGTAGTAACAGACAGTTTTGCTGCCCAGAAAGGGATGAGAGGGCAGTCTGTAAAATGAACCACAGTGACACAAACAGTCACTGGCAATAACTCCCTACTTCAGAGCTACCAGAATCAGAATGATTTACTCAGTAAATGGACCTAAAGTTAGAAATATTAACACAATTACCTTTTAAGTTAAAATAGAATTATGTTAAAATAAAAATAACTGGGAAATAAATTGACTTAAATTGATTTTTTTCAATTAACACTGTCCCCTTCATTTCATCTTTCTCTTGCACAAGCATTCTCAGCATCTATAGGTACAGCATATTTGTTCAGAGGAGAGGAGAAGAAAAGAAATAACATGATTTATACCAAAAAGAAATACAAAGGCAAGTGGAAACCTCAGGGTATGGGAGTATAATTTCATTTGCAACAGGTGCATCAATATTCTGCATTTCTTTACTGCCTGTCCAGCCATACTAACTGCCTTTTTACCAAGCAGATGTTGGTTTACAGTGTACCTGCAAGAAAAAAATCCAGTAACATCTGACTGGTCAAGATTGCTGCATGAGCTGATCCCTCATGGGACACCAGCAAATCTATACGGAAACTCAACCTCAGGATGCCAAGGGTGTCCCAGAGTAGTAAAGGTCCATCAGCAGTGACTGTCAGGCTGAGATGGACACATGGAAAGCCAGAAACTACATTTCTAAGTGCTGGGGTAGGTCTGCAATGAGACTGACAGCAGCTCACTGTTCACTGGAGTTATCCCTTTACGGCTGAAATTCCTTCCTGCAGCAGGCAGAAATATCTCTCTTCTGTCCTTCTAGCACTGTCATACTAGGATTGTTCTTCATTGGATAAAAATAACATTCCCTAAAGTTTTATATGTCAGAAATAAAGGACGCAATATAATCTTTGACCCTCAGTGGTATTCATAAAGCTGCAGCACCCCAACTCTTGTCAAAACAGAATTTGATGCAATGATTCTATCCCACCCTCAAAATATTTATAGGCAAACTGTGTGGCTGATTGGCATGTGTCATGACACCAAACAGTCAGTCAGGCAATGGTTGTTAAACAGAACAATGATTTGACAAGTTCTGACTTCACCTCAATTACTAGAATATAACATTTTTGAGATATACACACACATCATCATTTTGTGACAGCTCTCAGCACATTTAGAAGGCAGATTCTGTAAGCAGCTGTTTCTCAGACAGCTTCAGGTGGAATCTCTCTCTTTCTTAAGCTCTTAATGAGGGTATATTTAACTGAATCACTTTACTGGAAAATACAGAGATAACATCTCTATGCTCTGATTTTTTTTCTGCTTTGCTATCATAGCATGAGCTAATTCTTTTATAGGAAGTTTGAAAATGCTTTTATATACATTCTAAATGCTGTACAGAGCTAGTCCACTAGTTCTCTTTAACCCTGTAAAACTAATTTACATTTTCTTAATTCATCTTGGAAAAACCTAAACTGTGATCTGCATAAAAAATATAAATTTCAGGAAAAATCAAACTACTCAGAAGAAAGTCTTATCTTTTTTCCCCCCTTTACATTGCTTAGGGAGCAACAGGTAAGGAAGCAATATGTCAGATAATGTAGCCTTGAAATCAAAGAGAATAGGAAATTACTAGAAATCTGAAAGTGTCTATAAACTTCTTTAACTGAGAAACCTTGTCAGAAGAAACTACTGTACTACTGGTGGGATCATGGACTTAAGTGAAATGTCTCTGACCTGACAGTGGTGCATATTCCACAGCAAAATCTTGTTTAGGGTGCTTCAAATAGTTAATTCTATATTAAATTGTGTGGTAGCTGGATGTGGATGAACCAGAATGTACTACAAACAAAACTGGACTTCTGTATGCAGTCCTTCCAGGGGTGAGACCCACAAGAGGACTGATCAAACGTGTAATAGAGGTGTTGAAAACAGTAATAATGTATGTGGCTATCATACACGTTATTACATGTGCAACAAATACTGACTTCAGTCAACTCAAATGGCTACAGTTTCTTCCTTATGATTTAAGAATGGTGCAAAATGGTGACAGTGGTGCAAATCTCTTGCAGAATTTTAACTTACATGCTGCTTTCCACCAGCCTCTTTACTAATATTAGGTAATATATTTTACAGAGGTACTTTAATATTGTGGGTAAAGAGACCCTCACTCCCCCAAAAACCCAGCTCTGAAACGAAATTCTAGGATATTTGAAAAACTAAACAAGGTATGTAGAAGAAAATTAAACAGAAGTACTGAGATAAACAACATCTGTAAACAGCTGCAAAGAGAATTTTAGAAGCTTTCACAGCACTTTTAATTTTCTTCCTCTGTAATTTCCAGAAAAGCTGAACTTAAAAAGTGGCACTTAAGGAATTACGCTGTCAAAAAGATTTCCAGCAGGTCACAAATCTTCCAGCTGAGTTCAACATGGTCTCAATCAAGCCACTTGCACAACGACTGAAGAGAGATTGTTACATCTGCAGGTATGAAAAACACCTTAGCTGATGTTTGTGCAGGCAGACAAGAACACTCCAGTGTCTGCACCTGCAAAAGAAAAACCAAAATTGCTCCTACATGTAATTAAAAAGTGCTAGTTATTGCTCAGAAATGCATTCAAAAATGTGCCAAAAGTTAAGTAAATTATTGTCAGTGGGATACACGCCTGTTTATAAATTGTCTTACTGAGAATTGAAGTCCTCCCAGGTACCGATTTTCACTGTGCATTACCCAGCAGTGAAAATTCCAGTCCAGATCAGAAGTAGGCATAATACCTTATATGTTTGTAAACCTCATCATAACACACAACACATAGTTGACAACAGAAATTATCTCATCAGTGATGTCAGGTGATGCTTCATCTCACACAGTAACAAATTTAGAAAAAGAAGAAAGGAAGTCTTCAGGAAAATGAGCTTAACCACTACACAGTTATGGGAAAGGAGCCATTTCTTAATAACACTGTTGTAAATTACACTATGATTAACTTGAGTAAGAAATTTTAGAATCCTATTTGGATTATGAAACAACAATAGAAACCAAAATAAACAGTGCAAGTAACCATCTGCTGTATATCAAGTGACTTTTTCTGCCTATTGAATCTTAACAGCTCCGGAAACATTCAGAATTATTCTAAAGTGAAAAAATATTCATTCCTGAGGAGAATGTTAGAACTGATAAAATTTCTTTTTCAAAAATGGGACTGATTTTATACATTCTGAAATCTTCTCTGGAAGGGAATTTTGGTGAGAAAAGGGAGAGTAATTTTGGGGGAAAAAAAGAGTTCCAACATTTGAAACCATTTTCCTGAAGTCTGGGGGCAGATTTGTGACTTTCTGGCATGGAGCTAACAGGGCTTTAAATGAAGGTAGTGCCCTCAGAGAATGGATGGTGCTACAGAGCTAAGAGAAATTTCTACTTGTGTTTTAACTGAAGTTTATAAAAACTAAAAAGTATCCTTGAAACTATGAAGGATTTTTAACTGGAAATTGTAAATCTGCCAAAAGCTGCTTCACTGGTACATTTCTGACTTCTTCTTGTGAGAACCAGTGCTGATATCATCTGGTCTTTTATAAGCACAAAATTTGCCAATACAATATTGTGTATTGTGACTTAGTTTGTAAATTACTCAGTGACTACTCAGAGTATTATAAAGTTGATTAACTCTTGGCAAAGGGAGTCCCAAACCTAAGAGGAAGGTGTGGATGCTGCAGTATGTACACACATACACATTTTTTCTCCCTTTCCTCTGTTGCACTGGAAGTGGATTTTTAACAGCAAATCTTTCTGCATCCTCTGCACTTGTATTTCAGACACTGCTGAACCACAAGCTGTCAGTTTACTTTCTCTTTTCAAACAAACATGCTCCTTTCAGCTGTGACACGGTAGAACCAAAGCAGGTCCTGCTTGGTGCTTACCCTGGCTGGGATCCATTGCTGGTGACTTGGTCACTATGCAGGAAGCCATTCCTCCCTGCTGCTGCCACAGCTGCTGTCAGTGCCATCCTCTTCCCATCTGTCTCTGCAGCGACACTGGTTAGTGATGCTGGCTGGGAAACTTCCCTCCTGGTCTGGGTGTTTCTCATAGTGGTTTGGTAGAAGCTGGACCGTAGAGATTGCCTGTTCTGAGAGCCCAGATGAGAAGCAGTTGGTGATCTCACTTGTCCCATCGCACTGCCTGAGATCAGGTAGTTTTCTTTCTCCAAAAGGTTGGTCATACTGCGACTGTTGCCTGCTTGATAGTACAGAGGTGCAGTGGGGCTGGGGTAGACACCATCCAGGGCAGCACCACTGACAGCCCCTGCACGGGAATGCCTCTTAAAAGAGCGTCCCCTGTTCACTGAATCATGAAGAGTGTAACCCACAATCTCAGACCGAGCATATCTTGGTGGGACAGTCCCACTTGATCTCCCAGTATCTCCATGCCTCATAGAGAATCCAGTTGAAATCCCTCCATCATAGTGAAAATCACTGGAAACATATGTCAGTCTCTCTGGATTTCGTTGGGGTGAAACCTCTAGTCTCTTCAGAGGTTGCCTTTGAGCTCTCTCTTCCATTGTCCTGTAAGCAATCCTTGTCCCCCAGCCATTTGTGTAAGAGGATGGTGAGGCAACCTGCTCAAGGGTGCACAACAGGAGTCACAGTAAGATCACAGCACTTAGGATTAATAGCAAAGAAGCCAAGCAAAAAAAGCAAAGATAAAAATGTTATGCTCTGTTTCCAGAATAGAAAACAAAATGTGAACATCACCAAAGTTGTATATTAAATAGGATTCTGCAACACTTCTTTTACCTGCCTCATGAAGGTAGGAAGAAGTACAGTTTAAAGCATCTAATCTTCAGTCATGAACTCAAAATAGTTGTACAAGTTTGATTATTAATGGAGATTTTTTGGTTTGAAACTCCTTGGGAAGTAACACCAACATCTGCTACCTAAAATAAATTCAAGGCCTTCCAATAGACAGATGAAAATTAATCAGTCAGATATTAAAAATATTAAAGTGTCTGCATATTGATATTAACCATATTAATATAATGTTATTTAGCACTCCTGTTCATTTTGTGGTAGGATCTAGTAAAAAGAGATAGTCCCCTCCCTGTTAGTCTATGCTCTTAAAAACGAAGGACATTGTATAACATTTCAAGGAAACTAAAATGACCATTTCACCATCTCAATGAGATCCCCAATTCTACAGTTGCAATTTTAGATTATTTTTCTTTTGCTGTCTGTAATGGGCATAGACTGTAATGGATGATCATCTTGCTTTATAATTCTCTCTTTTCTAAACTCAACAAATCCACTTCCTTCGACCATTTTTTGTAGGATGTATCTTTAAGATCCTTACTGTTTAGGTGCCATTTGAGGCCTCTCCAAATTATCTACCTTTTCCTTGTGCTCTATATTGGACATCATACTCTATTCAAAACAACAAAATCAACTTGGAACTCTGTCTGGCCTTGAAATGGAGGAGTCACAGACCAATTTTCTTAAAAAATCAGTAAGCCTAAGAGCACACAGCCATCAGTCAAAGACATTTCTGTGTTGTATTAAAGTTTTGTAATATTAAAGGCATTTTTTTACGGTAAACTGAGGAGTTTATACAAGCTGTTGATCGAAGGAACAGTGGTTAGCAGGCAGCTGCCAGACCGAAATCCCGTAATTTCACTGAGGAGGAATTCCTGAGGGTGATAATTGACTCACAAGAGGAGTAAAGGTTACAGAAACTAGTAGGCTGAGGCAACGATCCTTGGCTATATCTGTTTATTCTACAGAAGTTTTGCAAGGATATCTTTATCTTTTGTTTGGTGATGAGATTAATGCCTCTATGAAATACTAGACCTTGTGGCTTTTTCCAGCTTTCACACAGGACAAATAGTCTCTCTCTTCCCCTCACCCCTGACCCCCACCCTCCCACCCTGGGAAAACTGTTTCATTTGCTTGTGATTCCTCTGTCACCTCCACTTTTCCTCTGGTTGCTCTCTTCTAGATGGAATGAATTCGCATCAAATATCATGGACTGGAGAATAGGTGAGAATGGTGGATAGGAGGACAGAGAAGAAAGGTGTTGAAGTAAGTGGTTCTGACTTTCCCCATACAGAGCCAGAGCTGCTTCACTGACTGTTCAGAAGCCAGGCTATTTCATTAATGATAACAAATTACTCTAGAGTAATCTAAAATTAAGAAAGCATTGCCCTCTCCACAAAGTTATTTATTATATAAATATTTCTGTTCTCAAGCTGAATTGCTTTCTTGACCAATGTTGATCATACAGCAGTGTTGCTCTTGAACTGTGTTGATTTCTCAGTCACATCATTGCTCCCTTGAATAGGTTCATACCAGTTATGAGCTGTGTCACAAACCCTGAAGAAAACTAATTATTTTCTTAGCATTCAGGCCATGAACCCAAGAAACAGTGGTCAAAATAACAAGAGAATTTATTATTAAATGGTTGAGAAACACCATTGTATTGCCAGGACTGTACTGCTGAAACTCTTGTAATGCTATTTTAAATTATAGGGAACCTGTCTCTGTGAAACTAAAGCAATCTGTTTTCCTTTGGTTTTGGATTGTTAATTCTGTTCAGCTAGGCAGCATGGCCTCTGGCTGCTCTGAGCTACTGATATGCTGATTGACCTGCTGCCTGGTGGGATGGATAAAGACCTGACTTGTCCCAGCCTTCGCCTTAGTGGAGTGTTCATATGATTTTTCATTTTCTACCCTGATGCCAATTCTCACAAAGCCAATGGAGTTGTAAACAGCCTGTCTGTACAACTGAGTGTTATCTGGCCACTGGGCTCTGAAGTCTCTAAAAGTGGGGTACAACATTAAGAGGTTTCAGTTGTAAAAACTTTGTTTTCTAGAAATCAGGCTTTGAAAATAGAACAAATAAGCAAACAAACCTTGTAACACCATATCAATGCTATTATTTGTAGTAAAAAAATGAATAAACTATGCATGTGATATTATATTTATTTCTATTCATCATCTTCCTCACCTGGTTTGACTGATAATATGAGAAACCATAGGGAGATCTTGGTACAAAATCATTTTCAGTAACCCCCATGTTATAGACACGCTCTGGTACACTGGATGCACGGTGCAAGCTGCCTGTAACCAAAGACTAATATTAGTACGATTTTAACAAAACATAATATTTTTACAGAGGATGATACACAGTAATAGGGAAACGTAGCAATCTGCACGGCCATTAATATATATAAGCTGAACATTGAACAGGGACATAATGGAAATATGTTTGCATTTGGTGTATCACATTCAAAACATGGCTAAGCAAAGCTTCCTGAGGATACAAGCCTTTTTTATCAGTTCCCTATATATTTTACTTATGAGTCATTTTTAACTTTTAGAAGTCAAGTCACTCATGCAGCTATGAAAAATGTTTTAACAAAGCAAGCTGATATTTTAAATATCCCAGATCATGACAGCTGATTAAGTGCTGAGAAATGGTATTAGTGAACAGCTACTAAGAAAGCTTGTTTTCCACTGTAACCACTTTGAGTATATATTCAAACATATATATTCATATGCATGGTTTACATTGGAGGCTGACTATAACATGCAAAGCACACATGAAATTAAAACATTGCAGCTGTAGATTGGAGCTGAGAAACATGGGTTGATGTGCACATATCTGTTGCTGTGCACCCCAAAGATGCAATTGTCCCAACACAGCACTGTAAACAAACAGCATACACTGAGTATAGACTCTTCATTTCATAGTTGTTTGCCTCAGCTGCTGATGTTTCCTTCTCCCTTAGGTGCTAGTTTATTGACCATATATTGGAGTAACAAATGATAATAGGATTAATCTTCTCACTGCTTCATGCAAAGAGCACGAAGAGTCCATGAACAAATGCTATGGTCTATAGAGGCACAAGGCATATGATGCTGTACAGTTGGGCTGTCCAAAGATGCTTCAAATCTGCACCTGAAAGGTTCATTAAGCCTACAAACAGTGTAGAAGATTCACAGTGTATCTGCTCTGATCCTTTTTTTCCATGACTCAGCTTTGAAAATTGAGCATCCCATTGTGATTATTTCTTTCATTAAAACTGCAAAAAAGCCCAACCAAAAGCTTCCAGCTGTTTCTTTTTTTACACTAATACAATGCATTTTCAAGGAATAAGTGCTCCTTTTAATGAAAACTTCTAAAGCAACAGGTACTGCTGAAATGATTATTCATGAGATTTCCATGCTACTATGAGAATCTGCTTATAGGAATATAAATAACACAGGTTTAAAGGGATGAAACAGAAGTTGAAAGCAAGATATACCTCAAATCAGTCATAAATGGGGCCAGTGTGGGCTGCAGAAGTTTAGGCTGAACAGAGAACAGTGGGCAATAAAGAAGATAACTGGCCATCAATTTCCAAAATAGCAGATATTACCTGAGATACTACAGAAAAGAAATCTAAAGAATGAATCATTAACTTGGCCAAACAGCTGAAGTCTCTGCTCCTAAAACTAGTAGGAGACCTATGCCCATGGGAATTCAGGTGCCAAAAACATGCCAGCAAGTTGTGTCTGGGATGTTTGAAAGCTCCTGGTGTATGTGTGCCAGAGCTCAGGCCTTCAATGCATGCAGTTAGATTTTGGGCTTCATTAGGTGCACAACCCTAGGAAGTTCAGCACACCTGTATATTTTATTCTTAGTGTCTGCAGTTAGTAAAGGACTCAATGAGAATGAAAATAAACTCAGGTAACCAGAATATTTTATAAATGATTCTCCCTAGCATGTAAACTACCTGAGCAAGTTTAAATTTGTGTACTCTATAATATAGTATAATACAACACAAAATAATGTCAGACTGCAATAATTTGAGGCCTAAATCAATCATTCTTTGCAGTTATTTTGCTTATTTAATCATACCTTCCAACTGTTGTATTTTGGCCACATGAGGCAGATTTAAACACGCATTGGGTGATTTGTTAAGACACATTCACAGCAACTTTGCGTCATGAGGGTGGAATGATGAAGCTTGGTCAAACTCATGATTTGGATTGTAATAATTCCTCTGTGACATTACAAGGTTACCAAGATTACCATAGCCCAAACAGTAAAGGAAGCTGTTTTCTTATACTGCAAAAAATTCCTGCCAATGTACTCCAACATCCAAGATCTATACATTTATAGAAATCTCTCATTTGTGTCATATAATTCCCATACCAATGTACTATTTCAGGTGCCAAATAAGAGTCCACTCTAGCCTATCACCTGTGTCTGCTTTTTCAAAGATCACTTTCTTCATTGCTGCATATTGAAGTACTTCTAAATAATAAATCTTTAATATAAATATAAATTTCTGCTTTACAGTTAGAATTTTTTCCCTGTTTACTACATTTAGTGAGAAAGTTCTCTCAGTTATTTATCTAGTTAGGGCATAAAGATCGTTTGAGCAAGTAATTTTTGTATACTTTAGGTAACTCTAAACTTGTCTTTACTAAAAACACAAAAAAGAGGAAAAAATAAATGTAACAAGGCCATCCATGAACTAGTTGAGGATAAACTACCTAACAGTTCACTCTTTGCAAAAGCAGTCAATCAGAATTTCAGTCAATCAGAAATTGTAACATGCAGTTATCTTCAAGGAGTCCTCTTTTCTAACCTTCAGTCTCCCTCTGAAAATATTCATCAGTAAAAATTTTTCTCCTTCAGAGACAAACACAGTATATGTCAACTTATGGAATTTCACTTTGCATTTGCAGTTATCTCTTTCTTGCTCTTACCACATCAGTAAATTATTTTGCCAGACTTTTACCTGTAGATTTATTAGGCAGACAGAAAATGCATGTCTTTTTACTGTGCATTCTTTACTTGTGCCAAAAGTCAGTGTGCTAAAGGAAAAAGTGGTCACCAAAATGCCGTGTCTTTCCATTAGTTATGAGATGCAGAATAGGTGACCTGATCAAAACTCACCTCTGCCAGCAAGGCTCCTTTCAGATTATTTTCACCATACTACAAAAACCTATGTGTCTTTCTCACATTGCAGATTTCTCAGTATTATAGATATTCTGAAATCATTAGGCTGTCCTTACATACTCCGTGTCTCAGGGTACTGGGATTTGTTTGTTTGTTTGTTCGTTTTTTGTTTGTTTGGGGTTTTTGTTTGTTTTGAAGCCAGGAATTTTATTTTTTTTTTCAATTTTATGTTAAGGTCTCACATACTGTTAGGATTGATATGGTCTAGCTGTGATACTCGGTATTTTAAGCCTCAGAAAATCTCTCTTCAGAAAATATGCATACAATTCAGTTACTCATCTGTAGGGGACAAGCATTATTTCAGAGGCCATAGGATACCACACTTGTTTTCCATCAGCCAGACAAGAAAAAAATGGGTTTCCTACAGGCCCTGTGTCATGTCTGTCAACCCATAAGGGTATTTTGGAAAACTCAGGCATCTCAGACAGCACCAGACACCCATGTGTGGGCAATTGAGTGGAACCGTTTATCACAGTCCCCCCTCGCCCCTGTCAATATGAACTAAAATAGCTTAGGAACACTTTGGATGTGGTCAGTGGTGGAGGAAAACTAAACCCTTTGCTCTTCTCTATGCCTAAAATAAAAGCTGTGCAAAAATCACCTGGTACTGCAACAGTTATGACAAAATTTTAAGATCGGAAAAAGTAATTACACTGCCTGTCAGGAGGCAGGCTCTGCAGGTGACTGAGCAAAAAATCCCCTCTGTCTTCAAAGAGGCTTTTCCTGAGGCCCCTTTGTCCCCCTGGATGTGACAAGCCCAACATCTCCAAAGGCCTTGGAGAATTCTCCCCAGCAATCACTGCCTGTGGCTGCTGACAGATCAGTCTGCTGTTTGCCCCGCTTTCAAAAACAACACTGACAGGAGGCATCTCTAAGATATATGATATATGAACACGACAATCAGCCTCCATTAACAAGCTGGGTTATCAAATTCCCCTTGAATCATGTTCAGTGGTAACTCTCAGCTATGAGTCTTTTTCAGCACTTCTGTATTTGAGTGGTTACCACGAAAGCCGAATTTTGGCTTTAAGCCTCCCACTGCAACCACCAATATAGCTGTACCCTGTACACATAAGTCTATCAAGGGCTGTGATACTTCCATGCACCCTGAGAGCCCACCTGCTGAGTGTTCATTGCCTACTTTTGCTCAGGGCAGGTGGGTGATCATACCCCCAACAGAGATTCCTCACCGTTCTTGGACTGTCATCTTTTAATCCTTTTTTACTTCAGCACTCCTGATGGACTGAGATGGTGACATTTAAGAGTGGCATATCAAAAAAGTCACTGAATCACTTCATCTAGAGATCAAAGAGCCTTCTTTTTGATTGTGCTTCTTCATCACTCTGCCAGCACATGATTGGTCCCAGAGAAGTTTTTCTAACATTTTGTGCTGGTCAGTTCATTTACACAAGTGCTCAAATTTAAAGAAAAGATTTTCTCTGGCTCAGAAAGCAGAGGTGAGGAATTTGATAAAACCAACAAAAATTGAAAGTCACCAACAAGGAATTTTTTTTAAGTTCCTTATTCCATAAAGATATGAAAAGAAAATTACTACGAAGCAGTTACCATGGTCAGCATTCTGCAAAATAGAAGACTAAGGACAAAAAGGTGCCCCAAGACCCTAAAAGGAGGTCTAACAAGAAAATACAACCCAGAATTCTAGAAATTAAGAAATGTGAGGAATAAATAGGGCTCTGATTTTAACTGCCTTGTATCTGATGCTTTTTATTTGGAAATCTCATAAGTTTGAATTGTGGGGTTTTGTTTGTTTGTTTGATTGTTTTAGTAAACACACTATATTTATAAAACTGTGTTATAGAAAGAATCGCTACACAGCCAGCAGTTCATCAGGCCATTTGGTTTTGTATGATATGTTACTTAATTCTGTCCTAATTTTTTAGAGTGAGTAACTAATTAGGACGGCTTAAAAAGCCAATCAAAATCCAAATGGAACAAGATCAGAGACAAGTGGACTCATAAACAGAATAAAGTTTAATAGATTCCTAAAATGAACATCAAATAATCAAGTGCTGCACTATATGCAAGCTGAAAACCACCAGTCATTAAAGTATATGATTCTGAATGCCATTTTTCTTTGATAAGGCAGCACTACCTAGCACTCCATTTCCATCCTTAAATAGCATTCAGAAATTTGATATGACTGCTTTAGTTGTCCAAAACTTCCAAGAGCAGAATAATCTTTCATTTATAAAGGTTCGGCAGTGGATGAATTAGAAAAGTTGCAGCTGTTGTTAAACTGCTTGAAAAGCTATAAACAATGTTTGACAACATCTTGAAAAGAGTTGAGGTCATAAATAACTTCAATCATTTGGCAGCAGGTGGAACCCTCAAATCCAAGGATGACTGAATTTCTATTATAAAAAAGAAATACATCCTCCAAAAGGGAGAAAAGGGAATGAAACAGCAAACAATATGAGGGTAGGAGGCCAAAAAAATTTTTTTTCCACTTCAAGGTAAACCTGAAGGCTAGTCAGACACCTGTAATTTGAAATTCTAAGGAGAAATTATGCTGCCTGACAAACTACTTCTTGCAGCTTCAGTTTCCAGCACAGTCAGTAGAAAATGGGTGTGCACAAATGACAGTGGGCAAGACCTTTTCTACCACTGACTTTTCATACCCGGTGGTTATGTGCCTGGCTAATTTTAGGCATGGATGTGAATACTGTAGTTAGGTATGCACTAAGTACCTTGCTGAACAGAGGCTGAAATACTCCTGCAGATAGGACAGTTATATCACAAGGGCCTGCTCCTGCTCCCTCTAACTCTCTTTAAGTCTTCCCTGATACTGCAAACAGTATGGGTCCCTTGGTGAATGTATCCAGAAAAAGGTTTTAATTCAGAGAAAATGATGCTTTTGCAGGTAAAAGAGGGCTTACTTTTTAAAAGTACCCTACATGTAAGAATTGAAATGTTTCTCAAAGTATAGCAAATTTCTGAGCAAGTCTATATAGAAAGCACAATGGGACACACATGCACATATACATATATTTTTCAGGAAAGTCAACATGTTAAATGAAAGATAGGCATTTGATTTGTATTATATATATATTTAAGGCATAGATAGACATACATATTATATATCTGTATGTATACATTCATGGAATGCATTCCAGTTTCATTTATCTCTTTCTTAGTTTTGCAGTGGGACTGAAAAGTTTACAGTGAGTTAGATACATTTGAAGGAAGAAAAGTTCATTTTATGAATGCACAAAACATGTTACAGACATGTCATTTGACACTCCTGATCTTAAAGTTTAAAAGTTTTGGTGTCTCACAAATGCAAGGGGATCAAATACTTGATCTTTAGAAAAACAAAACAAACCGAGGTAACTATCCCAAAATACATCAGGTCTGATAATGTATTCCAGAGAAGTCAAGATGACTTGGGAGGATGGGAACTCTGTCTTCAGTTTTATGCATGCTTTAGACACATGAGCTCAGGTTCATGACACCCTATCATTTATAAACTACTGCTTAAAAAGCTTTTTGCAAGCTCTCTGTTTGAGAGAAAAAGAAATGAAGTTACTTTAAAAGTGTTTAGAAGCCGTATTTAAAAGACAGGAGCCCAGCTAAGGACTCGCATGTGTATCTGCACATTGCACAGCTGTGTGTACCTGTTTATGTGGTTTGTATACCTCGTTTTTACGAGAAGAATATATCTGTGTCTGCACTGTGTGCATTTTTTACCATGAGGTGTTTTTAGATGGAGACCAGACAAAGAACAAGAAAACATTCCTCTGCCTGACATGATAGATGAGCAAAGTAGAAAGACCCTCATCTCACAGCTTTTAGCAAATGAAAGGTGACAGCTTCTTTAAAGACAACTGAGCATCAGGGTATGTAGCCTTTAAGTCAGTCATCTCTTCCTATTTAAAAACAAGATGAAAGTTTCATGGTACAAAAAGTTTTCATTAATAGTTAAGACTAAACCCCTCGAGCATCTTGCCTTTAACCTCAGCACCTGAGAGCCACCCTGTGGGTGCCAGATCAGGCCTGGTTGGGGCAAAAGGTGTGACTGCAGACTTTATTGACTGGTCTGGCCTTCTGGCTACAAGATCTTAGAAGGAAGGAGTGACTGACGTCAGTCTGTATCATGCATGTCAAAGAACTGGGTAAATAATGTCTGATAGGATTATCTCTCTGTTTCCCATTCATGCCTTTCCCAGACCTACTTTTCCAAACTTCCTTTTAGTTTTTAGTTTGTTTCACGGTTTAAGAAGGCAAAAAAATTTCCTATTTCCTTCCCATTTTATTTAGCAAACAAGACCAGGGGGTAAAGATAAAGGCATTAAAATAAGCACATTAAATGGTCGCTGGATTAGGAGAATTTCGCCTCGATTCCTTCCCCTCCTCGGCAGTGGAATGCCGAGAGCGGCCCCACCGCGCACCGAGTTACGGCGAGAGTTTGGGAGGGAGAAACTTCTGACTCACTGGGGTGGGAGAAGGGAAAGGGAAGAGGCGACAGAATCACTTTTTCCCTGCCAAACCCGGTCGCGGCCGGTGAGCGGCACCTCCCGAGCGGAGCGCCGGGAGCCCTTGCCGAGCTGCCCCCGGAGAGCCCCGCGGGGCCGGGCCGGGCACTCACCACTGTACAGCGAGCTCCGGCTCTTCCTGGCCAGCGTCTGCTGGACCTGCCGCTGGATCCGCAGCGCCTTCTCCTCCCCGGCGCGCTGTCCCGACAGCTTCAGCCGCTCCTCGGAGGGCAGCGCCAGGCTGGAGCTGTCCAGCTCCCCCAGGATCTGCTGGCCCAGCACGGTGCGGATGTAGCCCTGCTCGGCGGCGGGGCCGCGGCCGGCCATGGGCACGGCGGGGCTGCGACGGGCTCCTCTCTCGGATGGGCTCCGATCCTCTCCGCTCCGATACCTGCTGCGCCGCCGCCGGCCCCGCCCGCCCCTCGCACAGGTGCCAGGCACGGCCCGCGCCTCCGCCCCTTCCCTGCCCTGCCCTGCTCCGGCACCCTCCGCTCTTCCCTTCCCTTCCCTTCCCTGCCCTTCCCTGCCCTGCCCTGCTCCGGCACCCTCCGCTCTTCCCCTGCCCTGCCCTGCCCTGCTCCGGCACCCTCCGCTCCGGCTGAAGGGTCCCAGCCCAGCCCAGCCCGGCGAGGCGCGACCGCCGCCCACGGGAATCGCCCCCTGTTCCCGACCTCGGCCCGGGGGAGGTCCCGGAGCAGCCGGGTCTGCGCTCCCGGGGCGGGGAGTGTGTGTGTGTGTGTGTGTGTGTGTGTGTGAGTGTGTGAGTGTGTGTGTGTGTGTGTGTGTGTGTGTGTGTGTGTGAGTGTGTGAGTGTGTGTGTGAGTGTGTGAGTGTGTGTGTGTGTGAGTGTGTGTGTGAGTGTGTGTGTGAGTGTGAGCGTGAGCGAGTTTGTGTGCGTGTGTGTCCGAGTTTGTGTGTCTGTGAGTTTGTGTGTCTGTGAGTGTGAGTTTGCGTGTTTGTGTCTCTGTGTGAGTGTTTTTGTGTGTGTGTGTTTGAGTTTGTGTGTGTATGTGTTTGTGTGTGTGTGTGTGAGTTTGTGTGTGTGTGTGTGTCTGTGTGTGTGTGTGTTTGTGTGTGTGTGTGTGTCTGTGTGAGCTTGTGTGTGTGTTTGTGTGTGTGTATGAGTTTGCGTGTGTCTGTGTGTGAGTGTGTGCGGCTGCGGCGCCCCGTCCGGCACCCGCCGGGAGCGCGGGTTCCCGTGGCACACGTACCACCTCCCCCGTCCCCGCGGGAACACACACACCTTTTCAACATAAATATGCACCGTCCTCATGTGCCGTCCCTCATAGACGCTTTGCGTTATGTTATATATTTAAGCTGCTTCTGTATTTTTGCAGTTTTACGCATTTTGTGATAAGTGTACCTAAGTTTCAACCTGGAAATACATGCTTTAAGTGCAGTGGTCCGTGCTGTGAAGATCAAACTTTCAGGCGGGATTGTGATGCTGGAGTGCTGCTGGTTCGGGAGGTTTTCCTGCTCTCTGGGGTTTTTTTCAGGCTGCCCTGAGGGATTGCAGAGAGATAAGTTGAAGCAGCATTCCCTCCGTTCCGTTGTAAGGAGGTGATGAGGGCATTGCCCAATTAAAGGTTGGAAAAACCCCGACTGGCTCTGCCCCTGCCGTCATGAGCATGTTCGTACCCACCGTGGTACATCTGGGCGAGTGCGAGCCGGGGGAAGGCTGAAGTTCTCACGCTATCTCAGGACGCAGCTTGGAGTCACTTTAAATACACTACTCACGGTGGGCTGAAAGGAGAAGGCACAAAGGAATGTACAATGTGTTGGGGAAAGTGCAGGCTTTAGAAAAAGGAGAAAAAAAAATCTCCACCAAAATAACTCTAGGTATTTTGATGGAAACCCCCGATATTTCTTAAAAGCAAATGAAAAATTATATGGCTTTTAGCTGAAATAGCACGTGATGTTATTTCAGAGACGTGCTGGGACTCAAAATGAGCTGTTGAAGCTTGCTTTTTACCAAACTTCAGACAGCAGTGAGGGTACAGGATGACAGGGGACAAAGTGGGGGGATCCTTCTCTTAGGGTCCACTGTAACCTAAGGAACTGGGCATCGGGCTGGGAAGGAGGAACTGGCTCCACACTCAGGAGTCCAGAATTCTTTTGCCCCAGATTTTTAATCGTTGTCTCCTTTCCAATTTCTTGTCTAAGACGGGGAGCCAGCTCTTGCCCTTCTCATTGCTTGGACTGCTAATGTCATCCCCTTTTGTTCTAATGTGGCATTCCCCAGGAAAGGTCTTGTTAGTGATACGAGAGAACAGTTTCACTGGTTAAGAGAAATTGAATAACACACTCCTTCTCCCTTATAAATGGGGAAAGGTTATGTGTTGGAGCAAAAAGTTTGGAGATGAGTTGTGGGGGTACCAGCTGGGAAAGAAGAGCAGGAATTTGTGGAGAGGAGGAAATTGGAGGCAGAACTGCAGATAACTGTGGTTTCTTAGGCATATGGGGGTTTTTTTATGTTGTGTAGTAGGACAGGACTAGCTTGCATCCTGACCTGGGTTATAAAGCTGTGTTCATTTAATCAGTCAATCATACAGTCTTGATGAATACTGGCAGAACTATGATGGGCAGGAAAAAATTGTAACAGGAAAGTGCAAGGATAAAACAGTTAAAGAATGGACAGGATAAGGCAGGAAAAACAATAAGACACATCACAGCTAGAAAGGAATGTAAACTATGTCAAACTCTTTTAGACCCTTTTGCTGACATACAGACAATCACAAAAGCATTTCCAGTAAACAATAGATACTACATTCTCAGGCAGCATGAGTGAGGAGATTAGAGAATAGTCTAAAAAATGTGAAACATTTCCTCCCCTCCTCCTTTTCCCTGCCCTCTTCTCCATTCCTGAACTCCAGCACAAACATGAATTCTGGATAGTTTTTAGTCGAAACCAATTTGGTTTCACACAAAATTACACCTGAAATGGATTAAAGATTTAGAAAATACTCTTGTAGAGGGTGTCCTCAATTGCCACTGCCACCACATAGAGCTTTTGGCATTTCAGCATTAACTCTGTTGGAAGTACTCCTGAATAGTTATTAACATTATTTTGCAAGTATGTACCTTTATTTGTGCTTGTGATATCTGTGGCAAAAGAAATGGCAGTTTTCTCTGGACTTTAAAATCTTTAATTAGGTTTCTGAGATGGATTTCTCTTCTTGTAACTAGGAATGCTGACTGGAAAGTTGGGGGTGAGGGAAAAGAGGAGAAACAAAAAATTTTGCTTGCACAGCAATTCAGAAAATGCTTAGCCAAGATCTGTAATAGAAATGAACTAAGGGTTTATCTTAACTGAAGAAAATAAACATATACTACGTAACTGACTGCCCCATCAATAGCAATTCCTTGAAGTTGATTTATGTTGGATCTCTTCTCAACTGAATTAAAAAAAAAAAAAAAAAAAAAGGCCCCAAGTCTTTTGAGAGGGAAATACTTCAGCAGTGCCATTTGCAGCTGTAAAGCAACAGAGCTGGGATTATCCCTGGAAAGATTGCAACTTGTGATGGGTGTTTGCTCGTGAGATTTTTGAAAAAAACAATTAATTATGATGCATATGATTAAGGATTAAGGGATGAAGAATCACGTGCAAAAACATTTATTTTCAGCCCAGTGTCTGATGGCTGGAGTCAAGCAGATCAGAAAACCAGATATTTCTTTATAAGACTTATTTTTTATTCTTACCAGATGTGCTTGGCCTAAACCACACAACCTTTCTCCATCAGAAATTTCGCCCAAAGAACATTTATATTAAAGTTGTGGTAGTTGGTCCTTTTGCTTGTTTTTCCCTCCCTCCCCTTGCCCCCATCCCCGTGTTAGGACTTAGGCATCCATCTGAGCTTGTACCCTGGAAACAGATTATTGTCAGTTGCAGGAAACTTAGAGGAAACATGTGTAAGTATGAACTTTGAGGTATTCGGTTTAAACATGAAACAGCATCCTAAATACACGCAGAAATAACGTGTGCGAACCTCTAGGACCACAGAAAATGAAGTGCCATTTACTCCGGATTTGTTTTTTCCCTCCGTTTTTCCTCTTGGATCCTATGGTTGAGGAGGTAAGCGCAGGTCAGCCAAGAACAGCAGGACTGTTTCCACACGTGTCCTGTCCCCCCGTTCGATGCCCGTGGCGCCCCGAGCAGGGGGAGCGGCGGGAGCCACAGCGCCACCGCGTGTTCGCCCGCTGGAACCGCACGGCCGAGCCCGCTCCCCTGCCCCGCTCCTGCGAAGGGGAACTCGCAAAGCAGACGTGGAGAGCACACAGCAAAGAGTTAACTCTGCGCTTTAAAACCTGAGACAGGTATCTCATTGCACCTGAAGTTCAATCCGTTTGTCTTTTACACCAGGCATTGGTATCCTGTATTTTCTTCCAGTAACACAAATTTCTTTCAACCTAGCATGGTTTTTGGAAACAGAAAGTCATCTGTTTGGTACTGTAGGATAATTTGAAGTGTTTTTTTTGTTTGTTTGGTTTTTTTTAAGAGACACTTAGAGGAAAAGTGCTAATTTTACATTGGTAAAATGAGTGTGATAGCTGTTCTCTGCCTGAAAGAATAAAGCAGTAACATCTGTGATTGAGACTCTCTTCCAAACCTTGACAGAGTTCAGGGGAGCAGGAAACTTCCTGAGGGAAGAAAAATCACAATCACACACACCCCCCCCACATACACATGATGACAACGACCCTCACTGAAACATCACAAACCTTCACTCACCTTGATGAGGTGGGCGTGGAACTGCTGGTTTTGAAAATCCAGGCCATAGCCTAGAGCTGGCTAAACGTTCTGACTTGAGAAATGCTGTATCAAAACTGCTGTATGGCCATGGGCTTTGCTCTATGTCTCAAGAGATGAAGGACTGCAGATAACAGTGGCTCCTCAGGCATATGGCTTGTTTTGCTCTCTAGTGGGACAAGACTAACTTGCATCCTGACCGTGTTGATAAAGCCATGTTCATTTCAATAGTCTTGCCTTAATTTGTTTCTTTCTGCAGCTGGAGCTGTTCATTATCCAGCCCATCTACAGCAGGGTGGAAGCTGATGTTGGTCAGTATTGTAGCCCTTGGGTAAAATCTCTGCCTAAGCCACAGACTGTTGAGCAGTTTTGATTGGTGTCACTGCCACACAGAGCTTGATCTGATGGGAAGGGTTGATACTGCTAGAGATCTGCCAGAAATTTTTGAATGCTATGCCCAGCACAGGTTGTGGAGTTAGGTTGTACTCTGAAACAATAGAGCAGTCTCCAAGAGAAAGGGGGATGTGTTGGTGTGGCTGCCCTTGTGTACAAGGATACCAGCCTTGCTGTAAAAATGTTTTGGCACGGTGGATGAGACAGCAGGAACAGAGAGAACTGAGATAAAGTTTTTAACATGCCTGACTATGAACCATCTCTGGGGACATTCCCCAGCTGGATCCTGGGGAATGTTTTAATTTTTAGTGGGCTGCTCTTCACACTGTGGGTAGGGGACAGTCTGCTTGCATAGCCCCATCAGGAAGATACTTTTCAGTGAGTAAAAATGGAGGAGACATCATTAGTCTAATTTTTGCATGTCCCTACAGATCCTTTGTATTTGGCAGGACCAGCTGCACACTGTGAACTGGAAGTGAGGCAATCAGCAAGTTCTGGGGGAAGGTGATAAAGCCCATTTTGTCCTAGCCAGTTAGTATCTTGTGGATAACATTCCCTTGACTGCTCTCTTCTTACCTAGTTTACCACAGCAGGCTCAAGGCTTGCTAGCAAAGCAGACAAAGCTGAGCAGCAGAGAAACAAGGCCAGAGCTGGTAATGCTACATTTGAGCATCAATAAAGTAACAGCATGGCTGTTTGTGTGTTGGACTCTGTGCTGCCCGACTATCTGCTGACCCAGGCAATTGCCTGTACCTAAGCTTTGTTCTCTTGTCCTCATTTCTCTTCTTTCCAAGTCCCTGTTCTCTGTTTCATACTACCATTTCTAGTCTCTCATTTTAGCAATCAATTGTAATACTTTAAAAGTGGGATTGTTTTTCTTTTTTTTTTTTTTCAGTCTCGGAGATGCACACAGCCAGTTACCAGAGCAAAGGTTATGCTCTGCATCTGTCGGTTCCTGAGTCATTTGGGCACTGGGAAGACAGCCAAGAAAGATCTAGGAAGACATATTCATCAGATGTATGCTATAAAGAGCAACAGTGTAATGTGACTTGTTTGCAAGGTTTGGAATGAAAGGAATGAAGTGGAGCTAATTTCAGTAATCTGCAGTCACTGCTTTGAGTAACACACTTACTCAGTTGTCTCAGGTGGGGGATGGATGCTTTTCCACACTCTAGCATTTTGGTCACTGTAGTAAAAGAACATGCTGTATATGTAGGTGGAGGTATAAATACTTTTGAAGTGAGGACAGAGGAGTGAAACATCAGTGTTTATTTGAGCTGTTATTGCATGCAGTATCATTTAAAAGCTCTGAATTTTATCAGGGCCCTCTTTCATTAGGGGCTGGATGTATGAATGAGTTTTGACTTCACCTTGTGGTACAAGTAAACAATATATCCAAATGACTGATGTTTCATCTTTATATGCAGGTCAGGGATGGAGGAATTAAATTTATTCCTGAAGAAATGTGCTATCCCAGAAACTGAAACCATTTTTTTATTTTTTGGCCCCTAATTTTGAAATGTAGGTATGTGATTATTGAGGACCATATGAGAGCAGAACTTTAAAACACTCTTTTTTTTTTTTTTCCCTAATGTTAGTGGAGGGGTTTTTGTTGGTCATATTTCCCCCATCAAAGTACTTCTTGAGATAAAACTAAAATATTTTTTTAAATAAGATCTGTCAACATCTCTCCTCCAGGCAAAATTAAAATTATTAGTTTCATTAAAATATCCCAATTCCTTTTTTCCTAGTGAAGTTGTAGAAAACAATGCTAAAGGGACTTGAGGAGGATATAATCTCATTTTCTGATGTAAAGTAGGATTACCTGTGTCTAAAACAACACATATATCCTCCTAATCTACTTTTAATATATTTATATATTATATATATATGTATTTAATATATCTAATGCACAATGGGAGGCTATTTCTGTATCATACTGTTTTTCCACAACCTGAGGATGCCGCACACGAACGGCCTGTTACAATAGACACTCATCTACATAACTCCAGATTAATTCATCCAAACCAATCACTGTAAGAAAATGACAGAATGCACTAAAACATACCGGAGATTAAGTTGGAGGAAAACTGATAGGTACATGCATATTCATTCTGAGTTGAATTCTTAACTGCACAAAGCAGTCACAAAGCTGGCTGGCCTGCTTCCCTGGGAAAGGAAAGTCTCAGATAGATTCCAGTTGCCAGAATAGTTTATAAGCAATCTGTGTGTAAAACCAGCAGGTCCAACTGGCCAGCAAGAACTGCTGTTGAGAGTTGCTCTGTGAACACAATGATTTCCCCACAGGCTGGGGTCTTTTTGTGGTATTTTTTAGGTAAGTCAGACTGATTAACTTTTAATGGGAACATTTTTTCTAAGTCAGGTCAGGAAAAGTACAGTCCAATCTGATCCTGGCTCAAAATATATGCAACAAGGTTTGCAGTATAAAAAACTGCCTTGTTTCCTATACTTCTTAATTTTTATAACTCTTTTTTCAGGTTTTGTTGTTAGCATAGACAATGGTGGGTGTCATACAATGAAAAAGTTAATATTCTAGGCATTTCCAGCACAGTTTAGGGAATGCCCTGAACCAGATCAAAGTTCTAAGGTAGCCTCCCATGCTGACATGGTGGCCACCAGTGGATGTCTAGTATAAAATCAGCACAAAGATGAAAGAGTACTCCCTTAGTATCCTTCTGCAGCTTACAGCAATGTGCAGCTCAGTGACCTCTTTAGCCAGAGGCAGTACCTTTATGTTTAATTGTCTTTAGTGATTTTCCCCCATTAATTTGAATGATGTCTTTTTACATCACCATTGTCCTTCTGTACAGGTTTCACAGCTTAATTAGAGAGAATGAGAAGATATATTCCCTTTTGTGTTCAAAAATGCTAGATGATAATTTCACTTGATGTAATCTATTTTTGTATTATGGAAAAAACAAGGAATAAGAGTTTCTTATTCATCTTCTCTGTCCTCCTGATTATAGAGTTCACTATTATGCTCCTCTGAAATTGGTTTTCCAGGCTGAAAAGTCCTAACCTTTTAATCTCTCTTTGCATGCAAATTGTTTCACACTTCAGGTCATCTTTATCAGCCTTCATTTTTCTTGCTCAGCTCTACAATTTTTAAGATGGGATGCCAGAACTGTACACAGTATTTAAGCTGCCAAACTTACCTTGGACTTAGTAATATACTCAGTATTTCCTATTTTTGTTTCCTATTCTGCACCTAATAATTCCTTTATGTTCAGTTATCATTTTTGACTACTTCTAAGCTGACATTTTGAAGTCAAACACTAGTGCAGAGGAGTCTTTGTTTGGCCTTCACATTTCCTGCAAGGATGTTGAATATAAACATATTTTAGTGGCAATTACAGAGTTAGTCCTTGATAGTGACATTGTGACACAAGCCAAAAATACCACTGGGAAGAGAGTCAAAACCAGACTCTCCCTCTTGAGCTGCCTGACTAGCTTATCCATGAAACATTCCTGTACAATGTCTAAAAATACCATGGTGTGACATTTAAATCTACAAAAGAGTATTTAACTTCTCCTCTTATTATGGTACTTCCAGTCCTGGCAAACTCTCTGAATCTCATTTTTCCCTACTTTGTCATTTTGGTTAACTGTCCTGATCTTGACCTGATTGGTGGTAATGTCTATAGTTTGTCTTGAGAGTTGTTTTAAAATATTTTGCCTGACACAAACTGAACATCAAATTACTACTATAGTTTTAGTGGTCTTACAAGGTGTCCTTGGGGCTGTAGCATACACATCAGCTTTAATGGTGAAGGTCACATGTGTAAACATACACACAAACACATAGTTTAAATTTGTGAAAAACAGCCATGGATCTAAAGGAAAGTTAAAAAAAAAAAAAAAATCATTAGAAACACGATTCTTTCCTGTAGGGAATAAGCGATGGAAGAAATAAAAATTTAAATTGCTTGCTTTGTTCCAAAGACTGCAAAATGGTTTACATGTATTCATGAACCAAACTCAACAACATCACCAAAACAAATTTGGCAACTAGTTCCCTACAGCCATCTGCACAGTGAAATGAAACCTTGGGGGTTTCCTACAAATGTTCTCTGGCTGTGGCTTGATCAATATACTCAGACACTTTTATGTCCTCCCTACCCTTTGCTCCTTTGTTACATAATAAATTAACATATACTTATCCATACCACAGCATCTGCCATCTGTTAATCCAGATGCTGGATCTAAACAGTGGAATTTCTCTGTGTCAGTCAACTGTTCCTTGCTATGTGCTATGTCTCTGAGGTTAACTATAATTTTAATATTAACAGGAAATGTGGATGTTTTTGCTTCTTTTACCAGTTTGTGGAATCTTTTAGATACATTATAGAAATATATGTAGTCCCACTGCGGTGTCTGTAGTATCTTGTTTCATTTTGAGTTTAATGAAAATTGTAGCTAGGAATTTCTTCCTCTTGCATACTTTAGATTACTCTGATATACTGTGCCAGCAGACACTGGATTTCACTCCTCTTTGTCAACTCCAGACAATAATTCCGAACGGGATAATGGGATAAAGCACTTCCTGAAAACCTGAAGTAATCCTTCCAAATATTTCCCTGATGTGAAGCCACTGGCAGTAATGCAGATACAGCAAGAATGAATATTGCCTTGGCGTCCACTGAATCTGTTTGGCAACTGAATTTGGGTTTGGCAATACACTTATGATTATTTTTAACTGAATCAATCAGTCTCTCCATAATCTGAATCCAGTCTGGCTGTTCTTATTCAAGTTGCACTTTTTTTGACATTGATGAAAATTAATTGATCCCTGGACATACTCTTGATGATAATTTATTTCCTGCAGCTGCAAAAAGCCCATATCTCAGTTGGCAATTTAAACTGAAATATTCAACTGAAAAGCATTCTAAGCAGACAAGGACTTTTTTTTTTTTGGTGTGTGTGTCTAGATCTTATCTGGAAGAAGGGACTGCACAAAGTGCAGTGGCCTACTGGCTGGATTTAACCTGAAAGATCACTGTGGATAGCTTCTGTTACTGACAGGCTTCCCTCCAGCCTCTCTGAAAGTCCTGCTGAAAGTTTTCTTCACCAGATCTGGAATCATATGCTAAGAAGGACTGGAATTTCTTCCTCAGACTTAATTTGTTTAACATGGAAAGAATACCCAAGGTTTCCAGTTGTCAAATCAATATTTCATTTAGGATGTAAATTAATGAATTAGTGCATCACGATTATTTAAGACATTTTTATAGTTAATATGGATGAAATATAAATCTTCCTGACCACTTTGATCCTTGCAGGTCTGCTTGTTTTCCCTTGTCCATCAGCTGTCATGGAACAAACTCCTGCAGCCTCTGCTGGATTGCTAAGGAAATGCCTGTCTCAGGGTACCATTTCATGTCACCTTTCACACGGGTTGCCATTGCAATGGTAGTTCCCACTTCCTCCTTCACATTTTCAATTAAATCCTGCTGTTCTTTCCTTTGTGTTGGGTGTAAGCAGAAGTTTGGCCACAGGGTAAGAAGGCTTGCCTTGCTGCTGCTGCAAAACTCAAAATTTCTTTTTTGTTGGGTTGTTTTCTGTGAGATTGGCAGAAAAAGGAGCAGCATCAAATCTTCTGGCAGTAGCAGGCAGGTAACTTGGGCTGAATGGGTATGGGTTTGTTCTCTCCTGCAGGGTGACCCTCAATTTTCTTGGGGATCTCTCAGTCCCTGGTACTGCTTCATGCCTTTTTCTCCTTTCTCTCTCTCTCTCTCTCCAAAGAGCTCAGTATAACTCAGAGTGCAGTAGCCCAGATGAGACAGACCTTGCTCTCTTGTACGATGTCAAATATAAGAGAATGAGCAGTATGGGAAGGAAATTAGGTAGTTTCATAAAAATATATAGCCAAACATACATGTAAAATGCATACATCTGATATTCTGCATTTTAGATGAGAAAGAAGATGAAAATTTGTGTCTATAGAAACTTCAGTCAGTTGGAAAACATGCATGAGTTACTTTCCATCAGCTTTTCTCTCAGTACTGGGATACATCACTAACAGGTTGTTTATTCCCTCATGGACTGAGTAATTTAGATCCTCTTTTCTCCATCATAGGGACATAGTTGAAAAAAGGCTCTGTCTTTTATGGTATATCCCACAGCTCTGAAACAAGATCTTGGCACTATTTCAAATCAAGGAAGTGGAGTACTGTTAAAATAGATCTCTTGTGCTGTATCAGTTTTCTAGGTTTTTCTCCTCAGCTTCCTCTCCTGCCTCACTGTGAAAGCTGCTCTGAGCTTTTTGATCTTCTATTCAGTACTGGGCTGTGTTCTGCAATGAGGAATGGCAGTATATTAGTAATGGGTGATGTGACTCTTTATTTTTCGTGTATAAGCACACGGAGGAATGCAAAGACAAGCACAGACTCATGGTCTTATTCTTATATCCTGGGAGTTCATTGGAGAGAAAGAAATTCTGGAGTTCTTGTCAACTCATAGCTATGGAATAGGACTGCAAATAGTTTTCTAGGGATGTTGAGGTTTTAATCAACTGCAATTCCACATGGACAAAAAAAGTACAATTAATTTATGAGGTGAAGAGCATAGATTTGTGTGTTCATTGGTTGTATGTGGGACCAAAGAATGCATATTTTATCCAAACCAGAATAGAAGTCTGACTCTTTTTATAAACGTTTTTCCTAAACTGTAGCAATACAGAGCTCGTTGGATCTTTTCATGGACTGCTGTTTGCAGTAGGAATGGGGGACAAAAATGTCTTGGGTTTCTGCCTGGTGTCATGATCACTTGATAGCAAGTTTGGCCACAAAATAGCATGATTGCACTGTATAATGTTTAGCTTTGTGGAGCCACACTTTTTTCCTCTGAAAGTCAATGTATGAGGAGGTGGAGTGAAAAGGTGGGGCTAATGTGCCTTGCATACTTGTGCACACTGGGATTTGGCCAGAGCACAGTCTGTGTCCACCTCAGAAACACTCTGAAGCCCCTCATTTTAAAAACAACCACAATAAGTCAGGCTAACAGGGCAGAAAAAAAGCAGCATGACAAATCTGAGCTTGCCAGTTAGGAAATGGAGAGAATAGAAAACTCTAAATCTCCTACTTAATTTTAAGTCATACAGATCTTGTGTCCTGAGCTCTAGTCAAGGACTTTAACCTTTCTGCTGGCATTTTGTTTGTTCTAATTATGAATTTCTTTGATTATTCTAATAGTTTCTCTTGTATTAATCATCAAATGGCAATAATACTGTTCAAGTAGTTAAGTCTTCTATCATTGTTTTTATCTCTTCCAGAAGGAGAAGTAGTTGAGAAGACAAATAGTATCTTCTCTTTTATAAAGTATAACTATATATATTATTATGTATTTTAGTGTGAAATAAATGTGATTAAGAAAAAGAAAGAATCTATGCATTGAACACTGACTATTTTGCTTAAACATAATAACAATTGTCAAACAGAAGGTCTTGTCTGTGTTCTTTTTCAAAAACTGATTTTTAATTGCTACCATTACTTCTTGGTGGTTATTGTACATGAAGAAAAGTGTGACTGCACTTGTCAGCCACTTTTCCTACACAGTGTTTTCTTTTTCAGAAATTATATAATCTTGTAGCCTACTGAGAGGTAAATTAAAAAGCACTGAGATTTAGTCCTTGAGTTGAATCTCCAATTAAAGTTACAATGGCTCAAAGTTTTATTTATTTTCCTTTTTCAAACTTAGTGAAAGGTTATTTGGAATATGGCTCACGACAATTTTGATGGAGTTCTAAGAAAATGTACTTATATAATACTTGACTTCAAAATCACATGAAAACATTGCAATTAAGTTCTCTGAGACTCCCTGTACTCTTTGGTTCATTTGGCCTTACTCTCTTTTCACACTTAATATATAATTCTACTCAGGCATTTGGAGCTGCACTGCTGTAATACTGTAGTCAAAAAAACCAGCAGCAAAATGTGAGTGCAAATTGAATATCTGCTGAAATATTTGCTGCTGTTGCAGTAGAATTGTGCTGGAGGGACACCAGCAAAAGCAATTGTCAGACATGGCAGTCATGGTAGGAAGAAGGACTGACGCTTAGTCAGCACTGTGTATTCTTTATCCCAACAGCAGCTGTCATGCTCTTGATGAGTTGGAACAGAACCAGACTGAGAAGAGCACAGGTGAGGGTTAAAAGTCATGACCAAAAGATTAGTCAATAGGAAATTTATTGATTTGTTCTTTCATGACATCTGAAGCTTCAGCTGAAGAAAATACAGGGGGTGATACAGGGCCACCAGAGTAAAAATACTTATCAGCTTCTGGTGCCTGTTTTTTTCCTGACTTTGTTGTTGAGGACTAATTGTTGAGTAAGACAAGTATTAGAACTGGAGACAGTGTTCACTGGATTTTGCTTCTCCCCTATTTAGAGACTTTTCTGTGAATCTCTCAGGGGAGAGGGGACCTGGAATTGCTATATCTAATCACATGAGACAGTTAACATCACTGAAAGATTCCTTCCTTGGGAATTAGTACTTGGCATAAAAGTTCTGAAGTCATTGACAGACAATATAGATTAAAGCTTGCAGCTTTAATTGAGAGGACTGCAGGAAAAGAACACCAAGGTTATAAATTCAAGGATTCTGACTTAAGAAAATGTCAGAACTAAGACACACATAGAATATGTACAGTTTTAGCCTGGACAACGCAAATCTGGTAATAAATATCTTACAGGAAAATTTGCAGTGGAAAGGGTCAGAATAAACAAATAAAGGCAAGGCAAGAGGGCAAACAATGGAAGGGAAAACATCATTGGCAGTGAAGGACTATTCCAAAATATTGCAAAATGACTCATCTGTTGTTTAAATGCCTATTGATATGATAAGAACTTCAGATTATGATCAGTAAATGCAGTGAAGGAACTTTATGTGAACCTGACTGCATTAAACTGAATTTTCAAAATGACTCAAATGAAGGATTGGCCAATCTCAGCAATAAACTCCAGCTTCTTTTGGAAATAAGACTTTAATGCTGTGACATTAATCTTGCAAGTACATTTTTATTCCCCATGTAAAACTGGAAAGAAAGAAAAGAAACTACAATATGAAGAAATTGGAATTGAAGAACTAAATGGCTTTGCCAAAAATGCTGAATATGAACATTCTGTGTGTATTTTTAATGACAGCTGAAGGTAACCAAGTATCCAAGGAGCTTTTCTCAGTATCTGCCTTGGCTATCAACTGGAAAGTATAAATCACAAAAATATTCCTAGGGATGAAAACTGACCTGTCATATTTCCTTTTAATCACATAAAATTGTTTTGGAAATAAAATATAAAATGGTGGTACAATTCTGTATTCTCACATGTGTGAAATCTTGAAATCTTTATTTTCCAACAGTGATCTTGGAGCACAAGTAACCCTCTGCTCCATCAGCAAGATGCAGGCTAATAAAAAGTACAGGAAAAAGAATCCCTGGAATGGTCAGTCTCACACCACACCCCTCCAGCTGGGAGTATTGGGGATGGGATATCATCACACTGCACATTTGGAAGTGCTGGTTTGGGATGTCCATGAGGCAGCAGAAATACATGCTTGAGCCCTTGACAGAAGGAAAATCCCCCAGGTGAGCATATTTTAGTGCTAAGAGGAGCTCACAGAGGAATATGGCTTGCATGGATGTGGTTATGTGCAGGGAATGCTTCAATGTGTGTTCAGAGCTGAGGAGATTGGCAGTGATGCCAGAGCCCAGGTGGGGCACCAATGTGGCCAAGGCACGTAGGTGTTGCACACTTTGCCAAAACATCATTCCTTCGAAAGTAACAGGCTGAGATTTTCCCCAAGTTGTAACCTTTGGTACCAGGAGAGAGGCAAGATTTGTACAATGAAGTTTGCCATATACACCTGGGAAGGGCTTCACTTTGGCATCTTCTCAAGGACAGCCTCGAGCTGAAAACGTCTGTGTGGGACCCACTCTGTCCTGAGGACCGCTGAGGGTCTGGAAACCAAAACACATGGGCAAAGAACAACTCCACTGCTCCAGACCCAAATGCAGTGAACTCCTCCCCACTCACTCTGTGTAAGGAAATCACAAAGAGGCTGTCAAAAATCTGCTTGGTTTTCACAGGGCCTGTGCCAAGAGCCACTGATACAAACACTGATGCTGCCATTTTTATCGCTCAGTGGAATCTCAGTGGGATCCAGCGCAAGAATATTGGGAGGGAGATCATCCACTGCAACAAGTTGCCCAGAGATCTTGTGGAGCTTCCATCCTTGGTGATACACTAAACCTGGCTTGACACAGCCCTGAGCAACCTGCTCTGGCCAACCTCACTCTGAGCAGGGGATTGGACTAGATTGTCTCCCAAGATCCCTTCCAATATCAACTATTCTGTGAGACTGTCCAGGTCGAGTTCCAAAACGTAATTAAAATAATATTGTCTAATTTCAGGTTATAATTTGCATGTAATTTAATTTCTGATCCACCTGTTTAAGGCATGGGTAAATGCATAAGGTAATTGTAATTGAAAAAAAGTTATGCTGTTAACACAAATCACATATTACAAAAGTCTTATTCTTACAGAAACTCAATTAAATATATATTTTGAGAAAAACAGATGAATGCAAGTGCCTACTAGCAGAAAAGAAAGTGTTATCAGGAGATTTTGATGCAGTGCCATTCTTGATTACATTTATTAAAATTTGTTTACTAAATTGGTCTACCTATTTTCATCTAATTAGAATTAATTACAAGAGGAGTAATTATGCTTGCAGTCAGACTTTCTACACTGAGCAGATTATTTGCTCGAGTGCTAATTTTACAGCTGCATCTGATTTTACAGTATTGGATTTTAATATGTGGATGCTCATCTTTCTTCTTGCATAGTTTCTAAAATGAAATTGCTTGTGTGTAATTACTGAGACTTTCAAGAGCCATTTTGATCAGGAGTGAGATAACTTGCCACTTGACCATGGAAAGATGGAATGTAAGCTGTGGAGCTAGGTGTGTTATAAAAATATACTGAGCCTATGTTGTTGTCTTTTCTCTGAATAGTATTAGAAGATTCATTTTACAAACATATATAAATAGGTACCACTGGCTTACGCTGAATACAGAGAAATACCTGAAAATATTCAGAAATAGGACAATTAGCAATTGCCAGCATATTGAAATCAGTGGGCATGTATTCAGGATCATTCACATAAGGAAATTGTTCACTCATACTAATACAGCTGTTTGTTTATGTCTATTTATAAATGCATACTATGTATTTCATTAAAATATCAGTTGTTTAAAAGTATGGTGTGCTTTGCCTAAACAAAACAGGTTCAGTACTGTATCTGGAAGATGAACATAGGTGTTACTATATTTTATTGAATATAAATTTTCTCAATACAATCAGGAGTGATAAACAGAAATTAAAAGCTGTAAAAAATTGTAAAAAAGTCTGTTAGTTTACACATCGACCTCAACCTGCAGCATGAGACTGACATCAAAGTGGGTGGAGCTGTGTTTTGATAAAATTGTGGAGAAGAGAAAAAGAACAGCTTTAAGTGTAGGATCAGCTGCTCAGGGCTGGTGGCAGAGCAGTGAGCAGGGCAGGATACATTCTCTCCCCATACATTTCTCACTCGTTCTACTTAAGAGACAAATCGTGCACTATGATTACTTTATTAAGAGGTAATACACTAGCTTAAAGAATAAATTGGCCAGTGCCTACTGCTGTGCACCAGTGATGAAATTAATGGAACATAGCTCCTGAGAGCAGGAACTGAACTTACTATCCAGGGGATATTTGCTCTAAAAAGCAATAACACCTGAACACGACTAACTTATTCAGAAACAGCAACTGTCCTGAAAATGAAAGCAATTAATTCACTTTCAAAAGTAAGATCCAGTGTAGTATGCTTATTTCAAATTGCTAAATGAATTCTTTGCAAGAATTCTGTATCTGAAATACCTGTTGTCTATAATTATTCATAACTTATATTCCTGGAAACCTTATAGATATGCATGCTAGAATGAAGTGCTTTGCTTATCTTCGTTGTAGTAGCTCATATTTAACTAAGATAAAATGCACAGAAATTTGCTCATGTAAGCTGAAATAGGTTGTTAAGAAGTAAAACAATATAAGGGATGTATCTTGTTTCTTTGTTGGTTTGTGGGGGTTTTTTTCCTATTATAATATCTAGGTAATGTTGCAATGCAACATAAAAAAAGTCTAATGAGACTAATCAAAAAGTCAGACAAATATTTCTCCTTGATTGAATTTTCTGATTATTGTATATAATCAAAACACACTAGGCTCTTTAAAAATTATAAATGGACCACTGGAAATGTAGAAATAATATTGAAGGTATACTATTCATTAAAATGGACCAAAAAGGACCAAAACCCAAAGGTTTAAAAATGCATTCTTTAATGTTATTCAAACAACATCACTTTCTTTTCTTCAATAGATGTCCTACTGCCCTAATAATATTTCAAGCATTTTTAAAGCACACAAGGGTAAAAGCAGAAAATTAAGAGAGAGACTATGTTGAATAAAATTTTTAATCTATAAAATTTTGATGATAATGTTTAAGAAGACTTTAATAGCATGTTTGAGATGTATATTTGAGAACTCCTACTTATTCAGTGTTTAAGCAGGAGTCCTTATCCTTGAGAAAAAAATGGGAAAATATTAACTAAAATCAGCATCATCCATCTGCCAATCAGTTTTGCAGATCTCCAAATGCACAAAGTCTATTGTTTTTCCCTAAACAGAAGAGGAGAACAAAGAGAGGATGCTATCAGGTGAGTTTTCTGATTATTCTTGAGTTACTTTGCCTCATAACTATTCAGTGGTGTTCTTCTTAAATAGAAATTCCTGCATCACTCTGTTTCTTCATGAGTTTTTTTCAAATCTGCTTGACCTTCCCTTAGAAAATTTGAAAACAGCAACCTTTAGTAAGATTTCTAAACCAACTTTTTCAAATAAAGGGAGAAATTTCAGTTCCATGGAAAGAAATTCAGCAAGACATTCTGCTGAGATTTCACTGAGAGTTTAATGCCCAGATTTTTGAATCACAAAAAATTTGATAATAGTTTTTAGCTATCCTCTTTTCTTGATTGCCTCAATAATTTAACTAATTTATAAGTAGATAAAGCATATCTTACTTAGGGGATTTTTAATATGCAAGTGAAACGTTATGGAGTGCTCACATTCCACAGGAGGGAGCCTCTCTCCCACTGAGCTTGAAGCAGGACTGGGATTTAGGATGTTTTTTTCCTTTGAAAACTGTATAAAGACACTGACATGTACAGAGAGTTAGACCATGTTGGAGTAACTTCTGCAAAAAAAAAAAAAAAAAAAAAAAAAGAAAAGGGGTACCCTCACCCCCTTTTTAATTATAAACAAAACTTTGGGGTGAACAAAACACATGCCCTTGAAATATTTGCAATATTTATAACAAAACACTGAAGTAATTTTCAAAGATACCATCCAAATTTGAATCTTTCTGTAAATTTTACACTGAAACCCATTTTTCACAAGTTAATAGTTTTATGAGAAGCTGAAATAGGTTTAAAATATACATTTTCACAAACAAGAAGCTGTTTTGGAACATGCAAAATGGAAGGGTCTTTGAAATTCTTCATGAGTGGCTCTTATTTAATAATTTTCAAAGTCTTTAACCATCCTTGCTGAAAAGGGTAGATTTTTAGTTGTACACATCACAGTAGTGTTGTCTGAGGTAAGTGTTATAAAAACACACAGGATGTGTTTATTATGCTGGCAGAGATTGTGGCAGCCCTGGAAAGCTCATGTGCATTTGGAAGGATGAACCTAAATGGATTTCTTGTCCTACAGGCTGTTCAGGAAATTAAACTTACAAAGGATGGAGGTTAACTAGTTCAGGCACTCAGGAAACAGGGAGAAAATTGAACTAATCTTAATAAAGACAAGTGGCAGCAGCCTCCTCTCCAAACTAAAAGCTGTGCCCAGTTCTTCCCACAGGACAGGACTCCAGATTTTGGATGGCTGTTTCTGGCAACCCCAGCTCACACACTCCATTTCCAGTGCAGGAGCTTTTACTTGAACTTTCTCTAATGCTTTGAATTTCCTTCACCAACAAACTTCCAGGGAAGTTTGAATGCAGCAACCGTATTTTGGATTACCCCTTCGGAATGCTTCAGGACAGGATAGATTTGTGGATTTTTAAGAGCTGGGTCCTGCTATTGACTTGCAGGTGATCTCAGCACAGCCACCCCTGCAGAGTGGCAAGTAGGATTCATGTCCTCACCTGGCACCCCCCGGGCTGAGGCCTTGGCAGTGCAAGAGGGCACTTGTGAATGAAACTGCGAGGTTTTGCTGATCACAAATGCAAGTTAGTGAACAACACCACTGCCCACAGTGGTCAAATGCAGGACACCTGCATCTTCTGCAATGCTGGATGGTGTAAGCACAGACAGCAAACAAGATCTTTTCTCCATCCTGCTGCCTCAAGTCACATTTTTTACCAGAATAATTATGGATCACTGGGTCATCTGGCAGGATGCTAGATGTTTCTGGTAGGCAGCAGTGACATAGTGTGACATTGAAATAACTGCAAGAGTCCTCATTTAAGGAATTGACTTCTCAACAGTATTTCAAATGTAGTCTGAATAATCACAGCTCTGAGGAGTCATCAGGGAGCTGACCCACCTGGATCAGGTATAATAAAAGTATGGAGGTGAATCATGCCACATTTTTGTAACCTGAAACAGACAGACTGTGGGCTCAGCTCAAGGGAAGAAAGACTGGTCTGGAAGTCATCTTTCCCTGTAAAACAGAGGGTCTGTGTTTGTCTTACCAATATGTCCAAACATTTGTTCCAGCATGGACATAAACATCTTCCTCAGCTGCATAGAGTTAATCCTTGTCCTAGCACTACAGTTCCTGACAAAGAGACTGTAGTGACAGGGCAAGGACTAATGGCTACAAATTAAAAGAGGGGAAACTTAGGTCAGATATTGGAAAGACATTTTTTGCTATGAGGGTGGTGATACACTGGAAGAGGATTCCCAGGGAGGGTTTGGGTGCCCCAGCCCTGGCAGTGTTCAAAGCCAGGTTGGAGAGGGCCTTGAGCAGCCTGTGTAGTGGGAGGTGTCCCTGCCCATGGAAGCGAGGCTGGGACTAGATGATCTTTAAGGTCCATTCAAACCTCTTAACATTGTATGTTTCTATGATTCCAAGTTCTGCCTTGCCTGCTTCATTTCTTGCTAATCTGCTCTGCTCTTCCATCTGCTGGGACTTTGATAGCACCACCAAGACAGTCTGAGGTTGATGTCAAAACCATTTCAAAAGCTTTTTTTTTCCCCTAGCTGCTTTTCACACAGCTATGGTCAGTGTCTCTGTGGCATGGCCTGTCTTAGCCTGAGATGCAGTTCTTTTCACAACAATGTTCCTCAAGAAATTCTTCAGTCCCTGGGGCAATGCTGTGCAACTCTGTTCCCAGCAGAAGCACTGAAAGTTTCCTCAGCTGTTCCTGCAGGAAGAAAAAGTCAGATTTCTCAAGGCTTCTTAACACATGTAGACACTATGCAATGCAAAAGAAGTCTGCATGACTAACAGCATCTACCTCTCAAGGTCTCAAGCTCCTTTAAGTTAAATAGTCTAGTATATCAATAGATACTTTGCATGTGAAATCTTACAGAGGGAGGGATGATGAAATCTGATCACTTTTTGCATGATCTGGGTATTCTCAGTGCCAAGTGAATTCACAGTAGCAGAAGTGTTGGCCCAAATGCAAAGGGTTGCTTTTATCCCATGATACAGCAAAAAAATTTGTTAGAGTCCTTATTACTGCTATTTTTACTACTGCGATCAATATTAACAATATTATCTTACAACAATTATTATTGTAATAACAACTATAACCATTAGTACCATTTTGGAGAAGATTTTTTCATGTTTCTTTTGAAAAGATATTTCCCAGGAAAATATGAATTAAAGGGGAAATATCTCTCAAAACCTGTGAATAGGTTGAAAAAGGCTTCTTGTAATGATAATCCCACCATAACCTGAACTCTTGCAGACCAGAATACTTTCTCTTTCATATTATCCACACAAATGCCATGTATAGAAGTATGAATCTTTGAAAACTTTATACCCTTACAAAGAAATATCTGTGGACTTTATTGAGCTTACAGTTCCTTTCCTGTTGAATTGCACTGACACAAAATAATCCTTATAGGGGTTACTCAAAGTGTCTCACTGAAGCAGGAAGCCCTAAGTGAGAAAATGTGATACCTGAAAAATGATTAAAAAATGTAATTTTATTTTGCGTACGTTATTAAATACCTTTCTTTTTTTTTTTTTAACACGAATTCCAGCAAACTTTGTGGTACACAAACCATTTAAGACAAACCAGTAAAAAGCATCAGATCCAAAATAATCACAGCTATCTCCTCATAGTCCCTACAGAATGGGGAGTGGTAAAAAGTGGCTTTTATTCCCAGAGTACTCAGATTTCTCCGAGAACGAAGTGGATCTCCTCGTTAACAAGGAAAAATCTGGTAACAACTCTGAGAACCTTTCTCCTCTGGGTTTTTAGCATATGCATTAGGGACAGGGAGAAACTAGTTCAAAGGGGTTAAGTGCCTGGCAGAGGTTGTAAAGCAGATCAGACTGGAATGGGGAGGACCACAGACATTCCTGTAAGCTGTCTTAGACAAAGTCACTATCTCACAAGTATTTTAAAGATTTAATAAGGTCTTTCAGAAACCATCTACATAATGAAAGTGAAAGAGATGGTGCTGCACATTTTATGAGATATAATTCAACTGCAGTGATAAAATTTCAATGGTATTTCATCTTTTTTTTTTTCCCTCCCTAGAACTACTAACACAATAATTGTTTTACAGCATTCTTAGATTCAAGATCCATTCAATAATGTGGGGAAAAGAATATAAAATACAAGGGAGACAACAACTGAATGCTGCTTGTTTCTTCTTGAAAATTTTGCATACTAATAAACCTGAAAAAGCTATTAGTCTTACTTTTGAACTAAATATGCTTACTTGTAGAGGTGTTTGTGAAGCAGAGGCTTAAGCACACACAGGTTCTGATTATATATTCTATTCTAATAATAACCATAGCTGAAATTTCAGCTATTCTGCATGTACTATATACCTTACCAAAAATAAAATTCAGTCCCTGTGTTGTCACCCAATCTGTCTCTCAGAAGTTAAATGCAAAAAGAATGATTAAAATAAACCCCAAATCTAATACAAATATGAAGTTATCAAAGGAATATAAACTTGCTGCCTTGGAGTACAAATCTACCTCTGATAAGCAATGTTTTATGTTATTGCTGAGCAGCACTAACACAGTGTCAAGGGTTTTTCTGCTCCTCACAGTGTTCTGCAAACAAGTAGGCACAAAAACTGAGTGGTATTTAGCTGCCTACTGACGTTAAACCATGATAGAGAGCACTGATTTACCTACATTAAAATACAGGGGATGTTCTAGAGGGTTTGAAGCTGATGTCAAAATGTAAGAGCATTAAAGGGATAAGTGGCTCATTATAGTCAATTTGATATATTCTCAGTTAAAAGCAATAGAATGGCTTCATAACAAATTTAGGTGAAAATAATATAATTAAGGTTGTTCGATATGAATTTATGAACAACTGATCTCCTATGACTCAATTAGCTTTGTACTTTTTATTGTGACTTATTTCATAGAAATAATTGTCTGTGCCCTGTACCTGGGCTTCTGCAGGGTTGTTTGACCTGCTTAGATCAAGGAACATGAATATATAAAATCAGCACAGCACATATCAAGTGACTGCCCAAGTCAGATACATTAAACTAATGGCATATGGAGAATTTTCTCTCCTAGGCAGCTTCAGGTAAGTTTTTGAAAGAAATCAGAAAACATTGTTGCTTTACTCTTTGGCAATTAAAAATTCCAGAGAGTCTTTGAAAAATAAAGAGGCAAGTCCTCAATACAAAGCCATTTCAGCCACTTCATAATCTGAGTCCATTCAAAAAAATAGTCAGACATAAATCCATGTGTAATATTAAGATAATAGGTCACATTTACAGAAGCACCAAAGGCTAAAATGCTGCCTAACTGTGAAATTCCCTTGGGCAGCACCCTTTTAAAGTAGGAACATGGATGACCTACTCAATCCCAAAAATTTTGGTTTTCTTCCCAGTTTGGCTATGATGAGTACTGATAGTGATGAGACACTTTGTGTGCTACCTGTGGCCCTGGGCCTTTCTAGAGTGGTAGTAGGAGTACTATGCAAACAGAATGGAGATTTGTGCTCTAATAACAATTTCTAAAAACAGACTCCTTGACTCTGTCCCATTATTTATCTGGCAGTAAAAGAAAGCATCTTGGCATCTCAATTCTTGTTTCAGCTTAAACAGAAATAAAATGCACATGGGTAGGTGTGAAGAACCCATGATGTGTAAGATGCTTACTGGGAATACACTGATTTATGAGGAAGAAAATACTTTAGTAGCTGTGATTTATTTCCCATTTGAGATACTTATATGTGTGGTGTAGAAGTTAACTGGAGGTACTCATTAAACACTTTTATTTCTTAAGGGCAGCCAGTCTAGGGCTGTATACCTGGTATTTATGGATCCAGTAAATGGACACACACTTATCATGTATGTTTACTAAATCTAGATTCAATTTATTTAACATTTTCCCAACTTTTTTTGCTCACTTAGATTCAATCCATTCAAGGGACCCTACACAGAATATACTGAACCCCTTATCAGAAGGAAAAAGTAGGGATGTGGACTATGGGACAGCATCCATGGTAAAGCAGTGGGAGTTCTGGATGTTTCAGGGTGCCTAACACTCCTACAGTGATTAGGTGTCTGCCCAACTCTGATATCTGTGGGTGCCTGAGTTCCTGTTTGTGTCCCTTCTGGTATGACAGCTACTTTAGTCAGCACAGTTGTGATGAGAATCAGTACTTACCCTACAAACTGAACCCCAAGACTGACTTTATGATCACTGGAAAGAAATAGATACTTCCAGTCATTCTCAAATACACATCTATAATGAGGCACTTGTGTCATTGCTTAGACATTCTTGTTTCTGTCTGCTGATTGTAAGGGACCTCTATAAAAATGAGGACATAAACCTTACAGACGGCTGAAGTTAGCAAGAGGAAACCTTCACCACCTGGTGATTTCCTAGCAAAGCACAGTCAGCATCCAGATACCCCGAAGAGCCGCACACAAAACCCCCGAAGGTACAGATTGCCTGGTGTGTCAAAATATTTGGCTTCTTACAGAGTAGGATTGTAGCTGCTTAGAAAGCAGTAGCAGAAAGCAAACAATAACTGCGGCATCTCTGGCAGGTGTGAGGAGGACGTGCTACAGCACAAGAACTACAGATGTGCCTAATTTTAAAGAGATGAGTAATTGCATTCCTCTTCAGCAGTATACTGAAGCACACATTCAGCGGTAACAGCAGCGTTTGCCAATGCACTTTAAGAGAATTTGCATGACATTAGGTAAGTGGCTTAAGTACTTTGCTAAATCATGGCCACAGGGCAAGAGACAATTCCCACTTTACATACCGTACTGCTAATAGCTTTTCTGGTCTCTGTAATGGGGTTCTAAGGGCACAAAAGACAATTAAATTAGGAAAAAAACCCAAACAACAAAGCACTTAGTGCTCAGTATTATATCTTTCCATGATGGAATTCCTGTAAAAGGGCAGCTAATCAGTTTATTTACTTCCAGGAAAAAAGATTTTTCCATAACAAAAACAAAACATAGCCCCACAAAAAACCCTGGTGACAATGTTGTTTGGTCACTATAAAGAAGTACACAAGCAACTTACGGCAGGACCAAATAAGGCACTGCCGCACTCACTTTTTAAATGCTGGTGTAGTTATAGAAGAGATGTTATTAAAAGGCAAGAAAAGCATGAGGAGCTAGTTGAATAGATGAGACTTGTCTCTCGTCCCTTTGCCTCTGGGTTAACCATTCAGTATAAGGGGAAGAAGATCCAGTGACCTCGCTGAAGCCCTTGGGCAGGTTGCCGTCAATTGCCACAGTACCAGAGCGTGAGTTGTATCTCATAAATACTTCTGAGAAAATGATGACAAGAGGATTATTGACAGACTCCCTCAGAGACTAAGTAGAACTCTATCTTCACGCAAATGCTAGCTTCTGTAATCTAAATGTTTTTAGAAAAGAAGGAGGATAAATTTTAACTAATTGAAAAGGTATATTACTATGTAAATTTTGCTATCAAGGATAACTTTTAACTAAGTACAAAAGTATATTACTGTATTGATTTTCTTATAAAAAATGCCATTTTGACCCTCTTAGTATTGCTATTGGTATTAACATCAAAAATACCATAAACATAAGTTCGTAATTAAGGTCATAAAAGGTGTGCCTCTCAGTAAGAAAATACAGTGAACACTATTAAAACCAGACAAAGACAATGCAAATTAAACAAAACCCCTGCTCTATACAAGATACACCCCAACAAGCACGTGTAAAATCATTTAAAACAAGCCTGATTATGTTCACTGAAGTGTAAAGGTGGGTGTGTTCTTCCTGGTTCTTGCCTTATATACACAGTTTTAAATTATTTTTAGCACTGGATCAATTTTTTTCCCAAAGAGACTGTGAAGGCGGGCAACAGTCTCAGTACCTTCAGCAGCTCATCCTCCCGGTCACCTGATGGTCAGCAAAGCTTTTCTTACCATTCCTTTCCCTGCAGTCCCCTGTGCCTAGGCCTGCTGCAGATACTGAGCAAAACACTGCTGTGATGCCACTGCTGGGGAAAGGAAAATACACATGGTAAACTTTCCAGAGCTTAAATAACCACCAAAGCAAAACCCAAATTCAGGCGTTTATTTTCCAAGGCTTTTCATTAGGGTTTATCTTTGTCATCCAGAAAATAAATCTTTGGAATAACCAATGTATTGTTTCCCTGCTGCACTCAGCCCATATTGGATAGGACACATGTTTGCTCTTAATTTCTCTTTGATACAACTTGCTCTTCTCTCTAAAAGAATACCTTAAACAGTCAAGTGACACAAATGACTGGTTGGACCTTTTATGGCTGTGCCTCTCATCTGTCACTGCTGCTAATACTGTATGACATTCTTGCTAAAGTTTGACTGGCCTCTGTTTGGATAGTTTCATTATCAGTGAGGAATTTAAAATCAGGGTTCTCAGAAGGTGGTAGTGTTATTCTATTTTATGTTTATTACCTAACATGTTTTCCAGAATTTTTTTTTTTGACAGTACTATATTAATCGTCTTCATAGTAGAGATATTTTGGTTGTTGGTCTCCCTGTTATATTTGCACAGGCACCACTAAAATGGGTTTTTGAGGGGCTTGGAAACTCCCCAGAGGAGCTGTTTTTTCTGTAGTCCTTTTGTGTCACATCTGAAAACTGCTCAAAGTAGAAGTTCCAGTGCTCTGTGTCTCAATGTTGAGCTGGCTCATTCCCTTTTACAGCAGCTTAAAGAATTTTCCAGCCATAAAGAATCTTGTTTGAGTACAGAAGACCTAAATGACACTTGGCCCCATGCCTTGAATCATTATTTGTTTTGGGAAGTTTATCTGGAGGTAAGATTTTGTTTGGAGGTAGTTTTTGCCAGCCAGTCAGGGGCTGCAGTGTGAGGAATAGTCCAGATGGAGGTGGATTAATGGGTTGACCACAAAAGAGATGTTCAAAGTCAGAATGTAACAAAAATCATCCTCTGAGCCTCGGTTGTGCATAGAGTAATATGTCTACATGGGTAATCTGGCTTTAAAGTCTTGCAGATTTAATCTTCAATTCCACTTTATATTTAAAATGTCAGTTGAATTTTACTGGTATGCTGGAAACACTTTGTCTTAGTCTTTCATCCCTGAGAACACAGTGCTGGTGATTTAGGGCTTCTAAGAATTGCTTTATGTTTCTGAAGATTGTCAGTCATATTCAATCAGCCTAAATTCCACCTTAGCCTCTAAATCTAGTGTTTCTGACAGGCTGGATCTTGAAAGGTCCTAATTCAATGCCTTTCACCCTGTGAATCAGTTTGTTCACAGATGTAGGTAAAATTTAGGCCTTCAAAATACTCCCCTTTTCTTCTTTAAAACCAGAAAGAGACAGACAGAGAGAGAGAAGGGGGGGAGAGACAGAAAGAGAGAGAGAAGCATGGTCTCTCTAAATACATTTCTTGTAGTCTGTGCATCCCCCATAATTGTGTCCATGTACTGGTAAAAAAGATTTACTTGTGGATCTTCAAAAGAAGTTTCTCCAGGAGGACAGAGAGGGCTAAGAAGATGAAAGCAAAAGAAGAAAAAAAAAAAGGTTTTCTGTTCCAGACCTTCAGAGATTACCAAGAAAAGGTGATAGCCCTTAGTTTCTTGGAGTATGGGGCAAAGTGGGTTTCTACTAATACAGCTCTCCTAAAGAAAAGTTTCTGGGAAATTGTGGTCCATCAGAGCTGATCAGTAACGCAGGGTTGGTTTGAAAGTCACTGCTCAGGGGAGTTTGTATGCATGAAGGGGACAGAGACAGCATTAGCTACACTGGGTAGCTTTTACTGTGATGTGTCTCTCAGAGACATTGCCCATTCCTGGAAAGAAAAGAGGAATTTCACAGTGGTACCAAGACACCTGAAAATGAAAAGATTTTATGTTAGAAAGTGTGATATAGATAGGGTTTCAGTTTCCTCCATCGTTTGGATAGTACTATATAAATTCAGTTGCAACAAAATATCTTAGCAGTATTAAAAATCACACGGGAAGCCCCTCACTCCTAATGTTCTAAGATGCTTCAGATGAGCTTGTATTAGTCATGGAGGGAAACCTTTTGTTGAAAGTTTTTCAAGAAAATCTACTTTTGCATAGATAAGTATGGAAAAAAACACAAGAAGAGAGGCTGCTAAATGTCATATGAGGAGAAACAGAAGGTGTCTGAGTCATCTACCGGTTTGTCCTTACATAACCTCCAAAATGCTTCTAGTTTTCTAAGAAAAGGGCTGGGAAGCTGTTGTTGCTCAAGAAGAGGGAGGCCTTTTAAATCCCCCCCAAAATATTTTGTGTCTTCAATCCAAAAGCCTGAAAAAAAGCAAAAGAGAATATTTACATTGAAAATGGCATATAATCTAGTTTTTAAATTAGGCATACACTGGAAAAACCTCACTGAAGGGAAAAAAAAGTCACCAGCTTCATTACAGGAGCTTTTTCACTACTCTTTACTCTCCTTAATTTCTTCGTAAGAAATAGAAACCCTAGAAATATATGAACTGGCATATCAAACTGCACTATGGGGTAAGGACAGTAAATTGGGCTACTGTGTAGGAGACACATGTTTGGAAATGACACAGAAAGCTTCATAATCTTGCTTAAAGGATATTCTATCTTTATCTAAATCGTGGCATAGACAGTGGATTATAGACTTGGACCATCTCTGAATGTGTGCTTGACCATGCTTCCATCGTCCTCCCATGACTTGGTTTAATTGCCAAGGGAACCCAGGTGGCATTGGAGCTACATAACTTCTTTGAGCGTCCTTTCCTGGACAGCTGGGCTACACTGTAGGAAGAATGGCAGAAAATGATTTTCCTCTTACTGCATGGGAAAAAGTCTAGGTGAACTTGTGCTGGAAGGGACACTTGTGGCTAATCTCTCGTGGACTATGGAGGATGATAGAACAGTCAGGATTTTGTCTCAAGAACGTACCAGACCACAGAAAAAATACGTTAGCAGATACTTGAATAGAAATAATGATTTCATGGTGAATGTTTCTTGCTTCTGCTTCTTTTGAGTGGTCAGATTACATAACTTCACTTTCTATTAGCTACAATCAGTCTAAGTGCCTAATTGAAAAGCTGGCACTTAAGCAAATCTGAGGAATTGAGAAGACCACACATTTCTTCCACCAAAAAAATGGAGACAATAATGTAGGAAATGTGGGGGAACATAGCACAAGTTTTATAAAAGTAGCTACTGATTTCCAAATCTGTTAAAGGGGGAGAATTTGATTCAACAGCTACTTTGCTGTGTGCAGCTTTATTACACCAGCATGGTTTAAACCAAAATGAAATGATCCAGAAGGAAAGTTTCTAGAGTTAAATACCATTTTTATAGGGATATTAATCTCTCCAGTAAGCAGAAGTAATGACTAATTTAGAGCCTAGGAGCCATTGTAGGCTTGCATAAAACTTAGACTTGCATAAAAAAGATATATTTCTTCATCACTCTTTCCACTGGAAGTGAACTCCTTCCACTTTGAATTCTCCTGTTTGACACTGGTCAGACAAATAATTCAGAACTCAACAGTACAAAGGGATCTATTAAATTAGGAGATAGCAAAAGGAATTACCAGGGCTGTACCTGGTTAAATAAGCAACTTTCAGTATACACTTAATGCTGAGATGTATAGCAATGGAATTCTAATATCTGTTTCTTACCAAGTATGAGTAATTTCAACCCCAGTATACCAGGGGCCCTCTCTCTTCACTGTGAATTACAGAGTGCAATATAACATGCTATTCCCTCCTGCTGCCTGCTTGCAATTACCTTTAATTATTTGGGATTACTGAAGTAATACATTTCATGTGAATCACAATTGTTCATTTGTTATACTGCAGAGGGAGAAACCAGCCCAAATGGAGACTATTTTATTTTTTCTGGACAGGCAAGGAAAGCATAAAGATAAAATCCACTGAGGCTGGAGGGATGCTGTCCATTGATTACAGTACCTGCTGAAGTGCAAAAACTGTGAAAATTATGCATCCAACTTGGGGCTTTTGCAAATCTCACTAGGCATCTGCCTACATCTTTAAATGTCAGATACTGTTATAAATCTAGTCATTAGTGAACTGCTCAAGATAACATGAGAAAAACATAGGGTGCCAAATTTCAGTTCCCTTGTATTGCAAACTAGTGCTTTAACAACATCTCCTTTAATATTTGCAGATTTGCAGTACCTGGGCACTGATATAGACAGGAATTAAAGAGACTTTTTTAAAAAAAAAAAAAAAAAGTCTTGATTTAAGCAGTCCTTTCTGTAGCTGGACATGAGGTGTGTAAGAGATTTTTGGTGATTAAAGCATCACAATATCATGTAATTTTTTGGGCGCAGAAGGTTTCGATTGCCTTGGTAACAGGTAGCTCTCAATTGCTTTCAGCCAATTAAATGACTTCTTAATTTTCAATTGGTTTCTATTGTTGAGTTGCTGCTGATGGTGCAATTTGAAATTTGCTTCATGACTACACAGCTGAATGTGAAAGTAGTTGATATCACTCAAAATAAATCTGCAAAAGAACACTCTATGGATGTGTGTGATTAAAGAGTTTGAGATGATTTCTCCTTTGGTTGTAATCAGAACAATATGAAATCTGCTGCTGGGTGGTGAGGAGGAAAGAGATGCTGCTGAATATTCTGTAGAAATGCTTCATGTGTTATGCCTGAAATGCAACTGAATTTGGGAAGAGATTAGAAGGGAACCTACTCATGTTTTCTTTTATGAGTTTTAACAGTTAAACAAAGTGTTACACTTTCTAGATCTGTAAAAGTCTGTGAGAAAGAAGAAACAACCAGGAACTGACATGCAACCAAACAGTGAATGTGCAGCTGGCTAGTTTGCCCCCAGTAGGATTTGCACTGTCCAAATGATCCTGAGCATCCAGGCAACAAATATACCCAGAAGCCTTGGGTAGCACCCAGGGGAACAAACGAGCTGTGCTCTCAGTGCTGGAGGTTAATGAACAGAAAGAGAGGCTGCTCTGCTGTGGACAGGAGATATATGCCCCATGTACAGGTGTGGGGCTGTGGAAGGTGAGGTTATAGAGCAGCCGCTATAAATTGATCTTGTGTGTAGCTAATTTAGTTCAATTAGCTTCTCTACTGCCACGCTCTTGTCAGTGGAGTGCTGTAAGTCAATCCCAGCCTGCCCCTTTCCACCCAAACCCACCCACTGTGAGGAAATGTGTGAAGCCCCTCATGGTAAGATGTGCTGGGTCCCCAGACAGGGCAGGGAAGCAGTGGGTGCCTGGGAGTGCAAGACTCCACACTGTCTGTTCTGGGAGGGCAGTCACCCTGTAAATATTAAACGGTCTAAGGTGCATGGAAGTTGCATTCGGAGGAAAACATCACAAGCACCATTCAGCTAGCAAAATTCCACAAAGATAGGGGGGAAAAAAAAAAAGGTATGAAACTATGGCATTCTGTATAGCAATGATGGAAAATCACAAATTTATATTTGCAACAAACATAAATGTCTAATACATTAGAGTCCTGTCCTAAATTTGGAACACAGATCTCTCTCCCTTGCCTGCAAAAGTACCTGAAAGATTAATTAGTGATAAAAGATAGAACAGAGTCCTAGCTCTAAATGAATAATTTCTTTTTGACTAAGACTTTACACTACATTTGTTGTGCAATGTGGTTTGCACAGTTTCAGAAGTTACACATATTCAAAATATTTTCTTGGAACTCAAGTAACTTTTTCATATTTGTTTTAAAGTTAATTCCAGTTCTTCGCTGATAAAGTAATTAGGGAAACACAAATTTTATTAGTTCTATCTCAGATTAAATTATCACAGCCTCTTGCTAAGTTAATTACTTATGTACTGTACCTTGTAAATTAATTAAATTAGAAGGCAGTGTATGATCGATTTTATAATTTTTTTTAAATGTAGTTTTGGATATATTGCAACTATTTTATTGCGTTAATATAAAATATGTATTGTTTTCTTAAAAAAAGCGTTGTGAATTCAATTACTTGAAATATTCATAAAATATGAAAGATTTATTGTAGTAAGGCTTCTACATTTATTCAAACAAGGTCATATTTCTGAGGATGGACACTTGCCTTATACCTTACTCACCAGTGCTTTTAATCATTGGTCATAGAGAGCTGTGTTACTCTTTAAGGCATGAAATGAATTGCCTTACATCCAGGAGTCAGACTTTGAGGGATATTTAGGTATTAATGTTGTATTCACATACAGTGGATCTCACAGTAGTGCTTTATTTTTTTACTTTTCTAATTTTTCTGTGTATTCTTTAAAAATACTAATGGATACTTTTCTGCAGCTACAAAGATAGAGATGTTAATAAATATATTAGAAAATTTAAATAATTGTGTGCATATTCACAGTTTCACTTTAGCTTTTCAATTTTGTATGCCATAGACTTTTACAAAACAATAAATAAAAGGAGGAGTGTTTTGGGTAGAAAGTGTCCTAGAACAGGAAAGAATAATTTGTTACCTAAATTATCTTCAAATAGACAAATCCATAACATTACAGACACTTTTTGTAAAAAAAAAAAATTTTATACACTTCTGCTCAGATATATGTACATGCTGCTGTCCCAGTTTGGCAAAGCACTTAAGCACGTATTTAGCCTTCAGGGATATCTTTAATATCTAAATGCATGTGTGCCTTGATTTAGAGGAAAATGCCATCAGAAGTAAACTTATAGCATAATCAGGAATTAAAGCCAGAGTAACTTGTAATGATTAAATAGCTTTTCTCTTCTCTCTCCTGTATCTTTCCCAAAGACCCTGTAGGGGTGCTCAGACCAAAAAACTTTCTCTACCTTGGGCCACTGCAATAATTCCACAGAGCTTTGAGCACATCTGCATCAAACTTAGGGTAGCACACCCTTGACCATGTCATTTATTCCTTATGACATACCTGGCAAAGTGCTCCTAGCTTGTGCCTTCCCTATAATTTTTCTGCAGTCCTTGGACAAATAACCCACGTAGGAAACTGCCTGAAATATACTGTATATTTAGACTGATAAGGAAGGCTTAAGAAGAAGGAAAAATAAGCTTAAGGGACCTTAGCATTCCCTAGAGTCTATTGTATCCCCAAATCTGACAAGCCACAGGCACTATCTACTTTGGAGTCTATAGCAGGGGAAGAGTCTCATTACTCCTCATGGAGACTGCCAGCCCAGAATTCACAGGCAATGTCTGCCATCATCTCTTTGCTGAGTAACCTCTTTCTTAAAGGATCAGTACCTAAGTCAGGCCTGGAATAAATCCTGCTCAAAGGCACAAAATAGCAGGTGGCTAGAAATTAATTTTTCTCTGGGCTTTCATGTCCATGTTTCAAGATAGTAAAGGATCTGACCTCACCAGGACTTTCCCCAAGGCACTGAAAGAGAGGGCAAGGCAGATGCCACACAGATTACCCATAGCATTTGCCCAGCTGCAAGGGAATGAGGTGCCATGTGGGAAAGCAAGGGCAGGGCTGATGAATCCTAAGGGAGCTCGAGCTTGTGAGCGAGGCATCAGGTGAGATCATGTCAGTGACACGCTGCTTGGCACCAGCAGGGTGGGCTCTGGCCCTGACTCTGACTGTGGCACTGCATGTGGCCTTTCTTAATCAGTGTCCTGGCTGGAAGGCCTCTGTGAGGAGACCACCTCCAAGCTGATTGTGCTACAGCATTACACAAGAGGGGAGAGAACATGGGAAGTCTGGTCCTTGAGTAGGTTAGGGAGAGGTTTTGGAAGACTGAGGCAGCTGAAAGCAGTGGTCCAGGTCTTCTGGAGCATCTGAGCTTGTCTATAAATGTTATCCTCTCTTAAATGGCTTCTCCATTGGTTTCCCATCTCAGATACTTTTCTAGCACACGGGGCTTGCTCCTGAGGTAGGACAGAAAGGGCAGGTGACTTGAGGGCAATGCTGCACATGCTGTAAGAGTCTAGACCACTTGAAGCCACCCTGCAATTAGTTTCATCTAATTTGTGCTTGTGTGTTTATGGTAGTGAGTCTGCAAAGACTGACGGCATGGACAAGACCTACTGGAAAGGACTGAACCCCTGGGATGTGACTTGCTGGGACTGATGCCCTGCCATCAGCAATAGCATGAGACCTGGAGAGTGCAGCATCTCAGAAGGGGTCTTTTGCTTTTCATAGATGAATAGGAAAAAGTTCCAAACTCTCGGTCCTTTCACAGTAATCCATTTAGCATTCATTTACACTGTCATGGTAGATCTGCTGTAGTCAGAGGTAGGATTAATGGATTAATTCTGTATAGAAAATGAGCATTTGGTGGAGTCAAGTATTGCATGTGGATCTGCACTTACACAAACAACAGACATGGGGTCTTGCTTCCTGCTCTGTTCAGACAAAACCAAAGCTGCTTATATGCTTAGACTTTCAAGGCCTTGCCAAAAGATTGGTTCAAAACATTTTTCTCTCTGATTTTGCTTGTTGTGAGTGCAGCTCATGCTTTCTTGTTGGCCCTCTGTTTTCTCCATTAGTTCTCGCTCTAACTGATGCAGTCAGGGAAATGTTTCTAATCAGAAACATTACGGGTCTCTATTTTGGGGTTTGGCTGTTCTTGTGTCAGCTAATTAGAACAAGTTCAGCCTTGTGTGAAAAATTTTATAATAGAAACAAAGTGGATTTTGAAACAAGGAAAACAAGCAGGAGAGTTAGGAGAAGGAAAGTTGTGGTCTGCCACTCACAAACATGCTTATTTGAGCATCACTCACACTGATGCTTATTTGTCCTGCTTTGAACTGCTTCTGAAGTACTAGTAGAGAAAGTTAATTTATTTTTTCTTTTTTTTTTTCCTTACCAGTCAAAAGTAAGACTGGCTGTTACCACTTCCAGTGCTGTTTATCTCAACCTGTAAAGCTACCTCATATCCTATAAAGACATTTCTTCATCATTGTTTTTTCTGTTACTCTCCTCTCTGTTAATCAGCTGCTTTTTATGTAACATAGACTGTAATGAAAATACACAACCTAAGCTGCTGCAAGCCACAGATCACGAACCCTTTGGACCACTTATCTTGCACTTGCCAATCAAGAAGCATTTTCCTTAAATAATGTGCATTGTGTTCATTCTCAATTCAATTAGAGTAACCAGGTAAGGTAACTGGGAACCTAGCAAATGTGGCAGCTGCAGGCAAGTAATCATAGCTCCAGCATCTGCTCCCATGGCAACGGATGTGTTTACACTCACCAAAGTACACATTTTCTTCCTTCGACACAGTAGAGGAAAAAAGGGTTTAGAGCTACAAGGAAAGAATTTACAAGGATAAATGTTTAAGCAAGTGGTTGGGAGAAACAGTGCTTGCTCCTTGGAGCGAAAATGCAGAGAGTGAAAATAACAATAATGAGCTGTTATCGGGCAACAATTAAGCACCTTCACCTCCTGAACTCAGCATAGAGTATGGGACTCTCAGAAACAGATCTCATTCCCTTTAAACTATCTTTAAGAGAAAGAGAAGGCAGGAGACATTGCAGCAGTTAGTGCTCCTGCACTGTTTCTTCAGATGTGACATCAGTGCCACTTCAGAGACATCATGTTTATAGAATACTTTGCAATGACTGCTTTTTTAGAAGTTACAAAACATTCCTTCAAAAATACTGTGGAAAAAAAATGTCATTGCTACCAGCTTTGCCTGAGATGTTATACACCTGCAGCATCTACTTGTATGCTGCCAAGTGGCAGAGGGAGAGGTGGGTGGAAGTTGAGGCCCTGAGCTATATGCATACAAGGAAATTAGAAGACCTTTTACCTTTTCTTGCTTTCCCCACAAAGCATCCTCTGCTTCTTCTGCAGTAAATTCAAGGTAGCCCATACATAAGCACTACTATCACTTTCTTGCCCCTATGTACTCTAATTTTAAACAAAAGAGAGGTCCAACCCTGCTGGGAACCTAAAGTGGAGGTCTGTCTGATCATGTGGGTAGATTACAAAAAGCCCCTACAAAACAAGCACAGATGAATTTGTAGCAGAGTTGACTTAAATTTTCAGATGGAAAACGTTGGCATAAGAGAGCCTTAAGCTCCAGAAGGATATTGGTCATATTCTTTCAAAAGACAATGATTTGAATGCAGAATGTAAATAAAGAAATGCCAGTCCTGTATTTATTGGACTTCTCTTTTCATTCTTTGAGCTGCTTATCCTAATGAACACTTATTCCTCTGGACTGTGGCTCTTGGTTGACTCAGAACAGATTCTACTCACTAGAGTATCATACCTTAAATAAATAATTTATAGCACTTCCCCATCCACAAATGCCTGGACTGACAAAATAAGTAGGTAAGATACTTCTGACATTGTGTAATGAGCTGTGAATCCTGAAAGGAGAGACTGTAACAGTACAGCTAAAGTTGAATATACCTGCTCCTCATTACCATGAATTGCTCAAGCTTGGAGAATCACATATGTTGGGCTTAATTAGGCAATTCTGAACCAGGACAGAGACTCATGGTCTGTTTATGGCTACAAGTTACCCCAAAGTTATAAAAGATGCAAACCTGTTAGGATTTCAAAGTTCTGCATCCTCATCTGATAAAGGAGGGAGAAATTATATGTCTTCTCTATTCAGGTAGTAGAATTATGAGGAAAGATGTTAAAATGTCTCGGTTTAAGACTGTGATTTATTACTTAAGTCCTGGTATTGCAATGAGTTCACCTCTATGCATATGCAAATTTACTTATGCCAGTGGATCTGTGCTTGGGCATTTGTCTCTCTCTGCGGAGATTTAATTGCCAGACTGTGTTTTAAACATTCTGATTTGTTTCTTCAGATAAAAAGTTCTATTATGACCAAACGGAGTAAATACTTAGCAAGATTAAGCACATCAGGATTTTGCTCTACAGAAATTACCCCTGGCTCTACCACTGGTGGTCTGGGTGATCCAGTGCATGTTTTTTTTCTTCTCTTCCTCTTTCTCCGTTTCTCCGTGTATGAAATGCTGCCAGTTTAATTAGTATTGCTCAGGAATATTACATTCCATGCAAATGTTTTTGACTTTTTTCCCCCAAATCATCCATAATTTTGGGATTATAATGATATTACCTAAGATAACTTTTAGGTTTAATTTCTGCTATCAAAGGTGCTTGGCTGCCATCCTTTGGAAGAGCTGTGACAGATTTGCCTTAGTGATTGCTTATAAAATGTCAGTTACACAGAAATAGCATTAAATAAAAATGTTAGATGTGCTACTAGGTAATAGAAGACAATATATTTATCAAAAGACTGGTGCAGTTTTTAAAAGATCCATTCACTTTGAGCATATACAGTTATTTCTGCTCACTAGAAATACACTATTTCAGTGTGATCTCAGTGGGAATAGAGTCACTGCACAAAAGGTACTAAAGAGTTTTATGTTATTTAGGTTGACTGAATGCCTTATTTTATTTGTGTAAAGACTTATGATGGGCAGGTAAAAATCTCTTATTCTTCCTTAATACATGAAGGACATCAGAGAATAATGAAAAAAGGCCCTAGAAACTACATTATAACAGAATAATTTTCTTCATAAATATGTAAATGTTTTGCAAGTGGTGTGACTTCACCAGTTTCATTTTGGAACAGAAAAATTAAAAAGGCTTCTTCCAACATTTTCTAGATAAAATTTCTGTGTACTTTACATATAATTTCTATTTCAAAGAAAAGTATTCTGAAACAAAGCAAAAACAATGTCAACAATCAAAAGTGTTGCCAGGCTATCTATTTCCTTGTTTTAGATTTCAGGTTTCAATCAACAGAATGCCACATTTTAAAGTATTTCCCTTCTGCCCAAATGTTATATGGTTTGTTCTTCAATTTCGACCACTTAAGTAGTGTAATACAGGCTACAGAAATAAAGGATGATGTTGTTGTTATTGTCAGTGTTATGATGATGATGATGTATCCATTTGGAGACAATTTTTGTATAGACTACCAAGATCTGAAGTAAGTTTTTTTGAAGCAATCAGTCCCATAAGTGAGGAGATGATCTTTGTGTGCCCATATTTGAGAAATATAGCCCCTGCCAGAGCAGGGGTGCAAGCTACTGCTGAAGCACACTGAGCAACATATACTGAAACTTCCACAAGATCAAATGAAATATGAAGCAGAGCAGTTAAAAAATACAGTTTCTTGTGTGGCTCTTCAATCAGGACATCCGTAATTTATTGATCTTCACACTGGATTTTTGTGACTTTTCAGGATCTCCTTTTTCATTGTATGTATCATTTGGAACCTGTGTCAACATAGTGTGCCACAGTGGGAGAGGAGTCCCAGAAAAGAATCAAAAGCATAAACTCATTAATGCTTTTCAAGTGTGTGAACAAGCCTTCTCTCTTCCAGCCCCAGTTACTCTAAGCATATTGAGTCAAACATTTGTGTCATTCCAGAGTCATATTAGCAATACAGACAGCTCAATAACTGATGCGTAACTAATTATGTCATAATTGAATCATACATCAATATCTTGTTGTATCAGTGCTCAGTATAATTCCAGTCAACAGAATTCTAATCATTTAAATGACAACAATACAGATGCTATGAAAGCAATGCAATTTCACCACAGTGACTCTGCTTAATATTTGCACAACCAGTTTTCACTGTAAACTGATCAAGGAAGGGACAGAAGCTCTGCCCCTGGTCGGCATTAGGTAAGGGTGCAGAAATCCTCTCTGCCCAGTATCTTCGGGAAGGCAGAAGGGGGGGTTTATTTAAGGTAAAGTTAAGGAAAAAAACAACAAACCCCACCAGTATTCTTTCCCCACCCTCCAGAAGCTGCAGCCTGAACATTTATTTCTGCTTCTGTGAGATTCAAAGATCTTATCAAGAGCTTAGCAATATTACTGTGGGCAGGCTAATGGGATCCAGGTTTAATTAAGGACTGTATTTAATTTGGTCTGTTTATTACTACTTAAAAAAAAAAAAAAAAAAAAAAAAGACCCGACCAAAAAACCTAAAGCAGCCATTCATCAAACATGTTCTTATTAAAAGTGGCATTTGCCCTCCGTCTGGAAAAGGCAAAGGACTTTGCAATCCTTAACTGTGGCTTTCTGAGTCACTGCTGGGAATGACCTTTCCAAAGCCTGGTTCCATCCTGAAATTTTCTTCCTTTTCTTCCCTTTGAAAGGTGGTTCTGCCTCAGGATAAGTCAGGGTACATCTCCTCTATGGTCCTATGTGGGCCTATTTCATGTCTCCTCTTTTGACCTTTTCCTGTGAGGTTGCTCTGGAACTGTGTACTGTAAGACCTCCACAAGGCTCAGGAGACCCAAAGTTACTGGGCATTTGTTATCATAGATGTCTCCACAAAATCAACAAATGTTTTCTGCAGAGAAGTCCTATTGATGGTCCCATATAGAGTATTTATAAGCATACTATTATCCTTTGCAGTTCAATTAATATTTGGAACCTGCTTTCTGAGGGAAAGTCTACAGGGTAGAATCAATGTCACTGTCATTTGTTGATGCACAGGGACCAGCAAGCGCAACTGAGGTTCATTGAGCACTCAAGCACTGTGCTCTCTGCTTCATACCACATGATAGAAAGAATAAAAATAGACTGAGATGGTGTCCAAAACACAGAAAGTGAACAACTCAGTTCTCCAGAATAGCTAAAAATCTCCAGAAAGTTGGCAAGCAATCTGTTTGCCATAGGTGCTAGGAACAAATTTGATTTCTGAGAACAGACTAGTGAATGACTTTCAGTCAACTTGGATCAGTGAGGTCAGAATTTTTGACACATTTGTTTGAGGAATTCTGAACTATCTAGTGAAAAGGAATGTATACAAGGTACTGAGAAGAGAATGGGGTTGAATAAGAAAGTCTGCTGGATTTAACTGTACTAACATTAAACCCAGAATGACTCAGGCTTTCAGAAGACACTATATTAACACCCAGCAAAGGAAAATCAGAGTCCAGAAAAAACAACAGGCAGAACAACAAAGAGTAAAGCACAAATGTAACAAGAAAACCTGGAGAAATCCCTTGCATGTGGAAAAGCAGAAAGAATTTATTCACTTTTCAAGAGTATGTAAATGCCAGCATCCTTTTATACACTGAAAGCTGAGTTTAGTGAAATTACAGGGTTAAAAGGGGTTCACGCCTACAAATCAAAATGTTAAGTCATATAAGAGGCAATGTGTACTAGACAATTATTTTTTTTCTCCTTAGATGGCTAAGTTTTTTCTGTAAAAGTTAGATCTATGATCAGACAATAGCCCTTCAGTGAACGCATTGTCCTGAGCCTGAGAACACACAAAGTGTTTGTTTAAATTTATTATTTACCTCAATACATCTTCATAGATTCCAAAGGTACTCAATTACTCAGAGTATTTTTGACTTTGTCTTTGTAACTGTTTTTAAAGAACCTAAAAATTATATCTGGGGAACCATAAAAATAAAAGTAACTAAAAAACTTTAAGGAAAGAGATAGAGAGCTTTAAACAACTTGAGAACTTTAAAATATTTACAATGCCTGGGAAAATAGATGATCTACTTGTAGGGATGTGTCTCTATGTTCCATTTATTAATGCTGACAGAAAACAGTATTTTTGGTCATTCTGAGCTTCTGACAAGTGAGGAAAATTGATTGTGAATTTCTATATGCAGTCGTCAGTGTACTGTGGAAGTTCAGCTATGATTCACTTTGCCTTACATAGCATGCCTGATTGGCAATTACACAGGAAAAATACTTACTTTTACTTTAAATCACATGGGTGCTTTTTAAAGTTAATATTTATGTTATCAGCTGTAAATTATGATAGATTTTTGATTTTCAAACTATTTGCTCTTCTTTCCCTTTCAGAGAGTCCTGATAGAGATTAACTCCCATGTTACAGGTAATCAAGTAGTTAATGGATTTTTCTACTTTCAACTGTATAGTTAAAAAAAAAATAATTCTTGGGAATGTTTTAAATTTTTAGGGCTTTGAAGCATCAGAAGACATAAAATAGGCTGTTTCTATCTAAACTTTCTTTTTTTTCTTTCTCTTTTTTTAATTTTATTTTTCATTTTATTGTGACAAGAGCTAGTGTATTCGAAAGACATGAAGGTTTTGTCTTATTGGAATGTATCATCTCAGCTGAGGATAAATTTCAAGAAATGGAGCAATTTCATTTCCTGTCAAACTGTCCTATATGAAGGATTATATACTTTTTCCCCTTCTGTAGAAGCCAATGCATTTTCCATATTTTGACAGTTGTTAGCTAAAAAAAAGAAAAAGTCTAAAGATTTTTGTTTCTAGAGGTAATGTTAACATTAGTTTACGAGATGTTCTGTTTGCAACCCAACATTTGACAATTCACCAAGACTGCAAAACTGTATAGGCATACAGCATAGTCTTATGATAAAACCATTGGTACTTTGGTGCTCTGGCTGAAATCACTTTCTCATTTGCTTGAGAAGGTAATAATGCTTTGATTTTTAGGGAAAGTATCTTGACTTCCTTGCGTAGTCATCATCTGTACAAGCATAAGATTGAACTGGTACAGCAGGACCTGCCTGAAAAAATAACAAGAACTGCCCAAAATTCTTCCTGGAGTTATAAAGGGTTATTCCTGGGTTATAAAGGTGAGACCTCTGAGGTCTGTCTAGTTATGAAGGTGGTTCAGAGTTCAGCCAATTACCAAGTTTTAAGCTGGCTGACTGCAAACCAGTTCTTTGTCCCATCTATGTGTATGACCCTTTGGGGGCTCTTAGATCACACAGAGAATGAACAAATTCAGGTGTACACACAGGCACAACCCTAATACCCTGAGACACCACAATCAAATACCAAAACTACAGTTCACTTCTAACTTGAGTCCCAAAGCCTTTGCCACAGAGTCACTGCTGAACTCCTGCCTGGGGGGGGCAAAATTATCCAAAGCCTGTAATTTTATTAAAGTGTATAGTATCTCTGTCTGGCATTAGTGGGAGGAAACATAGTGGCATAAGATAAGTTATAGCGATAATTTACATTGCCAAGAAAAGGATTGTACCCTCCTTGAGGTCAGGCTGACTGGGCAAGAAAAGTTCTCCAACAGGTTAGTTGCTCTTTCAGTCAAGTGCTGCCCACATGCTTAGTGCCAGTGTTTCAGAGACTGTTCCAGACAAATGTGAATGACCAAACTAATGTCCTGCAGGCAGCGGTTTGTTTGAACTTTCATCTCTTAATCTATATTATATGGTTGAAATCTCTCTGCAGGCTCTAAGTACACATGGGGATGTCACTTAAACTAGAATAAACCACAACTGCATGGCTTAAGGAAATGGTTGTTTTTGCAGGAAAGGCAAGGACTGATTGGCTTTTGACACTGATCACCTTCCTTGTGGCTTAAAACAATCCCTAAAGGAATGGTACATGGATGTGGGAAATATAGGAGCCTATCTTTTCTTTGCTCCAACTATAACTATTGAAAATATGAGGAAAATTATTGACCTGCCATCCTGAATTTATTTACTGTTAGAGAGGTAAAAATGAGGAAGAACAGCCTTTTTTCCTCAAGCAATAGCAGAATATTTGTACTGTGTAGCAAAATAAGAATTGTCAGGAGACCTTCATGATGATACGAACTGAACACCATAAACTTTGTGTTTACTGTCAAGTAAACTGATTAGTGTTGCCTAATCAGTTTACTGTCCCTTTTTCTCTCTGGCTCTTCTTTGTAGACTTTTGGACTTTCAGGGACAGGAATCAGCCTCAATGTATAAAACCCTTATTCCCATGAGGCCTGAGTAGCACCACAAGCACAGACAACAAAATAATAGTCTACTGCTTTCTTACAAAGTATACTAAGAGTGCCCCATCTTTGAACTGTCTCAATAGTTCACCAGTTATTCAAGTGAACAAAATTCAAGCACAAAGTGAAGACCTTTAAAAAGAAGGTCAGGAGTTCCCAGGTGCCTACAAGGTGTTAGTGAGAAGAGAGATCCAGGCTCTTTGCAGTGCTGTAAAGTGGGAAAACAGAGGAAATAGTCCCAGCCTGGTTGCATTGCTATTACAGAGATGGATTTGTGCCTCATATTTATAAGAAAACTCTATGGTATATGCACAGTCACAGACAGATTGTGAGAAATGCAAACAAATCTGTCACCAAATTTGCACCTTCCTGGTGTTTTTTTTAATGCCTTGAGAAATACTTGTTTTTGGAACAAGGTCAAGGCACTGCGTGAGGGTCTTAGTGTGTGATGCCAGTGAAAAAGCTACAAGAGCTCTCATGATTGTCAGAGTGGAAAAGCTGAGTCTGTTCAGGGCTCCTGCAACACTTAAAAAGGCTACTGTTGTTCTGCTGTGCATCAGAACAGATGTCCCCCTAACTGGTGATGAAGATGGGACACAAAAGGGGCTCTTGGGCATTGATGGAGTATAAAGGCTCTCTCAGACTTGCTTTTCCAGCTCAGAAAGACACTCGTGACTCTAAGTTGCTTATATTAAGCACAGCTACTTTCCTGTTGATCCCTTGTCTTTTATTATCCATTACTTCAGCTCTAATAGCTTTTGCCTGCCTTTTATTTTGACAGACTGCATTGCTTGGATACTAATACTGTATTTCTTTTGAATTTAATCTGCCAAAGTGGAGCAAAGCTGGTTTTTTGAGCACAAATTCTTTCTCAAGCCAAGGACATTTAGCCTTTACAACAACCTGTATAGGTTACAAAGATTTTAGAAATTGTAACTTTGTTATAGGGAAGGGACATAAAACAGTCAGGTTTGAAATATTTACAGCTGAGGGGACTGCAGAATGGGTAATCAGCTTTCTGCCAGTACTGGATATAAGATCAAATTATAGAGATCTTAATGGGACCCTTTATGGTGCTAGAAAATTTCCTGCCACTTTCTGAGGCAGGACTTTGCTTTCCTTTGTGGCAGACTTCTTCCATCTTTGTGTTCTTTTACATTTCCAAAGTGTAAATGACTTATGGATGACCCAACAAATTCTGAGTTAAATTACATTCAGTGCTGCACTAAGGCATATTACTCAATGTTTCCTATCTGTCACCTTTGAATTTATTGAAGTTTTATCCATCTATTTGGGGGGTGGAACCTTCTGTTCTTGGCGTGTTTCTTAGAGTATTTCTGGAGAGTTTGATCAAAAATAAATTTTGTTTACTTTTAAGAATGAAATATAAATGTAGAGGGGTTTTTTTCTGATTATTTTGAACAGCAGTGGTTCTTCAAGTATTAAGATAAGAAATGTGAAGTGTAACAGTGTCAGGTTAGAGCAGTTTCTGCCATCCTCACTATGCAAATCCATTCAAAGTTGTTCATAATCACCTGCTGATAATCACCTGTTGATAATCCTTGCAAACTCAGAAAGAGAACACAACTGTCTTATATGTATTTCTTCATGCTGCTTGGAGTTTTAATTCTCACATCTGAATAATGGCAAAATGAATTTTCTTTTTACAGTTGCTACTTTTCCTTACCATAATAATTTTTACCATAAGGAAGGAGCATTGTGCATAAAACAAAGAGGAAATGCATTTGTGAATGTAACATTTCTAAATGTGAGATTTAAATTAAGTATAAATTTTGCAGAATTTTACACTTATACTTAGGGTTCAGGTTGAAATGTATTACTCACTCAAATGCTTCTGGAAACAACATATAGAAGAGCCAGACTATGCCAAACTAGATCTTGAAAACCATATAGATATCAGTTCTCTATGACAAGCAAATGTTACAGTTATTTAAATAATCTATTATTACCGATAATGAAACACCCAGATTTCATTAAGTCTTCGAAGTAATCATTTAATATAGAATTGTATAGCATTTCATTATTACAAAACTGTTCAGACCTTCTGAGCAAGATGGCAAATGTTGTTTTCATTTGTTTTGGTTTTTTAACTAATTAATGAAGCAAGTTGAATTCTGCATGGACAAAAAAGTGTTCTTGACCAATGAAACCCATTTAATATCTCTGCCCCTTCTCTGTGTTCCACTTATCTGGCATTGATTTATAAGCAGAGTTTGCAGAGCTGTTGCTAGGGGACAGAGCTTTTGTAGGTGCCCATTAAAGCAATATTCCTGAAGAAGAAAAGTAATTTACATATTTCAAGTGCTGCCTACAAAAAAAATTTAATCAAGCCCCAATAAGTTTTAAAAGGGAACAAGCATAATCTGTGTAAGTAACAACCCTTATGTGAGAGACAAAATAAGGAGCACAGGTTACACTGTCTGATCTAAATGCTACTCCTCTGTACCCTGGTAGACAACCCCAGTGATTTTATTTATTTCATTAAGTTTCTCCTAATTTATGCCTAATTTATAATTAAGATCAGAATACTTGAATGAATTTGACCTAACATATACATTTATCTACTTGTATATAACAGAATAACTTTGATGTTAATCGAACTGCCAGTCTCCAGGGTAAAAGCCACAGGAGGGAAGAAAATTCTGTCAAGAGCATGTCTTTAGGTTCCCTCCTTCCCTCTTTCCCTCCTTCCTTCCTTCTCCTTTCTTTCTACATACATTTTAATAATGAGACCGTTTTCCCAAAAATATTGCTCAGAATGTATGGCTTTTGCCTCAGTTAGAACTGCATTGAGAACAACCTGTTCTTCTTGGCTAAGTGACCATCAAATTGTTGTGAATATGCCCACCCTTGATGGGACAAATGCATATGACCACATAAATCATTCCCTGTTGTCTTAAGTGGCTTGAATGAGTATGTGACCAACATTTGTTATGATTCTTCCTTTCTTATTTTGGTACATGATCAGAGAAGATTAGATTAAGCCAGCTCTGGAAAATGTATTTTCAGCTAATGGTTGGACAAAACAATGCTAGTGACTTGAGGCAGCTCAATGTGGCATTCAAACCCCAGAAGAATAAAAACCCAATGGCAGAGGCTGCAATGAAGCCTGCATTGCATTTATAATGCATAACAAAATCTCTCTCAGCAACGGTTTTGTAGAAAGAAAGGGTAATTTGTCATGGATTATTTGTTGTGTGATACTGCAAGAATAAGCAAAGGTTCCAGATGGTTTCAGGATCCTCTTTTCTTAGGCTGCCTTGCTGTGCACATGCACAGGCAGTTCCCTCCCCACACAGCCTTAACTATAAAGCAAACCCAAAGATTAAAGTGGGAAAGGGATTTCTAATAAAACCCACAAAACAGACCTTTAGCAGAGCTAAAAATTGGACCTAAACTTCTTAATTCTTAGTTCAACCGTAGAGTGAATGTATACAATTAATTATTGTTAATTTGCTAATTGACTTTTGGCATGCTGTCTGCCTGGACTATACAGACTTGCCCTACTTGTATCTGCTCTGAAGCATAAAATGTGGCTGATGTTCTGTTTATGGGGAAAGGAGAAAAGGCAATTCTGAAAATGAAACTGAATTTCCAGTTTCATCTTTACCTTCTGATGGGTTTTCTTTTTTTGTCAGAGACTTCTTTTCCTTCAGAATAATTCTGAATTATTGGTTTAAAATATACATATACCAGAGTCACCTTAATAACACCTTTGTGTACTAAAGTAACTTACAGAAACTAAAATAAAAGCAAAAATGAAGAAATGTCTTTGGGAACAGGATATACAGATATCAGTTAAAGACTTACTGTTACTTTCCAGAACGAGCTCAGTATGCCCCTACATTTCTCTGTTAAGACATGGTGAGCTTGATATTGTACAGTGTGTCATCTGCCACCAGGAACTTTCAAAGTCTAATGCAAATTTTTTCATATCACTTTCAGAAACGGTTTGCAGGAAAAACAATGCAGTACAAACCCAAATTGCCTATTTATGTATCAGTGGGTTTAGATGATTATAGTCTTAGCAGAGGGAGGCAGTGGGCTCTTTCTAAGAATTGCACTCTGAGAAAGAGGAGTGAGGGTTTCTTCTATTCTCCCACTGCAAAGCAAACACCAAGCTGTTCATCTTGAAACTATATGAGCACTTACAGATTCTATAGATGCCACTATTGCTGTTTCAAACTGAAACTAAATTACAAGAATAACAGTCCATGCCTGACATGTATGGAGCATCCACATTCCTTGTGCTGTTGCCTGAAGAGCCTGCTGACCCTTTACAACTGGACGGCAGAAAGCAGTGCCCACTGAGGGCAGTGGGAAGATGTCGGTGCTGATTTCTGTGATCAGGTCATTCCAGCCACAGCCACAATGCCACTGTTATGAGAAAACCTTTATGGAGGTAGGGAAACGAGAGTTGGAAGGGTGAGGAGATAAGAATGAAAACTCAGAAATCCCTGTTGAAGTTGTCAGAGGCCATACAGCAGGTGCACAAGAGATCAAAATATCGAACAAGTAAAACCTATGCCTTGGACCCCAATTTCTATTTCCATCCCTTCCCCCAGTCTGCCAAGGTGCCCTGCAGCCTGCCTTGCTTCATGAAACTCTCAGAACATGGAGAAGCACAGGCTCTACAAATAGCTGGTCAGAGTGAAGAGGTTATTCAAGAGTTATTACCAGTTTCGGCCTGGCCATTAGAAATGACACTCCTCCTAGCCATGTTCATGAAGCTGTACAAATAATTCCTAGCCAGTTGGGTAGGGAAATGCTTGCTATTTAAACTAATAAATCCAAGTTGGTTCATAAATAAGGATGAATACGATGGAATTACACAAACATGTAAGGTAAAGTAAGAAAACTTAAATACTATCTGAGTTCCAAGTAGCAAGGGACATGGTAAGAAATCAAATTTTCAGTGAATACATTAGAAATAAGAAGGAAAATGAGAAAAGAGATTGAACAAAATGTTCTACAGAGAAAAAGAATCATTTTCCTTCATCACAGAACACAGAAATTAATTGTTTACTTTAATCTTCATGGAAAAGGTAGATTGTGCTGGATACTTTAACAAATTAATTTTAGCAAGTTCTTTGGAATTCAGGCTGGAGTAGAGAAGAGAAGAGTTCAGGGAATATTTATGTAAGATTGGTACATTAAGGCTCTCTGTATTTGATGAAATTCATCCCAATAAATGAGACAAAGTAATCTCTGAATAATTAGTGATTATCTCTTGGAAGCTGTAGACAGGAGGGATTCTAGAAGGCTAAGAAAAACAAACCTTTCATAATTGTTTTTAAGAGGAGCAAAGGAATTCTAGATCAAGCAGTCTTGTTTCCTGGAAATAACACAAAACAAACCATTGAAGTAATTTCAAGTACCAAGAAAATATAAAGGTTGTAACATAGGCCAACAAGGCACTGTCAAGAACAGATCATATTAAATTTTTCTGATTACCGTCTTTGAGAAGGGTCACAGCTTAGTATAGAAGGGAAAAAACAGGAGATATAGATGTAAAGGAACTCTTATAAAGTTCTTTGACATTTTTTCAACCTTAGCATCTCAAAAGTTGAGGAAATATGGCATGCATGTATTTGTCTTTGGGTAGCTATGAGAGTGGTTGAAAACTTCATTATCAGTGAATCCACATCTAATGTGGTGGACATGCTGAGGAAATTCCCTTAAGAACTTGCATTTGGTCAAATTCTACTTGGTATCTTCATGAAAAATGTGCATAATAGAATGGAGCCTATACCTTTTAATGTATGGCTTGTACAAAGCTGACGAGAGGTTTAAGTATTTTGGGAAAAATGCTACTGGCAGTTTGGAGAGTCACTCAGAAACCCGAAAGGTTGTGACTAAGTATTTATGAACTAAAACTCGGTACCTGAGACAATAGGAAGTAAATTGAAATTTGTAACTGGATATATTTCCTTAAAGAAAGGAAGATTTACGGTGGAAAATGACTTAGTAGGAAAGTAGTTTCAATTTTAGATTCATGAAGCTTTTGAGGTGTGGGCTCACATTGTTTTATGAAGGAGCATAATAATCTGTTTTTAATAGTAAACATAGCAACTTTCAGAACTTGCCACTTCCTGTCATGCAATTATTTTGTAATCTTTAAAAACGCTTAAACAACTAGAGGATATTATGTTTTCATCTTGATTTTATAAAAGCAAGAATGTTTAGGGTACTCCATTAAAGAGCTCTGAAGATAATCCACCTTCGGCTCTTGTTACAATTTTTCACCTTAGGTTTTGGGGTAGTAATTTTCTGGCATTTGGAATAACTGGATTGATTTGTAGGAGTGAGAATTCAGGTTCAGAATGACTAGGTGATGGAGAAGAAGGAATATGACAATTTACCCCCTATTTGAATTCCAAACCATAAGCTACTGTTTTGTCTGGTCACAAAGAAAAAGCAGGAAAGAGCTGAATGCATTGATTCAATTTATATGTTTGAACAATCTTTGGCTCTCAATTTATATGCTTTGTAATAGTCTGAATGAGGATTGTCAAATTGTCCAGCCAGGAAGAAAAAAGTCTTTTCCTTACAATGGGCTAATTGTTTGACAAATTAATTATACAGCAGGGGAATTCTGAAGAGGAAATGGGGTATGGAGGGAAGTCTGCTTATCCCTACTGAAGTTTAACGCTTTGGATTTAATCTCAAGACACAGTATATTGCACACAGAACAAGTTTCTCGTTCTACATGTCCTAATTAGCTTGTTGGATGGATTCAGAGGGAGACACTACTAAAACTGGGCCTTAAACTAAGTTGATTAGAGCTTTACTTCTATACCTGACACTTGACTCTATAAATCTCTGCACCTATATTGTTGATTATGATTCCTTTTAAAAACCAGCAGCTTTTATTTGCTGTAATTTTGTTTGTGCTTTCTCTATATTAATTTTAAATTTGTTGGTTAACATCCCTCATTTCATCTGTATGCCTCATTTTAAAACCACGGTTCTGGTCCAGACTTTCATGTCCAGAATCTTGCATGTCTCTCTAGAGCATCCAAAGAGTAAGATACATCCTCCAGATCCTTGGGATAGTTCAGGAGATGATGATACAAGAGATAAAAAAGAGCCGTGCTGATCAGCATTGACTAGGAAAGCTTGGACTTAAACAGTGGTGTAGAGGAAATGAAAATATCTGGAAAATTATTCATCAAATGAATCAGTTCAAAGCTCCTCTAGCTTTTTTTGCTTCACTGATAGACTTCTGATGTGCCAATTTTAATGGAAGCTTTTTTACAATAAGGAATATCACATATTCTGGGGCTCTGAGCTCAGATCAACTCAGTTCATGAAGGTTGTTAAACATTTGTCAGACAAAAAATTCTCCTTTACACTGAATTGAACTGGATTTAAACTAGTGACCTAGAGAGGAAAGTCTTGCTAAGATGTTGTTCATTTTTCTTTCAGCGTGTTTCCTTCCTTGCAATGAGCAAGGAGCTGAAAATGTTTGAAATTGAACATTTAACTCAAATGTTCTTAGACACAAATTCATCCCCTTGCCTTTAAAATGTACATCCTCTTCTTTTGCTTTGCAATTTGGACAGGGAACATAGGAACAAAGTGAACATTAAGGTTTTTTTCCAAAACACAATATTGTTTTTCTTAAAAGACAATGCAGAGACAAGTCCATTTCCTTTAAAAACAGGCACATCTCCACATGTCTTGTTAGCGCCGATAACTTCCAGATGGCACCACGGACTCTTACAGTCTGGGTAGCTCTGGCTGGGAATTACTGCACAAGCTGGAGAAAATGTCTATTAGCACCTGTATTACAGCTGAGAAAAGTGCTAGGAGCAGCAGGGAAAAGGATCAGTTCTGCACTCTGTCCTTTTCCTTGAGATTTGTGCTTTAGCAAAGAGCTCCAGATCATACCCAGACACTCTGTGTGCTCAAAACATGAAAACCTTTAGATCAGTTTGGATAACATGGATAATGCTGTAGTAAAAATTATAAAATGCTAAGTGCTACTGTGTGATCTGCAAAGGCAGGATCTTTGTTTTAACATCTTGATTAGACTGTTTCTTCAAATAAAATAACCCTCAAGAAGAGGGTTATTTTTACTGGCTGAAAAGTTCAATTTTCTAGACAATGCCATCAGAGGATTCTCTCTAGGCTTCTTCATGACATGTATTAAATTCATATTTGTATTGCCTTTGTCATCACACAGTCCTTACTGACTATAGGCATATTGTGCATATTATTAGCATTAGAAAAAAGACACATAGATAAATAGAGTGAGATCCGTAAAAAGGATGATTACCTCTAAATTGATCTGATTTCTTTTTGGTTGGTGAACAGTCTAGTCAAACAAGGAGAGTGAGGCAAACTAGTATCATTTGTGGTACAGCATTTCTGTGACATTAGCTGGGCCAACATTTTTGAATTCAGAATGCTTAATCAAATGGTCTGAATTTGTAACATAAACCACTGAACTTGTAACTGCACTTTAACAGCAATAGTGCTGAATAAGAAAGTCATGATATATTGTTAAAATAACGGACAAGCTGTACAAATAAATTTCTAAAAATTAATATTTTATAGCCTTGATTAAAAGATTTTCCCTCCATTTAACTGATTAATCTACTCATCAATTTTCTTCCAGTGTTATTCTGACCTGATTAATGAAAATATTTATGTCTCAAGACCCAACTGTAAACAATCCAAGCTCATATTAGAATGGGAAAGCTTGTTTTTACCAAAGAGATTTAGATATTAATATTATTTTAGTTGATTAGAGATTTTTTTAAGTGAACTTGACCAATTAACTTTCTGCATTATTAGGTAATTTAACATATGAATATGGCTTGGGGTGGCAGATTTGGCAGCAAGTCAGTTATTAAAGAAGGTAGTGGGCAAGATAATCAGCAAGGTTAAACTGATACAGCAGAACTTTTGCACTAAAATATAAACATAATTTCAAAGCAGAAACTAATGTGGGCAGTTGCTGTTTGTAAACACAATTGTCCTCTTTCTTATCACAGTGAAATCAGAAAAAGAAAATGATCAAAAGAACCTCAGTCATAAAGAAAAATGTGCTGACAATGAAAAAGAGTATGTGATTTTACAGGACAAGGGCTAGAAATACATAGCTGACCAGGAAATGGAGTTTGATAGTTAATTAATTGTTCTTATAAAAACAAATGGATAACAAGTATATATGTACAATTCAGAAATGAAAATTATGAGCTGCATTTGGACTAGATGAAACTACCTCGGTGATTTAATGAGGCCAAATAAAGGTCTTCTTGGAATTATTGGCTCTTCCTTCATTGATACAGGGAAAAAAAAAGAAAGATATTCCTGATAAAACTCTTTCTTGAAAATTTCCTACAGTACCCTTTTTATTCCCAGACATGCTCTTAGGATCTCACTTCCCTTGCTGCCCTTCCCATTGTACTTCAGCATAAGCCATTCTGGTGGAGCTGTGTTCTTTGAATGGCAAGAGAAGCCAGTGTGCTTCACATTTTGATCACTATCATATGATTTTCAATTGTAAATTTCACATTTTAAAGTAGTTTCTGCAGAATTTTGTCATAGCATTATGTAAAATCTTAAAAAGTATTTGCTGAAGCATGTCTATGTGATAAAACCCTCAACATTTCACTGCCAAGTACACTTATGTTTTTTGGACATAATATTATAAAGCTTGAACTCATAAATATCCACCAGAAGACTTAATTACCAAAGGAAATAGAAAATAAATCTGAAGTTGTAGACTTAGGAAATAAAAAGGAGCTCTGAAGTCTGCAGTAATGGCCATGGAAATGAGCCATCTTTTCCTATTAAATAAGACACTTGTGAAACTCTCCAGATCTGCTCCATAATAAGTAGCCCTCTCTTGGACTACAAGCCACTTGAGAACTAAGAGCCTTGGTAGAAACAACATCCACAGTACCATCCACAGTTATTTTGATAGTGCTGGAAAACTGGTGGGTGTGAATCCATATTGACAAGCCTTGTATTCAACACCTACAACAACTTACTAGTTACAGTCTTTACAGCATCCCCAGACTGCTCACATCACCATTACTATTTACCAACAGCAGCTCTATGTGATAAACTCTTGCTTGTAACTTGTTTTTGATTAATTGAAACAGATTTAAAAGGAATTAATTAAGTTATTAATTCAAATAGACTTTGAATAGTATGCTGCCACTACAGCTAAGTTGATTTGTATGTAGGTATCCATACAGAATAGTATTTTTTCTGTTCAAAACTTGTGCTGACATAGTTAGTCATGTCTGGGGAGTGTTATACCTGCTTGCATCTCTTCTATGAGACAGGGATTTGTGCTGCACGAAGTGTAGCAGTCAGGGCTGTGACTCCTGAGCCTTCTGCACTGAGGAGCTTCTTCACAAGCCTGTGCTAACAACTGGCACACAGCAGCTGGAGTGGTGTACTGGCTCGGGGTGATATGTACATGGCAAAAGGAGAAGACTCAGAGGGTTAGAAGAGGCATTCAAAGGGAATTTGTGAATTCAGCTTGTTTCCCCGAATCTGAGGTGTGTTTGATGGGCTAATAATATCCAACCCATCATGCCACACAGGAGGCTCCATTGGAGTATGAAGCTGAGTGATATAACCTTCCAAAATGCCAAATGCTTAATGTGGAGAGAAAGATACTGCTTTGTTAAAACAACAATAATTGAGATTGCAGGAGGATGCAGCCAGTCTACTGAGACAAATAATCATGAATTGTTAAATCTGCAGTGACTAGTTCATCCAAACAGTGAAAAGTAAATCTTTGTAAGCAAGACCCCTTGAGCTCTATTTTCCTGTTAAGAAATAAAAATTGATTATGTTGAAAGTCTTCAAAAATTTACCATAAAAGTTTATCTGCTAGCAAACATTTGGAAAACTCTTAGTATGTGACATGTTGTGTGATGAGTTTTGTCTGTGCATTTTGTTTTGTAAGTTGTTTTGTCACCAAGGTTTCAAAGCACATTGCTGATCTATCAGCTCCAAAAGGCTGCTAGTAGGGATGTAAAATTCTGCTTGTGTATTAAAATTTTTATTCGCTTCTCAGAAGTTTACTCCATCATTTATTCTATCAGAATGGATATTAAGCATCTGGCTGTTGTGTGAGTTAATGATACAAAAAATAGCTGGTGACATTTAAGTAGCCATAATATGCACTTATTACCAAGCAGAGAGACAGAAATGTTTATGTTTGTTAATTATACAGAGCTTACTTGTCAATTTTTAAGAGACTAATCTCCCTCTAGAAAGGTCCTATAATATTTCTTAGTTTATACCCCATTTTGTTTACTGAAGTTGTGACATTGAGTGTCTTGGAGCATCAAGAGCACCATCATACTTATTAAAAATTTTTAGATGTTTTGCAAACTATCTTGATCTACCATAATGGTGCAAACCAGACACCAATGATCATCTCCATCCCTCCAGACCTGGGTCTTTTACAGAATTGCTAAATAAGCCTGATGAGGCTCATGCTTGTAGCTGTAAAACCAGTAGATTAACCTTTATGTTGTCTGTTATGTTATCACCACAATAATATGACATGTCCACCAGCAAGATGACAAGCCACCCAGTGTGTCACAGCATTTTCAGACCACAGGACAGATAAAATTCCATGAATTCCTGTGTACTGCTTAGTTTGGCTTCTTTGGAGCTTCAGTTTTCCCGGGCAAAGCTTTATATTTTTATATGTGTGGAGTGTTGTGAGAAGATGCCTCCAACCTTGTGCTTCTCACGCATTTCCCAGTCGCAGAAAATTAAAGCAAGAATACTTTAATGAGTATATTTATTTGAAAACAGAGAAAAAATGTAATAATTTTCCCTTAAAATGATTGTTACTCAGCTAGTAAAAGCTGACAGGCCATGGTTGTGAGCCTCTTGTTATTCTGAAGATGATACCAAGACAGAGCTCAAGGCAAGGTTGAAGGAGATCAGTGCTGTGATTTTTCAGGGGCAGAGTGCCCTCATCTTAGAATGCAAACTAAAGATTTGCATACCCAAATGTTAATTTTATAGATGAATTCTTTCTAGCAGTGATAACGCAGGAAGTGATGAGACACAATTTAAAATAATAATACACTTAAGCAGACAGCTTGACATTGAACAGAGTGCAGAAGCACTTGCTTTTCTTGGAGCCTCAAATATCCATTTATTTATTATTTAATCAGATATACTCAAACTCTGAAAAGAAGATTGACTTGTAATATTATCGTGCCTTGAAAATGCATTTCATTACAAAAGAGATGACTGTCAGGGTATATGGAAATTTTTCTCCTCTACTAATCTTACCATTTGTCCTTCTTCATTCTTATCTTTCTTGTCCATTTTGAAAGTGACTAGTAACCGAATTATTGCATAATCTTGGACTAAATTCCTCTACATCACTCCTTAAACTTCTGGACTCTATGCCTCAATATCTGTCTACTTGCCTTCATCTCCTCCTCTGACAGCAGAAGTTTTCTGTGTTTAATATTCCCAGTTTGTCATTGGACTGTTCCTCTCATTCCCTTCTGAGACCTTCATTTTCCCATGGCAGGCTGGTCTCTAAATTCAGGATACCTCTTAGAAAAGTGGTGTGCTCAGCTTTCTTCCTGTGCAATGCTGTCACTCTCTATAGCCAGACCTGCCTCTGTGTCTTTATTCTCCCAAACATATCATAAAGTATATCTTTTCCTTTCTCTTTTAGGTAGTGGAAGTTATTTGGGCTGTCTGGAGTTTTAAATTTTAACAGGAAATGAGGACTGAGCAGGTACAGGAGTTTTGTTTACACCAAAAGTTCATGAACCACAGTCCTCTACTTCTTTGGTCAGAAATGAGAGAGAAGGGTGAAACTAGCTATTTTTTTATTGCTTTATTTCCCCTATTTATTTCTTTGATGTTTGCAACTGTCACAAAACCCCACAGAGTTCTACTCTGTGATGCCATGAAAACACTAGGAAATTTCCGAATGGATCAGGTGCTGCATTCCACATTTATCACGGTACAAAGAAATGCCAGACAGTTGAATGTGAAACATTACACAAGTCAGCCAAAAGGATGGACATTGCTTTGTCCTCTGGAAATCTTCCATTAAGGTCATTTTTCTTTGGCTAGTCTGACTCGAGGGGAATATTAAAAACATACTTTATGCCTTCAAAGGCTGATTGCTATGTATGTACATGACATATATATTTGTGAAAAATCTAGAGTCACCTTTCTCATAACATTTATGGTTCTGCTAAAGCTAATTTCAAGAGATTTGCTGAATGATAAAAAACTGCAAATCATGTATTGGTAAAGGTCAGATCCTTCTTGACCTATGTTTGCTAAAAATCTAATTCAAATGAACAGTTCAAATATACTTTATCTATTTATAAAATAAATTAGAGGCTAGATGATGACTGTAAAGTAAATAAGGCTTAAAGGTTTAGCAGATTTATCAATTCTAAATCTTCACTTGGGGAATTTTTGTAAGTTATTAAAATTACATTTATTTAATTAAATACCTGTCACTAATGGGTCCTTCACAGTTGGCTTCTGATGTGTATTGTATTCATAAAGAAGACTTTTTTGCTTTGGCTTTTTGTTGTTGGGTTTTTTTGGTTTGGTTTTTTTTTTTTTTTTCTTGGGAAATCCACCCATTACAGGAACCAACATTAAAAGTGTTCAAACTTGCTATTTCCCCTAATAGCTGCAAAACAACCATTTCTTGTCTCTGTTAGAGCATTATTTTTTTTCCTGTTTCTCTATTAAAGATGTATTTTAAAATAAATGCAGTACTAATAAGATGAAGACAACTTCATTCGCTACTGCAAGTGTCAGATTTTGTTTGCAACAGTAGAGAAATTATCTTATTTCAAAGAACAGCAAGTCACCTACTAGGTTAGCTGAACCATTAAGGATTAGGGGGATACAATATTTTACCTGGGTTTTTTGTTTTGTCTTGAATGTGGGTGTTTTAGTCATTTGCATTTTTGCCAGCTTTGCCTAGATCTTCCATAAAAAAAAGATGTAGTAAAAGCAATTCCTGTATACACTTTCTCTAGACCTATAGCATCAACTTTCCTGTGCTTCATCACACTTCTGTCAAAAGATTTTTAAATTTTTTCAGGTTTTTCAAAAACTGGTTATGTTTGTTGTATTTTATTAAACATTTAGTACAGAAAACTAAAAAAGTACCAAGAGATGGACAACATTAAGTAGCAAAGTGTTGTTAACATTCTATAAACAGTCTAGATTATCTTATATTAATTTTTAGTGATATATTTGGCCAGAATATTCACTTCATGATAGGATTGTTAGTATTTACCAGAATACTTCTCAAATTTACCACTTGTTTTGGGGAAAAAAACACCCCACAAAACCCCAAAAAACCAAACCAACAAAAACTTTAAGAAATTCTTGTGGTGTAGTTATATCTAGTAACTTTGTCATAATTAGTCCTTTCTAGGAATCTCTGTTTAACATTAGACAATACCTATTGCCTTTGAGGTATTTTTAATAACCCAAACACTTTTGCTTACTGTAATAACATTAGATCAGGATACTTCTTAACATAGAAGATGCATTCTTCAGTATCTGCACTCTTTCACAATTTTTCAAGAAGTTTTACAAAATACCTTCAATAAAAATTCTCAGCCAATAATCAGCTGAGACATGCCAACCCAGCAAATGGCTCTGGGGAAGATATGAGACATAAAAGAAAAGCTGGAGTGGCAGTGACATAATTTCCAGGTGTTTCCAAAGCAGTAACATCTCAATACTCTATTTTAAGCAGAAGTTAATATACTGAAAACACACATGGTTGGTTGCTTATCTTTTTCAAGGGCAATAGTGGGTTTAACCATCTGTGACCTGTTGAGGACGAGAAATCCATAACATCATCTTGAGTTACCAGAAAATGATACGGTATAAACCTTTTCCTAAATGTGTTGTGTGGTGTATACAAGATGGGCTTCAAGTGGGTTGTGCAACTGCATTGAGGCTGCTTTGAGGCACAGTCTGTTAGAAAGGATGAGTTGTTTGGCAAAGCTACATATCACCCAGTATTTGAAACCTGTCTGACTTTTCTCCATCAATTTTACAAGCTCAGCTACTAAACCAACAGCAAGATTTCGTTTGAATCAATACAGACATCCCTGCATCCAAATAATATAATCCATATATTTGATTGCTTTAACTTCGAAATAAGTATCTTTCTAGCAGCTAAATGTGTGTTGGCACACAACCATGTTACATGTCCCTCATGGCTTGGAAGGTATTAGCAAGATGCAAAGCCTTTTCTATTGCTTTTCCTTATTTCAGATCAGGCTACAGTACCAAGGGGTGAGAAACTGATTTGCCTGCTCCATTTCTAGTAGTGCATTTATCACTAAATCTAACCATTAAAATATAGCTTGTATTTTGAAGTATTTTGAAGAACAAAGCATTATAAAAGGATCAATTTCTACTAAGAAACTCTTCTGGCTATGTACAAGGCAAATTTTAGTGAGGAGATGCAAATTTTATATCCTTTTGCTAACAGCTTTTAAATAACTACAAAGTCTTCCTTTCAGAATTTTTACTAGTGGAGTGCATTTGGATTTTTAAGCCCACTTATTCTGTTTTATTCATCATTCAGGCTGATCCAGTGGCTCAGCAACATACTACAATTCTCCCAGTTGATGGTTGTTTATATTAGTACTTGGAAAAAGAAAGAACAAAAATAACTAACTTAGTTTGCTAGTACTGGTTTTATTCATCCCAGTTTCTTAATTTGGTTGGTTATGTATCTTTGTCATTGATAGCAAGACCTAATTTGCTTTGAGCAACCTGCTCTAATGAAAGTTGTCCCTGCCCATAGCACAGCTGCTTAGACTAGATGACCTTTAAAGGTCCCTTCCCACACAAAGAATTCTATGATTCTATGATAAGAGAACCACAGCTGGGGGGCTTCTACTACTTTGCTTAGTTAAAAAGAAACTAAGTTTCTGGAGTTTCAAAAGGATTACATGAAGTTAAAAGGGAAGTTGAAAGGAAAAATAACTCAGAAGCATTCAATTTAAAAGGCAACATATCTTAAGCTAATATAAAAATCACTCAGAGGATGAGATATTTGCTATAACAACACTGTTCTGTTTAAAAAGAAAGGGCTTTTTTGGTGGGAATTTATGCAACAGTATATTTTATTTTTGCAATAGCTCTGGATGGCTTCTTTTTGCTAAACATTGAGAACAAGATGGTGAGAGAAAGTGCTGTTTCTGGAATTTATAATCTAAATAGCTGTGTGAATGAGGAAATGAAAAGACTGTTATCTTTCTTTAGGAGGTGGGACAAATTGAACGACTGACTAGCTCACAATTAATAGACAGTCTGTGGCAGAGCTTTAGCTCAGATTGTTTTTCCTCTCCAAGTATCAAGCGAGTGAGTTTGCAAGGAGACTTCAGGCAAACATGGCTGGTCTGTGTGTGGGAACAACTTAGTGTGGAAAAGGAGAATTCATTAGCCATAATAAAACATTGGATAGAAAATAAGTCTAGATTTTCTTTTCAGAGTGTCCTGGTTCTATCCAGGACAGGGTTAACTGTATGGCCAGGATGGTGGGGCTATTTGAGATCACCCCATGCCGTGCACAGGGGGCACTCAGGAGGGGTCATGCTCTTTCTGCTTTGCTGGGGTGAGCAGTTGGGCAGTGCTGGGTTCCGTATGGTGAGCAACTGTGTGAGAATCATTCACCTTTCTTGTACACCTTATTGTTAAAATTGTTGTTACTGTTCATTATTTCTTATTTCATTGCTGTTCCTAGTAACTTGTTCTTAAATGAACCTGTGATCTTTAGCTTTTTGTGCCTCCAGTTCTCCTCTCTGACTCCCTGCAGGGTGGGTTTGGGGGGATGTGAGTGAGTGAGTGGTGGTGTCGTCTGAGGTGTTTCAGTGGAAACACTAAATTGGGGAATATCATTCTTAAACCATGACACAGGGCAACCCCAGTATGAACCCTTGATGAAAAGCACAGCTTAAGCACGGTGTGCATTCACAGAGGAACATTCAGAGCTGGTTTAGGGTGGTCCCAGATGGGAAGAAATATTGAATATATGTGCTTTTGAGTGCAGAAAGTAAAAAAGCAATGATAAATGAGAATATATTTATTGGGATGAAAGGGCTTAAATGAAGATGCCTAATTGTAGTGTTTTGACTCTCCAGTGCCAATAGGGAAAGAAAGAAAGAGAGAAAGAAAGAGAGAAAGAAAGAAGGAAAGAGAGGGAGAGAGAGAGAGAAAGGGAGAAAGAGAGAGAGAAAGAGAGAGAGAGAGAGAGAGAGAGAAAGAAAGAAAGAAAGAAAGAAAGAAAGAAAGAAAGAAAGAAAGAAAGAAAGA
>JAWWEE010000040.1:61023260-61074215 GCA_035221455.1 Xenops minutus | reverse complement strand
CCTTTCCTTTCCTTTCCTTTCCTTTCCTTTCCTTTCCTTTCCTTTCCTTTCCTTTCCTTTCCTTTCCTTTCCTTCTTCTACATTATTCACATCAGATGAGATAAATACACTTTAGCCTATGCAACTGAAATTAGTCTATGAAACTGAAAATGTAGTAATCTCTTTAAACGTGCAATGCAATACTGTCCAAAGCAAGGAATTAAATACTGAAGCACTGTGATAACATTTCAGAGGACAAGAGTCACCTATTTATCTGTATAACATCCAGTCTGGCCAGTTCTAGTGTTTCTGTCTCACTTTTCCTAGGCAGCTGAACAAATTTGCATCAGTGAAGAGGAAACTGCAAACTTTTAATGAAAAGAGGTTTGTTTTGGTTTATGGGAGAAGGCTCACTAACAGCAAAGATGCCTAAAGTGCAGAACTGGGCTTGACATATGTGACTTTATTATATATGTTTGTACATTTGAAAATACTGCTTGATCACGTTTAATTGGTGCTATGTTACTGTGCAGCCTTCAACACTAAAAACCTGTGTGCGTGTGCATACATATATTACAGGAAGACAAGCCTGCACATGACTGACAATATTAATCTGCTTAGGAAAGGTGCAAGTCTGGCACACAGGTTGAATTTCTACAAGTTAGATCTATCACCAGATTATATGAACTCACAGATAGAAAAAATGATACTCTAACTGTTGACAGTCCCAGTGCACTGAGTGTATACTGGGCTCACAGAGATGTCTTTTGGATTAACCATGGTCCCTTGAAGTGAGATTCTCATTAGGTTTATAACCTATTTACAAAAGGATGACATTGTTTTTGCAATTCTTGGAGAAACTCAGAGCAATTGAACACTGGCCAGAAAATACATAGACAAAGAAGAAGTAGGATGAGTGAGAGAAGGTTTGTTCCTGGAGGTTTTTCAAAATAAAACATCCTTTTAAGTTTACTTCAAAAAACTTACTACCTGGCAGAACTTTGTGGGGAGGTTGAATTTTCAGCACATTTATTTGGTTATTTTCTTCTTTGCTGCATGAAACATAGCTAAATTCTGTGGCTGATTCCAAAACAAACGTTTTCTCTCTATATATATATGGTATGATAAAATATAGAAATGCAGATATACACATGTTTACAAATAGTAACACAGTACTTAAATACAGTAACATGAATTTAATTTGTACCAGCTGGACAATCAGATGGTAAAACATAATGCTCCCTATCCTCCCCTTAAGCATCTTGTGTTCATGATCTGGTCACATTAATTACATTTTTATATGATACCTTTATCAAGCAATCTAAGCCAAATCTTTGTTTTACTGTGTAGTTATGCATCTGTTCATGAGATTTTCTCCATTTGTTTGTTTCTTTTGAAAAGGATGTTATGTTAACACTTAAAAGTGGTGGTGGACAGTGAAATGGGGATGATTCACGTGAAATATTGCCAAAAATGGCATGCCTTAAAATTCTAGGTTTTTCCCCTAATTTTATTCTATTTCTTAGTGGATCAAAATTGCTATCACTTTTCCAAACAGTTTACTGCCCAGTCTTCTTTGTCAGAGAAGAATTTGATTTTAAAATCTTCCCTCTGCAAATAATATGATTATTCAAGGTGTTATTAACAGTTTCTTGAGTCCCTTTGGGCAAAAAAAAAAGCTGGAAAAAGTGATATTTTTTTCTGTAGCAAAATTGTTGGCACACAACTAATGTCTAAGCAAAGCATGTTGTGAAGTTGTGCATCTTGTCATAATAAATCATCCCCTGCATAGCTCTAGCTTTGTGTTTGGCTGGACTGAGGTCAAAGCACATGGCTAAGTGGAGGGGGCATGTTGAGCAGTAAAAATAGCTACAAAACACATCAACAGGGTTGAGGTGGTCTTGGAGGGGAAACCTCACTCCGGGGAGCTGAGAACGTTTCCTTCTTGGGAGATCTTGTCATTGCTTCCACCCCTCCCTGGGCCAGCAGACACCTGTGACAGTTGTGTGTGTGTGTGTTGTGCTTGTAACATAGAGAAGTACAGATCTCTGAAGTGGAGGGTTCTTGAGAAAAAAGCCCTTCTTTTTCTAAAGTGAGTTATTATGGTCATATACTTAGATTTGTGTTGCTCTGTGTGAAAGAATTGATAGGACAGAATTTAAGACATATCTTGGGCTGGAGTCCCTTGTCAGAGGCACAGAGTCAAATAGGCTGCCACCCATTTTTGCCCTACCATGTGTCCCACTATGGAGCCCTCTCAATCCCACTGGGTTTTTTTTGGAACCAAAACTTTCCATGGGTCCTCAGGGCTCACCTTGCCTCGCTTTATCAGGTTAGACTGAGCCAGTGAGCCCAGGCAGGGCCACTGAAGGCAGCAGTAGACTCTAAGGTCCCCATCTACCTGGAAGACATGAAAAAGTCAGGCTACATGACCTACTGCCTGTACCAATTCTTATTTAGGTACATCCAGCAGTGAGTCAGGGGGTGAGGACAGCCCTGTGTGCAGGCAATCTGTGCAGCAGGTGCTGCATTCTGTGCAGGGGGCTGATGACCATGAGGTGTATGTGGTCAGCTTGCCCACCTGCCTGCCCAGGATGATGGCCATAGAGAGGCTTCACAGCTGCTCCCTGTGCTTGTGGCTCACCACCAACCCACCCTTGGCTGGCAGGAGGGAGCCCACAGGGAATGAAAGCTCCCAGAGGGAATAGCAGATGCAGGGCCCTCCAATGCCCCATTCCAGCTGGCTCCTGCTCCCAGTGATTCTTGGGAGCCAATCCTAATGAGGGTGGGTGAGCGCATGGCTGGCTCTGATGCTCCTCCAGACCTACACTACAGCAGGGTACTCCTAAATAAACTGTTTAATAAACTATATGACACCTATATTCAATAGTAACATGATTAAGAACAGAGAAAATATGTTTATTCATACCTTGAATTATACATGTCAAAAATCAAAAAGTAGCCATGATGCTCTTTTTCAGTATTTAGGTCATGTTGTTCTTTTGTAGACCTGAACCAGAATGTCAAGGAAAACCACATTACCATAAAAACAGGGTGGAAAAAAGTGTCAGGAAATACGCTTTATATTTGGCTGAGTCTGAAACCTAGAACACATCCATATGACATCTAATCTGCATTGAACAATTAGATTTACAGTATGATTCAGATACCACATGAGATTTCACTACTAATAGAACACCGTCAACCAAGAAATCAGAAAATGGCTTTTGTTTTGTATGTCTCCCAGTAATAATAACATTAAGCACTCTGTTTGTTAAGTGTAATTAGTACAGAGTGGAGTTTTATACAATAGTAAATGGTAATATAATTACAGATGCAAGCTGCTTCCTAACACATAATTAAGTCAAATTTCCTATGCAGTAGAGTTTGTATTATGGTTGATACATATTCATAAGCAGACACACTTGATGTTATCTCTTAGCTAAAGAGTAACTATGCACATCTTTCACAATTACTTTTATTTGCCATGAAGCCAAATTGGATATTTGTAGTCTTTTATTCCTAGCTATATATAACTGTAGCCCTTTTAATTCTATGATTGAAAATAGACATATTTCCATTTTTAAGTGATTCAAGGAATTATACATAGCCAAGCTTAAAAAAATCTGTTTTATGAATAACATTACAATCAGAGATACATTAAAAGAGAGACTGGTTAAACACTTGGAAGATCCATTGCATACCAAACTCAACAGATAAACTGTGTTAGAGTCAGGGAGTCCGTGGAGCTGCAGGTTGAGCCCTGAGGACTCATGGAAGGTTTTGGTTCCAAAAAACCAGTGAGGTTGAGGGGGCTCCATAGTGGGACACATGATAGGGCAAAAACTGATGGCAGCCTATTTGACTGCGCCTCTGACAAGGCACACAAGCCAAAGGTGCATCTTAAATTCTGTCCTATCAATTCTTTCACACAGAGCAGCACAAACCTTAGTATATGACCATAATAACTCACTCTAGAAAAAGAAGGACTGTTTTTTCAAGAACCCTCCACTTCAAAGGTCTGTACTTCCCTCATGTTACAAGCACAACACAACACAGAAACACACACACACACACACACACACACACACACACACACACACACGACTGCTTGCATTCTGATCGCTCTGGTACAGTGACTCCCCCAGGCAGTGTAGGGGCACTCCTGTGCACACACTTTGTCCTTGCTTTCTCCCTAATACTGAGCAGAAGCTTGGAGTGCCTGCTATTCTAACTGCATTATTCTTTGAGGAAATTGAAAATAACATCAAGATTATGCTGAGACTTCGTGTATCTCAGATTTTTTTGTAGAACTGTTTCACCTACTTCCTCTTCTCAGATGAATTGCTTGTGTTCAGGGTAGAACCTAGGAGTTAAATTACAATTGCAATAATGTCTTATGATTTATTTAATTTAAGGACCAATCTGTTCCTTCAAAGAGCTTTTCTTAAAACGAAAAATGATTTTAGCTCAATTTTAAAAATTACGCTCTGGCACAGGACCTTCAACATTTCTTTCAGAATAAGAACTTCATCTTTGTCTCTTTTGAGAAAGACAATATAGCCAAAATGTAAACAAATAAGAGCATTCTGAAAGCAGATTCAATGCTAAGAATAAAAGAGATCAAAAAGAAAATGACACAAGCCTTGATGTACATAATGCAAAAAACCCAGTGCTTTAAGGAAATGCCACAAACATTCAATAGTATGATGTTGCATAGGTATACATGTTATAGTGAGAGAAATTATTATGTGAAAGGGCTGCATAGTCTTTTTTATCTCTGGATATTAAAACATTTCAGAAAGGAAAAAAACATACACGGTTTTTTCTGAAAGAAGTGTGTGGCACCATGTGCCAATCTGTGACTCCACAGAGTCTCTACACAATATCTCCATATGGATTTCCTTGGAGAATAAGTTGTAGTAGAAGAGCATGGATGAGATGACAGGAAGAGCAAGTTCTGTCTAATTGGTACAAGTTTTTGCATGCAGAGATAAACATATTAAAAACAAATGATTTCATAAAAAAGTGTAAATTTTGGTACTACCAAAGAATACCAGAGTTCAATATTTTCATGTTCATACAAATGGTATTTTGGCTAAAAAGAGACTAGCAAAACAGATAATTAATTCAAACTGATTTCAAAATCTGGTCTTCATGGCACAACAAGATACCATGGAAGAACAGTCAATTCACCATAAACCTATTCAGTCAACTCTTGTGCCAAGTCTGTGTAAAACTTTGGCTGACACAGCTAAGGAGTTCATCTGAGGACTGATCCCAGATGCATTTCTTTTAGCTAAAGAGAAATATGAATCCCAGTGACAAGTGGATATGCTGGGCACTATATGGAAAAATAAGTTAGGTACAGTCTGATTTTGAGAAAAACAAGTACTCCTAAAAGCATGTTCTTCAGCGTTTTTTGGGAGATACTGAACTATGCTCAGCAGTCATAGGATCAGCTGGAGACAGACACCAAAATCCATGACGGCAGCAAGCGAGCTTTCTGTGCAGCTTGTCCATTGACTTCCTTGGGACTAGACACAAAAGCCCACAGACAACACTGTTGTGCTGCCTGTTTCCCTTGCCTCCTTCAAATGGATCCAACGTTGCAGCCTTCACATGAAACAGGTCTTGAAGTTTTCCAACGGCAAGATGGGCAAATGGAGAGAATAGGGAAGAAATCAAAGTTGAGGGTGATTAAGGAATGTTTGAAGGATTATTTAAAGAAGCTGTTTTTATCTGGAGTTGACCAATATTTCTGAAAAAGGCAGAGGCAGTTGAATGATGGGCTCAAGCACTTACAGGCACAAGTAGCTACAGGCACAGATAGGTGCCCACAATATTACATGAAACAAAAAAAAGCAAAATATTTACTTGTCATAAATCAGAATCAACAGGCAAGCCAAACAGTATCAGTCCAAATACCACTAGGAATGAGCTAGAAGCTAAAGCAGGCTATCCACTTCAAATACGAATAGAAATGTTATGTCTTGCCTTTACCTTCGGGCAGAAGAGAAAGCGTAAATACAAACTCTTGATAACCTGTGACAGTCTGACCCTATCAAAGCCAAGTAACACACAGAGCAATTGTACTGCAGGCAGAGCATTTAGGGCTGTTGAAACGTGTGTTCAAACCACAGGCCATTACATGCCGAAGGTTTCTTCTGATTGTGGGTCAGAAAGCTGGTTTTGTTAGGCTATAACTTCTGCATCTTAACAGCAGTATTTTACGACAGTTTATGCCACACTTTAAATTTTATTATCAGAATTTGCAGAGGAATCAGAAGGGAGAGATTTGTATTTTTAGTGCTATAATGTCCATTCTGCTGTTTAAATTGCTATTTTATTTTGAAAGCACTATCTGAACGATGTGATCTACAGAAGCTTATGAATTATGGTTAGGGAAAAAAAATATGGCAGTTTTAAACTGAAAGAGGGTAGATTTAAATCAGATAAAAGGGAGAAATTCTTTACTAGGAGAGTGGTGAAATACTGGAAGAGGTTGAGCTGAAGAGTTATTGGATGCCCCATACCTGGAAGTGTTCAAGGTCAGGTTGGATGTGGCTTCGAGCAACCTGGACTAATGGAAGATGTGTCTGCCCATGCCAGGGGGTTGGACTAGATAATCTTCAAAATTCCTCCCCCCTTCCAAATTCACTTCTCAACCATTCTATCATCTATGAGTGTATGATTCTAAAACAATTTCTTGCAGGGAAAGATGTGTGGGTTTGGAGGAAAACCCATCAGATGGCAGTAAACTGGCAAGCATTTCCAGTTCTGTTCTTCACTTTTTGGCAAAGAAAATATGGATACCTCCAATGTGTCAACTCCGTTTTGTAAGTTTGCATGCAATATCTTTTCTAAACATTTTAAATAATAAAACCATAGTAGTTTAGTGACATATTTGAACCCAGTCCTCACCTTCCTGTCCTTAGTTACTGCTTTGCCTCAGGATGTCAAATATTTTGTTGCTAGCAAATCACTATGCAATCAAAATTACCCAAATAAAAATATTCCTGTGAAAATAAAACCTGCCTGTTAGAAGAGGCATTTTCTTTTTACAATTTACTTTTTCAGTACTTGGCCTTTTAGTAATTGCCTGTCTGTCCTAGACTGCTTCCCATGAATTGGTCCTGGGATATGAGACATCACCACCACTGAGTTTCTCATCAGAGCTAACAAATACAGGAACTATGCAAGCACTGTTGGACACTTAATCTTTCCCTGCAAGAAATTTATCAGGATGAGAGCATGCTGAAAAATAAGAGAGAATGTGTCTTCCAAGTGTTATACCAGTCATCAAGATGATTATTCCTCACTGTACATTCGTGGTGACTTTGTGTTCATTTGCTGCAAGATCCATCTAAAATACCTAAGTCTACCTTTCTCACATTTAAAAGAAAAGAACAAACATTTTATTGAAAAATTAAGATCATTCACAGAATCATAAGCTTTTTGTCTTATAATTTGCACTGTAAAAAACTTCCAGTTAATAGAGTTCTCCAACTAGTCCTAGAATTCTTTAAAAGAAAAAACCCAACCATGTTCTTTTAATCAATGTCTTTAGAGCATTTAAAGTCACTACTAAGTTTCCATTGTGTAATTTTCAATTTTCAGTGCTTAAAAATTATCACTTTATGGGTTGGTTGTGGTGCAAAAACACTTTCCATTTTCTCTAGGAAATAGCACAAGAACTTTATAGTCTAAAGAGCACTTCAAATAACGCTCTTTAAATGCATCTATAAACTTTTTTAAGAACCTGATGCTAAATTCACTGTCAAATTTATGTGGGAATAAAAGAGAATTTAAGAACGCTAAATATAAGCAATAGTGTATAACTACTTCAAATGAAGCAAGAATATTGTATATGTGTTTTTTCTCTTGCTGTCAGTCCAGAGTTCAGTTTTGCCTTGTGTTTGCCTTGTGTGTTTGCCTATTTTGTGTGATTACAATAGCTGCTCAAGGGTCATAAAATAATTTGATAGGCAAAAAACCTCATGCACCTCACATAGGTTTCTGATGCATGATATCAACAAGAACATTTCCAGCAGATGGGAGATGATCCTTTCCCTCTGCTGGTAAAACCACATCTGCGGAGCAGAGTTCAGTGCTGGACTCAATACAAGAGGGTGGTGGGCATAGTGGGACAAGTCTTGCCAAAGGCCAAGGAGGTGATTTAGGGACTGGAGCATCTGTCATACAAGGAGAGGCTGTTCATCCTGGATAAGTATCAGGGGTATCTTATCCATGTGTATAAATACCTCTCTGCTGGGGAGTAAAAGAGACAGAATCAGACTCTTCTCAGTGTTGCCCAGGGAAGTGGGCAAAACTTTAAATACAGAAACATAAAACTCCATTTAAACATAAGAAAAAACATTTTTATTATGAGGCTGGTCAAATACTGGAGCAGATTTTCCCAAGGGATTGCAGAGTCCTTGTTCTCGGAGTTATTCAACATCTGACTTTACAGGGCCTTGAACATGGTGGTTTTGAGCAGTGGGGTTGGGCTAGATGACCTCCAAAGAACCCCGGCAACCCCAACAATTCTGCCCCAATACATTAAACTCAGACATGACTTGAATGTCAGTCCATTAAAAGTAAGATATCTCCCTTTCGAAGGGTAAACATTCACTGTTATGTTGAATTCAGGAAAATCAACAGATGGGAAGTGGGAACTGCATTACCCATCAAAACTGTAGATCAGAACATATTCACAATTTGAATTACATTTGTACAGGTTACTGTACAATTTCCCCCTATATAAACATAAACTAAATGCAGATAGAAGACAACAGGGAATTTCAAAAGGGAATTAAATACAAGTGCATTTATCTCAGACTACAGATTCTAGGATTTTTTGTCTGTTTAAAATATAGTAAATGTCCCTGAATCACAGTGAGAAGGAAGGAGAATAGAAGGTTATGAAAACCCCCAGATCCCCAAACAAAAAACAAGCCACCCCAAATTCTGAAATTACTCTGGATGTGTTCAGCTGCCCCATGGAAAGGAATGCTTCAATTGAATTTTCCATTTATTTGTTAAATTCCTAGATGTGACAAAAAATACTTTTTAAACTAAGATTATTGCCTTCACCTCCTCAAGGGAAAATAGGAAGTGATGTACTGCCCAGGGACATGGCTGCTCCAGCTGATTTGGCACAAATCTACTGTGCAGTAGTGTGGTAGTGCTGACTATAACCCACAGTTGCTAAAGCTTGCTATTATTTCCTGGAACCCTTCTGCTCAGCAACTGATTTTTACAGCTATAAAGAGCCCTCCATTCTGACCCCTCAGAGACTGTTCTCAAGCTTCTCTGCCATACCCAAAGTCACCAGCATGCGAATCACCCCCTATCATCCTGTGATCCACTATGGCCATGTCTAACATGGCAGGAGAGTGTTGAGGGTCATTAGTAACCTCCACATTTTACATTTGCAATTAGTTAAAGAGAATCTGTTTTAGAGTTGGTACAACTAGCATGGGCTCAAATATCACACTGATGTGGAGCTGACTAACAGAAGACAACAGTGAGGGAGAGGGTTTTCACTAACATACGAACATTTCAGTGGTTCACACCTGTTTCCCAGAACAGGGCTGTCTGTCAGGTGCTCAGAGACTTGAGGATGACCATTACCATGCTGTAGAAGAAGCAAATATAAAAGTAAGGCCATAATTATGTATATAAATGGTAGTGCACTGCTCCATGGAAACTGACAGTAGGTTTCCAAGGCAGCCAAATCAAGAAAAGAACAAGGCTATAAAAGAGTGAAGCACAAAGAACACCAACTAACAGCTTGATGTGTTAAGAGGTAAATTTTGGAAAGTGCTCAAGCCCCACTGGAAGTTAATGGCAGTTGTGCTCTTAAATCACTGAGGGCTTTCCAAAGGGCCCAGCCAGAAAGATTGTTGCTTGATGTGCATGACTGATTATTCATTGTCCAGCACAGCTGTCCTGCAGCCGCACTTTCATTCTACTCTGTGCTCTGCTCTGGGGCTGCTCCCCTCTCTTCCCTCTCTCACAGGTGCTATGCTTCAGGAGGATGGTGTTCCTCCTCCTTCTCTTCCTCTCCCCAGCCTCCATATAGCCCCAACAGCCATAATTGTACGGCCCTTCTAACAACCAGAAGTGTGATGCCAAAGTAGTGCCTGCTCTCAGACATAATGAGCAAAGGTTTAGGTGAGGTATGATCCATTCCCATCCCTCATAAAAAGACAGATATTTCTGCATAGCAGCCTGAGTGGGGAAGAAAGAGCCATGTACTGTGAAAACCATAATGGATGTGATCCCTAATAAGGGCTCTGAGGAAATGAAAAAGCAGAACTCTTTTTCCCTAAAATAAACAATTCAAGAGTGGCTTCTTGTTATTTTGGAAGCTGGTCCTACCAAGCTGAACTGACTTTGAGCACAGCATTGCTTTCCAAGCTTTCATCCTTTCCATTTACATTAGAAGAAAACAAAACAGTCCAGTAGAATTTGTCTCAGTTTGCCAGGGTACCTGACACCTCAGCAGAAGCTGCAAGCAGCCTACAAGCTCTGCTATTTCTTATGAATTGGAAAATGCCAAAGCAATAAGAAGTCTTCTTGGAAAAAGTACAAATGAGGATGTAGATTTAATATGAAGTTAAATCATCTTTGTAATGAAAACTGCACTAAGTGAGATCAATAAGATTATTAACCTCTAAACCCAGCAAACAATCCCTCAAATACAACAGATTTGTCATGCATTTTATCTGGAAGGCTGCAACCTGTTGAATAGGAACAGTCTTCAAGCTACTTTTCAAGACTTTGGCAGTGAATTGCAAACAATAAAGCCAAGCCATTATATAATCAGTTTTAGGAAATCCTTTTTACCCCCTTTCTAGGTTTGAAAATTTCCAGGTAGTGAAAGCTCCTCAGAGATCAAAATGTAATAACTATTTTATGGCAGCTGCTAAAGAAAAGCGCAGACTCAATATATTAACTGAAAGTATTTTGAGCATGGATAGAAAAATTTCCCCTTCCACTTCAAACAGAACTAGTTTGGTTTTCAGTACACTTGCCACTCTAGATGTAGTCTGAAAATAATGAATTTTTAAACTAAATGCTCTCAGTAACTATTACAGAAATAAACATGTCAAGTGTTCCTTTGATTTAGAGTATAACTAAGATTTAAAACTAGTGATTTATGTAGTTGATTTATAGCGAAGTCTTCTAGTTATGAAGAGACATTTTTTCTTTACCGAGGAAGATAAATATGAATTTGTGTTCTGCGCTTCAGATGAAAATTGATCTCTCTTTTCACAAAGTTCACGTGAATCCTCCTCCAGGACACTGACCCAGTGAAGTCCCCAGGAGACAGTCATTAGCTACAGAGGCATCACAAGGATCATCTTTTTGTTCTCAGATACAAAGATTTAAGCATTTAATCACAAGTAATGCAGAAAGTAGTTAAAATCAGTAGGCTTGACTGGAGCACTGGGAGTCAGTGAGATATGGTGGCTTCTCTTGTTGCTTCCAGTAGTGAGATTTGTTGCCTCAAGCTTTTGGTTCAAATGGATTCAACTTATTTTCACAGCAATATTTTCTGAAGCTCTCCTGGGGGAAGTGCTATGCAGCATACATTCATTTCACTGTTTCTGTGAGATTTCAGAGGTAAGTTTTTAGCAAAAAATAAAAGTCAACAGATACCATTCGAATTTTTTTTTATATTAAAAATAATAAAGAAACAACCAGCTTCCTAATAACCTGTAATTAAACCTCAGCTCTTGTACCCAGGATGCTTGTGGCAATGGCTTGTCCACAGCCTGTGGACTCAGTCTGATCTAACAAGCAGGTCCATGGCACCACTGTGAGAAAATCCAACCTTGAAGACTCCTTAGATGACACAGGATCAATGAAATAAATACCACTTGTGTCATAAACTTGGATCATTCTGATCTTTCACAAGGCAGAAACTTTGAGAAGTTATTCGGCCTCAGCAGCTTTTGTTCCATGGGTGACAGATCTTGCTGGGAGAGGAGGAGGAAGAAGGGGCAGAGACATGGGGCAAGGCATGCTCCCTGTGGAGCAGTACTGCAGCTCCCTGGCACATGACAAGTGCTACTGACCCCAGGCAGTGGGCAGCAAAGTCCGTATTACTGGAAGCCAACAAGATATTCTTGTCCCAAATTATAGATCTGCAACATTGGACTCCTGTGTCTGTCTGAGTAAAAAGTATTACCAAGCTGAGTGCAGGAAAGCATCCAGCCAGCACTGGACAGGGGAAATGGCCCTGGGACCACAAGGATAACTTTTCTCCAAAGATGTTGAATGAGGTCAGTCAGTTTGCATGACGATTGACCACTGGGCTCCAAATAAGGAAAACCTGGAGCATCAGAAAGGCCAGGCTCTGGCTCACCATCCCGGGGGGCCAGTCAAGTGAGGCAAAGGAGATGGAGTCATAGGGAAGTGGGCCAAGGGAACCCCATAAAATATAGGCTCCTTTAGCACTACTGAGCTACTTTGGAACAGGTTGCACTTTTCATATCCAAATGTTTCTTGTGGGACTTGAGTAATCACATCCTAAAGGTTTTATCACATGGATAATCCTCAGTCTGGCTTTCTATGAAGGTCATTACTCCATGTTTTGACATTTTACCCCTGAAGTCTGATAAACTGCAGTGACCCAGTAGAACTTACTTATAAATCAATCTACTTGTTATATATAAAGTTATAACCCTCAACAGGCTCTTAGTTCACTTTTTATTTTAAATTCCTTGCCCATCTTTAGACATTATCTTAGAGCTGAGATGAATTTGGCTGGCAAAGAAAATGGTGTCTAAATTTTTAATATGTTTATTTTGACCTTTTTCTTCAAGAACAGATAAGGCACTTACAGTTCTCTCTTCTGTCATACATTATCGTATTTTCAGAGGATTAGTTTTGAGAAGTCAAGTCAGTTGTGATATTTGATGTCACTCCAGCACTTTTCTCCTGGATTTCTCTCTCTGTAGTGTTTAAAGCAGAATGAAATGAAGTTGTGGAAAATGTTTTAGTTTGCATTTTCTTTTAAATTATTCAATATGAGGTGAGGAAATTAAACACACCATAAATGCAGATTGAACTAAGTATGTACAAGCATCATACAGAAAACAAAAATTGGGAAATTAAAACCTCTGAGCCCTTATAAAAGTTAGAGTTGCAAAGCAAAAAAAATTCTGATTTCCAGTGTCTCATTTATTTCATCTCCCTGGCACCATTAGATTTGTATTTTCTATAGAAAATGTGGTTTTTAATGTGTTTGGGTTTTTTCCCCTATTAAATTTGAGAAGACATAAACAGGGAGGTTTTTGTAGTTTTGTTGAGAACATAATTCTACTTATTTTTTCTTCTCAAACTCTTTCAACTATTTCTCATCTGATTTTTCTCAGAAGGTGCTATCTCGAGTGTGCTGTACATATGGAGGGACATGGAAGAGTACAAGTCACAGAGTTAACAAGGTGAAACCCCCACGTGCTGCATTAGAGCTCGTGACTGACAGAGCAACCTGGCCAGGTGATCCCCCTTATGGCAGGGCACAGCTAATCTGACCTCTGAAGGGATCCATCATTTAAGGCCTTTTATGTTACCGTATGAACAACAAAAACTGAAGGCTCAGCATGGATTGAACTCAGAATATTCTCTGTGTTTATGTGTGTGTGACAGATCACTCAAACCTTTGAGGGCTTCCTGAGAGTAACACAGCTTCCCCTATGGAACTACAGCATAGACTGCATGGCTGACAGCTACTGTGGCCCAGAATACCCTCAGCACAATTAAATGTGCCTACTAATCTTGGCAGTTTCCACTATTATTACAGAATATTTTGTTTCATGTTTGTCACCTATGGCACCAAGTCAAAGTCTGAGATGACTGGTTGAAACACTGCAGGAGAGGCAGCCAACAGTAACTGTGTTTGCCCCTCCTCATCCATCATATCCCACTTTTACCCTATCTTGTACAGCTCTATCCTTGCCTTCCCAGCCCTCTTTTTCACTCCTGCTTGTGTGTAGGAAGGAAAGAAATATTTTTCCTGGGTATAAGAAATGCTGACCAAAGTAGGTAAGATGACTGGTAAACCATAAAATAAGTTTATTGTACTTAGCAAAATGACCATCCTCCACTCATATTCCTGTTTCTATTCCTGCAACATATTACCCTGAACACAGACAAAGAGAATTTCAGAATATTTTTCTTCTGAAGCTCATGGGACAATTCAGTCTGCATTTTTATGGCCTGACTCAGCATATAGCTCAGCAAAGTAAGGATGAAAACCTGTGGTGTTAAATTCATGCAACAAGATTAATTAGATCAAAAAGAGAGTGCAGACTGTTATTCCAGTGGCCTAGAGATAACTGCTGGTTTTTAGAAAACTGCCTGCTGTGGTCAATGCTACTGCATGTAGCAGCAGAAATTTGGTCTGCCCAAGTAATGACCTGGCACATTTTAGTTCACTCACCTGTTTCAAATCTGCATTTGTGCCACTTACCGAACCCTAAATCACTTGCTACTGCTCCCATCACAGTCTGAGGAGGTAAATACAGACCACAAATTAGACAGGAAGGGGCATAAATAACATTGGCCCAAGGGCAGCTACACAGAGCAATAGCCATGAAAATGGTGAAAGTGATCTTCTTTTTATGTGTAATGATGATAAAAAAAAATAAATCCTACCTTCCACAAACACTTGTTGTCCAAATAGAAAAGATTTTTTTAAAAATTACTTTTTCTTTTTGGTTCATTCCCTCAGGGTTCAGCTGCATCATTGCTAAGACTGCTATCTGCTGTGCTAATGAGAATTTCTATTAGCCTTGAAAAGCTGAGCTCAGCAGTGCAGTGTGTCTGTCACTTGCATTGTGTTTGCTCAAATTCCCGCTGCCTGGAAGTTACACCTGCCTGATCTCACTAATTCAACACAGCAGCCACCCAATTTGGGTTACACATTTTAATGCAATCAGCCTAAAGCAGCTTTGCATCTCCAGTGCAGGGTTTGCCTCATTACTTGTTAATTGACTCTTATTTGCTGAAATGTATGACCCAACAGTTATAGCAAATCTTAAACCTCAGTAAACACAGACTTGAGTAATGAATACAGAGTAAACTAAATTGCTTTTTTGTGTTTAATCACCATCAGTAAGTTTTTGGTCCTGTGATGTGCAGGCATCTTCCCTCTTGATTTTAACTCCCAATTAATTACTTGTGAGGTACTTCACCCTTTCACTTAAACTTGCTAGTTATGAAAGCTCTTACGTGCCTCTTTGTCCCCCCTGCAGAGTATCTAGAAATCCCTTTGAACTTGAACATATTGTTGCAGGAAGCAAGACAAAAAACAGTCATATTTCTCCTCTCAGAAGAGAGAAGAAAATCTTAGAGGACACTCAGTTATCTTGTGCAAATTGTTTCTCTGGATGTCAATTAATCTTTTCAAGAACCTGCTCCGCCCAAAGTTAGAACTGTAAAAACAGAGGGGTTGAGTTTAGTTATATTCCTGCAGCTTAGTAAATTGTAGGATTTTCATTTTCTCTTGTCCTGGTAGTTTTGAAAACAGGAAAATCTTTTGTATAAGATAGTCAATAGAAGAATAATCTATACTTTTCTGCTGTGATTTCAAACATTTGGAATGACAGACCACCCTAGCCAGCTTTAAATATGTTGTGTTTTTCTTGGTGCTACTCCTTCTCCTCCTCCTCCTCCCTCTTTGTCTTTCATGCATAATTGGATAAGGAAAAATTCACTGAATTAACATTTCATAGGCTGGGGTAAACCCTGGCTCTGTGTTTTAGGAGAGATTTGTAAAGAAGATAGATTTTAAAAGCCTCTCACTATAAATAGATAATATTTTTAGTTTTAGAGCATACACCAGGGGGACTAATTTCATTTTGTGCTACTGTATTTTCAGCAGAATCTTAGTGGTGCACCAGGTGCTGATATTCAATCTACAAAACATACACTCAGCCGGTGAAAGCTGTTTCAAGCTGATAAATATTTACCACCTCCTACTTAAAAATTAAGTAAGACAACTCATATTGTTTTCAACTTTAACTTCAAGGACCTGATTTGGTTAAGAACACTCCCTGTGTGTACTTTTCAAGAGTTAGTGAAGTGTTACATGTAAAAAATCCAAACAGAATCATAGGATAAAGTAATTGGAAAAAAATGAGTATCTGTTGAAGAATTATACCAAAATAGCCCCAGCCAGACTAGTCTGGCAGCTATTTGTGGTGATAAGGAGAGTGAAAAGGGTTCCCTCTGTCACGGGAAACCTCAGCCACGATGCAGCTCTTTGTCAGTGAAGGTCCTCATGAGGGATCCTGCAGGACCCCATGACCAAGTGGCTACTCTTTCTCAGGCAGCACATCTAATCAGTTCTAGAAGAATTAGGCCAAGGAGTGTGATTAAGTAGCTGCAGCACATACACGTGAATTTGGGGCAAAAAGACACTTTTCATCTTACCCAGAGTAAAAGGTAGATCCAGGTAGCTGTTGCAACAATAACCCTATTGTTGCTCTTTCTGCAGTGGTTCCACTGATTGCATTTTGAGAAAGGAGCAACATATAATCTTTGTAACTAAGACACCACAATGTTGAAGGTATATGGTTGTGGAAAGGACACTTCTAGGACTTACATACTCCTGTCTTCAGTATAGGTATGGATAAAAAGGATACTGTATTCACATCTTTTTGAAAGTCTTTGGGAGCCACACCCACTGATGGACACATAAAATATGTGCTGGGAAAAGTAGACTACACCAATTCAGATCTTTTATTGAGGAAGTAATAAATTAATGAAGTCCAAAGTGAAATTATTTAGTTTCTTCATTTGTTCTTTTCATTCCAGGTTTTCCAAAGGATAAAGTGAGTGCCACAAGGATCAAGAAATATTTTCCATCTCAGTAGACCCAAGCAACAACTGCTAAGCAACAGCACAAGCTAAATCACAAAAGGATAAAAAACATTAGATGAAAAAAAATGTACTGCCAGGGAAATGCTCTCCAAATAAGATAATCTAGCATAAACAACCCATGCTGAATGACATGACTCCTTCTTACAGGGCCATATACTTAGGTTTTATATGCCCAGGTTTCAGATCATGTACATTGTTCAGCATGAAAGTTTATTGAAAACAAATCTTGTTTAAGCCAAAGAAATGTTCTGATACTTCTTTGTGAAAGGGTTATAAAAATTGTGCCTATCTTGTACCCTAGGGCCAGTTTCAAACTTCATCCCCAGCTTTTGTTGCAGAAAATATCCTTCCTGCTTTACTAAACTAATTTCAACAAGCCCAAAAGGTATTTACACATGAGGTCACAAGAACTGGAAGCCTCAGTAGAGAAAATGATAGATCACGGGATTGAGTTGAAACCAATTAAACCAAAACCAACCAACCAACCAAAAAAACAAAAATGAAAGATATATTCTTTAGAGCTACTCCAGAAATTAAATTTTAACTGTTAAAAAGATGTAATTTTTGTTGAAACAAGAAAAGCTTTATTCTATGATAATTGGTGCTCTACAGTCTCATTTAATATCTTTGTTATTACATTTATTAAAACAGAGCACATCCCATTTTTATACTTATACACACAAAATACTGAACACTAATACGAATTTAAGTGATTGCAGTAATATTCCTACTCTCTAGCATCTTGGCCAAACTATTTTTCTCTTTCATTGCTTTAGCATCCCTACATGGTTGCTGCAGTAACAAAGTAATTTTCTGATAAATTCATCAGGAAAAGTGCACTACAGAGAACATGTATAACTCTAAACCTGTCAGACCATCACAATTGTAAGGCAATTATTCTCCTAGGGAAGAAGGAAAATTACATAATATAATTGCACAGAGTGAAAGATAAGCTATCATAATTTTATGCTACCAAACCTAACTTTCTTAGATGTGCTCAGCATAAGATGATGTTCCCTTATGGGCAATATAGATCATCTCAAGCTGTATCAACAACAGCGACAACTAGGCTGGCATATAATGTAAATCAAGATTTCTGGCACACTTGGATCTCTAAAGATTACAGCTGAAGGAAAAGTTTTACAATAACATTCATCTTCCAAGATGTGGTGAACATTTTGCTAAGCAAGATTAAATACTACAGTCTCCTTAATTCAATTATTTCCAAGGTACTCAAAATCTATAGCATAATTGAAAGTGTAGTCACTATAGTTAAGCTTAAGATTTACTCTGTACAACACAAAACTTACAATGCCTGAAACTGACAGCAAATCCTGGATAATGGGAATAAGAAACTGCATCTTTAACACTTCACGTGAACTCTCTTTCACTTGTTAAAGGAAATGACAAACCAAGAATGCTGAAAAAACTGATTTTTAAACAGCCTTCTGTTGCCTGTCCTTCCTCTGATCTCATGAGACATTCCTAAATGTATTTTGGACTAAATATACAATAATTAGTTTTGGATGATTTGCTAAAGAGATACCTACAGTATCTCGTATTTTCATGGGTCCATATGAGCCCATTATTGACTCTAAAAGAAAGCAGCATTATCTCTTATTATGATCTTTGACACAGCTTATCTGTGTATAAAACTGGTGTCATGTATTTGAAAGAGCTTGATGTGTAACTGTTTCATTTACAAAATTAATTATGAACTTTTAAAACAAATTAGTTTTTTAGCATCTCCTGTTCCCAAGAAGAATAACTTGCTGTTGGTATAAAGGGGCAATGTCAGCCCAAATCAACAACTTCATTGTTTTCTAAGAAAGGAACTCTCCACTGTTTGAATGATGCTATGATTGGAAGGTATTAATTCCTCACATCCACAGTCTGACACTATTTCTTCCTGATATCAGGAACAAAGATTTTACAAAAAGGAATTTCAGAATTCTAAAATTCCAGCATTCTCAGTTCAAAGCTATTTGATTTGAACATATATATTCAAAAAGTAGAGTAGAATCAGAGGAGTCTTTGAAAAAAGTCAGGTCCCTCCCTGCAACAAATAAAACCCAAGTATTTTTAATTGAAATGTATGTTACCTAAGCTATATGTTCAGTAGCAGTGAAAGCAAACATAGTTTGACATAAGGAGAATTAGATATTTGGAATGAAATACTTGTTAGCATTCAGGTTTAAATGGCTGTAGGTAACGTTTCACATCACAGTACAGCTGAGACAGTGTTGCTAAATTCCTAAGTGTACAGTCCCCAGAGGATCTCCACAGTCATTGAAAACTGCAAAACGGCAGTGCCTGATTTCAGGGCAGCCTGAAACTCTCTCAGAGTTATGTTTGATCTGGACCACTGGCATCATTCATATTTCATGGCCCAGCAGAAGATACCTCTGGGATGTTCCTCATGGCTGCCTTCCATAGTGCATGACTCCATGTCACATGCTTGTGGGCTGTCAAAAGCTTTCACTAAAGAAATCCCATCATAGCAAACAAAACTCTTTTATGGATCTTTTTAATGATGACAACAAAGATGACTTTGATATACTGTAAATGTCAGAACGCTTGTGTTTTTCTTCAGACCTACCTTGAACCTTGATGCTTATAAAATATCCTCAGATTCCCTATCTGCCTATGTACAAGACATTGGTGGCAGTTTTTTGTGGTGGAGAAGTACTGTACTCTGAGCTAATAAGTGGCAGCAAAAAAAGTTGGACCTAAGTATACAGGGAATGCATACAGGACGTATGCAGTGAATTACAGAAGTGTTCAGGTAACAAAAGTACCCCACTTTGTAGTCATGACACCAATCAGATGGAGCATATACAAGGCTACACAAACCACACCTGCTATGAATTCTGCTTCCCTGAGACCAGTATTTAGTCATCATTCCCAATGCATAGGCCACTGCAGATACTGATTTAGAAAAAAAATAAAATAATGAAAAAGACCTTCAGTGTAGTTCAAGATGGCATTTATTTCTCTCTCAACAGGTAATATAGGTGTAAAGGCTGAAAAGGCTGAGAATCAACTGATGCACTGAAAGTGGATACTTAGTAAAATTTTTTCTGCCCAAAGAAGAAGATAGCATGTACATGAGTGCACAACGACACTGAAAGGATATTGATTGCATAACATAAAAAACCCCCAAAACATAAAGAGAGAATCTGAGATGACTATAATGAGTTCAGAACTCCCCTCCTAAGTGTAAAAGGACTTTTCTGGCAGTCATTAACGAATTTGAGTGCATGAAAGATTGGCATAGTATCTGAGCTGATGAACCAGCTTTTGACATGGTCTTTAACACAGTATAATGGAAAGTGTCTTAAATTAGGAAAAGCTGCTAGATGCCTTACGTATTTATTCAACAGGAATGGAATTTTCTAGTCAGAGGGAAAAGAACGGTGGTCCCAAATGCTCATCCTGATCTGTTAATTTCACAAGGCCCAGCCCAGTGTGATCTGATCTAGCTGACAGTTTGGAACATAATGGAATGGCGCTTCAGCTTTTCCTTCTGTTCTTCTATTCACATTTCATACTGGGTTTGTGTTTATCCCCAAAGGCATATTTTTCCATAAAAATGCAGTAAGAAAGCTTGTCAACACTACACATCTAATTGAAAAAGTAAATATTAAAATTTCTGACATTACTTCCTTTATGCCAATCTCACAGCGATTCTAGACTTCTGCTCTCTGCACATATGTTTGTACAGATTGGAAAAATTACTAGGTGGAGGAACACAGACATTTGTTCTAAGGATATGTTGTCACTAAGTAGTTAACTCAATGATGCTAACCTTTTTAATAATTATCCTCAAATATTAGGTGCAGCCATTCATATCAGGAATTGTCTGGTGTTACGTATGGAGTATCTTGTGGTTGACATGTATTAGCTTTAATATCACCTGATCACTTCACATTAAGTAGTCTCTATTAGAAGTAACATCCCTGAAAGAAGATAAAGGAGAATGAGTCATGGAATAGTAATTTCAAGAAATACACACACGTCAGTGTTTCAGGAAGATTTTGGATACAAGTATGAATATTTGACTTGCAATTTGGATTTTCAAGACTGATGCATTAACAGCTCCTGCATATTCTGATGTACTATTTTGACACTTGTACTGAGCTCTTCAAAAGGCATTCACCTCTTCCATCAGTGTCTATGAAACACAATGTTCCAAATGTATCTCATAAATAAAGAATCATCTAAGTGCTATTCACATTTGCAAGTCATTAAATGCTTCTGGAGCTCTTTGGCTTAGAGGCGTCAACTTCTTACCTGCAGGAAAGTTTAGCAGGAGATTTTAGCAGGAGGTACCAGTTGTGTTCTGCTTCTCTGATATGAGAAAGGGGAAAGGAGGAATGCAATCAAGAACTGTTCTTGCAGCTCCTACTGAAATACAAGACAGACAAGGATGGTCTTGAACTTCAGTAGCAGAAAGGACTAGAGTGCTCCTCAGCCAGGAAACAGGGACAGATATTGCTAGTATTGTCCTTCTTCTGTGCTCACCAAAGGAGTTCAGAGAGGTTTCAGGAGCACAAAATCCCCAAAAGTCAGTATTGGTACTGCAATCCATGGAGGACAATCTGCTGATGGCAGAAATAGTTTAGTTCCCTTCTGTGACTTTTTTGGCCCTAGTATGTGCCACTAGAAGAGTACTTCTTCAGAACTGTGTTGCAGATAGGCCTGTATTCAAGGTGTGTTCTAAAACTCACAGTGATGGTTGCTCCTTGCTAGTATGCTCTAAACCCCCTAGTTTAATCGAGGTAAAACCTCAAAACTTGAAATCTGGCAGAAGACTTCAGCATAGGTGTACATCAATAAAAAAATGACCCCTGATCAGCACAGAGCAAGAGTGAGTTCAGAGGATTTGCATATGCATACTTGATGGAATTTTATTTGTAAGTCAGCTATGACTGAATAATAGTCAAATGTGTAGAAAGTCAGCCTAAGAAACCTCTAATTACTAGAGTACAATTAGGAAATACAAGGTGCCACTTGGGCATCACATAGTCTGTATTTACTCCAGTCTTGGAGTGGATGAGGCCTTTTGCAAGTCACAGCTTGTCAACCTCTGAAACTAAGAGATCAAATGGGAATCTTGAGTTTCAGTAGAAAGTCTTTAAACATCATGTTTTTGAAGTACAGCTCAAAATTGTGAAGCAAAAACCTCCTAAAGGCTCACAAACCAAAGGCAGCTGAGCTCAATAAATACCTTTTACACTGCCTAAGATTAGCAATACATGTTCAGAAACTAGTTGATAAAAGATACAGGCTACATGATTAGGGAGCACTTCTCTATGAGAAACTACATTTTTATATCAGCCCTCCATCTTGTCGTGTTTCCTAGTGTGTGTTAATGTCATTTTGAGAAACACCATTTTCAGACAGACTATTTCTGTGATTGATTATTGTGTGTGGAAGGCTGGATGATAATAACCTCTGGAGGTCTCTTACATGCTACAAGATTATGATTCTGAGATATGCTCTAACTTTTTGTTATTAAAGATAGTTTGTTTCATTGGAGTACCACTTTTTAGATGGCACTGACATGTACAGTGAACACCTATATTTAAAATAGAAAGAATGTAAGAGAAATGCAAGCATCCATTCCAATACCCATAAGTTCTGTAAATACTTGTGCCAGCTGATTTCAGAAACACAACTTCAAGGAGCATTCACAGACACTTTCTCTATTATTTACTCAGTAGGAACCACACCAAATGGTCCAGGAAAATAACTCAGAGTAGTGAATGAATTTTCATATATGCTTGAATAGAACCTTGACTTATTTTGTATTATAAACCATCATAAGCTGCACTCAGTTTAGCTAAACTGAAATCACCAATTTACCATCCAAATTTAGAAAAATGAAGATTAAGGTTAAGAAGGTTAATGAAGTTAGCAAGCTGGCAAAATAGAAATGCATGTACAATATAATCAATGTTGTAGAGCACGTTTTGACCTACTTCACATCCCTCATTGAGTCTGACTATAAATAGATGTTATCACATCTGTATAGGTGGATAATGAATGATATCACTAAAAATTAGTAATGCCTAGGTATATTGCCAGCATTGCTTTGGTCCATCAGTTATACTTCAGCTCGGCTCCTTCTATCACATAAGCAGTTCTGTATTTAATTCATATTTGGTTTTGATCTTTCATGATAACTTCACTCAAGATTAATCATAATATAATATAATCATCTGTATACCTAAAATTATGCCCTGGAAACCCCAAAAAATAGGAGAAAGTGTCATAACAAGCCTTCCCATGATGAGCAGAAGTATTAGGGATGAACATCTGAAGGAATGGAGAAAGGAAAATACGAACAGTGACATGGTTATGGCAGCACTCCTAATAGTTTAGAACAGATGGAGAAGAAACAATTAAAAATGAAATTACTGTAGCACATCATGTAACCTATTTTGCTGAGCTAATGCAGAGCATTGGCTCATTGTGGCAGAGATCTAGCTAAGGTTTCCTCAGAATACCAGACGGTTCCACTAATATTGTCTGAAAAGTGACCTTTCTCTTCCCTCCTCTTGGATAGTTAAAGAACTAAAAGTGCTCCTAAAAAGAGCCTGAAAAATTAAAGTTTCTTTAGGAAGTGTGTTTAAAATTAACAATATGTTTTTCAGCACTTCTATATTCACAAGCTCAGGGTTCTAACACATGGCTGTTTCTGCACAATTTGTCATAGAAAAGTGCCATATACTTGAAAAATAAACCTGCAAATGAACAGGTGTAACACATCATAGTATGATATGCAATAACTGCAAGTAAAGAGTGGGAAATACACATTGCAGTTACAGAGCAGGAGTAAGGGGGAGGGAAAAGAAAAAGCATTTTTTTTGTAGCCTCTTCTTTTTCTTCTGTTTGTTACTAACACCATTGTAGGTTTTGCACTGATTTAATGCAATTTCATGGTCCCTCTGCAACCAAATTCAAGCTATTTAATTTCTATTTAACAGACCATATCAATGAAATAGACAGCTTCTGTAGTGTTTTAGTAACTTTTATCAAATCTCTTAATTTGGACTATCAGGATAAATAGTCCTGGATCCAGTACTTGTTTATAAAGTCTCATCTTCTACCCTCTGTTGTAGGTGATTTGGGGAGATTGGAGAGATGAGACATGTGCAGGGAATTAATTCTATTTACTTTCTCCTGTAAGTTAAGGAAAAATGTCTTGATCCTTTTTAATTCTTGAAATCGAGATTTCCATAAAAGCAAATCCATACAAATCCCAGTAAACATTTTTACTAATTACAGCAGTAGGATATTCACATTTTGAAGAACATAACAGAAATCCAGGAGAATAAGGCAGTTTTTTGGTTTAAACAAACTAAACAACTACCTCTTGTTCTCAGCTGTCTCTAAGGTTTCAGAGAATCAGAGCAGAAAACTAGTAGCACACCGAGTTTGTTTCCTAGGTGGCTAATTTTCATTCAGCTTGAGAAGCAGCCTGGATAGGGAAGAGAGCTATCCTTAAGGAATTAAGACAATAAAATACTGAGAAGAATCTCAAGAGGAAGCTGAGAAAGAAACACTCCCCATGGCCAAGCAATAAAATCAAAACATGTGTTGAGCTCTTTTTTGGAGCTGCAAGTGATATCTCAAAGGATAACTTCCTCTCTCTCAAAGAAAGGCTCCCTTCATGTTTCCAGGATTTGTTGATTTCTTCTCACTTTAAGTTAAATTGCTGTCTTTGCATGTCCAACACAAGAGATTGAATGTTGTACAGCTAGAAGACTGTACCTCTAAGAGCCTGAACAGTCTTTTTTCTAAAGTTACTCTAGATTGTCAAAACAACATTTATGAAAAATATGTACAACAGATTTTATTTTGATTGTAGTTTACATTTGGCCTTCTGATGCTTAAAATAAATCTAGCAGAAAACACAGAAACCACTATAAATTGTAAAAAACCTGCCAACGAGCCTAGTTTCTCATTCCAGCCCATCTCCTTCACTCAGGAAAACAAGTGGAAATCTACCCTTGTGTGTGTACCTCCCTGAGCATGGTCTGATGCTGGTTTCATTCACCTGCTTCAGGCTTCTCAGGCTGAGGTCTGCAATGAGGCATTTTGGTTTTGAAAGCCATACTATACACTTACTATGAAAACCATAATGCATATACAAAAAAATACGACTGGACACATTTAACATTACATTTTTATTCAGGTGTTTTAAGCACATAAAACTTTTCTCTGTGTCCATTTTGAATTAAATGAAAAGAAACTGTCAATTTCTGGAAAAGGAGATTTAGGTTAAATGTTAGGTTGGCTTTATAATGCAAGAATAGGGAAGCTTTAGAGAAAATTGTGAGAATATAATGAAATCCTACCCTGAAGTCTTTTAAAAATAGGCTAGACAAATATCTGACAGGTATGGTTAGTCACATTGTGGGGAAAAGTGATAGACAAGACAACCTTTGAAGTTGCTGTCGTCCTGTCTGACATAAGTTCAGAAGGGCTTCATTTTTATAAGCGTGAGTACCTTGGTACCCCCTGAGATTTCCAAGGTCATAGAGAATTATAAAATAGATATTGAATGGATAAAATGTTGTCAATAATGTGATAAATCATTAGGAACTGCCTTTGCTTATGATGAAGTCAGTGGGAGGCTTACCTGTTAATGAGAGTGAGAAGGGGTCTTTGATTCATAAGAGTATATATGTGTGAATAATCAAAAACTGATGAAACTGGGAAGTCCTAAAAGCAGTGATTGGAAAAGAAGTACAAATGTTACCATCCACGTGTTATTCTGGGGAACTGAGAAGGTAAAGGCAATGTTCCTGCCAACCCAAAGGAAATTGTGGCAGGGGCAGAACAGGGGCTTGGTTTTGGTGTGTTCATTCTGCCAGATTGTACTACGTTTCCACTTTCCAGTTTTAATTTTTTCTGATGCCTTCCTGTTATATAACTGCACTTTGTGCATCCAAGACCTGAAGTTAATAACTCTTAAACAATCTCCACAAGAACATTCTGGGTATTTATTTATTTATGGTGTTGCTAGTCCCCTGTAGAGGCACAAACTACTCTAGTATATACAGGAGAGAATATGTCAAGTAGGACATGGTGGAAGTAGAAAAAGAGGCTGCATTTATGAATGAATTAAGCACCCTAAATCATTTACTTCAATAAATGACCTGAATTCCTTTATCGTGCTATTCATGACTATCTGTAATTGTTGCCATGTTGCTTGTGACTGGGGTCTGAATCTTCACAGCTGAAAACGTGAACTTTGCAGCTTAAGCAGAAAGCAAAGCCTGAAACCAACATGTGAGGACAAGCAATTTCCATGGATAAGGGCAGGATGTGTAACTGCATAATTGGTGTGTAACTGGAACTGAGCAAATGATGAACGCCTCAGTGACTCACACAAAGAACCAGAAGGATGTTATACTATTATTAGAAAAATGAAACCTTGCCTGAAATTGCAATTTGCAGGGATGTGAATGGCTTCCTTTTTTAAAAAATGTGAAGAATGTTTTGATTAATTTTAGGTGTTCGGTTATTTTTCTCTTTATTTAATACAACATTGGTTAATTGTAGTATGCTGTTTTAAAATGAAGGAATAAATTTAATTGTGATAACGTCAGAATGACAAAAACTAAGCCGAAATTGCGTACTATTTCCATAGAATTTCATTGATATTATTCAGGAGAAAATAATTTCTGATCTAATCTTAAATTAGAAACAGATGATATGCCTGAACAATAATTTTCCTTCCCCCTCCCGAAACTAAATATTTTTAAAAGAATCGCTGCAATTCTATGATTTATACATACTGATTTATCTTATCATACTGTACAGTGATTTGAACCATCCTATCTAACATATAATTGCACATAATTTATCATTGCCTAAAGTGCTTAGTCATATGCTTATTTCATTCTTTAGTGTACTGAGTCTTTATTGTTTTATATTCTATTATTTATTGCTGCTTATTTATTTTATGCCTCAGAGAAGCAGGGCAATATGTCCAAAGTCAGATTGTCTCTAGTCCTTACAGAAGACCATTACATCATTCTGAGTAGAAGACATCAGACACATCTTTAGCATACCTAAATACTGAGGGACGTGCCGTTCAGTCAGAGATGATCACAGCAACGGGAAACAAGGTAACCCACTGCAGACTCTTCTCACAGTGTGCATGTAGCAAGGACTGAAAAGGAACTAGAGGAAAGTAAAACAGTCTGGAAGAGCTCTGAAAATATCCCAGACAGCCCTTCATCAGAGGAGCACAGAGCGTGATAGCAGGAGAGTTGGACACTGTGTTTTCAGTAACTAGTTTCTCCTGTGTGTCCTGTGAACTGTACTCAGTGGTTCTTTTCTGGCTGTGCAGTGGTGTGTTTCTCCTCTATTTTTGCCCAATAGTAGCTGGCAGTTTGAGTATCCAAACTGAGTAACCATAAGAACTGAAGAACAGCACCAAAGACCCACATTTTCTAACAATGGAACCACTCAACAGGGAAATTACGAGGGACAGCAAGCAGAAAATATGCCTGGAAAAGCTTGTTTAGCAATTAGATACTGTGATCACGGGCTACTGAGTGAGTGATCTTTGTGATGAAGCACCACTCATGGTCGTTTGATATATCAAGCAAATGTGAATTTTAATCACATCTCAGAAGTTCTGTCAGTATTAATATAGAATAGCAGTTCTTAATAGCAGTTTTCCCTGGTTTTCTATAGATCTCAATACCCTTTGGGGTGTGGATAGTAGAGAACACAGAAATTGATTTAGTGTGCATAAGAAAGTCCTCACTTGCAGAGCAAGCAAAACAAAAATTATACATATTTATTCCAGAAATAATTGGATAATAGACTTCAAAAATATGTGCCATTCTGGAATCATAGGGAAATTGTAAGTATTATAAAAATTGTAGTTATTACAGAATTATACTAAAGCTGTTAAAATGGTTAGCACTTATCAAGGGACAATGAAAGAATAGATAGTCACATTATAAGAAAAGTTAGAATCCGCAGTAAAATTGCTCATCTCTATGTGTGTATGGATTGCAAAAACAAAGATGATGAAAAACCCTTAAAATGTTTTGTTGTTAAGCAAGAAGGGAGGCAAAACAAAACAATTTTTTTCAGCAGATATTAGAATAATCTTCAAAATAAAGCAGACAAATATGCTAGCTCTGCCTGTGTAATGTTAACTGGTGACTTGCAAAGATATATTTGAGGTTACCCAGGAATTTGTCCTGAGGGTCCAGTGCAGACCACTGAGGCACTGGACAGTAATGTGTCACTTCAGAGCTCTGAAAATGGACATGAGAAACATCAAGGGCACATGTGTAGGAGCTACTGTCCAAGGCCACATTGTCCACCAGGTGTGAATATCTACCTTTCTAGATGATACAAAGAATGAGTGAGGACACCTCTGGGAGGACAGGTGTGCCAGGCTCCTACTGATCACTTCAGTGGTCTTGGAAAGGTGACTCCTGGTGCTGAATTCATAGCAGAGCATTGATCTCCAGCTAAATGTGAGCACAACTGTCTCAGAAGAGCAGGTTATCAGGGTTATCAGATGAGACCAGACAGGTGGGAGAAAAACGCTTCTGCCAGACCTCTGGTCTGCTACTAATTGTCTCCCTTCCAATCACCAAGACACTCTTGGCATGACAAATCAATAACCATCAGGAAATTATCTACTTTTTCAGCTTCACATACATATATATATCTATAAATACATATATATTTGCATGTATAAAGACAGATCTATATTCATGTATAATTCAGGTAGCTGTTGAGAGGTTTTATCCATTATATGCAGGGCCCAGCCTAACAAAGCACAGGATGCAGTGTCAGAGGCATGCAGCTTGCATTGATCCCACTGAATAGGTTATCATATAAGAGCAAATGTATTTTCCTACGGTGCCAAGGCAGCCAATACCCCTGGGTCACCCTCTCGCCTGCTGTTTCTCATTGACTGCATCTTACAGACCTCATTTACAGATTAGGGACTTGTCTTACCTGGTTTACTGAGGTGGAGTGTCAGTCCATATCAACAGGTTTTTTTCAGGGTACATGAATATAACTTGTCCTGCTGAGAGAAGGAAAGTTGTATTTCAAAGTCTGTTATTCAAAAAACCTGCCGATTAGTGCTAAAGAAATCAATTTAACACAAGGAAACTTCATAAAAGTCTATTCACTCTGCAGCAAATAAGCCTGTTATTCCATGGGGAGGTAAGCAAAAGAAGAAAGCATCTATCCAGACTGCTTCTACAAGATTTTTCTTCCCTGAAGGGTCCTTCTGTGTGTAAATTAAACCACTGTGCTTAAAAGTGGCTGACTCAAAGGGAGAGCTGTTTTAAAAGCTGACTTGCTGTTGAGTGTGTACCTCTGGGTCCTGTGTGTTATAGGTTTATTTTATATAAGATGTATATAATATTTATTTAATTTATAACACAAATAGACAAGGAATCTACTGTAAAATTACTGTTGGACTTTAAAAAAGTTATGGATTTCTTGGAGAAAGTTTCATACTTTAAATGGAAAACAGCAGAAAACAAGTCTCGAAAGAACATAAAACCCCCATGCATAACAAGGAAACAAACAAACAAACATTTTAGAGATATATATATTATTTTTAAGGAAAGACATTGTTAATACCTAAACACCTGCACACAGGTTTTTTAATTTTTGTCCTTGTGTGATTTTATTTTTATATTTCATTATTTTTTGCTTCTGTCTTAGAAGAGTAGATGATTTACCTCAGGGAAAATGCCATCATATATCCATTTTCCCTTGATTTTCAGGTGTCTTGGAAACCATAGACAGTCAAGAATAGCTTCATGGGTGCCAGCATAAAGTAGCATGACATCCCTGACTTCAGCTATGTTTGTGTATTTGTTCTACAGGGACTCTGGTCAAATAGTTGACAAGTGCTGGGCCAAGAAAGCAATATTAGAATCCACATCTGCACAATCCAGATGTAAAAATCACTATAATTTAGACTTTGGCATTAAGGTCACTGTTTTTCAAAATGTCTATCACTGTTATCAGGAAAGTAAAAGAGCAGTGCTGGATGTGTTTGCCATAAATTTTATCCAACATTTGAAGAAAATGGCTGTTTTTCATGAAATCTCTGCCACATCGAAATCAGAATTTAAAGAAATCAAAACTGAAATCAAAGCAGTGGAAGACAGTTCCTAACTGGCAATTCAAATTTCAACACCCATGTCTCCATGTTTTAAAGCTTGCAACTTTGGGTTCTCTTGTGTTAAATTCCAGCTTATGTCATTATACTGTACAACATTATGAAACTATAAGTTTATATATAATTCTTTGAGGTTCAGATTCTCCTGAGGATTTGCAGAGAAAGCTGGAGGCATTCTGGGATGAGTCTGGGGCCTTTGTTTGTCTTCTCACAAAGATTGGATGAAACTGTATTTTTTACAGGTAAGTGAAAGCACAAACTGACTTTGAAGGCAGAAATAAGGGACAAAGGTTCCTGGGAGGGATAGAGTGGGTGATGCCTGAGCTGTGCCCCATTCCTTCCCCTTGATCCCAGATACTGAGAGAGCTGAAGTTGCCTAGCACAGGCATGGTCAATTCATGCTTTGGGCAAGAGGTGGTATGGCTCACAGCCAAATGTCCCTTGGAATCTTTTTTCCCCCCCAGTAATTATGGTGACTGTAACTTCTGTGAATTTCAAGAGCACAGAAAGCTGTACACTTGAGTTGGAGTATCCTGGTTTAGGTGTTTCTGATACTGCAGTGCAATAGTGTTTCTGAAGGCTGTGACTTTGTCTTGAGCAGCCACTTCCTTAAGCTGATCTGAGCCTAAATTTCATCATCACACCCTTAAGTCAACATTTGGAAGGATTTTTAGGTGGATATGGCCCTATGCACCAGAATCTAATTTCAAAGGTCTGGAAGGTCTCCAGGCTTTTGTTCTGGATCAATTATTCTAGAATTTCCCAGGACACATGGAGTGTAAAAAGGAGGCAAGAAAGGCAAATCTTCTGGCTTAAATTTACTGTGTAAAGAAGTCCACTTCCAATGGAAGCCTTTTAGGATCTACACCCTGGAACTAGTAACTGAGAGGATACTTACCTGTAGGTGACTAGCTGCAAAAAGACAAAAAAAGTGAATGAAGTCCATGTCTGGTAGTTGCCAGAGTGGCAGAGGGAAGGTTTGTGTGACTGTAATGACCAGCACTCCCAAGGTGTGGATGGGAAAATACTTCTTCCTTAGACTTTTCTGCTCATCCTTCCCCATCACTTGTCAGTTTCTAGTCCTGTCACTTCTGTGTTTTCCTGCAGAGAATTATGTAAATTCATGTCAACTAAAGCTATTTTTGTTTGAAATTAAACATCATTTATAATGCACATAAACTTCTAATTATGCCTTTAATTTTTAGATCAGTTGTTTGCTAGATGATTTTTTTTAACCTCTAGCAAAGAATTTTTCTGCAGAAGCTGTCAAATAAAAACGTTTTAGCTAAGATACATAGTATGTGGTCTTCAACTTTGCGAGTTAAATTCTGCCATGACTTCTGGCCAAATATTCAGTGCAGTCAGTGGATTTCAGCTGGCTATGGAATAGAGCTCAGTTTTGTGACATTGTTTGTAAATGAAAGTGAAAATGAAAAGCCCAGCCTCAAACTCCAGGATTATTTGTAGCCTCACAACAAACAAACAGTAAAACTGACAACACAAACCAGTAGAAATTGACATCATAAAACTGGTGCTGGGTTTTTATTTTTGCATTGCCCCTACCATTTGATTTGAAAGCAAAATGGTAATAAACACCACAAAAGTAATGTACAGCAAACCAGTAGGGAAGGATGTTAAAATGCTCCTCATCAATCTGACAGAGGGGCAAGATTGGACTGGAACTGCTACAGATCAAAATTTTATTAAAGAATTTATTGCTGCTATTTTTCTCTAGAGAAGAGGAGAAATAGAAGCAACTTACACATGCTACATGTAGAGGAACAGTGACTTCAAATTATATTTTAGGAAGGGTCATCTTGAGGGTGATCCACTGCTCATGATAAGCCTGTGTTGTTCATAAACGTGCCTCCCTCTTAAAAATTTGTTTTGAAAAGTTGTTGATGTTCTTTTTTAAACCACTCAGATGACTTGGGCCAGTGCTGTGGGCTCCTATGAGTGGAGGGGACTATTCTATCATGGCTCCCTGAGGTCCTGCAGGAAGATGGTTGCTGAGGAGAGGTACAAAGAACCTCTTTCAATGAGAGAATTTGATTAATGTGATTCAAGACTTCTTTTACATCATGAAACCCTTCCTATACAATGTAGTTGCATTTTGCCTACCTGTTCTTCTAGGGTCTTTATTTTCCACCAACCCTCAGTGTTGATTCATGTAATTTTTCCTTATTGTTTTCTGGATCTCTTCATTCCTGATTTGCTATCATAATTGTTCCTCTCAGTAAACTCTATACCATGTTTTCATAGTACACTACAGTGATTCAGGTGTATCAGTTGACCTTTTATTTATAAGGACAGAAGCAAACCTGTGCAAAAGTCAAACACTTCTTCCACTTGAAGAAGAATCAGGCAACATCTAGCACAGTTTCTGCATGCTATGCTAAGTGCTTACAGTGGAGATGGGGAAGATAGAGAGGATCTCAGGACTAACACACCCCCTTTTGTACCATTCAAAACCAGCAAAGTGCTAAGCAGAATTGCCTTAATTAAAGATAAGGTTATGGTAGATACAACGTTGTAGCTGCTTGCCACTCACTCTCTGTCTTCCGAACACATACCAGGGAGGAAGGCACTCAAGCAATGGCCAAAGCTTGTGAGAAAAACATGTCTTATGTGTTCCAGTGTTCCAGAGCTTCTGGCTGCTTTAACATCACTGTGGAGCAAAGATGACCAGAATTAACTCCCAGAATGTCACACTTGAGCAGCACTTGGATGCAATGAAGGATTTTCTTTGACAGATACGACAACACATTGCTCCCAAGCCCATACAGTGGTGGCTTAGTTCACCACTGATTCATCCATGCAGTGACTGGCTTTCTCTAGGACATGGGCCTCCTTGTAAGCAGAAAACTTGAATTCCACATAGATCATCCCTCTGCAGAACTTTAGAAGTTGTTATATTCATGCAAGCTCATTTCTTTTTACCTCTTCCAGTGGATTGTAGTCAAGCCTATTTTTTGGCCGTGTGAACAGTCATTAGCTGAAGCTTATTCTTTCTTCTTCTACATCTGACAATTTTTTTGAAAGTACACAATGGGAAACTTCCCAGGAGGACACAGTAATAAACAAAAGTGCCAAATGTGGGGTTCCTGTAAGGAGTTACACCTCCAATGCTGAATGCATGGTGCTCACACTTCACGTTTTCTCAGCAAAACTTAACAATAACAGAAGCAGAAATAACAGCCTTCTCTTATTCAGATTGACACATATTCAGTGACAGCACAAAATACATGAAGACAACCATGCCATAGTACCTTTTCTCTCTTTGTTCCTTGACTTTGTGCCTATTAACCCAGCATTTCAGTTTTGGAATTCAAGAGCATGAGAGAGACGCATGAAAATCCAAAGTTAAATAATTTCAAGTAAAGAAGAAACACATAATCTTTTTATTGAGACTTTTTCTTTTTTTTTCTTTTTGTTTCCTTTTTAGATCTTTTGCCATTTTACATTAAAATAAAGATTCCAGGTGAAACAGGAAGCTTTTAAAATGTGGGTTCCTGGGCTGGGAACAGGTTTCATTTACCAAATTTTTGCTGTGCAGCTGTGTGGTCACAACTATTCTGAACTACATGGCCTCGCTGGCCACTGCTCATGTGGTTTGCAGGGGGTGGCTCCTGAAAGACTAAGGAGTAAAAAGAGACATTTCCCACTGTTCTTCCCCTCACTCCCTTGCAAAGTAGCATTATGTAGTCCCTTTGCTTTTGTGGATTTTGTTAGGCTCTGCTGGACTGCTCGAGTACTTTTAAGCTGTTGGCTAGCTGAAGGCAATTCAAGATGTGCCTGAGGCAAGATGCACACTATCAACCTATCAGCATGCAGTGTGTGAGAAAGACACACAAACTTCAAAGAAGGAAAAACTTCAGAAGGTATCTACAAGCCCTTCAGGAAAGTTATAGATGGAATTTGCACACTGGTTTACACGTACAGATATATTTTTAAAAGGAAACACTAGGCTTTCCTTTTTGTGTGTGCTTTCAGCTGTGCTAGTTGTCCTGATATTTTCATTTTCAGTGAACTATATAAAGGATAGTGTTCCTCTAATTTTATGTCACAATTTTAAAATTTCTGGTTTGGTTATGGTGGATATGGCTGAGGGGAAAGGTTTGTTTTTCAGAGGTTATTGAGAAGAACAAAAGTGTAAATGAAAATTTAGCATAAGTGTAAACTGAACGTAAATCTTACTTTGAGTTTTATCCTGAATATTTAAATCCATACAAGGCCACTTTGTACCTTACAGAGGACCTGAGCAACAACTGAGAAGAATCAGTCTGGCTGCAGAAATGTTAATACTTTTAACAAACAAGGTGTAAAGATCCTTCCTATCTCAACATAGAAGCACAATGAAATGAAGAAAATTATGTAATTTAAAATAGTGCTTTTCTTGTGGACAAATATTAAGGCTTTTCTTGGGCTCTTTATTCATGAACAAGACAGAAAAGGTGTAAAGTTTATGTTAACATTACATCTGAGATAACTGTCTTCCAAAACAATTTGAACACCCAGCATACTCTGTCCATATTTACTTTACTGGAATCATTGCTCAGTTGGAATTTCAAAAGAATACAGAGCACAGCTATCTTTTCATCCCTCACCATCAGTCTTTTCCAGCAGGAAGGCATGACAGACTTCCTTGTCCACCTGGAGTTGATCATAGTGCACCAGTACACAGGCAGAGAGCTTAGGTGGAGGCTGTTGGGCCACCAACACCACTTATGGAAGTTGGGCTTATTCTAATTATTTCTCATTTCTTTCCTTTTCCTGAAGCCTGTGTTTCTCAACTGTATTTATACACATATTTAGAAGATTACATATGTAGTTTTATAAGCTGTAAATGCTCTTTCATTTTTCTTGGGTTTTGTTTGTTTGTTTGTTTTATCTGCTTAGAAATTGCAAGCACACTGCAAGCAGAGAGACCAGGGCATGAAAGATGAGGAAGGAAAAGATGCTTGCTCTGATACAGCTGACAGTCGTGCAATTAAACTGCCAGGGAAAAAAAAAAACACAACATGCTTTACTTGTCTAAAGAATGGTTTCAAGCCAAGCACACTTTGTACTGCACATTCAAGGAAGTAATTAGCATATCTGGCATTATAATAGCCTAGGTGATGGGCAAGAAGATATTAGTCACTGCAAATAGCTGTGGTTTGTGACTAAAGTAAATTACACGGATGGTTGTTTGACATAATTTATTTGATGAGAAAGAGCACATAAATGCATCCAAATAAATTACAATGCAAAATTATGTTTCTCCCTACCTTTTGGGAACAGAATTAAATTTATTGAAATAATTTTTGCATGCTTGCCTCAAATTGGCTTGTGTATTTTTTTAGACTAAGTGGGCTAGGGACAGTGGGCAATCATAGAACTCTTAGCCGTGCATTAGCCCATTGGCTCTAGGAGCAGCAGAGATGGGATTTACTCTATCTGAGTCCATGCTTTACAGTGATGATATAGACAAATCCACTAACATATCATGTAATTTCCTTTGTGTAGGACTCTATGTTCCTCAAGCGAGTTAAGAAACAATTCATTGGAATCAGTTAATCATGAAAATACACATATAACACAAGATCCAGTGCACAGTAATGGCAATGTAAGGCAATTGTTGCAAGGAACTACACTTAGGTCCAAATTCTCAGGGTCAGACAGGAGACAAGTCAGTCCCTGTACTCACACTGGATAACCTGAGATCAAAGATAATCACACAATGCTTTTTTTCCTGACAGAAAGAATACAAAAGTCAAACTGTAGAATGGAAATTTTTGCCTGGAGTTCAGTCTCCTTTCCAAGTATTGCCTTCCATAGAATTTCCACTGAGGGTAATTATTTGAGTCTTCAAAAAAGTCTGTGTGTCCCTGCATACTCAAAGATAGCACATGCTCAGCTGACACAACGTGAATGGCAGATCTGATGAATAGCAATAAGTATGTGTCAGCTCAGAATGTGACAGCTAGTTCAGAATTAAATTATCCAACAACATTCACTAGATGAGTCCTTATAAAAGTAAGGCCACAACTGTATAGCCGATCTCTGTGCACTGGGGATACTAATAAAAGCTCATTACTAAACTGCACTGTTGATACAGATGTCTTGACACTGGTCTGTCCCTGCAAAACATGCATATCACCTTTAACAAGATGATAATCTTAGAAAAAATTCACTACAGGTTAAATGACAGGAAAGACCTATCAAGTAATTCCACATCTGGGAATGCAGAGGTTATTTTTTTCACCTAGAAAAAAAAGCCATCTGATTTTAGGCACATAGTGAAACATCAGCTGTGATTATCAAGATTACTACTGTAGGCAGGTATCCATAGGCTAATTGTAAAAAACAATAAAGCATATTACCTACATGTATTATTGATTACATGAAAAACTCTGGGAATATAAGAGGCTCTGAAGAAGGGATCCAAGAGGAGTATGTTTGCTTTTCTTAGATGTTTCTGTCTTAAAAGGCATCAAATCAGTTTAGCTGTTTGTCAGACAGCTTGTTTTCAATTTATTCACCAAATCAAATTGAACTTCAGTAGTCTTAGATATAGTGTTCTTGGAGTACTCATCTATTGGGAATGTCTCTGTACAGTACTTGCTGGCACAAATGTTAGTACCTTTTGTGGAGAAACACGGAGATAGAACTGAAGAGTTGCAGGTGGAATTACAGTGTCTATGTAAGGAGGAACTGCAGGGGAAATTTAATTCTCTTCAGGGGAAAAGTTCTTAACAGGAGGGATTGCATTCTCTTATTTCTCAAGAACAACTTTCCTCCTGCTGCTTTTATTTTGGTTCTTTTCTGACTCTCTGCCGCAGTTTATGCTTTATGAATTGGCGGTGGGAATACTGCATGCTTCCAAATTCTCACTACTGCAAATGTTCTCCTTGTTCAGTCAAGAATTAATCATGCATCTGGAATACAGTTATACTCCTATTCCTAGCCCAGCTAGCCACTGTGAACTGAACTATTCAGCTTTTTATTGTTGACATACAATAGTAATTACGAAAGTAAGATTATGACCTGATCTGAATATTAGGACATGTACAGCTATGTATAGTCCTTGTGTCCAGGGTCTCTCCTGGAAACACATGATATAACTGGATGACAAGGGTTGGTTTTCTGAAAGAATTGATTGGGGTGCTGTCACTGGGATCTGTTCATATTCAAGCTGATTGCCCCACTGCTTTGTTCCAGACCCTTTCTGGGATGTCACCCCTGGGCTGTCAGAAAATCATTTCTACTGCAGTCTGAGATGAGTGAGCATTTTGCACATTTATAAACGTCTGCACAAATTGCAATACAAGAGTAAGCAAGCTGAAGGAGGTTTTTTTCCTTTATTTTTTGTCAGCCTATAGAATTACTTTAAACCTTTTTCAAGTAATAAATGGGTAAATCTCAAATCATTATTTGTTGTTTTGATGCCACATTACCAAAATATATGTTACCTGTGACAAGTTATGCTATGTTACTATCTAGCTAGTATTACATTGTGTTGGTTTAAGGTTTTTTCATTTCTTATGGGCTTTTTTTTTCTGGTTGAGTTGCCTAAGAAGATGATGGATGATGTTATAATTTGTAATCTACACTAATTTCACATGTAATTGTTTTGGTGCAATGTAGCAAGTGAAATTGGTCACTGCTGTTTGAGTTGGTGGAGGCATCACGAGGTATATTAGCCAGCACCTAGTTCCATACTACGGGTTGTTCACAGGATCTTATGATACAGGTAAACTTGAGTTATATCTTTTTTTTTTTTTTCTCAAGATACTTAGACAGTGAAAAATTTAGTGAAAACCAAAAAGAAGAAAATCTGTAAAAAAAAGTATTCCAAACTTGTTGAATGACTAGAGTATGCATGTGAGTACAGGAGTTAGCATAATTTAAGCCTAGTGGACAACAGTGTCAGTGTAAGTAGGTGAGGTTTAATTAGAATCAGAGAATAATTAGATGTAAGAATAGAATAACTTAAGCATAAAGAATCTTATCCATTTTGAATCCTGCAAAGGTGTCAAGCAGATCATGAACATCATTACTGTTGGCAGCCAGTTGTGGGGTGACAAGTCTAAGAATAAGTCATCTAAGAATGAGGTGTCCTGTACCCTGTCCTGTAGCACTCCATGTCTGGAGTCACAGGGGAAGAGACTAGCAGAATGGCAGAAGAAAGGCTACGTCTGTAATATTCAGGTCTGCAATTTTCATGTCCAGTCTTCTGAGATTTACTATATAGAAAGCTTCAGATTCATTTTAATGGAAACAAACAGATTGTTCTAAGCATGTATGCGTGAAATGAAGAAGACATGGCTATTTATTAGCAATAATCAGTTTGACAGTATGTTAGATGAGACAGAAAAGAAGGAGTTTGAAAGAGTTTTTTCAGCTGGGGCATTTGTTCAGATTCAACAAAGTAAACAATCTTTTAAACAGCAAGACGGCATAAAGAACGTGGGATATAAATATCACACATTTAGAAATCAGCATGTTATCAGGTGTGAAGACAAGTAGAGGAAAACCCAATGACTAGTTATGGCAATAACTTGATTTTACACAAATGTTCTCATAAAAAGAAGGAATAATTTCTTCATCATAGTTACAGAATGACACAAGTCACCTTAATCTTCATATGCCTGTTCAGGGGACTCTAGTGCATGAGGAGATGTACCAGCCAGCCAACCTTGTCATTGTAGTGTTTGGATACAAGGGAAAATGAAACAAAGGAAAGGGATACTTTCCCATTTTCTGTGACAAAAGAGGAAAACGCTACTTTTAGTTTTATCAAATAAATGCTCAGCAAGTTGAAGAGTATGAAGCTGGTGCTGCTGAGGGAGGCAGAGTGAGACTGAGGGGATTTGGAGGATACTGCTATAGGAAACAGTCTGACATTCTCAGGGATGAGCAGAACAGGAACTATTTGTCCATGCAGATGGGTAGGACAGGGAATGAAGAAGTTAACTTTGGCTTTGCTCACACTCTCTACAGCTCTGCCTTTCATAAAGAAGAAGCTATCTTGCACATTCTTGTACATTATGTCTTCAGTAATCCACCCTAAAAATCCTTAGCTTTAGTTGCCATATTACTTCAAAAGTGACTGAAACTAAAAAATTTCAAGAGTGTAACTACACTGCTCCAAATTTCAATAGCCATAAATTCACAGGACTATATAAAAACGTATGTGGTATGTACTTAGGGATGGTCAATGTCAACATTTACATGTTATCTGAATTTGTAGTCTTCCAGGTATGCTTCAGTTGTACTTTCAAATTTATTGTACAATAATAATGATAACATTTACTGTAATGAGAGCTTAAAACCTAGTACCTTCTTGTGGGGCTAAACACAGAAGTTTTGGGAAGTAAAAAAATCCAAAACCTTCAGAGCAAACACCATAGGATTCCTAAGGGACCTGAGATATCTGGCAATTTCCTGTTCAAAAAGACTGGATCTGTATTTCCATTTGTTCCTTGCACATTCAAAAGCCCCATACCAAGGTTAAAACCCAGGCTGCAGTAATCTTGATAGGCAATAATTAAATTTATCTGTTTGAAGACCCTTTACAGATCACATATAGCAGCCAGTGCACCAGGGCTCCTCAGAAACAAGAACTGAACCATGTTACCTTGGCCTTACACACCACAGAGGGCAATGGGATTATTCTGGAAACAGGACTGTCAACTGCAATGAATGCACTTGCATATTCAGAAACTCTCCTTTGGATGCAGGAAGCAAGAACACTTCTCCTGGGAGAAATGCACCTTTGTATGCAGAGAGATGCTACACCTTTCTGTATATCTCATTTATTTTACTGGGATGCATAATTATAGTTGAATCAAAATGCTTGCAATCTGAATGTATGTTCCCAAGTAAGATGCTTTATTGATGTATTAAATCTGAGTAATACAGAGTGACATTGAACATTCAAAGTAATTTGTCTGACTGCTGTCACCAATCATTGCTTCTGAAGATGGATGATAAAACTCCTTGAGTTTTTCTGTTTCCTAGGTAAACAGCTGAAGGAAATGTGTCTGTGTTCCTCAATTCTTGCCCTAGGGCATTTTGATTAATATTGACATCATCAAGCCCTGTGCCAGTGGACCAGGAGAAGCATAACACATTCTGGTGACTAATCCAATACTGACAGCAGCAAGCAGCCTGAATTCAACATAGAAAAATATTTTTAGTGGATTTCTCATGAGTCTAGGACTGAAGCCAACACTTGGCAAGTGTCATCACTCACCAGACAATCAGCTGGAACTTTGAAAGCTTTTGAAGATATGAAACAATATATTCTTACTTTTTGTATTCTCACTTTCTCACCTTGCACAATCAGTTTAAAGATAGTTCCATTTTTAAATTCCGCTTCCTTGGGCAAACCAGTTATTTAGATATATCTGCCAGTCTGCAGTGTCAAGCCCACAAAGTTGTATAAACAAAAGCAAGCAACACCAGCTGTGGTAACACTTAGAGAATGAAAACCATGTGACTTTCACTAGAATTTGGTATGTTCTATTTCCTTCCATTTTCCTTCCTTGCCCCCTTTTTTTCTTAACTCCTAGTCAATCTAGTTAGGTTGGAAGCATTTAACAAGAGCAGACATTCACCCTTGTAATGGAAAACTGTAATTGAGTGCAGCTGGTTGCTTTGAGAACAGGACATACTCTTGCTTACACAGTGGACAAAGCTAGACCGGCATCCTACGTTGTCCTCTACAACTGCTCTATGTCATGTCTGCAGTCATTCAGAGGAGAGTGGGGGCAAGTCCTTCCTCTTCATGCAGGAAGAGAAGTAAAGAAGATAGGAAAAGGGCTAAGCTTGGCTTTTTCAAAGTATCACTTCAAATGGAAATGACCTGGATGAAGGAGATGATACCTAGTCATGAGAAGAGTCATCACATGTGCTTTTCTTCCTGAAGCAAAAAGAGATGACAGTGAAATGTCACCAACTACACTTCCCCAGGCTGATTCTGGATTTTGCAAGTTCTTCCTCTGGGGACAGAAGCGACGCTCAATCCAGTCACCTAAATATCAGCCATGAAGGGTGAAGCAAAGGAAAGGACTGAGTGGCACAGAAGGCTTTTGGGTGACATGCCTGAAAGGGAAGAGAACAATAGTTCTTTCCACTACAATCCCACAGCTTGCTGTGCTGGGGTCTCTAGATGGAACAAAACAGAAGTTTATATTAATTGGTAAATGGGAAATAATTTAAATGTGAGTGTCCTAGCCACATATACTGCTCTTGAGTAGGAGGAAAAAAAGTAGACACTTCAAAAGATTTTAATTTTGTAATACAATTACACAGTCATTCATAGAGCATACACTTTTAAAGCATCACTTGCAGATGTTCAATTAGCTTTCTGAAAGCCATGCTTGATATCATTTTGCTTGAGTATGCAGACTGTATTTTTCTGAATAATAGAACTTAAATATCCAAATTCAATAAGAATTCAATGTAAATATTTAAATCTAATTATTACTAGCAGGCAAGCGCACATAAATATTATCACACAACAATGCCAGTCAAAATTACACATAATTCAGTGCACTTCAAAGACAGAGTTTATATGAGCTTGTGAGTTCCTTATGCAATAAAATGGATACCAAAATTAGCTTGTATTACCATGCTGCAGGCAGGTTATCACAATCCTCAAACTAATGTGTCACCATGGATGGGTAGTGTCAGGCTGCTTTCCTTCTCTCATTTGAAAGCATTAGAAACCAAGCTCTGCTGCTACTCAGATAAATGGTTCTATATGCCTGACTGACATTTGTTTTTCTGCTAGAGATATTTATGCAAAGTCACCTTAAAATCAGGCGAAGGATACTAATCAGAGTCAGCTGAGAGAAACCAAACATTGTGTAGTTTGACAATACATTTTTGTTTTCTTTTTCTTATCTCCTCTGGCTTTCTTCCTTCTGTCTCACCCCAAAGGCTGCTTCTCTGAAACACCCTGAATAGTGGTTGAATTTATGGTTGTGCTGATGTCATTAAGAGCCTTTGTGCCACAGCTAGGGCATGTGAACCAGTTTCTGCTGCCAATGAAAACATTTGTGAAACAACAAGAATGATCCCCTCTATTATTGCAGCGGATGGTCATTTTGAATATAAGAGCAACTTCACGGAGCTTGGGAAAAAGACAAGGGAAGGTGTTTTCTGATGCTTGCCACTATTTCATGCTTGTGTGACAGGTTCCATTCCCAGCCTTTAACCTTAGTGGACTGATTTCAGCAAGCTTCAGGAATCAAGAACTGATCAACAGTTTAGGAATAAAATGTTATAAATAAACAGAGATACGCTTCCAGAAACATCTACTTACAGGTTTTAACCAGCAGCCACAACTGCAAACCAAGGGTTTGCTCCACCTTCTTCTTGTGAAACGCTACTCCTGATGGCATTCACAGGAAAAGCCAACTGCAATTCCCTGTGCTAGTGTGGTGGGTGGAGGTGATGCTCTCCAGCCAGGTGTTTCCCATGTCCTCCTCAGCACTTAGAAGACCTGACATTGTCTAAATCATCATGTTTAAGTCAGAAGCACAAACTACAAAGGAAAATCAGCAAGGAATTGCATAATGCTGCCTCTCTGGATACCTCCCAGGTTTGTGAGGTTGGTTGCTGTGCTGCTCAGGGCTCTGGCCTTAAGAATCAGGGTACAGGTACCATATTTGTGGCTGCAGTTTGTTAATGATGAGGAACGTGGGGAGCGACTGAGATGATGACCTCATGTCAGGCTGACTTTGCATCACAGGGATTTTAGCAGGATGTTTCCTTAACAAAAGCTGTTTAATGATCCTATGATTCTGGGTTGTCCAAAGATAATAGTTATGACTTGGTTTTAACCAGCTGGATTTAACAAATATATCCTAAAGAACACAGCTAAAGGACAGAGAAACTTATTAGGCAGGTTTCTTTGTGGCCTTAATGGGCAGAGAGCTCAGAAATGAAGAGGTGAAATGTCAATTATTCCCAAATGTAAATTCTAAGTTAAATAAAATCTGAGTATAAATGGGCCATCCTTCCGTTTTATTAGTTTCATCTATATTTAGGTACAACCCCTTTATTTTATGTTTCAATGCTTTATATCCCAATATTTTTGGAATGTTTTTTGTACTACTGAAAAAAATATTTAATGAGTGAAACACTATCAACTTTGCATAAAATATGTCTACCCAATCCCACTATTGTAAAGACTTTACAAATAATTAATTTTTTTAACATCATATATGGTATTTAATTCACAAAGTCTCAGATGTTGACTTGATTCCTGAATCTCAGTGGGTGCTTCATAGCAGTTAACCTTACAGAAAGTCTTCAGTCGCTCCAAAGAAAATTTTGATCTTCCAATACTGCTCTGTGTTAGAAATTATGTTTGAGTTGGGACAGGCTACAAGCTACTGTCAATCTCAGTCTTTGGGATAAAGCAATTGTCTTCAATATTTTCCTTGAGAAATAACTTTAAATGAGAGAGAATTTATATTAAAAAAGCTATGGAAAAAATAAAATAGGAAACTTAGTTGGAAACGCACTATTCCATGGGATGTATGACACAGACACAAAGAGAACTGTTATTTTATGAAGATGTGTAGTGTGAAGGCTGAGGACATAAAAAATATGTGCTAGAGAAGGCAAAAAAGCACCTAAGTGTGAGTGAGTGAGTATCACTTCAGCAGAAAAGCCTAGGCTGTGATTGCTGCATTTTAGAATTCCAAAGGGTAGAGTAATTGAGCAATTTAAGCATGGTGGGCATGTTAAGCAAAATCAGTGCATTCACAAATCAGAGTACTTGCCGTGCTCCCAAAATGCCATCTTCAGAATGTGATAAGATTTTTTCTTTATAATGCCATAGACTTAAAGCTTTTAAAATAATCTGTTTTGTATTGCTGTAACCAGCATTGTGATCAACTGAGCTACACACAAGCAGCACACAGAAGGGAGTTCATGCAGAACCTTTTGTTCTGAAAATACATGTGTCTGTCATTTGACTTAAAAAACAGTTTCTGTTATCTACAGCAGCAGCAGCAGGAGGGCTTTTATTCAACTTTCAGAATGACAGAGTAGACAGCATTGTGAGAAAACCGTATTTCTGTCTCCTTATCTGAACCCGTGCGTTTTAGCAGAAGAAGAGGTTACTGTATATATATTTTTCTTAAAATCATTCTCTGCATCCTTCTGCGTCACATCTTTTCCTTTGGGAGACTGTGATGCACTCCATGCAAAGTGCAGATCCATGTAGAGGAATGGTAGTTTTGAGGCCTAGAAGATGGGAGATCTGGATATAGCTCTGACCCCTAATTTTTTGTGCCTCACTCTTAATGTTGTGGTAATAGTGTGCATTGACTGAATGATAGTGCTCTTCTGTGTGTACAAAAATACTTAATAATTTGCAAAATTATATCACATATGCTTTTCACTGGGCTAAACTGTACAACAATGTGGCTTTTTACAGGAGCCATTCTCCTTTCCTGAAGTCAATGAGATTCAACTATTTTAGTGTATTTCTGAGCCAAGCTTGCAAAGGAGGTGACAGCTGCCAAAAGTTTCCCTGCACTGTAAGGTTGTCTGAAAACAACTTATTGTGCACCATGAGCCCTTTCACTTCCAGGAGCAGGTTCAGGAGAGGGGTTGGGGCAAAGCCTCCCACCACACATCACGACCTACACGCAGTGCTGGGGATGAGGCAGAAGTGGGGGAGACACCTGCACCACCAGCCCCAGCCCCACACCTTCCCCATGCAGGATGTGCCAGGGAGGGGAGGAGAAGTCACCACGATGCCCTGGATGGCACCCATTTTTTGCATCTTGGTTGGTGCAGAACCAGCAGAAAGGCTAAATCCCTCAGAGCTTTGTTTGCCTTCCTTTCTTCTCTTTTCTGGACAATTCTGCTCCTGATTTCCCTTCTGGCTCTTGCACCGTTTTAAACTGCACATTCTCTGGCTCCTCTGTGGGCTAGTAAATTTGATTATTTTAAGGAATGCAGACATATTCAGAAATGGCAGGATTAGGTCTTCAAGCAGAAATCATATTTCACATACTGCAACGAAATCTTGGTGGTGTTGTTTCTATGCCAATTACAGATAAATTTCCAAAATAAAATATAATAGTCAATAACATCAGAAGGCATCCCTCTAGTGAAAATTAGTATTATATATATGAGAGAGACAATATTAAGATTAAAGGCAATGGCAAACTGAAATGACATTACCATTTCTAGAGAAAGACAAGCAGGTTTTCAAAGAAAACTGAATCTTTCAATCCCAGATGTGAACCAAGTCCCTGAACTGAAGAGGAGAACTGAATTGCATTTAATACCTTCGCAAAAATTTGGCTTAGAATAGCTTAATGTTCATCCAGCAGAGATCAGAAAAAGAATTGGAATCTCAATAACATATATCTAATTTCAGTTCAGGAGAATTACCAAAGTCTGCCAAGGGACAAGTGCTTGTATGTTGAACTTGGATACTATTTTTCTCCAGACAATATTCTCCAGGGCTGCAGATTTACTACAGTGGTGTTTTTTCCCCAGTGTTTGTCATATGAATTAAGCACCTGGTAGAATGGGAAAAGATTCTGTCCAGCTGAAACAACACTTGCAGCTTAGTTTTCGTCTTTAAATAACACTGTCCTTGTAAGTGCCAATAAAGAACTGAGAAGCTTGAGCCTGTTCACCCTGGATCATCATTGCTTCATGAGTTGTTGTCGTTAACACCAATTCAGTTCAAACATAAATTACATCCTATCCAAATCTGGCTATTTTTAAAAATATTTAATGGTGATAAATTTCTTGTCTGTTTCATCTATATGATTACACAACTAGGAACAAGTAAGATGGAAATTAGGCTTGTGACTTTTAAGTGAAATACTTCAATATTCTAAAATACTTTAGTAATATTAAATTGAATAATTAATTCATTATTTAAAATATGGTCTAATGACTTTGAAGATTACAGTAAACATTATCATAGCAGGAAATGGAAGAAAATGCGAAAAGCATTACACAAAGTACTAGTTAATAATGGAGCTGCTTGATTTAATTGTTTCCACTCAAAGGCATTCTGTCTCAAACCTTGCAAAGCTGGTGGCAAAAATATCTGATAGCTTTTCATTGTGTAGAATTTTAAAGTAACAGTTTCATGAGAAGAAAACATCTTGTCCTGACACTTGGATATAAGCAGGGCTGCTCAACCCAGGGCCCAAAGTTTAAGAAGGCACCTCTTCCCAACTGTGAAAATGAATTGATTTTTTTGTTTTAGAGTTGACCTCAAGGCATCAAGTCAGTGAAAATATGCTGTAGGCACACAAGGAATTCCAGCATGGAAAAGGGAGACAACAAATGGGAAAAGATGATCTCTGCAATTATAATCCACAGATCTTTATTTGTTTTTGAATAGCTTGCTTTTGTAAGAAAGACAAAAAGAATAATTTTAATCACTTTATTTCTTGTTCAAAATACATATGAAACAATTAGAATAAAATTATTTCAAATGAGTTTTTATTTTTCTTGCTTTTTTAATATAAAATTATCACAAACTGTACACTTCATAACATCTTTTGAGGTTTCATTGTTACATATTTTTTTTCAGAACTAACAAATAGATTCACACTTCCAGAGAATACATTGTAAAAATACTGAAATGTGTTACAGCTCTCAAAGGCTAGTGCAAAAAAACCCATTTACTATCAGTAGTACAATTTATGTTGTCAAGTTTCACAAATGGCCATTTAGCGCATACAAAAAGCCAGTAACACAAGTTCAAAAATTTTGTTTTCTTGTCTCTATAACGCAGAAGCCAAGGATATTGACTTGAACAATGTCTAGGTATCAAATCACAGACTTCATTTAAAAAGTCACATCATGAACACTGAATAAAGGGTACTAAAACAGTCAGGTATTTAATATTAGATCTTGGTCAGCCAACACCACATAGCAAGAAGAGACAAAATCTTAGAAGAACTCTGCAGTTCTTTGTAAGCTACATAGACTTGGCAACATTTCTGATCTAATCATAAAGATTATTTTAAAGGTAGGGAGTTCTACTAGAGTTTGGGCCAGTTAGGGCCTAATCCAGAACCTCTTGCTGTCACAGCAAATATGCTTACTCTGACAGGCATTGTATGGGATGCTTTCTTTGAATATTTCAAAACACAAAGTGTTTACATATTGAGTGGGGGTTTTTTCAGCTGTCAGTATTTCTGTGGCCAAGAACTCCATTTTAACTTCCTACCTTTTGAAGCATACACTCTGGAGAATGCCTTCCCCACAAACAAGCATATACTAGAAACACCTAATGTTCTGTGCTGAAAAAAAGATGTGGCTAATTTGTATTCTACTTCCCCTGCTTCAGCTTTCATGAGGAGCACACTGAAGCCTGTCAGCTTGAATGCAGCATGGACTACACGCTCATGAAAAGAAAGGAGAAGCTTTTTTGGACTCCCCTTGCAGTGGCTAGAGGAACATCTGCAGGGCTCAGAGGAACCAGTGTTGCGGTCCTGCTGCCTAAGGTGGTGAGCACTGGGCAGAGCAGGACAATGAAGAGATACAGTTTGGCTTTGCCCACTCTCATCCTGGCTAGCAGGGCTAGTCTAGTGTGGAGGGTGCTGAGATTTGCTTTTAGCATGAACTGGCTGTGAGACTTCCCACATCATTGCAATCCCAGCAGCTGCTCTGCTCAGCATGCACACCCAAGACACTGTGACTTCATAGGGACTTGATTAGCAGGTCATAGTCAAACAATATTTCACATGGTTTGCTGAACAAAGGCCCTCGTGATCTCCACCAGAAAGTGGAGAAAGTACAAGTCAAAGTACAAGTGCAAATCAGGATGCCAACAACTTCTAGGGCAGAGAACTAGCCATATCCCAGCCTTAGACGTGCATTTAAGTCCAGCATATCCTACTGAAACTACTCACCTAAACAGAGAATAGAAAGAATTTAGATCCACACTTGGAAGAAAGAGAAACAGGGAACAATATTAAATATATATCTATATTTTTTCCTTCTCTGGAGAAATAGTTTTCTATTTATTTAACAAAAGTAAATTTTGTTCAATATTTTTCCATAGAAATATAGACTGAAAAGAAGTGCTTTATATCTAATGTGCAACAGGACTATCTAAAAGTTACATAGGAAAGGTTTAGTCTATACAGATACCCTCTGAGCTTCAAAACCAAGATGGCATTGTGGGGAAACCTGTAGGCCACCACTGAAAAGGAAAAATCCCGTAAAAATATGTAACCTCCATGCCTGACTATGTAGACTAGACATTTTTGCTTACCAAGTCAGGCAGCTGAGGGTCATATTTCTACCAGTATTAGTAAAATCAGCATTTGCAATAATAGTTCATACCTTAGAGATGCACTGAAGATTTTTAATATAGCCTGAATTGTCATAAAGTGACAAAAATCCATGGAGGATGTAAGAGAAACCACTCTGTTTCACCCAAGACTGCTTAGGGGGTTCATTTCATAAGATGCCATGATACATCATCACATGCAACCTGATGCAAAGTGAACTGAACTCAAGAGCAGCAGTCCTGCTGGTTTGCAATGTTGGACTGGTCAAGTACATAATCTGTGCTTTGAAATGAAATGACATATTAAAAAGACCCACAGAGTGAGTTTGCTGGATATATTTAATGGTCTGTTGCAATGATATTAAAACATATTTTCATTTTAATTAACACAAAAACAATTGCCCTGTAAAAGCAGCAAGTGATAGATCTAAAAGAAAGCTCCTTTTGAAAGAATGCTATAATTCTTATATATTGGAAATAAGGTAATTAATAGATTTTGGTAAGCTTTTGCATCAATACAAAATATATAAATGTGTATTATTAATACTACACTTAGGGGGCTGAATTGAATCACCTTTTTGTGCTATATGATTTCAATTAAAAATTAAAACTACATTAGATACATTTACCACTTTGTGTTTTATTTGAGATAGCCCAAAAATGGAAGTGGAGTATTCTAATTCTATTAAGAAAAAGTCACATAAAAAGCAAAATGTCTTTTTGTCAGCAACTTTATGTTTTGCTGCCACAGATATTTTTGCTAAAAGGCTTTTTAATTTTTTTTTGCATCAATATCATTTTCAGTGCATGAGTAGATTGGTATTTTAGTACCGCTTTTTGCCCTGCTAGAGATTAAATGATAAAGTTCCGTCTTAAGAAAAAGCACATTTTTAACAACAGTACAAGGCAAAAAAAAAAAAAAATCTAAAATATACGTTGCTTTATTTTGAATGAAATATCTTTTCTCAGCACAGATTGCTCGTCATCAAGCCCTCTTTGGGTAGGACTACTCTTAGACTTCATAGGCTGCCCTGTGTCTGGAGGGCATGCAGAATCACACGCAGGAATTTAGGGGTTAACCCTCAGAGCTTCTCTGAAACCTGGCTATGACCTACCATGGTTTGTCTGCTACTGGCAAGTAGCTAAAGTGCAATAGTGCCAGGCTCCCTTTCAGAGTAATACAGAAAAGGTCCAGCTGTGCAGATTCAGTTGCTGGCTGAGATAAAGCTATAATTTTTCATTAGTGTTTTTTATTCTCTAGCCCAAAGTTACCTTTTTGGACTAAGAACTGAAAAGGTTGTAGGTTTAAATAAATTAATCAGGTTCTTGTGCTGTAAGAATAATTAAGATCATTAAACATTTATAGTACATAAAGGTTGAAAAGAATAAATGTAAGAGTGTGAAGTGCTCTTTGGAGAGTCCACAATACCTTCTTTTTAATTTTCTGGGTAGCCAAATCTCCATTTACATAAAGAAGAAAGATACACACATACCCATTTCACAAAAATAATTACAGCTGGCAATTCTATGTCTTGTTCAGCTATGCAGTCATTTCCCTCATAACTATTATTACACAATTAAGCCTCAGAAAACTGTGGTGAGGGAAGTAATGGTCCTCTACTGATCACTCTGCTTTTCAATGAGGCAGCCACTCCCAGGGTGAAACACTCACAGTACACCCAGTGTTATGTGACTATTTAGGACAAAGGAATAAGAATTCATTATTCAGCTGAACCTCCATGAATAGGAAGAACAAGAGGAGATGGCATTTGTCTGAAACATCAGTTCCAGTACCTTATTCATACACAAAGGCCTGTGGGATATTAAGTGAGAAATATATCATAATTATGACTTCAGTTTTTTGAGTCACCAGAGAATTAGCACCTGCAACAGCCCAATGACTTGTCCACCATTATGTGGTATTAGTTTAGGTTTAACTTGAAAACAAAGCCTTGTGTACCTCAATAGCATTTTCAGAGGTGTTTCCTATTGGTAATTCAAGTACTGATTGTCAGAAGCTTTGATAATGTGAAGAGGTGACATTATATAAAAATGATTTCTCACCTATTGGAGATTTTCCAGCCCACGGCAGGTGCAAATAAAAAGGAGGGCATTACAGCATCTAGAGAGGAATGTGTTTGAGTGCATGCCAGCAATGTCCCTTTTTGGCCTCAATTATGCTGAAAGAAAAAGACCAGGGGAAAGGATGTGCCATGAGCAACTAGCAGTGCTCTTTGCACTGTGAATCCTCTGTAATCAAGATCTGTGGTGGGGGGGGCTGTTTTTACTTTAATAATAGAGTCATGTTCTACAGCATGGCTCCCACTACCCTTGTGAGCTTGCAAATGGCCATACAAGATATGAAGTAGGGGAATTACATGAAAAATCCTCTTTTTTTTTTTAAGGTGTTTGTTACACATATGCGTGTCTATTGAAAAGATTAGCTATTCAACCTATTCAACCTCTTTTTATATTTTCCACTTTTCTTTTTAACAGGGCTTTCTTTCCTTCCTTCCTTCCTTCTTTCTTTCTTTCTTTCTTTCTTTCTTTCTTTCTTTCTTTCTTTCTTTCTTTCTTTCTTTCTTTCTTTCTT